>BSBN01001333.1:2614342-3267927 GCA_027924645.1 Cunninghamia lanceolata
CAAGATACAGAACTTTATGATATTTTAATATGATAATGTGCAAGGATGCTTCAATCTATGGATATAGATATGGTGTTCTAATTTTCTATTGATATCAAAGTTTATAAGCTGCTTGATTGTCTCCATCTTAGCTATTTCTAGTTATTTAAATCACTAGATTTATCAGGGCACATTTGTTGTCATTGTGTGGATGCTTTTTGATTAGTTTCTATTAGAAGTTGATTTAATTCTTTCCAAGTGGTTTATATTTACTGGTCTCTGATTTGAGTTAAATCCTTTAAAAAGTAAATCATATTAGCGAGTTTCCTTCAAATAGAATTAAATCCTTTCAAGAAAACACAGTAACTTGAAGGAGTCAACTGGATCTTAAAGAAGAGTCTAGTAACTAAAAGTCATGCATGTTCACATAAGGTGTGAACATTTAAAAGGTGTTAGATAATCAGAGTTAAGCCAAGTAGTTTTGCAAATCATTAAGCCTTGACCCCAGTTACCCAATAGAATTAGGCACTAGTCATAACTATTATATAACAATCTTTCACACTCTACAACTGAACATTCACACATTTAAGCTCACATATTAGTAATAGAAACTGTTAGTAATAATTTATGTATGGGGTTTTGAGTCAGGTCTCCTCCCAAAAAATCCAACAATCCTGACACATTTTGGCCTCTGCAGTTGTTGAAATGCTAGAATTGAGTTAAGGTGCAAGTCAAAAAATGCAGTGGCAGGTCTGAAATCTCCATCGGCCCCTAAAAAATTGATAAAAAAATGGGTCACAAGCGTTCCAAATGCATATCAGGTCACAGTTTTCAGTTACTGTGATTGTTTCTTGTAGTGGCTATGAGGGTCTCTTGTTTTAAAGTGTCGCGGGTCCGCCAAGTGTCGAGCTTTGATTCATGCCGCACTTTTGTTTTTAACGGGTATCTTTATCATAGAGCATGCCATGTGGCAGAAACTTTTTCTCTTGTGTTTTAAGTTGCTTCCCGCGGGGGGTGCCACGTGGCTGTTTCTAAGTGTTTCTATGTAGTTTCTTTTAAGTTTCAAGGGTGCCGCAGAATGCACCACGTGGAGGCACCTGAGGGACACAAGATAAGTTACTCAAAGCCCCGCGGACAGTGCCAAGTGTCGGGCTCCGCCCATGTTTCAAAAGTTTCCTTTGAGTTTCTAAGTTGGGGTGGAAGATGCCATGTGCCCCTTGAGGTTGCCGCGGAAACTGACAAGTGTTGGCCTCCGTAATAGTTTCTACATGTTTCAAAGTGTGGCACAGACATGGTGGGTCCCATCAAAGTTTCTAAGTTGTTGCGGATGTTGCCAGATGGCGGCTTCCACTGAAGTGTTTCTAAAAGTTTCACAGTTTCTTCCATAGTTTCCGATAGACCCTTAAAGCAACTAAAGGTAGCACGGACAGTGACAAGTGGCAGCCTCCGCTTTTGTTTCGAGAAAGTTTCATAAAAGTTTCTAAGTTGCTGCGGAAGCTGACAAGTGTCAGCTTCTACGTGAGTTTCTATTTTGATTCCTACGGTGCAAAGTATTGAATGATGGTGGGTCCCATTGATGAGTCCCAGATGCACGGAAAGTGCCAAGTGTCGAGCAGCGGGGGCAGTTTCTTAATGTTGCAATAGGTGCGCGGAGGGTGCCATCTATCCCTTATGGTTGTTGCGGAGCGTGACAAGTGTCAGCTTCCGTGGGCTGTTTCTTTTTTGTTTCAAATGTTGAACGAAACACTGAGGTGGGTCCTGGCGTATGTACCAGAATGTGACGCGTGGCGGAGGGTCCCGGGACTTATGGCCTATTTCTCTATAGTTTCTATATGTTTCAAGAGGGCGTGGAACCTGCCACGTGTTGGTTTCCGCCTGATTTTCAAAGTGGCCCCGTAAAAGTTTCTGAGTGTTTCGAGGAGGGGTCTTTATGTTTCAAGTGACTGCGGAAGGCGCCACATGGCGGCTTCCGCGGGAGTTTCTTTAAAGTTTCTTTGTGTGTTTCAAGAGGGCGCGGAGCCCGCCATGTGTCAACCTCTGCCAAGCTTCTGTTGGAGTTTCTTAGGAGAGTCCCTAATGTTTCAGGGGTGCTGCGGCGCCTACCACATGGTGGCTCCCATGTGAGGTTCCCGGTAGAAGGCTCTTGGCAGGGAAAGTAAGTGAAATGACCCAGCGTTGGAAACTTTAGGTGCCTATGTGGCACAAGAGGGTTGGTGGTGACTTTTCAATAGTTTTGGGGGCTGTTGGATCTCTGCGGCTTGGTTTTTTGATCAACGACCACATTTTGAACCTACAGTAAGGGTTTTTTCCTGTGTATCTACGACTGTTTTTGGGCAGGAAATCTTTAGAAACTTGTTGTGGCTATGTTCCAGAGGCTGCAGGCAGGTGAAACATTAATGGTGATTGCACAGAGGTGTGGGTCGATGATGGACGGATCAACCACCATTTTTATGATGCATGTCCCTGGGCGGCGTTGCAGATCTCGATTCTCACCTGCTCCTTGTCCTTCTCTAGCTTCTCCATGATTTGTCCCTTGTTGCAGTTATGATTTTGAGCACCATTTTTCTGATACTGTGTATCTGGAGGGACTTTTGGAACTCCCTTGTAATTAATGTTGAGTGCACCTTCCTCACTGTATATAAGGGACTGTGTGACTCATGTTTGAAGATTGTTGAAAGTTGGACATTTTCTGGCTCCGTAATAAGGTACAACTAGTTTTGGTTTGCCCTGTGCAGGAAGCCTTGTGAGTTTATGTATCTCCTATTGTATGTTTCTTGCATGAATCTACTGGTTTCATGATTAATCTTATATGAGTAATGCTATTTTGCATGTGTTTTGTTATTTCTGTCTCCAGTGTTGCATGTGTCCTTCTTCTGAGTCTAGATATCTAAGCGGTGTCTGGTTCTCTAGAATACAGAATTCCTATATTGAATGTTTGATCTTTTAACTTCTGCTCAAGGGGTAGATTAAATTGTTTTCAGATTGAATATTGGGAAGGGTATACTGCAATAGGGATGCCATAAGTATAGATAACTTGACACTCTGTATTGGGAGATATTCGTAAGGCAGATATCACATAAATCCCCTTGAAATCCAGTTTTAGTTGTTCATGCTGACCATCCACAGGTGTATGGCTACTGACTCCAAGCCCTGGATAGGCACCAATCTAGCTCTATGTTGAAATTATACACCAGGTCCAGCTCTGCATCCAAACACAACATCAAAATCAAACTCCAAAACAACCATTAGGACTTTAGAAGTAGTTTAGGACTGAAATCCTCTGTCTACAACTAAATATAGGCCCAAAGCTAGCCCCTTTGCACTTATCTCACAGTTTTGGTCTGCATAAGAGAGGATTTATCTGCTTTATGTCAACATCATAAGCTAATACAAAGATGCATTTCATAGATGTTGAGTAGGGAATACCCCCCTAGGTTTTGTAGAGCCTGAAGAAGAAGAGGAGATAAAAATAGAGTCTATCTCCTATACTGTTGGCCCCTGGCCCAGAGATCCTGTTGATCATTGATGGCTACCTTGTAGGGAAATCTGGGAATAAGCATCCAATCTAGGAAAAAACCACAGAAACAATTCACAACCTTATAACTACTTCACACCCATATGCCATTGTGAAGGTCATATAAGTTTGCATTAATAGTCAAGGTATACCCACCTAGGTCTGGCAGAGCCTAAAGTGAAGGGGGTTTTATCCATATTTGCCCTGTGTTTTAGCCAAAAGCGTTAAGAGAGCTTGGCAACCTCTTAAGGTTAATAACCTACATTTTTGAGACCTAACAGAATTGATGCCTCTACTGGGGACAATTACACAAAATTTTCTTTTAGCCTACCCATTCACAGAGTCAAGAATTGAAAAAATATAACTCTGTAGGCAAGAAGGGCCCAGAAAGATGAAATCGTTCCTCTTTTGACAAGAGGTGGTGACTCTAAAAAGGAATTCAATGATGAATACAAAAACATCTTGTAAGAATACCATTTGCAGTCTAAATAAATATGTCAGAAGAAGAGGAATTGCTGGAGTTGTTAAGGGAAGAGAAAAAAAGTGATTCAAGAATTGTAGCGATTAAGAGCCAAACATGCTTCATATTCATCAAAATATATATCAACATCTAATGAGGATAGGTATTCAAGTGATCCTTTGAGATCACAAGTTCCTCATGATCCTAGCAATGGATATAGTGCACATCATACAAGGTAGGACATTTTTTCACAAGCCTCAAATCAAAAAAATACTTGTCCTATCCCTCCTGGCCAAAGACTAGTGGGCTACCAAGATTATGGATACTATCAGCATGCCGGGCATTATCAATGTCAAGACCCGCACCAGAATGGTCAACAACATTAGCCAGGTCCACAGAGAAGAGTGCTTATCTGAGACATTGATAAACCATTTAACTTCAATAATATCCAAGGCTACCCAAATCGTTATCCTATTGAGTTCATAAAACATATGCCTACATTTCAGGGAGAAGTACATGAATCTGCTCATAGGCATGTACAACTATTTTTGGATTTTATTGAGGAATTTCAGATTTATCTAGAAGATGTCATTATGAAATGCTTTGCAAGATCATTAAGGGATTATGCAAGAGAATGGTGTAAAAGCTTACCCATGCAAAGTGTATCTTCATGGGAAGATTTCAAGAGGCTATTTATGAGTTAGTTTGATGACAATTATAAGGATTTCACACAATACTTGGAGCCTCAGCATATTCCAAAAGATGAGAGCAGTCTTCAAAATGTGGATGTTCCTATTGTCCCAGCCCACCCACCTCAATACCTAAATTAGCAGTGTGAGGAAGAAGAGGATGAGTATTGGTATATTCAAGAAAGAAATCAAACACTCGATGAAGAAGAAATATGCACACCTGATTATGGTATACATAATAATCTGAGTGCATTTCATGATCACACAATAGAGGTGCAACCATTTATGCTAGAAGTTGAAACATAAGGGGGCAACATGCCATGCAACAATGAAGAGGACAATGATTGTGATCAGTCCATAGAGAATGGATATACAAATGAAAATAGTTGTTATGAAAGTTTGGATGTTAACAAGGATGAAGCCTCCATATTAGATTATGATTGTACTTTTGGCAAGGATGTTTGCAACTCTTATGGGGGTCAAGAGGAAAATGCATTGGAAGATGCAGAAGAGGAAGTATGTTCCCTTAGCACTGAGCAAGTTTCAGACCTATTGACCATTGAATATCATAAATGTACACTCAAGAGTGATTTTGAAATTTTATGTCCAACATACATTTGCTTCGATGATGAAGGAACTTTGTGTGGCAATGATGAAGGTGCTATTGAAGTTGATCAAAATCTCATGTTTATCCCTGTCCAAGAAGAGACATGTAAATCAGAAGTAGAGGTATTTAGCCCATGTAAGAGTGATAATAACTCACACATCATGGATAATGTATGTCTAAATGTGCATATTGATGAATGTATGGATCAGAAATCAGTGTCACTCCCAATTCATGATATGAAAGAGATGGAAAGTATTTCACATCTGATTGCTTTAGAAGATGTGGGTATGGCAGATTTCTCAAACTCATGTGAGAGATATTCAGATGATGGGATCAATAACATAGATGGTTATGACTATTTTGCTTCATACACACCCAAAAGTTCATTGCTTAGTTTGCATCTATGGCCATATGATAATTTCAAATTTTGTATGTAAACTTATGATGAAATCAGACCTAATGGTCTTGGCTATGTGGTGGACTATAAATGTTTTCAGTTTTCAATTCAGCTGGGAGATCATTTCATGATACATGACAGTGACCGGAATGATGAGTGCATAAATCAGACCAAAATAAGGTGTATGATAGAGGAAAATATAAACTTTTCTTTTTATAGTTTCCTTGTGCCATCAGCCATGATATGGTTCTTCAAACTATACTAGTTTAGGGTAAAAAGGAAGGTTGTATTCTATTGCCCAATGAATTGGTACTTGGTCTGCTCCCCCAAAGATCTAGAATCTTGCTATGCTCGCAAGGGGCATACATCCCCAGATAGAGCCACTGTTGGAACCTAAAATTTTCTTCAATTTTTTTTGCAAAATTTTAGGTTCCCATGATGTGAAATTTGATTGCAGCACCATTAAAAGACCAAAGTGAAGCACTACAAAACATCATTCCATGACTAAATGATCCTATTTCAATTAACATAAAGATGGAGATTACAGATAGAAGTAATGTTTCATCATCAGTACTCATGACATCCACACCAAGCATTATTTTGATGGGCTCTAATAGTAAAGAAATGAGAGACATGTCATTGCTGGGGAGGTTAGGAATTAATAAATCTAAGCCTGCCATACCAGGAATTTTTGTTCCAGAGCCTATAAAATCTTCTTCAATAGTCAATTCATATGGTTGGTGGATGATACAAATATACATTGTGTCACTATCCATAAAACTTTTGAAGGAAATCTTACAACAAATCCCATAAATAGAGCAATTATTTAACCTGAGGATAGGGCAACTATTTTGAAGGTCATCCATACTAATGTGGGGGCAAGGCAGAAGTGGCTCGGTCAGCTAGCAAAATGGAAGACAGATGAAGAAGTAGCTGCATTGGTGGAGAGCTTCAGTTGACATTCCAAGCTTGCTTAAAAATTGAAAAGTTTGGTCACCTAATTCTGAAGGCTATTGAGCCCCAAATGGTTCTCTTAAACATTTATGATGATTGGTTAAAAACTATATATTCATACACATCATTCTCTCCTGATATTGATCCTTTGTTCCCTTCATGTGAATAATGAGAAAGCAAAGATGTTACCAGACAAGATAGTTGTTATTGAGCCACACCACATTTTGCCTAACCTCTCTAATGATAAGTGGATGAAGGTGGAAGTGGCCTAACCTCTCTAATGATAAATTGTAGAAGGAAATTACTCTATAAATGTGAGTTTAAATTCCATTCTTTTTGTGTTTGTTTTACCATTACCCATTGTCTTTGTGGTTTGAATTATATGATTGTTTTAGCAATATTTGTCTCTTAAAGAATTGAAGGTTTTCAAGTTTATTGTAATTTTAATTTTTAGTTTTGAATCAATAAAAGAGGAATGGTGAATGCAATTTTTAATTTGGGTTTTAATATGACATGTAATTTTTATTTTGAGTTTTAAATATTTTAATTTATTCTTTGACATAGTTTCTAGAACACATAATTAGTCAATAGGTGTATTTTACATTGGTAGCAGGGAGAAAAGCATGTGATGTGGTGGCTCAAAGAGAAAAACTATTTAGAACTGATATTTAATTTTTAAATTTAAAAACATTAAAATTTTAAAATATATATTAAAGCTTACAAATGAAACTATAAAAACTTAACATATAAGTATATGATATTTACTAAACAAAACAAAAGAATTATAAGTTACATACCAAAGTAAAATTAAAAGTTAGTAAAACTAAGTGTATTACCAAAAAATAGTTCTTCAAATAAAAATAAAGTAAACAATGAAAAAATAAAATAATCATGTATGTAATAAATAAAATAGTTTCAAATTAAAATAAGATAACTCTCAATTTAATAAATCTCTATGTGTCTGCATTTGACATATCAGTTAAGAATATTATGAGCATGGGCTCACAAAATGGAGTTGGATAGTAGAACTACCCTTCTAGGTTGTAAATAGCTCGCATCAAACTTATTATTGCAACAAGTATCTTGATATTCTTCTTCCTTCTCTTCCAACATCTGCCTGAAATTCTTCCTATCCTCTTCCACTAAGTCTGCTCATCATTCCTCCTTCCTCTCATGGAATTGTTCCTCCATGTACCGACCTCCTCCAATTGCACCTTCTTCTCTTTCTTCCTTTTGTGGGATCCAACCCACCATTATTCAGCTTCCTCCACCAAATTACTTCTTACCATTCTAACTTATCTACATCATTCTCCACCCCTTCATACAAATTTGAATTGAAAATAATATGGAAATTAAAGATTTTCATCTACCCTTCTGCATTCACTACTTCTTTTTCTACATCTTCATCTTCTTCCACTCTCGGGTGCCATTTCATCTAAATGTAAATTAGCATCAACTTCTTCATTACAAAATTTAGAAAAATTAAATATTACCTCTTTCTCCTCTACTGCTACAACATTTTCTTCACCATCATCTACTACAACATCCTCATCTTCACTCTCAACTACATTTTCATCTCTCAACACTTTCATGTCCTCCAAAGGAGTCAACTACTACTGCATCCTTCTTCTCATCCTCAACCTCTACTGCAACTTTAATTTCGATCTCTTCCTACATGCCTTCCAAAAGACATGCTTCTGCTGCAATCTCATTATTTTATTCTTCCTTTACTTTACATGTTTCCATATAGAAATACTCTTCAAGTTCAATAACTGCAACCATACCTTGGGTAAGTGCAAGAAGATGGGGGGCCAAAAAGGGGTCTTGAGTGGCCACTTTTTTTTTTTTTCTAAAATAGGGAAATATTGACTTTGGATGACAAATTGAGCATAGTTACACTCAAAATTTTAAGATGCAACAAAAACAATGTTCATATTACTCTGAGTCTACTTTCTAAACTACTATTTTTAAAAAAAATGGTATAGATTAAGGGGTTCAAAAGAGGGAGCCATAGAAATTGGTGTTGTTTCTGTCAAAAAAACATAACATAGCGTGTTTTGTGGCTCCCTCAAAAGGTTAACTTTTTTTTGGTATTTTTAAAATCACTTCAGTGATAAATTAGCTAACAACATTTAGTTTATGCCTGATTTTTCTAATAAATTTTTAATAAATATTTGATTTTTTACTAATTTTTAAAGTGGACACATCCTAAAAAATAGAATTTTGGCCGTGCTACCCCTGTAAATTTTGAAAACTAATTGAAAATTAATTTTTTTTAATGTGTAGAGTGAAATCTAGTTTATAAAAATGTAATTTATTTAAAATTTCAATGAATGGTTAATTTATAATAAAAAAAATCCAAAAACTTATTTTTGACCAAAAATAGACACACAAACAAAAGAAATTAAAGATGAAAGGCTTAACATTGTCAAAATGTGAAAAAAATTACATCATTAAATAGGTAAGATAAAGCCTAACATTACCCAGGTGTTTGATTTGTTTGATCTTGAAACACGTGCAAATCTAAGGGTTAGCACAAACTAAATTATGTGAAATCCTGTAGAATATGCAAAAACACGTCTTTGGATGTTGGGAAGGCACTCCAAACCTTTGGGTTGGAAATACAAAGCAAATCCCAAGCCTAAGGCATGGGATTCCCAAAGCAAAATATAACGTGAGCGTGTTGTAACATGCTCGCGTTATGTTTTTTTTTTTTTTTTTTTTTTTGTAGGTTTGCCCGATGTTTGCCTAGTTCAACATAATGCGAGCACATTATAATGTTCTCGCGTTATGTCTCACTTGGAAGGATTTATGTTGAAGGTTCCTAAGTATGTTTGATGTATGTATATATGTATATATGTTTGCTTGTATGTATGTATGTACATGGTTGTATGAATTTATGTACATGTATCCATGCTTGTATGTATATATGTATGCATGATTGTATCTAATGTATGTACATGTATGTATGTATCTATGTATGTATGTAAGGGTTTTGGGTTTAGGGTATATAAGGACCTGGGCATGTATAGTTTTTAGGGTTGAGGGTTGAGTTTTTTGGGTTTAGGGTTTAAGGTATAAGGTTGAGGTTTGAGGGATTAGGGCTTAAGTAATAGGTAGAGGGTAGAGAGTAGAGGGTAGAGGTTAGAGGGTTGAGGGTTATAGTTGAGGGTTGATATTTAACTTGTTGAGTGTATAAGATTATGTGTGTAAGGCATGGGGATTAGGGTTTAGGATATTGGGTTTAGGATTTACGATATCTATTAAGGGTATATAAGGAATAGGGTGACTTGGGTTGAGAGTGTATGGTTTAGGTTTAATTTAAGTATAAGGTTGAGGAACAATATTCAAGGTTTAGAGTATAAGGGTGGGGTTATAGGATATAGGGATGAGGGTTTGTGGATGTAGGCTTTAGGGTTTAAGGTATAGGGTTGAGGATTGAGGGATTAGGGCTTAAGTATATGGTTGAGGGTATAGGGTTGAGGACCTTGAGAGTTTATAGTTGAGGGATAATGTTCAAGGTTGAGAGAGGTGGAGAGAAGGAAAATATCTAGTGAGTCATGAGAGATATACAATTGAAAGACCTGCAACCTAGGGAGAGAAGGGTGAGAGAGATAGGGGAGAGATTGGGGGTGAGGTAGATAGGGGAGGAGAGGGGTGGATAAGGGTTGAGGGTTTAAGGGTTTAGAGTTTAAGGGTCAAGGGTTTAGGGTTAAAGGGTTGAGGGATTAGGGTTTATGGTTGAGGGTTTAGGGATAGGGTTTAGGATTTAAGGTTTAAGGGTTGAGGGTTGAGGCTTTAGGGATAAGGTAAAGGGTTTAAGGTATAGTGTCGAGGGTTAAGGGTTTAGGGATAGGGTTTAGGATTTAAGGTATAAGGGTTGAGGCTTTAGGGATAGGGTTTACGATTTAGGGATAAGGGATTAGGGTTTAGGGTTGAGGGATAAGGGTTTAAGGTATAGTGTTTAGAGTTGCGTGTTTAATGATAGGGATTATGATTTAAGGTTTAAGGGTTGAGGGTTGAGGCTTTAGGGATAGTGTTTAAGGTTTAGGGATAAGGGATTAGGGTTTAGGGTTGAGGGATTAGGGTTTAAGGTTAAAGGTTGAGGGTTGAGGGTTTAGGGATAGGGTTGATGGTCGAGGGATTAGGGTTAAGGTAGAGTGTCGAGGGTAGAGGGATTAGGGATAGGGTTTAGGGTTGAAGGTTTAAAGATTGAGGGTTGAGGCTTTAGGGCCAAGGGTTAAGGGATTAGGCTTTAAGATATAGTGTCAAGGGTTTAGGGATAGGTTTTAGGGTTTAAGGTTTAAGGGTTGAGGGTTGAGGGATAGGGTTTAGGGTTTAGGAATAAGGGATTAGGGTTTAAGGTATAGGGTTGAGGGTTGAGGGTTTAGGAATAGGGATAGTGTTTAGGGTTTAGGGTTGAGGGATTAGGGTTGAGGGTTGAGGAATTAGGGTTAAGGTAGAGTATCAAGGGTAGAGGGATTAGGGATAGGGTTTAGGGTTGAAGGTTTAAGGATTGAGGGTTGACGCTTTAGGATGAGGGTTAAGGGATTAGGGTTTAAGATATAATGTTAAGGGTTGAGGGTTTAGGGATAGATTTTAGGGTTTAAGGTTTAAGAGTTGAGGGTTGAGGGATAGGGTTTAGGGTTTAGGGATAAGGGATTAGGGTTTAAGGTATAGTGTCAGGGGTTGAGGGTTTAGGAATAGGGATAGTGTTTAGGGTTTAGGGTTGAGGGATTAGGGTTTAGGTTTTAGGGATAAGGGTTGAGGGTTGAGGGATTAAGGTTTTGGGTTGAGGGATTAAGGTTTGAGGTTGAGGGTTGAGGGTTTAGGGATAGGGTTTAGAGTTTAGGGATAAGGGATTAGGGTTTAGGACCTTGAGGGATTACAGTTTAGGGTTAAGGCTTTAGGGATAGCGTTTAGGGTTGACGGATTAGGGATGAGGGTCAAGGGATTAGGGTTAAGGTAGAGTGTTGAGGGTAGAGAGATTAGGGATAGGGTTTAGGGTTGAAGGTTTAAGGATTGAGGGTTGAGGCTTTAGGGTGAGGGTTAAGGGATTAGGATTTAAGATATAGTACCGAGGGTTGAGGGTTTAGGGATAGGTTTCAGGGTTTAAGGTTTAAGGGTTGAGGGTTAAGGGATAGGGATTAGGGTTTAGGGATAAGGGATTAGGGTTTAACATGTATAGTGTTGAGGGTTGAGGGTTTAGGAATAGGGATAGTGTTTAGGGTTTAGGGATAAGGGATTAGCGTTTAGGGTTGAGGGATTAGGGATTAGGGTTGAGGGTTGAGGGATTAGGGTTTAAGGCTTAGGGATAAAGGTTTAGGGTTGAGGGATTAAGGTTTAGGGTTGATAGATTAAGGTTTAAGGTTGAGGGTTGAGGGTTGAGGGTTTAGGTATAGGGTTTAGAGTTTAGGGATAACAGATTAGGGTTTAGGACCTTGAGGGATTAGGGTTTAACGTTGAGGCTTTAGGGATAGCATTTAAGGTTGAGGGTCAAGGGATTAGGGTTAAGGTACAGTGTTGAGGGTTGAGGATTTAGGGATAGGGTTTAGGGATTAGGGTTTAGGGTTGACAGATTCATGTTTAAGGTTGAGGGTTGAGGGTTTAGGGATAGAGGGTCGAGGGTCGAGGGATTAAGGTTAAGGTAGAGTGTCGAGGGTAGAGGGATTAGGGATAGGGTTTAAGATTGAAGGTTTAAGGATTGAGGGTTAAGGATTTAGGGCTAAGGGTTAATAGATTAGGGTTTAAGATATAGTGTTAAGGGTCGAGGGTTTAGGGATAGGTTTTAGGGTTTAAGGTTTAAGGGTTGAGGGTTAAGGGATAGGGTTTAAGGTTTAGGGATAAGGGATTAGGGTTTAGGGTTTAGGGATAAGGGATTAGAGTTTAGGGTTGAGGGATTAGGGTTGAGGGTCGAAGGATTAGGGTTAAGGTAGAGTGTCGAGGGTAGAGGGATTAGGGATAGGTTTTAGGGTTGAAGGTTTAAGGATTAAGGGTTGAGGCTTTAGGTTGAGGGTTAATGGATTAGGGTTTAAGATATAGTGTCGAGGGTTGAGGGTTTAGGGATAAGTTTTAGGGTTTAAGGTTTAAGGGTTGAGGGATAATGTTTAGGGTTTAGCGATAATGGATTAGGATTTAAGGTATAGTGTTGAGGGTTGTGGGTTTAGGAATAGGGATAGCGTTTAGGATTTAGGGTAGAGGGATTAGGGTTTAGGGTTGAGGGTTGAGGGATTAAGGTTTAGGGTTGAGGGATTAAGGTTTAATGTTGAGGGTTTACGGTTTAGGCATAGGGTTTAGAGTTTAGGGATAAGGGATTAGGGTTTAGGACCTTGAGGGATTAGGGTTTAGGGTTGAGGCTCTAGGGATAGTGTTTAGGGTTGAGGGATTAGGGTTGAGGGTCAACGGATTAGGGTCTAGGGTTGAGGCTTTAGGGATAGTGTTTAGGGTTGAGGGATTAGAGTTGAAGGTTGAGGGATTAGGGTTAAGGTAGAGTGTTGAGGGTAGAGGGATTAGGGATAGGGTTTAGGGTTGAAGGTTAAGGATTGAGGGTCGAGGCTTTAGGGTGAGGGTTAAGGGATTAGGGGTTAAGATATAGTGTCAAGGGTTGAGGGTTTACGGATAGGTTTTAGGATTTAAGGTTTAAGGATTGAGGGTTGAGGGATAGGGTTTAGGGTTTAGGGATAAGGGAT
This sequence comes from Cunninghamia lanceolata, assembly GCA_027924645.1. Lineage (NCBI taxonomy): Eukaryota > Viridiplantae > Streptophyta > Pinopsida > Cupressales > Cupressaceae > Cunninghamia > Cunninghamia lanceolata. The sequence goes on from BSBN01001333.1 coordinate 2,627,632, forward strand.
TAGAGTTTAACCTATATACTATCGAGGGTTGAGGGTTTAGGGATAAGGGACTAGGGTTTAGGTTTGAGGGATTATGGATTAGGGTTGAGGGATTAGGGATTAGGGTTTAAGGTTTAGGGTTTAGGGTTGAGGGATTAAGGGTTAGGGTTGAGGGATTAAGGTTTGAGGTTGAGGGTTGAGGGTTGAGGGTTGAGGATTTAGGGATAGGGTTTAGAGTTTAGGGTTGAGGGATTAGGGTTGAGGGTCAGGGGATTAGGGTTTAGGGCTGAGGGATTAGGGTTTAAGGTTAAGGGTTGAGGGTTTAGGGATAGGGTTTAGGGTTAAGGGATTAGGGTTTAGGGTTGAGGGATTAGGGTTTAAGGTATAGTGTTGATGGTTGAGGGTTTAGGGATAGGGTTTACAGTTTAGGGTTGACAGATTAGGGTTTAGGGTTTAGAGTTGACAGTTGAGGGTTGAGGGTTTAGGGATACGGTCGAGGGTCGAGGGATTAGGGTTAAGGTAGAGTATCGAGGGTAGGTGGATTAGGAATAGGGTTTAGGGTTGAAGGTTTAAGGATTAAAGGTTGAGGCTTTAAGGCTGATGGTTAAGGGATTAGGGTTTAAGTTTAGGGATAGGTTTTAGGGTTTAACGTTTAAGGGTTGAGGGTTGAGGGATAGGGTTTAGGGACAAGGGACAAGGGATTAGGGTTTAAGGTATAGTGTTGAGGGTTGAGGGTTTAGGAATAGGGATAGTGTTTAGAGTTTAGGGTTGAGGGTTGAGGGATTAGGATTAAGGTAGAGTGTCGAGGATAGAGGGATTAGGGATAGGGTTTAGGCTTCAAGGTTTAAGGATTGAGGGTTGAGGCTTTAGGGTGAGGGTTAAGGGATTAGGGTTTAAGATATAGTGTCGAGGGTTGAGGCTTTAGGGATAGGTTTTAGGGTTTAAGGTTTAAGGGTTGAGGGTTTAGGAATAGGCATAGTGTTTAGGGTTTAGGGTTGAGGGATTAGGGTTTAGGGTTTAGGGATAAGGGATTAGGGTTTAGGGTTGAGGGATTAAGGTTTAGGGTTGAGGGATTAAGGTTTAAGGTTGAGGGTTGTGGGTTTAGGGATAGGGTTTAGAGTTTAGAGATAAGGGATTAGGGTTTAAAACCTTGAGGGATTAGAGTTTAGGGTTGATTCTTTAGGGATAGAGTTTAGGGTTGAGGGTCGAGGTATTAGGGTTAATGTAGAGTATTGAGGGTAGAGGGAATAGGGATAGGATTTAGGGTTGAAGGTTTAAGGATTGAGGGTTGAGGCTTTAGGGTGAGGGTTAAGGGATTAGGGTTTAAGCTATAGCATCAAGGGTTGAGGGTTTAGGGATAGGTTTTAGGGTTTAAGGTTTAAGGATTGAGGGTTGAGGGATAGGGTTTAGGGTTTAGGGATAAGGGATTAGAGTTTAACCTGTATAGTGTTGAGGGTTGAGGGTTTAGGAATAGAGATAGTGTTTAGGGTTTACGAATAAGGAATTAGGGTTTAAGGTTGAGGGATTATGGATTAGGATTGAGGGTTGAGGGATTAGGGTTTAAGGTTTAGGGTTTAGGGATAAGGGTTTAGGGTTGAGGGATTAAGGGTTAGGGTTGAGGGATTAAGGTTTAAGGTTGAGGGTTAAGGGTTTAGGGATAGGGTTTAGAGTTTAGGGATAAGGGATTAGGGTCTAGGACCTTGAGGGATTAGGGTTTAGGTTTGAGGCTTTAGGGATAGCATTTAGGGTTGAGGAATTAGGGTTGAGGGTCGAGGGATTAGGGTTTAAGGTATAGTGTTGAGGGTTGAGGGTTTAGGGATAGGGTTTAGGGTTTAGGGATTATGGTTTAGGGTTGAGGGATTAGGGATTGAGGGTTTAGGGATAGGCTTTAGGTTTGAGGGATTAGGGTTTAAGGTATAGTGTTGAGGGTTTAGGTTTAAGGGTTGACAGATTATGGTTTAGGGTTTAGGGTTGACGGACTAGGGTTTAGGGTTGGCGGTTGAGGGTTGCAGGTTTAGGGATAGGGTTGAGGGTCGAGGGATTAGGGTTAAGGTAGACTGTCGAGGGTAGATGGATTAGGGATAGGGTTTATGGTTGAAGTTTTAATGATTAAGGGTTGAGGATTTAGGGCTGACAGTTAAGGGATTAGGGCTTAAGATATAGTGTCGAAGGTCGAGGGTTTAGGGATAGGTTTAGGGTTTAAGGTATAAGGGTTGAGGGTTGAGGGATAGGGTTTAGGGTTTAGGGATAAGGGATTAGTGTTTAAGGTATAGTGTCAAGGGTTGAGGGTTTAGGAATAGGGATAGCGTTTAGAGTTTAGGGTTGAGGGATTACGGTTTAGGGTTTAGGGATAGGGTATTAGGGATTAGGGTTTAGGGTTTAGGGATTAGGGTTGAGGGTCAAGTGATTAGGGTTAAGGTGGAGTGTCAAGGGTAGAGGGATTAGGGACAGGGCTTAGGGTTGAAGGTTTAAGGATTGAGGGTTGAGGCTTTAGGGTGAGGGTTAAGGGATTAGGGTTTAAGATATAGTGTCAAGAGGTTGAGGGTTTAGGGATAGGTTTTAGGGTTGAGGGTTTAGGAATAGGTATAGCATTTAGGGTTTCAGGTTGAGGGATTAGGGTTTAGGGTTTAGGGATAAGGGATTAGGGTTTAGGGTTGAGGGATTAAGGTTTAGGGTTGATGGATTAAGGTTTAAGGTTGAGGGTTTAGGGATAGGGTTTAGAGTTTAGGGATAATGGATTAGGGTTTAGAGTTGAGGCTTTAGGGATAGCGTTTAGGGTTGAGGGATTAGGGTTGAGGGTTGAGGGATTAGGATTAAGGTAGAATGTTGAGGGTAGAGGGATTAGGGATAGGGTTTAGGGTTGAACGTTTAAGGATTGAGGGTTGAGGCTTTAGGGTGAGGGTTAAGGGATTAGGGTTTAAGATATAGTGTCAAGGGTTGAGGGTTTAGGGATAAGTTTTAGGGTTTAAGGTTTAAGAGTTAAGGGTTGAGGGATAGGGTTTAGGGTTTAGGGATAAGGGATTAGGGTTTAAAGTTTAGGGTTTAGGGATAAGGGTTTAAGGTTGAGGGATTAAGGTTTAGGGTTGAGGGATTAAGGTTTAAGGTTGAGAGTTGAGGGTTGAGGGTTTAGGGATAGGGTTTAGAGTTTAGGGATAATGGATTAGGGTTTAGGACCTTGAGGGATTAGGGTTTAGGGTTGAGGGTCGAGGGATTAGGGTTAAAGTAGAGTGTCGAGGGTAGAGGGATTAGAAATAGGGTTTAGGGTTGAAGGTTTAAGGATTGAGGGTTGAGGCTTTAGGGTGAGGGTTGATGCATTAGGGTTTAATATATAGTGTCAAGGGTTGAGGGTTCAGTGATAGGGTGTAGGGTTTAGGGTTGAGAGATTAGGGTTTAGTGTTGAGGGAATAGGGTTTAAGGTAAAGTGTTGAGGGTTTAGGGATAGAGTTTAGGATTTAAGGTTTAAGGGTTGAAGGTTGAGGGTTTAGGGTTTAGGGTTAAGTGAGAGACCAAGATGGCTAAGGACGGATAGAGAGGTAGACAAGGAGTGACTAAGAGACGTAGAGATGGGAGAGGTAGAGAGGTGAGGGGGAGAGATAGGTGATAGATAGAAGAAATACATGGAGAAATGAATAATATATATTTTTCTATAGCAGACCAAAATGCGCTTGTGTTATAACGCGAGCACCTTTTGGATTGCTATATAAACGGTAAAAAGGCCTAGATCTCCATGATCCAGGCCCACATACTCTATTTTCTTTTGTTTATGCTTGTGTTCTGACAAAAGAATGCATTTTCATGTTGTTGGGAAGTTCACATGCACATTTTTCACATTCTACCACCTTTGCATGAACTTTCCACCACCTTTTTCGGCTTTTCCAACTTAAGGAGGAAATAACATAGTTTTCACATTGAATTTGATATATATCAATTCAAGTTTCAATTTTTGTAGTGTTGCAATGTTAATTGTGGTTGAATTGTAGGAATTTAACATTATAAATTAGTCAATAGTATTGTTGTTACTAATTCTATTTGAGTGTATTCAATTTAATGTTGAAAAGGAAGCAAGTGGTGAAAAACTCAAATTGTTGAGGAGTTTGATGCAAGAAGACAAAAACACTACATAATTGGGTACTCTCTCCATTCGAATCTCTATTTTTTAGGTATGTCAAGTGTTTACATGCATGTTCTTTACATTTTTCTTAATTCTATTTGAATTACTTTATCATGCTTTATCATACATGTTTATATCACTTGTATGGTTTACATATTTTGTGTTTATATCAGTCTCAATTTTTTGATTTTATAGTTCATCTGCCTTGTCTATGCTTCCACATTTTGCATACATATCTTACATTTTGCATTTATAGTTCATCATAGTTATTACTACCCAAAGAGCTTAGTCATCACACACAAATGTCCTTATAATAGACTTTGTTTTAAATTAGTTCATGGTATGCATAATAAAAGATATCTCAAAGGTCAACATTAATTAAAATAGACACAATCACGATATCAACTGAAAAATTTAAGTGAACTCTGGACCTTTTTGAATGTGACAATGGATAAGATGACAATCATATGTCGTCCCTATGCATAATGAACCTTATAATACAAAATCATTAATGTCTATATAATGAGATTCAACCTAAAGGACCTCATGAAAAATTCCATCATGTGTGTTTCCTCTAAACCTACATAGATAGCCTTAAGTTAAATCTCTATATTTTATTACTCAAGAATCCATAAGGTCAGCCTACAATCTCACATGGTGCCATGTATATTTTCTACACTTGGGCTCTTTAATAAGTATGTGCATTAATGAATTAAATAGACCTTAACATACCGTGATGTCAAATTATAGAAGAATAAATCCTTACAACATATAAATATACAATCCCTTAAACATAATGAAATACTATTATCTTGTCATAACAAGTTAAAATACAAATGAATAGGTGCTAAGATCATACAAGTAAATCCCAATAGGCTTAATCCAATCATGATCCATGCTATGTTGCATTATTCTTCATGTTGATAGTTAATACAAACCTTGTATACCAAATGTTTCCATTCCCATATCTATGACAATGTCCAAGTTAAATACGACAAATCAGTCACATTGCCGTGGAATTGATATAGGGTCTCAAGATAGTTCAGTCATAGCAAAGTGCAAAGTTCAACATGAGTGTCTCCATTAAAATCATAAGCCTTAAGGCTAATCCTCTTGGTTGTCATAACATGATAATGTGAAGTTAAGGGACTATTGTCACACATCAGAAAATCAGTCCTTACCTCATGCCCTAGTGTGATGTCTCCCACAATCTCAATCATCTCTCCTTTCATGACTAGATGGTTATCAACAAATGCTGGCCCATGAGACGTCTCCAAGTGAAAATCAAGTGTATCATGTGTCCTAAATTCTGTCCCATGGCTGCAAGATGAATATTCATGTGTGAGGAGATGAACTCTATCCGCAAGTGTAGGTAGTTTGATGCCACTAGCAACAAGGCCTCCCCCACATCTTCAGCCTTGTAGTCAACATGAAGTCCCATGTACTCTCCACTTGTATCCTATTAGAAATGAAAGCACAACTACTTAATGGAAATATGATTCAAGATAAATTTTAGCAATCTTTAAGTGTGCATTAACAATGGAGATTGTAACAAAACATAAAACCCACTATAGAAAATATGTCAAACATGAAGAACTCAACACAATGACACAGTGTTTACATGGAAAAAAGCCTTGCGAGTAAAAAACTCCACCAGGAAAGAGGCACAAGTTTGTATTAATCTTAGCAAGATTGTACAATACATCAACTACACAACTCTCTCCACAAATCTTTAATTCGACAGCATTCCGACAGCACTTGAGTACCTAAAATCTATATTGTAGAAACAAATGGATGGAAAATAATTATAGAAATATTTTCCACTCCATTCTAGGCATTCACCTTCTCTCTCCTAAGATTCTCCAACCTGTAAACATTAATTACCATCTTACAAGCATCTTACACTTGTCCAAAAACAACCATGCAAAAGTTGGGTGCCCAAGACTGAATCTGGCCTCTTACAACATCTTATGATGAGTCATAACTGTCATAGAATCCACAAAAGAGTATTGTTGTGATGTTCACAACACGCCCCATTTTGCTCCTTAGCAAAATGAGGACCCCTGCTTTGCTTTTTTGGCTTCTGCTTGTGTTGTTCTATTTGGTGGTAAGGGAAAAGGGGAGTCAAATTCGCAAACCTTATTAAAAATATAGGAAATTGCATTTTTTAGTACCGATGCATGATGTGGTTGGATTCCTTGTGAAAAATGAGCCAGGGTTGCTTTTTGAACCGTCTTAAAATTTATCATATTTTGCAAGTTATGATCATTTAGGTAAAATGTACTATCAGGTTTTGCATGATAAACAGTCAGTTGTTTGCCTTTTTCCTTGATGGCATTCATTTGAAAATTTGAAATATACATACTTGGTGGTTTTAGGTTAAAGGGAATTTTGTCTGGGTTCCACTCTGTATATCGCATTTGTTAATTGGCAGAGGAGGAAAGTGCATCGGCGCACTTTGTTACCTTTTTGAGTCGCCATTATTTATTCATTAGCAAAGTTTTTAAGGTTTGAACCGCCACCTTGAACCATCCGCTTGAACCTTTTTCTCAAAGGTTCAATGGTTTAGGGTTCAAAATGGTTCTACATCTCCAAAATGTCTCAAGAGTGAACTGTTGTTTTGTATAGCGTCGTTGAACCACTGCATTGAACCATCCGCTTGAACCCTTTTCTCAAAGGTTCAATGGTTCAAGGTTCAAAGTTATTTTTTCTCTTCTAACAAGTCATGTCATGCGTATGGGATGTATCGTTGAACCACCACATTGAACCATCCGCTCGTACTCTATAGCGGGGTTCAATGGTTCAAGTTCAAGGCTTTGGTGAGGGGCGGGAAAGATGGGAGGATGGCAAAAAAGTCATTGGCATAACATAAACCATTGGCCAAGTGTAGCTAGGTCTTCACCGATGGTGATTATCATGCCGATATAAGGCTATCGGTGTAATGGATAACTATTAGAGCAGGATTTAAAGCCTTCGCTGATATGGGAGATCTCGCCGATAAGGCGATCAATGAAGGGTTTGTTGGTAAGAGTCACGCCGACGGAGAGGCATCAATGAGACAAGGGTGATCGACGGGGCTAATTTTGCCCTCGCTGATAGTATGGTATCACGCCGATAGAAGAAACAACGGGCATCGGCTGGGCTTTCGCCGATGGAAACCGAAAGCAGGCATTGGCCAAGGTAATGTTATCGGCATAACAAATAGTGATCGGTAGAGGAGGTTTGGAGTTCACTGATGGCGAATCCCTCGCTGATGAGAAGGAAAGCAGGCCGATAAGGCTATATCGGTAGGACTCTCGCCGATGGAACCAAGCAAAAGGCCATCGGCCAATCGATTTTTGGACACGCCGATGGACAGTTTCACGCCGATGGGTGGGAAAGGAGCAAAGTGATAGGAATTTTAAACACATTTTTGGTGCCCGTGGCTTTTTTTCTGGTCAGCGATAGTTGACCCGATGGTTTTGAGCAATCTGTATGCATTTTAAGCGCATTTTTAGGGGTTTTTTGGACCTGATTTCCACATTTTTTGCACAGTCACCTTGATTTAAACAGATATTTTAGTTTCTTGCTGTTCATTTGATAAATATGGTACTTATTGCTTGTCTTGTTTTGCAGGCTCACAGTTGAGGAAGTAGCTGGAACTTGATCATAGTGACATCACGGAGGAAATCTGATCTCAAGAGCAGGAAGATAAGATCAAGTGTGAAGAAGTCAAAAGGGGCTACCCAATGAAGGACAAAGTTGCAGCTGAGAACATTACTACAGCAGACAAACAGAAGTTATTGCTGAGCTACCAGAGCTTCTTAGAAGGGGCAATATTTTGCCCAGATTTGACACTGCTCAGAGATATTTTGGAGAACTGGTTCACCTGCATTTACTGCTATAATCAGGGGTTTAAACCAGGGGTTTAGTTAGGTTTTTGCTGTAGTGAGGACAATCAAAAAGTCTTTATATTGTGCCTCTCTGCACTGTAATACTTTACACAGGGGCTACATAGAGATTTGTAGCAGCAGGAATTTGTAGAAGTAACATTTAGAATAGAGGAACCTTTTAGTTTAGAAGTAGAAGAAGAAGGTCGCCTGTGTCTGTAGTAAGGTGTGCGTGGAATGTCTGGCTTCCTTACTGTATCTGTAAAGCTTGTAAGTTCTCTGTAATTTGATCAATGAAACTAAGAGTCATTCCAACATTGTAAATCATGTATGACTGTTTGTTTCTAATACAATAGAATCTGGAGTTCTACATCTATCTTCTGACTGTTCTCCTGCTCTTCTTTGTGTTTTGAAATATTTTCTTTGAGAGCTTGCAATTTTAAATGTATGTTTGTGAAAATGCTCAGAACTTGTATTTAAGGTTTTACTGTGGATTTGATCAAATTGCTGTATGATTTATATAGTGCATAACAAAACAATTAGATCCTTTGGTAGAGTAAATGAGGTGTAGATTAGATCTTTCTAACTTTTCCCAACCCATTTGAAATATTTAGCTGAAAACGTAGAAATCTAAAGGAAGTTGTCTCAAATTTGAAGAAGCATGCATAACAGAGTTTAAGGTAGATAGTTTTTCATAAGTGTATAAAGGAGAAAGCTGTAATAATTCAAGAAAACCATCTAAAATTTGTAGCACAGTAACACTTGTATGCAAATGAACAAAATACTTGTTGATATCTATGACCTTTTGTATAATCTTAGTCCAGTAAACCACAAAGAAACCCTAAACTACGTAAGGCCCCTTGAACATTACAGCTTCACATTGACCAACTAAATTTGACCAACCGAATCATCGTAGACTTGGGATTAAGTGAATCTTAAACGATTCCTTCTTATCTTTCAAGTATAGTTTCAGTTCATTATATGTGAATTTTAACTTATTGTTATGATTGCATCAAAACAATCACCAACAGTTTTCTGGCGCTAGAAGGAGGGCCTAATTTGGTTTAGGGTTAATTTTCTGAGTTTAAATGCTATGTTCTGGGATATGTTAGATCTCATAAAATTTCAAAAGCCTAAAAGGGTGAAAAGAAGGTCCCATTTTCAATGGACTCATATGGGGATAGTTTTCAAGTTAACAGTCCTTTATTTCAAGGAGCTTTGAATGAACAGTTTTATTCTCAAAGTTTATCTAATTTTGGTTTGTCCAGTTGTTGTAGGATACACCGGACTATTGAACACAGTGAAGTTAAATGTTTAACATTCCTCACTAGGATAGGTTCATATTTGAAAGGACTAATTATTTTTTCAGATTTGTTCAGGGCTGAAGACTGGCAGGAAAAGGAAATTTTGCAGCAACAAGCTAGTACAACACTAGGAACTAATAGGTGATTAGAAAATACAATAGATAAATCAATTCTGGAAGGGAATGATAACAAAGCATCTTTTCTTAGGTCATATTATGGTGGGATTGATAGTAGGTCTCTACTTCCTAATACAGGAAAAGGGGAGTGCAAGTATAAATCTTTTAAATCTTGTAGAGAGGAAACCATTTGTCAGGATAAGGTTTTTATTGCTGATCCTAATGCTTTTGGTAAAGACAGTAAAACGTCTTTCCTTGAGTCATTTTATGGAAAGGAGAAATGTGGGCAAATGAAAAAATTAAAGTGCACTAAAATTGATGAGATCCCTACTATAGAATCTAATGAAGTCATAGAGGAGAAAGTAAATCCTAATCCCATGACTGACTTCTTTAAATTGAATGACCAAGTTCAGGATTGTTGCAGGTTAATAGAAGCAGACTCCACACTGGATGATAAATGTGAGTCAGTTGATGACCAATTCTTAAAAATTGAAAATACAGAAGATTTTGGAGCTGCTGTGCATAATCAGACATCACCCCAGTAGTATTTTGAAAATGAAACAGGGGTGTATTCCTGTCGATCAAAAGATGTTGTTCCACCTTTACTCTCAAGTGATTTAGAAATGATTAAATTCTGTATATCAGATTATGATGATGAAGATACTTACTTAAGTGCTAATGTGCAGGAAACTAATGAGAACATTGAGAGGTTTGCTAAATTTGAGGATAAACTGAACATCCGGAATGAAGGAACAAAGATAGATGAAGATGAAGAAATGATACATCTTGAGTTATTCATCTTTCAACTTGAAAAGGGACCAGACATAGAGCTGGGCAACGAAAATGCAGAGTTGAATGAAGAACCAGCTATCAATGAACAAGCATGTCCCACAGAGCTAAAAACACATCAGGTTGTCTCTTTCCTTTCCTTAGTAAACAATGATAAATGCTATTTTGATTATGGAAATTCAAGAGATAGGACATGCATGTGGATCAATCATAAACCTGATGAGCTGTCCCAATTGCTCATAGTTAGGAGCTATTCTGATAAACACAATGAATCTAGAATACCAGAATTTTTTTCAGAATTCAAAGATAAATCTGCTAGGATGAGAACCATAACTAGTGCCCTGTTACTCCTGCACAATCTAAAGAAATATGCAAGTAGGGGTGTTCTTGGGTCTTTTCCTGGGTTTCTGTTTGCCTTGTAGAGGCTTGTATATAGTTTGGTAGGGTAGTTGTTTTTGTTTTCTTTTCTTCTTTTGCTATTTTCTTTTTTAGGTTAGCTGTTTGTATAGTTCCTTTCTGTTCTTTCTATTTGTTTTGTTTCAGTTTGTACAGTGTTGTTTGTATAGCTTGTTTGTTTGGTTTGTTTGTTGTCTCCTCAGCAGGGATCTTTATTTTACTTTAGAGTATTAAGGAGCAAATTAGCAACCATTCAAAACAATATAAAATTTAGGATATTCGAGTTAATCATTTACAATTTACACATAACTTGTTACTGTCATGAATGTAGAGAGTTATTTATCTTCTGAAGTTTCGTATTCAATAAATGTGATTGAGAATTCGGAGCAAGTTTCTCACGATGACACACCTAAAATCCTTGGGTTTGTTGAACTTACCAGTGTAGATATTAGGTGAAAAATCAGAGGTCACCCTTGCTACCATTACAATTCTCAGCTTAATTTCAGCAAGTGTCCACTCCTTGCTTCATGAAGTTACAAATTGCTATATCTTGTGAAATCTTTCAAAATCAGAAAATTAGAAAATAAAAGACAAAAGAAAAAAAAAATAAAGTGGATTATACTGAAAATCTAGATTAAGCCATCTAAGTAACTCTACCGGGGCTATAGACGCTCGCTGGCAGTGGAGCTCTACTTAGGAGAATTGTAACAATAACCTTGCCGGGGCTATGGATGCTCACTGGCAGCAAGGCTCTATCTGGTTGGCTATGAGGGAATATCCTCACCTACGTAGGCTAATTTCAGCCACTGGTTTGTTCAACCGATCTTCAAGATGAGGATAATTAATCACGTGCACACAATAAACTGAAAATGGAGGTTCATGCACCCTTATTGAACACCTTAAGTATCAAGCTGAATAGTAATTTGCAGGAAGGATAGTCAGGAGTTATGATTTTATTTCACCTAGTTTTCTTGAACACTTTGAATTTAATTGTTTTGTTTGGTTGCTAGTTGTTGTGATGTTCACAACACGCCCCATTTTGCTCCTTAGCAAAATGAGGACCCCTGCTTTGTTTTTTTGGCTTCTGCTTGTGTTGTTCTATTTGGTGGTAAGGGAAAAGGGGAGTCAAATTTGCAAACCTTGTTAAAAATATAGGAAATTGTATTTTTCAGTACTGATGCATGATGTGGTTGGATTCCTTGTGAAAAATGAGCCAGGGTTGCTTTTTGAACCGTCTTAAAATTCATCATATTTTGCAAGTTATGATCATTTAGGTAAAATGTACTATCAAGTTTTGCATGATAAACAGTCAGTTGTTTGCCTTTTTCCTTGATGGCATTCGTTTGAAATTTTGAAATATACATACCTGGTGGTTTCAAGTTAAAGGGAATTTTGTCTGGGTTCCACTCTGTATATCGCATTCGTCTATTTGACAGAGGAGGAAAGTGCATCGGTGCACTTTGTTACCTTTTTGGGTCGCCATTATTTATTCATTGGCAAAGTTTTTAAGGTTTGAACCGCTGCCTCGAACCATCCCCTTGAACCTTTTTCTCAAAGGTTCAATGGTTCAATGGTTCAGGGTTCAAAATGGTTCTACATCTCCAAAATGTCTCAAGAGCGAACTGTTGTTTTGTATAGCGTCGTTGAACCGCCGCGTTGAACCATCCGCTTGAACCCTTTTCTCAAAGGTTCAATGGTTCAAGGTTCAAAGTCATTTTTTCTCTTCTAACAAGTCATGTCATGCGTATGGGATGTATCATTGAACCGCCACATTGAACCATCCGCTCGTACTCTATAATGGGGTTCAATGGTTCAAGTTCAAGGCTTTGGTGAGGGGCGGGAAAGATGGGAGGATGGCGAAAAAGTCATCGGCATAACATAAACCATCGGCCGAGTGTAGCTAGGTCTTCATCGATGGTGATTATCACGCCGATATAAGGCTATCGGTGTAACGGATAACTATCGGAGCAGGATTTAAAGCCTTCGCCGATATGGGAGATCTCACCGATAAGGCGATCAATGAAGGGTTTGTCGGTAAGAGTCACGCCGACGGAGAGGCATCGATGAGACAAGGGTGATCGGCGGAGCTAATTTTGCCCTCGCCGATAGTATGGTATCACGCTGATAGAACAAACAACGGGCATCGATTGGACTTTCGCCGATGGAAACTGAAAGTGGGCATCGGCCAAGGTAATGTTATCGGCATAACAATAGTGATCGACAGAGGAGGTTTGGAGTTTGTCGATGGTGAATCTCTCATCGATGAGAAGGAAAGCAGGCTGATAAGGCTATATCGGTAGGACTCTCGCCGATGGAACGAAGCAAAAGGCCATCAGCCAAACAATGAACATCGGCCAATCAATTTTTGGACACGCCAATGGACACTTTCACACCGATGGGTGGGAAAGGAGCAAAGCGATAGGAATTTTAAACACATTTTTGGCGCTCATGGCATTTTTTCTGGTCAGCGATAGTTGACCCGATGGTTTTGAGCAATCTGTATGCATTTTAAGCGCGTTTTTAGGGGTTTTTTGGACCCGATTTCCACATTTTTTGCACAGTCACCTTGATTTAAACAGATATTTTAGTTTCCTACTGTTCATTTGATAAATATGGTACTTATTGCTTGTCTTGTTTTGCAGGCTCGCAGTTGAGGAAGTAGCTGGAACTTGACAACAGTGACATCACGGAGGAAATCTGATCTCAAGAGCAAGAAGATAAGATCAAGTACGAAGAAGTCAAAAGGGGCTACCCAATGGAGGACAAAGTTGCAGCTAAGAACATTACTATAGCAGACAAATAGAAGTTATTGCTGAGCTGCCAGAGCTTTTCAGAATGGGCAATATTTCACCCAGATTTGACACTGCTCAGAGATATTTTGGAGAACTAGTTCACCTGCATTTACCGCAATAATCAGGGGTTTAGTTAGGTTTTTGTTGTAGTGAGGACAATCAGAAAGTCTTTATATTGTGCCTCTCTACACTGTAATACTTTACACAGGGGCTACATAGAGATTTGTAGCAGCAGGAATTTGTAGAAGTAACATTTAGAATAGAGGAACCTTTTAGTTTAGAAGTAGAAGAAGGAGGTCGCCTGTGTCTGTAGTAAGGTCTGCGTGGAATGTCTGGCTTCCTTACTGTATCTGTAAAGCCTGTAAGTTCTCTATAATTTGATCAATGAAACTAAGAGTCATTCTGACATTGTAAATCATGTATGACTGTTTGTTTCTAATACAATAGAATCTGAAGTTCTGCATCTATCTTCTGATTGTTCTCCTGCTCTTCTTTGTGTTTTGAAATATTTTCTTTGAGAGCTTGCAATTTTAAATGTATGTTTGTGAAAATACTCAGAACTTGCATTTAAGGTTTTACTGTGGATTTGATCAAATTGCTATATGATTTATATAGTGCATAACAGAACGATTAGATCCTTTGGTAGAGTAAATGAGGTGTAGATTAGATCTTTCTAACTTTTCCCAACCCATCTGAAATATTTAGCTGAAAACATAGAAATCTAAAGGAAGTTGTCTCAAATTTGAAGAAGCATGCATAACAGAGTTTAAGGTAGACAGTTTTTCATAAGTGTATAAAGGAGAAAGCTACAATAATTCAAGAAAACTATTTACAATTTGCAGCACAGTAACACTTGTATGCAAATGAACAAAATACTTGTTGATATCTATGACCTTTTGCATAATCTTAGTCCAGTAAACCACAAAGAAACCCTAAACTATGTAAGGCCCCTTGAACATTACAGCTTCACATTGACCAACTAAATTTGACCAACCGAACCATTGTAGACTTGGGATTAAGTGAATCTTAAACGATTCCTTCTTATCTTTCAAGTATAGTTTCAGTTCATTATATGTGAATTTTAACTTATTGTTATGATTGCATCAAAACAATCACCAACAAGTATCTTCCCAAGATAGGAACCTTGGGCTAAATATAGCAAATATACAACTAACATATTCGTCATATGCGTCATAGAATCACAGAATCTTATGATAACTTGCAGCTATCATAGATTCACGTACCAAACATTATGACAATTGTCATACATGCCAAAAATAGTATATTCTCCAAGGGAGCATGCCTACCCTCATTTACTTTGAGTTTTTACATTTGCCAACAGTAAAAGTCACTCTATAATTACCTCCAGTTACTCTGAAATTACCCCTGCCAGTGAAACTAGTACATCTCCTTATGGATAATTACAAATTATATATAATAAATGGAATAAATACAATATTAGGATTTACAAGGTTAATGGCACCTTATCCCAACATTCTCCCACTTGACATTAAACATTGTAAATTAACCCATAGGAAATCAAATGAAAAAAAATAATCAGGCACTAGAAACAAGGCCCATGGCCTCTCTGCACCACACAAACTTTTCTGTGCTCACAGGTTTGGTTAATGAATCTGCAACATTCTCCTGATTGTCTATCTTCTTCATCTCAATCTCTCCATTTGCAACCAACTCTCAAACAAAGTGATACTGAACATGAACATGCTTAGTCCGAGCATGATACATGGGATTCTTGGCCAAACAGATAGAACTCTGACTATCACAACCAACCTGAATGATCCTGCAATCAAAATCAATACCTGTACATAGTCTCCTCAACCAAACTACCTCCTTAGAGACATAAATAGCAGCCATATACTCTGCTTCTATGGTGGACAAAGTAACTGTGGGCTTCCTCTTACTCATCCAACTCATTGCTCCTCCAAACAGAGTAAACACAGCCACTAGTGGACCTTCGACTGTCTAAGTCACCTGCCCAATTTGCATCAACAAAACCCTGTATGTCCAAAGATTTGTCAGTACTATTAGTACCAGAATAAACCAAACAATAATCAAGAGTACCTGCAAGATATTTAAACACCCTCTTCGCATAGAACTCCAATGCTGTCTACCAGGGTTAGCCATAAATCTGCTCAAAACTCCCACTGCTTGGGCAATATTTGGTCTCGTGCAAACCATTACATAAATCAAACTCCCTACAACACTAGCATATATTACATTAGACATATCCTCAAGATCATCCTCAGTCTTTAGACACATATCTAATGAAAGCTTAGTACCAATGGGTAAAGGAACTCTAACTGGGTTACAATCCTACAAACTAAACCTCTACAAAATAGTATTCACATACTTACTTTGTGACAACCAAAGATTTCTATTTACTCTGTCCCTCCTGATCTCCATTCCTAAAATATACCTTGCAGCACCAAGATCCTTCATCTCAAATGCACCTAAAAGTTGGGCTCTAAGCTCACTGATCATACCCTTAGTATTGCTGAAAAATAACATGTCATCAACATACAAAGCAATAACCAGTATAGAATCATCTACACAATAAATGTAAACACAATGATCCTCCTCGCTTCTAATAAAACCCAATTTCAAAACAAATGAATCAAACTTTTGATACCACATTCTGGGGGACTGTTTCAGACCATAAAGAGACCTCTTTAACCTGCAAACCCAATGTTCTTTTCCTTTTACCTCAAAACCTATAGGCTGTTGCATATAAATTTCTTCTTCAAGATCTCCATACAAGAACGCAGTCTTAACATCCATTTGCTCAATCTCCCAATCATAAACTGCAACAATGGATAAAAGAAATCTAATAGAAGTAAATTTAGCAACATGAGAGAATATCTCACCAAAATCAACTCCCTCTCTGGGAGTAGCCCTTGGCTACCAGTCTAGCCTTGTACTTCTCTACTGACCCGTCTGCTCCAAACTTCTTCTTGAAGACCCACTTACATCCTATGGCCTTTCTTCCTTTGGGAAAACAAACAAGATCCCAGGTGTTATAAGAGTCTAAAGCAATCATCTCCTCCTGTATGGCTAAGTACCAAGACTCACTATCATCTGCAAAAATAGCTTCCCTGTAGGATCTAGGTTCATCGTTAGTACTCAATAAAGCATATACACAACGAAAATCTGGTGGGCTATACTTGTCAACTGGATTCCGTTGTCTTGTGGATCTCCTCAAGGGTGGAGTAAGAGACTACTCATTCTTCTGCATTATCATCTACAACAACTTCTTTTGTAACAACAGACTCTTCTTCTTCTTCTTCTTCACCCCCCAATCCATCATTCTATTCTTCCTGACGTGCATCTTGCTGCTCTAAATCAAAGTGCACCTTCTTTACCTTTTCTTCTTTTTCTTTTGGTTGCTCGAGTTCAAAAATAGCTCTAAGTTCCCTGAAAATAACATCTCTAAAAAAGATAATCTTGTGGGTTACTGGATTCCAAAGCTTATAACCTTTGACATTATCACCATATCCAATGAATGTACACTTTTTAGCCTTTGGATCTAACTTAGATCACTTTTCCTTAGGCACATGAACAAAAGTCTCACAGCCAAAAATCCTTAAATGTGAAACATAAGGTTTCTTACTTGTCCACACTTCAGAAGGTGTCGAATCAAGAGCCTTACAAGGAGATTTGTTTATCAGGTAGAAAGCAGTACACACAGCCTCTACCCAAAAACATTTATTTAGTTGTGCATCACTAAGCATACTTCTGGCCCTTTCCATAATTGTTTGGTTCATCTTTTCTGCAACTCCATTCTGTTGTGGTGTATACAGAGTTGTCTTTTGTCTGATTATACCTGCATGCTTGCAAAACTCATCAAATTCCTTAGAGCAATATTCCCCTCCATTGTTAGATCTTAATATTTTATCTTTAAACTTGATTGGTTCTCTACTAAGACCTTGAAGTCCTTAAACTTAGTGGAAACTTCAAATTTATGCTTCATAAAATAAATCCATGTAAATCTGGATACATCATCAATGAAGGTTACAAAATAATGAGATTTTCTGATAGATTCATTATCCACAGGTCCAAACACATCCGTATGAATAATTTCTAACTTCTCTTTTGCTCTATTGCTTCCTGAAGGAAATAATTTTCTATTTTGTTTACCAAACACACAATGCACATAGAAATCAAAGTGCTCATCAGAATAGGAGAAACCATCCAACAAATTTTTATTCTTAATAAGTTTTAAGACATTATTTCTTGTGTGGCTGAATCTACAGTGCCACAACATACATGTATTTTCAGTAGTGGCCTTAGATACATAGGAGGCATTACAAACTGTAGTGGCTTCAAGCTTAAACAAGTTCCTGAATCTCTTCCCTTTCGCTACCACCAAGTTCCCTCTCACCAATCTGCAGCTATGCTTGTCAAATGTCACATGCATTCCCAAGTTATTCAACTTCAAAATTGAAATCAAATTTCTAGCCAATCTAGGAACATGAAAAACACCAGGGAGGGTTTTAATCCTCCCATCACTGAAACACAACAATACCTTTCCTTTCTTGATAATCAGATATGAAGAGTTGTCACCAAGGTAGATATTACCTCCATCATATTCTTCATATGAGGAGAACCATTCCTTATGTGGGGTCATATGAAACGAGCATCCTGAGTCAACGAACCAGTGATCATTAGAAACAAAATTACATGCAGAAATTAAAACATCTTCATCTACATTCGAGGACTTATCCAAAGCACTCTCCTACTATTTCTTGGGATTTCTGCATTCCTTTACATGTCCCCTTTTACCGCAATTCTAACACTTAACTCTGTTCTTTTTACTAGGAGTTTTAGACCGTCCCTTGGACTTGTCCTTATCCCCTTTCTAATCTCCTTTAGGTCCCCTTTCCTTAGACATTCCCCTGACACTGAGAGCATCCCCTGAACTATCTAAACTCTTCTTCCCCAATTCCTGTGATAGTAGCACTAAAACAGGAGCATCCAACTTCTGATCTGCAAGGTTAGCAGTGATAGCAAGTATAACATTCTCCCAAGACTTAGGTAAATAAAAAAAAAGTAAGATACATTTATCTTCCTCACTAACCTCAACATCTACTGAATCAAGCTGACTCAATAACAAATTAAAAGAATTTAAATGCTTTGTAACTTATTAACCTTCTCGTATTTTCATGGAAAATAATTTTCTTTTTAAATAAAGTTTATTTACCATACTCTTGGCTTGATAGATCTCACCCAACTAATTCCACAACTTGTGTGTAGTCTCCTCCTTTGCGACATTCAATAGAATAGAGTCTAAAAGACACAACCGGATGGTTCCCCGTGCCTTCTTATCCAGTCTATCCCAGTCATCTTGAGAGACATCGTCAGGTTTCTTCTCTTTTTTAACAACCAACCATTGGTTTCTTTCTTCCAACAAATCTTCTATTTTCAGCTTCCACAACTCATACCCCATTTCGTTGAACTTCTTAATGTCCAATTGAGAGGTTGATGTAATGGTGGATCCAACCATAATAACAACACAAGATCTGTAAAACAAATGCAACCAAATCTCCCACTGCAGCTACAACTTCCACACTACCACCCAAGAGTCAAAGCTGGCTAGGCTCTGATACCAAATGTTAGAAATGAAAGCACAACTACTTAATGGAAATCTAATTCAAGATAAATTTCAGCAATCTTTAAGTGTGCATTAACAATGGAGATTGTAACAAAACATAAAACCCACTACAGAAAAGATGTCAAACATGAAGAACTCAACACAATGACACATTGTTTATGTGGAGAAAAGCCTTGCAGGTAAAAAACTCCACCAGGAAAGAGGCACAAATTTGTATTAATCTCAACAAGATTGTACAATACATCAACTACACAACTCTCTCCACAAGTCTTCAATCTGACAGCATTCCGGTAGAACCTGAGTACCTAAAATCTATATTACAGCAACAAATACATGGAAAATACTTATAGAAAATTTTTTCACTCCATTCTAGGCATTCACTTCTCTCTCCTAAGATTCTCCAACCTGTAAACATTAATTACCATCTTACAAGCATCTTACACTTGTCCAAAAATAGCCATGCAAAGGTTGGGTTCCCAAGACTAAATCTGGCCTCTTACAGCATCTTATGATGCATCAACTGTCATAGACTCCACAAAAGAGTATCTTCCCAAGATAGGAACCTTGGGATAAATATAACAAATATACAACTAACATATCCGTCATATACGTCATAGAATCATAGAATCTTATGACAACTTGCAGCTGTCATAGATTCACTTACCAAACATTATGATAGTTGTCATACATGCCAAAAATAGTATATTCTCCAAGGGAGCATGCCTACCCTTATTTACTTTGAGTTTTTACATTTGCCAACAGTAAAAGTCACTTCGTAATTACCTCCAGTTACTCTGAAATTACCCCTGCCAGTGAAACTAGTACATCTCCTCATGGATAATTACAAATTACATATAATAAATAGAATAAATACAATATTGGGATTTACAAGGTTAATGGCACCTTATCCCAATATAGCCTCAATAGGTGACTCTCCTTTGTCCTTATCCTCATAGGACTGAAGTGAACTTTGTACCATAATGCTTTGTATAGCTACAATAACATTGTGCAATAATGCTTTGTATGGCTGCACTAATGCTTTTTATGCTTTGTACCTATTTTGGTTGAGTGAAATTTAGTCTTCTACATGATGATTTTATGTACATTTTGTATGAACGGTTGAATGACATATATTTCAGTTATTTGTATGGATTCATTTCTTAGGAACTAATATTTGTCTCTTTATCATGCTACAGATAAATTCTTTGTCATGCTAAGGAAATGATCAAGAATTAAACCAACACATGAAGAGATAGAAGCTAAGAATGCAAAGAAAGCAACAACTATGAGGGAACTTCATGAGAAGAGGAAATTTGACACTATAAATGAAGACATTCCAATTGAAGAGGAATTGTAACCTTCAAAAAGAGATATGGTATTGGTGGCACAAAGAGAATGAATGCAAAAACTTTGTGCTATGAGAGATTTGAATATCGTAGTTGGAGACACGTCCTCTACTGCAAGTCAACATGTAGGGATGCCATCTACCACATCTCAAGTTGAGAGTACATCATCATTCACATGTGAAGAAGGAGGTACGCCATCATTCCCACCTCAACCTCAAGGTATGTCATCTATTCCATCTTCGATTGAAGGTATGCCATCTAGCCCATCTCATTTAAATATTGATGAAATTCCTAATGTTGAGATGAATTTACCTATCTTAACACCACCTAGAATTTTGCATAGAAAGCCAAAGTATTTTATTGATATTGATGAGAATATTTTGCAGCCAATGGAAGGTAAGATTCTAAAACACACTTGTAGAAGATATGCTCATAAGGTTTGGAGATTGTTCTTTGAAAAGTTAAATGAGATCGCAAGATGTCAACTATTCATTGAAATGATGTGAAGTATAAAGTATAGGTCCATCATGAAGATTCTTGGGTTGAGAACATCAGAGGCTTCAAGTGAAAAATCTATTGTCAAGAATCTAATGAGTGCATATGAGAGTGTGGGTAACACCTCACGCACAAAAGATAGTAATACAACACGGCGTGTCATTACATCGACTATAGTAAGTAGTCAAATGAGGAAAGCTTGTCTCATTAGAAAGATGAGTCAAGCATTGAGAATTAATAGGAAAAATTTATCAAGAGCCATTGGAAGGTGCCAAAGAATTGAGGACACCAATGCCAATGAATTATGGGCATTCTCAGGGAGACTACCATGAAAAGATAAACCAATTGTTGAAGCATTGAGATCACTAATTGAAGACTTTTGGAAGAATTACAAAAGGGTATATCCTAATCAAAGGGATGTGGTAAGAAGGAGAATCGGTAGTTGGAACCGTGAGCCACATCCAAAGCATTTTTTGGATATGACTCAAACATAGTTTTTTGGTAAATTTCTAGAGATGTGTCCTCAAATTAAAATTTGTCACAGATATTTTGAAATGCTAAAACCTTTCTATGTCAAGATAAATCACACACACACTACTTGTTGTTGTAGATTACATATTGAATTTTCTAACCATTTTGATGTTTATCGGTCTATATGTTTAGATTTACTTACTAACAATGTTTTGCAGGATTGTGGCATACATGCACCACCAACATTTTCAAGAGACTTCATATCAACAATTTTATGTGAAAGAGAGGAAGGTCAAATATTCTACAAGAAATTATGCTTGGATGGCACATGTCAGCATTGCAGTGGCTTGCAACGGGTAAATGCAAGAAGTTGTGTCCACTTAAGATGGAAGTTTTGGAGTTAGAAAAAAATCCGAAATCGGGGAACCAAAAATGGGATCCCGTTTATATAAAACGCGATCCCGTTTTGCTTCAGGATCCTGAGCCTAGAACCAAAAACACAATCCCGTTTTTTCCCAGAATCCCGAACCTAGAGGCCAGAAATGGGATCCCCTTTCAAAATACGGGATCCCATTTTATATAACGGGATCACGTTATATATAACGGGATCCCGTTTTATAAAACAGGATCCTATTTTTGAAAAGTATTAAATTTTAAAAAAAATGGCAGAGACCCCATTTTCAACAGCGACAGGCGACAGGCGAAAATAGGATCCCGAGTTCATGGACCATCCAGCCACCAGGTAAGTGGATTTTTCCACTTCTACAAATTACCCATCAATTGTTTTAAGCTTCCCTTGTTTGTTTTGGTGTAAAATACAATCAAAATTTAAATTTTGAATTGTTATTTAGGGTTTAGGGTTTATGAAATCAGTAGTTGATTTTTGACAGTTTAGATGTAAAATACAATTGAAATTTTGAAAGACTATATCATATAAAAGGTTAGAATTTGAACAAACTGTCAAAATTATGTTTAAATTTGAGAATTGAATAGATATATTTAGACATTTTAGCTGTAAAATACAATTGACATTTTGAAAATACTGTATCATATGAAAGGAGAGATTTTGAACAAACTGTCAAAATTTGAGTTCAATTTGAGTGTTGAATAGCTGTATTTAAACATTTTAGCTGTAAAATACAATTGAAAATTTGAAAATACTGTATCATATGAAAGGAGAGATTTTGAACAAACTGTCAAAATTTGAGTTCAATTTGAGTGTTGAATAGTTGTATTTAAACATTTTAGCTGGAAAATGCAATTGAAATTTTGAAACGATTGTATCATATGAAAGGAGAGATTTTGAACAAACTGTCAAAAATTATATAGCATTGGGATGATATATATATTTGGTTTTTATAAAATTTACTTATAACAATGTATGTCATTGTATTTTAAAGGCATTATTGAATAGCTAACTATCATGTAAAAAAATTACAACAAACCATAATAAAACCAAGTTATCACATCCTTCATAATCAAACATTTAGAGACAACCAACTAATTAAGAATTGAGAAAATTTTACAGTTTTTGTGATAGCCAACTAATCAAGAATGAAATGAAGCCAACATTTATGTAACTTTTGATATACTCAAGTAGCTGTCCTCACTAGCTAGGTTATGCCCCTGGAATGAACATCGTGATGTTAATTGTGATACGAGCTCAACCTCATTGGTAATGCTTTCCCTAATCTTAATGACATTGATGTAGGCTCCACTCATGATCCTTACAAAGATCTTTCCACCACTAACCTCTTTCATGATAGGTCACTATCCTCACCATCTCCTTAGACCTAGAATACCTTGAGCTTATCGATTGGGACCAACACGACCCTTTATGATTTGATGTTTTCCAAAATGATGAAGCCATCATGAAACTTGTGAAGTGTCAAGACCACATCCCCATTGTAATCATAAGAAAGACTTTTCCACCATACTTAACACCTACATATATGCTTATTTTGGAGAGAAAGAAAGAACCCTTTAGTCCTGAGGTACCCTAGTCTAGGCAGAATAGCAACAATCTATATAAGAAGAAACTTGTGATCGATTAAAATGATACAATAAAAATGGACACTTCCCAAGAGCTCCTCAATTTGACAAACTTCACCTTCCATTAGATACCACTTAGATACAAGACATGACTCCCCTCTCCTTGTTGAGGACATGCTATAAACATCAACCTGTGAATAGAAGCTTGGACCCTAAACTCTCTAAGATAGTAGCTCCACTAGACCTTGACATCAAAGAAGGCATATATAACCATGTCACCATGTTAAAGATTACGTTGATTTCTTCATGTGGTCTTATGGTGATATGCCTTGAGACTCCATCTTTAAAGTCATGCATCATCTTGTGGTTCACCTCAATGCCAAACCTATTCAATAAAAGCTACGCAAAATGCACCCCCAAGTAGCCCTCGTGGTCATAGAAGAATTATATAAACTCTTGGATGTCCAGGGTTCATTCAGACTATTACTTATCCTAAATGGGTAGATCTAATGTGGTCTTAGTTAACAAGAAAACTAAGGGAATTCATGTTTGCACTAACTTTTGAGACATCAAAAAAGGATCTACCCCAACTTAGATAACTTTTCTCTACCAAACATTGATATGGTCGTGGATCTTGTGCATAGCCATATATATAAAATTTTATCATTAATCTGGATATAATATGGACCAAGTTGAAACATTTGAGTTAGACATGGAGACACCTAGATTATGGAGCTCGGTCTATGTAAGAAAACACCTCCTATAGACTCAACACAAACTTATCCCTCAACCCTCTAAATTGTGACTTACATCATTTGATTACCCTGGAACACACTATAGACAACTCTATACAAATTTGGCAAAATATATTTTCTCCTAACAGAAACTTGTATATGTAGAAGTATCTACTACTACATTAGATTTGATATACTTCTTAAAAGGAAAGAGTTGGGACTAACAACTAAATAGAAAACAATAACTAGTTTTGCATTTTCTAGGAAATAGGAAACAAAATTGAGCTAGAACCATCTTGACTAATTTATCTATTTCTAGCTAGATTGAACCCTAATTCTATATGCAATTCCAACCCTAACCCTAACACTAATTCTAACCCTAATCCTAACCCTAATTCTATATGCAATTCAAACCCTAACCCTTATTATAACCCTGATCATAACCCTAACCCTAACTCTACTTGTAATTGTAATTGTAATTGTAACTCTAACTCTAGCCCTAACCCTAACCCTAACGAGCTACTTGTAATTGTAATTGTAACCCTAACTGTAGCCATAACCCAAACCATAATTGTAGCTCTAATACTTACCCTAATTTAGCAACCCTTGAATTTTAATTCTAACCCTAACCTCAATTCTAACCCTAAGCCTGATCCTAATTGAAACCCTAACCCTAACTTTAATTAATCATGAGTCATGCTACAGGGATTTCTTCTACATATTTTGTATGCATGTGTTATTCCCTTATTGCATGTGAGTTCACCAATTATTTGGAAGTCTCCTAACTGGGAGGCGGGCTTGTATTCAAGCCCTATAAATTTTGTGTTTATAGGTGTTATGTTTAAAGCTATATGGAGACTTGTAATAGGAGGTCTTGAATTTGGTACCAATGATTGTGAGTTCCTTGTCTAGAATACGATGAACCTTTTGAACAAGAGAACCTTGTAGACCATGATGCATATCTTGAAATTTAAACTTGAACATTATCGTCATGTGAATGCTTTTAGCCATCCTACAACCTCCTATCACCCTTCATCCTCTTATAGGGATATGCCACACAACCTCTCCAAGTTGACCATGCCAAACCCAAAGTCACAATCGTAAGAGGTAAAGAATCTTTTGGCCCCATTCAAGTCCACTCCCTAATAGGAGTGATACAATGCTAATAGGGTTGTGAAGGTAATTAAGTTCTTGATTAGCATGTTGGGTGTATCTAAGCATAATGATGATATAGTTAGTCCTGATTTCATTAATCTTAAGATCATTGAGCTAGAGTACTTAATATATATGGTATAGTTTTGTTCAATTAATAGTGGTAGGGAAAATTAATATACTACAATGACATCAAACATAAACCAATAGGTGTCTTAAGATATATTAGTGGTAGGGAAAATTATAGTGGCCCTAACCCTAGAGTAATAAGTTGAAGTAGTGTTAGAATTACTAATAAACTAAAAAACTTTATCCTAGGGTGGTGGGACAAATTACACAAGCCTTACAAAGCCTCTACCACTTCCTTGACATTTTTAACATTGTTCGAATTTGATAGGAGGGATTTATGTCACCTCCTCCTCATCTTAATTCTCATAGTGGATAGAATCATCCAATTTAGCATCAAGACATGAAGGTTTATCTTCATTATCTTAGAAATATCCTCCAAGGCTTTGTGCATATGCTCATGCCACACATTGAAGATGTGGAATTTATCTAAGTAGCAATATAGAAATCCTTAGCCTAACCTTCTACCCCTTCAATATCATTGTATAGAAGGTAGATACAAGTAACATTTTGATGCAGAGGTAAACGCAACGGGAGCTTACAAATGGGAAAGAGGAGTCATTAACACAACCAGCATGTTAAAATCTTGGATATGCAGTATGTAATACCTATCGGCTTATCATCATCATCATATTTCTTGCTAACACAGACAGCATCATCATATTTCGAAGAGGCATGAAATATCCTCCTGCTGACTACTGTTCACTTCCTATCGGTGAGACAATTACTATCGGCACCTTTGGAAAAAGGTCACGCCGATCCCCACATCACCCCGATAACTCTTTTCCTCGATCAGGTTGCCTATCGGCAACACTTCTTCTATCGGCCGAGCCGAAAAGGATCTCCCTGATGCTATTACTCCTGCCGATGCCGAACACTTAACGTTAGCAGGATAAATCTGCATCAGGTGATATTCGCGATATCCTGATGACGATGACGTCACATGCACCTGATGATGATGTCACCCGGATATAAGACTCTTACATCCTCCGCAGCATGATAATAAAATGTCAGGTGATATTATACATATCCTGATGATGACCTTTAAGATCCTGATGACGACTTTTAAGAACCTCCTGTCCTTAGCCAAAAAATGATTTTTCCTCCCGCATACGATAGCGATATGTGGATGATGGATACACACGAAAGATGATCCTGACGATGATATACACACTGAGTATATATCCAACCTATATCATCCTGATGCACTTGAAACATGCAGTCTTCGTCAGCTTCATAACCCGATCCGGATAGCGATATACTCACAGATGTCGATGCGATTCACTCTGACTGGAAAAGCACATGCAGATCCCTGTATATCCGTCAGCTGCATGTAAACTCACAGAACCGCACAATTTCACAAAGAAAACATGATGATCGGGCCGGATCACCTTCAGATCAAAACTTAACAGTTTATCTTCCTAAACCCTAGCACATGAGGATGCTAGGTTGATTTATAGCATGCTACCAATCGATCTCCCACACAATGAAATGCATAAACAGAAAACTAAAATGCAAACTAAACTATCATACATGACCATTCCACCGATTCACAGAATCAACCGGTGGAAGGGTTGAAAGAATCCATTAACCTGTAATCAGAATAGAAATCAAAACATAAACAGCTGATAAACCAGATAATGCAATTGATGAGATCTTATTTAGATGAAACACAAATGTCCTGAACAATGTTTCACAATGTCTGGACTGATCTCTGGATTTCACTCAATCACCAGTACAACATAACACAACTACTACTCTCCTTGATCATGATCTCAAACCCTAACTGACCTGAATTATTTATAGCAATATCCTACGAGTACTACCAACTCGATTCCCAGCGGCTGGGAGCTTCCAAGCGGCTGGGAGAAGACAGCTCATACTACCTGATCACGAACTCTAACTGCCTGCACACTCTCCTAGGCTGATCTAATACATATGCATTGGTCCAATGGACCTTATTACATTATGAAGTCAAACATACTAAAAATAGACTAATGTCCTGTCATGCGGACAATGAACCTATATCCTGTCTTGTAGGGGTGCTCCTGCACCACATTTGATAGCATGGAGGCACAACTTAGGGATTTCAAGTTGAATGTAAAAAAATTATTCTTCCCAACAAATGCTAGATGTCTAGGAGCAATTTAATGATTTCTTCCATTATCTACCTAGTCTACAATATAATTACCTTTTCTTTTGATATGTTTGAAGGAGATAGATTTAAACAAGTATTCACCAAGTTTCTAGCTTCCAATATATAATAGTTTCCAATAACCACAAGCTTCATCTATGCTTTTTCATATGATCAATGTTGATCTTGGAATCTCCTTCCACGCTAAGGGATATCTTGTTTAGTTTCCAAGTCATCTTGAGGCCTTGGATATCATGGCCCTAGAATCTACCATATTCTTGTTCTTGACACCAAAATCATAAGCTTTAAGATAGGTAGAGGTTTTCCCTTATCATCTCTTAATAAACATACTCCTCCTACTTCACTAGGATTACCCTTGGCTACCCATCAAAATTTCAAGCTTAATCCATCCCAATGTAGGTGTGGACCAAAGGGTGTGAATATCAACATGGGTATCTCCTTGTTTTAACCTTATTCAAAGCAACCTTGGCCAATTATGAGCCTAATCAGTGCCTCTTCTAGCATGATCATATATTCCTCTTTACCCCAACAATCACCAAGTTCCTAAATGCACCATATTTCTTTAAAATAGTCCAAAATTTGGGATGCATATTCACATTTAAGAAATACATGATGATTGTCTAGAGAAGTTTCCTTACTTAAATGCACATTGAAAATTTGAAATATATATTGCCCATTGTATCAATCATTATGGTAGTCCTAATAGCTCTCTTACATTTTGAAATTTGTACATGCATGTATACATTATTTGTATGTTTTTAATTTAAATTTATTTCAAGTGTAATTTCTTGAAACATATATATATTCTTGATTTAATTTTAAATTTGTACTGAAGTTTGTATGTTTATATGTATATATATGCAGGTTCATATCTAAATTTTTATATATACATCATGAATCTAGATGATATTCACTTTGATGTTGAGGACTTCCTTAATGCACAAGATGATCCGGCCGCACCCCCACCCCCACCCCCAGCACCAAATGCCCCACCTCTAGATGCCCCACCTACAGATGACCCGCCTCCACCTCCACCTCCACCTCCACCCCCACCTGGAACTGACCAGGCTCACTTGCGAACCATAATAAATGAAAATTTAGATTCGATACAAGAAAAACTGAATTCCATTCACAGTGAACAATTCATGCCACCTCACGTAGTACGTTTTGCATCTTTGATGCAAAACATTGTAGATTCTGTGAGGTCTCTTGACTCAGATTTTGATGGATTCTAGAAATGGAGAGAGGAGAGGCACCAATTTTATACTGATGGCCTCTCCTATAAGACTATTTTGGATCTTAAAATCACAAAAGCTCATTTAGCACAATATTTTAGACATCCCATTACAAATGAACCTATTCCTGCAAATAAGAAAAGAATATCAATCAGGTGGTGTAGGCATGAAGGAATGTCTGCCAATTTTTGGGATAGATGGTGGATGGTGTTTGATTATCCACCTCATGCTAATTGTGAGGTTCCTTTATATTTTTTGAGAAAATTATATGTAGAGTTTGTTATGAATAAAAAACCCAACTACTTTGATTTTAGATCATTCTAGGGTGTTGGTGGTGGCATGCCACAACAGAGGTTGGGGGCACGGGTTGATCCCCAACGACCGGTGCCTGTTCAACCTCTTATTGACCCTCCTGTTGCTGCCATTCCTTCGCCCTTTGAGCATCGTGCAGTGGTATCCACACTAGGCACATTGAGTGCACTCTCAAGTAGCCTACATGAGCAGACTTCTATTATGGTAGCTCGAGTTAGAGAGCATGGAGGAGTTGATGATGGAAGTGGTCCTAGTCCCACTCCACATGTGTCGATGCCTCATACATGTACGAGTTGCAATCAGTTGTGTTATGGACCTGATCAGGCAGTTGCACCCACTTCAGCTACACATGCATCATCTGATAATGTGGGCACTGAATCATTTGTTGATTATCTATTTACTGAGGATCATCCCACTGATCATTCCACACAGGTATATATAGGTTATGTACACATGTTGAATTTAAAACAATTTTTTAACCACATGTTTTTAATCAACATATAGATGATCAATTAAATTGTAATATTTTAACAATCGAATTGTTTGGTTTGTTTGGTGTAGATGATGGCAACAGGGGTCACAATTGATTGAATTAATTTTTCATCGACACTTGTTCATCTCGGGCACCCATTTGGGGTACATTTTCAATGATTTGTAAATTTGTAAAATTCAGTCTTGAATGTGTGTACAATTAAATATTTATGAACTTATTTATGAACTGGTTCAGGGTTCTTCCACATTGAATCCTCCATCTCAGGGTGTCTCGAGTGCTCCTCCATCATTGGGCATCTCACATGACACTCTTACAGTATGTATATTGTTTTAAAAAATTGTATATTTACTTAAATTTTTCTATTTTGATATCAGTGTATCTAAAAACATGCACATGTACTATTTAATATTTTATAAATATGTCTATGCAGGTTGACACAACTATGAGGATGGGCATTGTAGCACACTTGGATAATCCAAGTTTATATTAGGAGTCGACTGCATTTCAGGTTGTTGAAAAACATATTTAATAACATGTACACTGTAAGTCAGTTATAAATATGTTTTAAAACCTAATTTGTACACACATGTGCTAACTTAAATATAAATGACATTGTAGGAGCTTGTTAGTGACACGTTTCATGATCAACACACAGCACATGCAGAGCAGGAGGACAGAGGAGATGGGCAACCTGATACGGTATAATTTCAAATTTAGATTATATTTAAATTGAACAATTAAAATATACATTGTGAACTTAAAGTAAATTTCTTTATATATATATATATATATATATATATATATATATATATATATATATATATATATATATGTATGTATGTTGACATGTACATTCAAAATTCTTTTTTCTTAAATTATAGCTCGATACATGTCATGGAGCTAAGCCTGTAGAGACAGGTCCTGGAATAGAGGATTCACAACAAGTTCCTCTTATGGTATAATAATTTTTAAATATGATAGTTCTTATAAATTAAATTGAATTAAATCATTTTTAAAATCATCAAGTATATCTAATTTCAACTTGAACTTTCTCTTGTATTAAATAGATTGATTCAGAGCATGGAGACACAGGTCCAGGTGCACCAGAGCATGCCTCTCAGCCTCACACAGTAATTTAATTTTATGATATAAATTATAAATTTAAAAATTGTCATTTAATTAGATTTCCTTATCATCTTACATCTAATTTCATATAAATCTTTCTCTTTTGCAGAGTGATTCAGGTCATCTGAGTAGTTCGCATGGTGTGAAGAGGACTCTTGATGATAAAGATAGTATGTGATAGGTTATTTCAAACATGGGCTATGTATAATTTGACTATTTCATGGACTATTTGTTATATACTGTTTGTCATGGACTTTATATATATATTGTTGAACCTGGACTTTATATATTTGACTATTTCATGGACTATTTGTTATATACTGTTTGTTATGGACTTTATATATATATATATATATATATATATATATATATATATATATATATATATATATATATATATATATATATATATATATATTGTTGAACATGGACTTTATATATTTTTTTGAACATGGACTTGGACTTTATATATTTGACTATTTCATGGACTATTTGTTATATACTATTTGTCATGGACTTTATATATATATTGTTGAACATGTGGACTTTATATATTTTTTGAACATGGACCTGGACTTTATATATATATATTGTTGAACCTGGACTATATATTTTTACATGTCACACAATAAATGCAATCTTGTCGTAGTTCAAAATCATACACATGTCAAAGTAATAATCATGTAAAACCATCATGTTAGTTTAGGTGCATCCATATTTATATATATGTTATCCATGCATACATACATTGCATATACATCATAAACTATAAAAGCATAACATCACATAGATATGTATATACAAGCATCCCTAAATTTAATCATAAATCAAACTCTAATCTAACCATGTGCATGAAGGAAAAGAAATGTAAACATTTGAGATCAACCATAATAAGATATATAGATTGACATCAATAGAAATAATCAATTGTCATATATAAATCTACAAGTGTCAGAGTGTTGATCTAGATTTGCGCTTAATGAAGAAATTGCATTGAAAGAATTTATGTAGTGATGAGGTCCTAATAAAGTTCCTCCATTCATTCACGGTATGCATATTTAGGTCCTAGTCAAATTTTAAGCAATAAAATGGTAAGCAAATCAAAACAAAGCATTAAAAAGTGAGATAAGTTCATGAGGATCTCTTGCCTACTAGGAGGGATCAATCTCTCACATCTTCTCATCTAGAGATCAACTAAGTTATATTAAATGATCATAGCATGGTTATAGTTATATTTATTCAAGTGCCTTGGTGCTTGAACATCTTGTGTTGATCATGTAATTTAGGATGTCTTAAGGGGTCCTAATTTACGATGTCTTAAGTGGACACAACTTCTTCACCAAATGGGTGGAGGAGTGCCTACAAAGATAATTGTTGATAATGCAATGTATTTTAGATCCCATGACCTCCTTGGCATATGCTCTAAGTATGGGATAGCTTTAATACGTTTTTCCCCTTATAATCCATAAGGGAATGGTCAAGTTGAATCTAGTAACAAGTGTATCATGATAATCATCAAGAAGACACCATATTCAAACAAGAAAACAATGGATGATAAGCTTAAGTTTATTGTTCAGGGAGATAGAATAACATACTTGGAGTTCCATGGAACTTTCTTCCCAAGTCATCTTAAGGCCCTGGATCTCATATATTTCTCCCCTCCACTTCCTAGCTATGGTCCCATATGGTTCTTCCACAATTTATATCCCTTTGTATCTTCCCTTCCCTCCACTTTGTGAAAGCTAGATTAACTTTAGGATATGATTTATCCCATCCCACTTCCTATCCTATTGTCTAGTTTTACATCATTTCCCCATAACATCGAAACACTCATTTCTTCCTAATTGTAGAAGCCTAACTGCCTTGAAGAAATCATTCCTTTCTTCAATTCATTTCATCCAATTCCCACCTGAAGTTTTGTAACATTTTTTGCAAAAGTTTGCCAAGTTCATATACCCTGTCCCAAGTCAAATTTCTACAACTTCTTCAAAAGATTCCACCCACCCCAAGTACTCCCCTGCATGACTTAGGACCACCATTAATGACTTTCAATGGACATGATATGATGTAATATTTCCTCCAAATTCCTCTTAACATCGGTGGACCCCTCAAAAATATGATTTGGGCATAAAGGTATGGGATAATGGTATAATTCAGCATGATAATCAAGTGTGTGCCATGTGAAAGTGACACGAGAAAGTATGGGTGGATATTTAACTCTCAAGTGACCAAGGTCCTTGTCCAACATTGCTTGTTGACATTGAACGATCTATATATTATAGTATCTCATTAAACTGAGAAATGGAAAACTAGTTGCAAAGGAGAGACTAAGAAAAACAAAGAAAAACATGCATAAACCTCTAGGGTTTTGTTCTAGTGATAGATTTTAGAGCATTTTCATTGTAATTTTTGTGGGTTTTCTTTCAAGGGATATGATAGGGCATTGTAATCTAAAAATATGATATTAATAGTGAAGATTTGGAATTTTATTAAGTGTCTTCATGAGCATTACATGAATTTCGAGGCATAAGGGAATGAAAAGTGGATTAGAAGGAATAACAAATTTGAAAGAATTGGTTTTGGGTGTGGCTAATTGGGATGACACCTTGAATTCTATGAGAAAGGATTGGGATTCCCTGCTCTCTAGTTGCAGGAAGTAATTTCTCTATGTTCTGTGGAGGGTTTAGTGTTGTTTTTGTTGTTGTCTGTATGTTATTTTCTAGTTATTTTTTGTCTGTTCTATCACCTATCCTAGTTTATTGTAGCTAGTGTTTTTTGTTCTATTGGTGGTCTTTAATTTTCTTCATGCTAGTTTGTTGAACTCTTTGGATTTGTAAGGGAATAGGACCCTTTTTCTAGCTTATCTTAATCAAAAACAAATTTGAAAGAAGGAAGGCTTGATCCTTGTGTGAGAATAAAAAGCTAGAGGGGGTGCTATACATAAGCTTGGATGAGAAAATAATACTTGAAGACAACCTCCTAAAAGGAAATATTTGAATATTTGCAAAATTAAAACTCAAACTAAACTAAGATGCTCAAAGACTTGTGAAGAATCTTAATGAAGTTTGTGAGGAAGCTTTTAAAGAAGCTTCTATGAGAGAAGTGTGTGAAACTTCTTGATGATAAATAATGAAGAGATGAGGGGTATTTATAGGTAGAAATAAGAGGGAAGAGAAGAAGAGATCAGATCAAAATAAATATTTAACTTAATAAGAAATGGAAGCAATTCCATGAATAAGAGAGAAGATAGAAAGAAAATTAGAAGACTTGAGAAAACTAAAAGAAAACTAAAATGAACTCAAAGAGAAAATGGAAACAATTTAGAAGAGATAAGATTTGATCATGAGTTCAAAATAGAAATAAAGTGAGGAAAAGCACAAGTTAGCAGAAAAAATGGGAGTTAAAATGGGTTAAAAATCAAGAAGAACGGATAAAAATATGAGTTATTGCATGCATTAAAAACCACAAGGTCACCCATTTTAGGAATAAGGTCACCACTTTTACTAATTAAGGTCACTCAAGTAACCTAGAGACACTAGGGGCAACCCTAAGACACAAAGAGGTGACCCTAAGTAGGAAAAATGAAGGGGGCACTAGGTAAATATGTGAGGTAGGGAAGGTCAATTTGGGGGTTGAAAAAGATGGTCAAGAGGGCGAAGAACACACAGGACATGCCACCAAGAGTGAAACTACTGGTAGGAGTGTAATTCACACCTACATGACTATGATTAGGACTTATTTATCATCATCAAATTGTCATGTAGGCTTGATGTGATTTTAGTACTTATAGATACCAAATGTTAGGAGTTTCAAGCCACAAATACTAATTCCACATAACCTTAATGAGAGAAACTATGCTAAATAGTATGCAGAATCTATAATACAAAAGAAGAATAAAGCATAATTACAAGATAACACAAGATGCACCTTGCGAAAACCCTTTTAGAAAAAACCTGGCCTCCAAAGCACCACAAACCCAATGTATTATCTCAAGAATGGGATTACAGAGATAATACATTTGTAGAGTTCTCCATGTAGAACTTCAACAAAATTAAACAACTTCTTGCATTTGTAGTGTCCACTTAAGGTGGAAGTTGTATGCTAACTTTTTGAATGTCTTAAGGGGTCCTAATTTACGATGTCTTAAGGGGACGTCTTAAGTTCTCAAAATTTGGTGAAGTTGCCCAAGGAAACCAAATTGAACAATATAATAAATCAAATTTAAAGTAAATTCTAAGTAGAAAAACATGGACATTTAACAAATAAAATACATAAAATAATAATTTTGATAAATTTAATACTGTAGAGTATAAAATTGTGTACATACACATGTATACAAATTTCTGTACAAAATGTGTAATAATGTAATTGTGTATGTACATATATGCCAACTCAAAATAATGTAAATACAAAATGTCGTTATATGCCATCTCAAGAAAATCCAAAACTTGAGGAGAATGTAACAGGTCTTCATGCCACCTGATATAAAAATAATACAAGCATTTTATCAATATATCTGAATCAAAACATGTATTTTAATTTATATAAAACTATCTAGATATACACAATTTGTACCTGTATTTACAAGTGCCTCTCAAGTTTTTGTTTCAAAGTATTTGATGAATTTGTGATGATGGCCTGAGGATATAAAAGGATAAATTAAATCAATTTCAACTAATAACGCACAAGAAATATCAAAACATGTATTTAATACATATTTAAAACAACAATATAAATCTATTTAACTATATTTACCTGTATTTACTTATTCCATTGTACCATCTCCATCCTCTCTTTTTTCCAATGCATCGATGATTGTCTCATGGTCTTCCATAGAAATGTTCCATAGCTCTTTATTTGTAGGTTTTCCGCGATACCTCTCCAGTTTATATTTGTTGCCAACACCAAATGTGAGTAGTGTATAATCTTCTTATGTGTTTCATAATCTTCGAATGCAGGCAAACCATTCTTCCTTATTAGGTATTTTTGTAGCCAAGTTCCAACAACCACCACCAAACCTATTGGATAATGATAGGCATCATCAAAGAAATACTTAAAATTTGCTTAAGGGGATCAAAGAAGTTCTTAAAATATGCTTAAGGGGATCAAAGACTTGTTATCAAAATTTGCTTAAGGGGATGTCTTAAGGGGATCACCAAACCTATTGGATAAGGAAAGCCATCATCATCTTCTCGAGGTGCTGTTAACTTATGTTTAGTCTCCACACAATGAGCCAACCAATATTCAGTTTCCTCTTCATTATTCTTTGGTGCAACAACAGCATACACATGTCCTACAAAACAAATTTTTATTCAATAACTTGCACATGTCCATAAAATTTGACCAATCAACATACATGCATTCATATGTACACATAAATAAATAAAAGCACTACAAATTAGTAATCAAAGTGAAATAAAATGAAATGATTTGAATTAAATTACCTTCTTGTACAAGGTCTGAAACATGGTCATAATCGTCTGATACAAATAGTTGATCATTGTCTTCAATTGTTGTTTCACTTTGATTGTGTACTTGTGCAAGTGTCAATGGTCTTTGTTTCCACTCTTCAATCCATTCTGTATTCTCACATGCTTCCCAATCTCCTGAAATACAAAACTGACAAAAACATGCAAGCTCCCTTGTCTAGATAGTCCATGTACTTGCATTCGAACTCCTAAATGAATGCCATTTAGTAGATCCACTGATTGTCTGGCAATCAAGTCTAGGTAGAATATTTTCTTCTTCAACCAACCAAAAGAATCGACGAACTATAGAGTACTCGCTTGATCCAGGTGTACATAATCTTGTATTGCACCAATCTACAATCCCACATGCATCTTTAAATTTTACTGCATCCTCAAATTTTAATTGTTGTCTAGCAAGAATTCTTTTAACACACGCACCAGCTCCATCATGTTCTCCTTTACCATGTCCAGGTTCAAAAAAATTCCACATATGTTGGACAGTATTCTCCTTGTGAACCCTACATAACCAATAGAACATTCGAGCATTCTTGAACTACCCCGTACAATTATCTGACCATATAAGATGTTCAGTCATCTGGATTCCTCTTTCTCTTAAATTTGTATAAAATATATTGAAACAATATTGAACAAACTCTGACGAGTGTAACCGGTTGTCACTCAAATAGAAATGATACTCCCTCAAAACTTTTCTATCATTCTCTATGCTATCATCTGCATGTCTATAAACAATATGAACAAACATAGCAACCTGCACTGAATTGTAATATTGTGATTGAATTTCCTCTTGCGGAGTTAAAGTATAGTTTTCCGCAAAATCAACCACTAATAGTATAGTACCAACTGGAAATGTGTTTCTACATTCACAAAATTGTCCATCAAGCCATCGAGCTTGTTGAGAGTGCTTGACATATTTTGGTACAATTTTACTTTCAAATTCTGATATGAATGCATGCACACTAATCTTTTCTGTAATTAAATCACAACGCTTTCTAAATTTTCCATCTTTTAAAGAATATTCAACATTCTTAAATCTTTTAACATCCACTAATTGTTGTCCAAAATCATTTTCAACACTTTCATGCATACAAACTCTTAACAAAGAAAGATTGCCACAACTAGTGCATTGTCTAGAAATACATGAACTTAAATTAAAACCTTTTTCATTAGATCTTTCACAGAACAAACTTGATATAAATTCTTTTATTGCTTGAGTTGGCATATTAATATCACATTCCTGTATAATCATGTTACGATGTAAAGTACAACATATATATTGAAACACATCATAATAATAATGAAATTGAACATGCATTTTACAACAACAAGATATTCGTTCCTTATTAATCTTTACATACCATGGTTTGCATTTTTCAAAAGATCTTTGACTTATTTTAATATTACCAGGTAACACTAATTCATCACAAAATTTTCTATAAAATTCAGTTTGCGTTGTATCTAATAGGTGTTTTGGATGAGGATCGCGAACTTTGGACCCCACTCTTAATTTTAAAACATCTCTAGCATTAGACGATACCCTAGTATTATCATGCCAATATTTTTTGATCAAATATCTGATTTCAACATTTAGTTTCATGTCAGATCTCAGGAGTCGACCACTAAAACTCTAACATTGGTTAATTGGATCATTTTCTATACTTTCTCTTCTTTTTGCCGCTCTTACCAATGTTTTAGGATGTATTTTTAGAATTCCACTAATATTGCTTACCATTCTTCTATTCAAAGTTGTTTTATTCACTATAGCAGTTGTTATAGCTCGTCTTGCTACATTTTTATCTTTGGATCGACTATTACTTCCAATAGACTCAATGGCACTAGCAACAGTAGACATAGCATGTTTTAGTGATTGATCTTTTCTTCTTGGTTTAACAAAAATGCCTAACATTTTCATTACTTTTCTCATTTTCCACATTCTCATTAATTGCATCATTAGTTGACATTGAAATGATAGTTTTTTACGATAAAAAAATTCCTTGTATAATCTATTGGCATGTGTTCTTATTTGTCTCCAAGAAATTTTACTAGGAAGATTATCTAAAACATCTCTTTCAATTTTGAAAAAATATTTCTCATTTTCAACATCACTTCCTAGATTTTCATTTTCATTTTCAACTTCAAAACGATTTTCATTTTCAACAACAAAACGGTTTTCATTTTCATTTTCAACAAAAGGATTTTTGTTTTCATTTTCAACAACAAAACGATTTTCATTTTCATTTTCAACAAAAGGATTTTCATTTTCATTTTCAACAACAAAACGATTTTCATTTTCATTTTCAACAACAAACCGGTTTTCATTTTCATTTTCAACAACAAAAGGATTTTCATTTTCATTTTCAACAAAAGGATTTTCATTTTCATTTTCAACTACAATTTGTTTCAAATTTTAATCTCTACGAATATTATCAATCTCAACATTGTTATATCCAGCTTGTTTTAAATCTCCTATCAACACTATTTCCATTTCATTCAAAAGTGGATTTGAAGAAGTACCTGGATTTGTGCCCATTGAAACATTCTCCATAGCATTAATAGAGGGATTTGAAGACATACCAGGAGTAGTTTGCATAATCGTATTAGTTTCCACATTCACCTCTTGCAAACTTGCATCATCTATATCCATGGTCTCCTCAATGTTTTTATCTTCAATAGTTGTGGAATTGGATGCTTCAGCATTGTTCATTGATTGAATCTTTACTCTTCTATCTCTTTGTTTTTTTGCCTCCTTCACTCTCTTTGCTTCAATTTGTTCAGGGGTTAATAGCTTCCTATCTTTCCTCTTATTACGACTTTGTGATCCTATGATTAAAAAATTTATGAAGAATGTACAAATGAATGTCAAAAACTTGAATGTGTTTCAAGTCCTTCAAACAAGTACCAATTCAACAAAATTCCACTCAAATAATGTCTCCATGATGGCTTCTATCAAAATACCAACAATACTTCAAGTTGATGGACCTGCAAAAGAAAGAAATATGCCAAAGAATGCTACAAGAGTCGTTGTCGGCCGTACTGTAGGGCAAGTTGCAGAAATGATAGTCATAGTACAGTCTTATTAAAAAAATGGGCAAATAAGAAACGGGATCCTGTTTTATTTACGACCGATGAAGAAAGAAACGGGATCCCATTTACTACGCGATCCCGTTTATTAAACGGGATCCTGTTTTATTTACGACCAATGAAGAAAGAAACGGGATCCCGTTTTATAAACGGGATCGCGTTTCATAAATGGGATCCCGTTATTCAAAATTTGAATTTTAGGCTCGGGTTTTTCTTTGTAACCCGCTTCGAAAAATGCTTTGGGGACCTGACCCTGACCTCTGGACCTAGTTTGACCTGCAATCACAACAAAATAATGACTTTGGGCATATATTTAAAGGTCTATTTTGCAGAATATTTTGATGAAATTAAAACCCATTATAGAGGAGACAATGTAGATTCTAAATATGTAATTTTTTTTACAATTGAATTAATTTTTCTATTTTTTAATCAATTTCTGATGAAATAGGTTCATAACCTTGAATTATTAGGTTTTTTAATATTTTAATAAATTTTTATTAAAATATTTTTTTGTAAAAAAAATTGTATGAAAATGTACTTTAGACAATTCTTTTCAATTTAAAAAAAAATTCAAAAAATGTTAAGTTTAGGTCATCTTATGCGTGACGTACACGATGATTTTTTAAAAGACAAAAAATGACCAATAAAAAATTAATAAAAAAATTTATTCAATAAAAAATTACAAATAAATATGGAAAACGTGCTTCAGTGAGTTACAAAGCTTTTCTGAAAAGGATTTTGAAAAATATGATTAT
Source organism: Cunninghamia lanceolata (assembly GCA_027924645.1). Taxonomy (NCBI): domain Eukaryota; kingdom Viridiplantae; phylum Streptophyta; class Pinopsida; order Cupressales; family Cupressaceae; genus Cunninghamia; species Cunninghamia lanceolata. Next base: position 2,667,575 of record BSBN01001333.1, read on the forward strand.
TTAGGTCAAAATATGGATGACGTACACGTACATGGTATAGTAAAAAAAAGTGACTTTTAAACAGTGGTTTTTAGAAACGCCTATTCAAAATCAATTTCTATCATCTAGGTATTGAAAAAAATTACATATTTGGAAACTAGACTCTGAGTACTACATTTCATATTTAGTGACTTTTTCCAAGATTCCACATTTAAGTGCTTCAAATTTTTAGGTCAAATGTGACAAATTCTGAAAATCAGGAAAAACACTTCCACTTTTTGGCCAAAAAGTGGACACAACTTCTTGCACACACCCCAACATATGCCAATATGTGAACATAAGGAAAGAACACATGCGGTTGGAAATGAACTAATAGAGTTCGGCAAGTATAAAACAATGGCATACAATACAAATGATGGCAAAGAAGCAAAGAGGTGTGAATTGGTTATTCAAAAGATTCTAGTGTATTAGTTTATGTCTATATTTTGTGACAATATAGTGTATGAGTATGCAAGACATGCCCATAGAGCTCGATGTTGGACTTGCAATTCAAGTCATACAAAGACACATTTCCAATTGGTAGCATTGTTTCAGTCATTGACTTTGCATAGATCTACAGTCTATAGCCACAGTGTGAGGTGCAATTACAATATTACAACTCCACACAGGTTTCTATGTTTGTGCACATCGCATTCATTCATACGAATGATAGTATAGAGGATGACAAAAAGATCATAAGGGAGTATCATTTTTATATTAGTGATGATCGCATGCATTATATGGAGTTCATGCAAGGTTACTTTCAGGTGTTCTACAATGATTTGGCTAGAAGGGGCATATCATTCAGTCAGTATATCATATGGTTGGATAACTGTGCATCATAATTCAAGAACTCATGAAATTTCTATTGGTTGAGCAGGAGACATAATATTATAAGTGTTCAACAAATGTGGAATTTTTGTGAGGCCGAGCATGGAAAGGGGGAGCATGATGGTGTAAGAGCATGTATCAAAAGAGCCATAGCACGAGAAGAGTTAAAGTATAAAGACAATGCAAAGTTGACAAATGCAAAATCAATCGTTGAGTGGTGTAATGCTTTGATGGGTCCAAGTAATGAAGGTGTGTCTTTAGTTCATAGATTTTTTTGGTTGATAGATGATACCAACATTGCACCATATGAGGACTGTTGTACACTGACAAGATCAAGTAAGCTACACTCTTTCAGAAGCTCAATTGCAGGTTCATGGAGTATTCATACACAGAAGATGACATGCTTTTATTCTTCATGTACAATTCAAGCCTGGAATGAGTGTGAGTCAAACGAGTGGGTTGATGAATGGCGGTTAAGTTATCTTAGCCCACTTGACACGTATCGACCCCCGACGGCACTGGAACTGATAGAGATGGAATCATCAGTTGACTTTGACCATATATCAAATCTAGTTCAACCAGGTAACATATCTACTTGCATAGTTTTAAAATTCCTAATGTTATCTTACTTTGTAATGTTTTTGGAATGTTGACTAATTTCATCTAATTTGCTGCATATATCATTGTAGGGCATGTTTATGTAGTTATTGCAGATAAAGATAACAAAGAGGGAATATATTATTACTTGTGTCATTTTGTTGAGGCCTAAAAGAAATTGGAGGCCCCAGTTAAAGATGGAGAAAACATCGAATACCCTACAGGCTCAGTGTTTGTTACTGGAACATGGCTTAGAAGGTACCCACATAAGACTATTAATGTTTGGTTGTTTGAGGACATTGACATGCATCGGAAGATTCTTCATTACTCGAACCTTTTCGTGGCATCCAATGTTCATTTGATACAATTTCGGGGTAAACCTTTGAACAAGACCTTGTGGAAGGTGTGTGAGTTTGACCATGAGGCAATGCTTGACACAATAAAGAGTAGAGTAGACCCAGATGGTTCATTGGATTAATTTGTAAATACTCACATTGATTTTGTAAATTCATGTTACATTGATTTGTAAGTATGCATATTAATTTGTAAGTTTACATAGGTTTGTCTTTTTTATTTGTTGCTGCATTTTTACACATATATAGTGAATATTGTGATAAATATGTTTGTCATTGATGTCAAAGTGCTTGGATGTTAGTAATTGAGTAAGGAATGTATAATTGTGTAGGTCTATTGGTTGTCTATTGTTTGATGATACCATTATGCTTTAAGGACATGTTCTTGGGTTTTGTGATATAAAGACACTTGCTTCTTTATAGAGTATGTGATGTGATGCACAGAGTTGTAGTGCTTCAAGACAAGGCATGAACTTTAATAGTGAAGATCTCACTCAAGCAGTGGTATGAAATTGACAAGCAGTGGTATGAACTTGAGAAGTCAAGGCCTCATGATTGGTTTGATTTGTTTGCTATGGTATACATTTGATGTTTACATCATCATCATGTTATGCTTCATGTGGTTAGATCTAAATGATGGATGAAGTTGATCCTTATTGGTCTTAATCCTGTTCACTCATGTTTCACTCATGTCATATCAAGATTGATGTCACAGGGTTTGGATGTTAGTTCATAACATTCATGTTTATCATGTCACAATAGCAGGACATAGTTGCTTATGCCATTGGATCATTGGATTTGGTTTTGGTTCTTCATCATAACATGTCATGCTTTTAGGAGTTGGATTGGGTTGTGGTTCTTCCTCATGACAAGAGTTTGTTCATGTCTTCATGCTTCTTTATGCTCCATGTCTTCAGTGTTCTCAATGTCTTCATGTGTCAAAGATTTCTTTAGTGTCCTCATGATGTTGATGTTGATCACAAAATATGGTTTTAAGGTCATGTTGATGTTGATTGATGAGTTGTGGTTGTTGTTGGAAGTTTTGGAAGTCTAAAGGATGTCACAGTGGTAGTGTTCATATCACAGCTATAGATGTTTAAACATTCAAAACTAGTTAGGCTTTTTAAGTTAAAGTTATTAATTATGCTTTAAATTGAAAGTGTATTGTCTTTAAAGACCTAGTTTGGTAAGTTTTGTTTGTGTTATACTCTATTTAATTTGTCTCAGATAACCTTCTGTGTTCTTCATGTGGTCTTCAGCACTTAGGTTGTATTATGTTTAGGGTTATTTAGTCCTCAACCTCCTAAAAACCCTAGTCTTTACTTTTCTCTAAAATCTAAGTTAATAAATTACATTCGTATTAGAAATATTGTACTGGTGATATCCCTGAAGAGTCTAAAGTGCAAAAAGACAACAATCTTTGATGAGTTGTTACTTGGAAACCATGAAATTTAGAAGCATTTTTTCTGAGGCAACGTGATCACGTAGAATCCCTCTACAATAAACTCTCTCAATTTTTGATATCTCTGAGGTGTTTTCTCGTGGTGAAAGGTTTTCTGTTGCCCCAACAATTATCAAAAGGAGGTAGTGTAAAGTTACAAAGGGGTGTAACTTTCGTCCTACTCCTGATGCGACCAAACCGATAGTTCCAATGCATCCAGATGGGTACATTTAGGCTAGGCATGGTCCTGTTTTGCACCCAAACATGCTGAAACAAATTGAGCTACATTGTATCAGCGATATCCCTGAAAAGTCCAAAGTGCAAAAAGGTAGCAATCTTTGATGAGCTGTTACTTGGAAACTATGACACTTAGAAATATTTTGTCTAAGGAAATGTGAGCATGTAGAACTTCTCTACAATAACCTCTCTCAATTTTTGATATCTCTAAGGCTTTTGCCTGTGGTGAAAGGTTTCCTTCTACCCCAAAAATCGTTAGAAGGAGGTAGTGTAAAGTTGCAAAGGGGTGTAACTTTCGTCTTGCTCTTTATGCGACTAAACTGATAGTTCCAACATGTCTAGATGGGTACATTTAGGCTAGGCATGGTCCTATTTTGCACCCAAACATGTCGAAACAATTCGAGCTACATTGTACCAGCGATATCCCTGAAGAGTCCAAAGTGCAAAAATGTAGAAATCTTTGATGAGCTATTATTCAGAAACTATGACACTTAGAAACATTCTATCTAAGGAAATACGATCATGTAGAACCCCTCTACAATAACCTCTCTCAATTTTTGATATCTATAAGGCGTTTGCCTGTGGTGAAAGGTTTTCTACTGCCCCAAAAATTGTCAGAAGGAGGTAGTGTAAAGTTGCAAAGGGGTGTAACTTTCATCCTGCTCCTGATGCGACCAAACTGATAGTTCCAATGCATCTAGATAGGTATTTTTAGGCTAGGCATGGTCCTTTTTCACACCCAAACATGCCAAAATAGTTTGAGCTACATTGTACCAACAATATCCCTGAAGAATGCAAAGTGCAAAAAGGTATAAATCTTTGATGAGCTGTTACTTAGAAACCATCACACTTAGAAATATTTTGTTTGGGGGAAAATGATCATGTAGAAACCCTCTACAATAACCTCTCTCAGTTTTTGATATCTCTAAGGTGTTTGCCCGTGGTGAAAGGTTTTCTGCTGCCCCAAAAATCATCAGAAGGAGGTAGTGTAAAGTTGCAAAGGGGTGCAACTTTCGTCCTACGCCTGATGCGACCAAACTGATAGTTCCAACATATCTGAATGGGTACATTTAGGCTAGGCATGGTCTTGTTTTACACCCAAACATGTCAAAATAGTTTGAGCTACATTGTATTAACGATATCCCTGAAGAGTCTAAAGTGCAAAAATGTAGCAATCTTTGACGAGTTGTTACTCAGAAACCGTGACACTTAGAAACATTTTGTCTAAGGAAATGAGATCATGTAGAACCCCTCTACAATAACCTCTCTTAGTTTTTGATATCTCTAAGGCATTTTACCATGGTGAAAGGTTTTCTATTGCCCCAAAAATCATCAAAAGGAGGTAGTGTAAGGTTGCAAAGGGGTGTAACTTTTGTCTTGCTCCTGATGCGACCAAACCAATAGTTCCAATGCATCTGAATGGGTACATTTAGGCTAGGTATGGTCATGTTTTGCACCCAAACATGTCGAAACAATTTCAGTTACATTGTACCAGCAATATCCCTGAAGAGTCAAAAGAGTAAAAAGGTAGCAATCTTTGACGAGATGTTACTCAAAAACCATGACACTTAGAAACATCTTGTCTAAGGAAACGCGATCACATAGAACACCTCTACAATAACCTCTCTTAGTTTTTGATATCTTTGAGGCATTTACCTGTGGTGAAAAGTTTTCTGCTGCCCCAAAAATCATCAGAAGGAGGTAGTGTAAAGTTGCAAAGGGGTGTAACTTTCATCCTACTCCTGATGCGACCAAACCAATAGTTCTAACACATCCAGATGGGTACATTTAGGCTAGGTATGGTCTTGTTTCACACCCAAACATGCCGAAACAATTCGAGCTACATTATACTGATGATATCCCTAAAGAGTCGAAAGTGCAAAAAGGCAGCAATCTTTGATGAGTTGTTACTTAGAAAACATGACACTTAGAAACATTCTGTCTAAGGAAACACAATCACATAGAACCCCTCTACAATATCCTCTCTTAATTTTTGATATATCTGAGGTGTTTGCCTATGGCGAAAGGTTTTTTGCTGCCCCAAACATCGTCAGAAGCATGTAGTGTAGAGTTGCAAAGTAGGCTACTTTTTGTTTTGTTCTTCTTGGGGCCAAACCGTTAGTGCCAACATGTCCCGTTGGGCACATATACGCTACACATGGTCACTTCCCTTCATTATAAAAGGGTCATAGTCTTTTTTATTCGAAGGGTCACAACTTTTTGCCTTCGAAATGTCATCAGTATTTGTTAGAACATCAAGATAACACTTTCTGTAAATGTTCTCCATGCATTATCATCCTTTTTATTTCTCACCCCAATAAATTGGGTTGCTTTCAACATTAATGCATCAACCATTCATGTAGCTTAAGGTTTAAAGCATCAACCATCAATGCATCAAACATTCATGGGCACTGGCAATCCATAAAGCACAAGGTTTAAAGATCAATAGAGCAACAGTTGATATTAGAAACTCAGATTGTCAAAATCTTACATTCACAACAATGTCATTAGTTGTGGCAAATCTTGGCCAGAAGTAGCTGTAGAGAGGATGTAAATAGTTTCTATTTCAACTCAGAAGTGACATAATAGATCTTTATGGTGGTGACCTTGTATGAATGTAATAGTGAAAATGCACCAACTAGCACCCATAAATGTAAATAAAGTGGCATGTATGCTCAATAGTATTATTTCACCATTCAATCTATCTAGTCTAATAAGGAGGATGTGGCTCCAAATTCTAGTAAACATGTCATAAATGGTCATTCAAGCCATTTGAAAATCCTTACATATTCTAAGTAGAGATTATTCCACATATACCATGGAGAGTGATTGTGACATCATGCAATATTGAGATAAGAAAGCCCTAATCTATTGTGCATGTAGGACTAAGCTTCCATCTCACTAGTTGTCTATTACATGGGGAGAAATTAACATACTTGTTTGATGCCACTTCCACTATATTAAATTCACCACACACAACCCAAGTTTTTATGACTTTAATATACAATCTTGTGTTGATATTCAACATGATGATTCATTTTTATTTTAAATACAACTTCTATCTTTTAGTTCCAAAATGAGGTTTAGGTGATACTTGAATAACAATAGCTGGCTTATTGGATAAAAAACATCCTATGTAATACAATTGGACTTTAAATATTTGAAGTAAACCATCTACAAATATCCATTGAAACATGGATTTATAATGCAAATATGGACACCATCAACAAACAAGATTTGTATTAACCAAATATCCATATAGGCATACATCAATATCTATCGATATAAGTATAAAATATATACAAAATAGCCATATAGGCTTACAAGAATGCCATATAGGCATACAATGTCAACTATATGCAATACAAAATATATGTCCACAAATGACATACATGCATACAACAAAGGAACACAATAAAAAGTCATTCCCTTTTGTCCGGTGAATAGAATAGATTATGGGCAACCTTTGATCTTAGAGGGGATGGAGACGCGTATGAGGGTGGTCTACTATGAACCCGAGGGCTAGTCCTATTTAGTTGTTCATGGATCTGTAGTTGTTATAATAAAAAGTATAGACATTAATATATAGAAATTACATTATAAAAAATGAAACATTTAATAAAATAATCACTTACTGCTACCATATAATCTGTCTCCTCATTTGTCTTAGTACCAGGATCAGGCTATGGTGTTGTAATGTCCTATAGAAACCATCTAGATAGAAATTAAACTTCAAATCAATAATCATTTGATTTTTCAAAAATAAACAACTATAACAACGAATGTAATTTGAAATTTACTAATCTAACTCATACCCCCATCAAAGGCATGGAGCTATGAATCACAGAGGACACATGGTGCAGGAGCACCTGCACATGATCAGGATATAGGTCCGCATGATGACATACATGATCAGGATGTAGGATAATTATCAGCATGATGACAGGATAGTCTATTTTTAGTATGTTTGACTTCTTCATGTAATAAGGTCCACTGGACCGATGCTATGTATTAGTTCAGCCTAGGAGTATGTGTAGGCAGTTAGAGATCGGGATAAGATAGTCTGAGTTGTCCTCTCTCCCAGCCGCTTGGAAGCTCCCAGCCGCTGGGAAGTGAAGTTGGTAGTACTCGAAGGATTTGTTATATATACCTTCGATCTGTTAGGGTTTAGGGACATTGAGTTCATATTGAGTTCAGATTGATTATTGAGATTGATATTGATGTTGCTAGATGTACTGGTGTTGAGTTGAGATTCAGGAGAGCAGTTCAGACATTGTGAATCTGTATTCAGGACTTTTGAATTTCAAGTGAATAAGATCTCATCTTTTGCAGTATCTGGTTGTATCAGTTGTATCTGTGTTGATTTCCTTTCCGTTTGCAAGTTGATGGGTATTTTCAACCCTTCCACCGGTTGATCCTGCAAATCGGTGGAATGGTCCTGTATCATAGTTTAGTTTGCATTTGTGTTTTTTGTTTATGCATTGCATTGTTCAGGAGATCTGTTAGGAGCATGCTGTGAATCAGCCTAGCATCCTCATGTGCTAGGTCTAGAAGATAAGTTGTTAGATTTTGGTTTGAAGGTGATCCGGCCCGGTCGTCACATGATCTTTGTGAAATAGAGTGGTTCGGAGTGCTTACATGCAGTGGAAGGATACACAGGAGTCTGCATGTGCATTTCCAGCCGGAACAAGCCGCATCGTCATCTGCGAATGCATCGCCATCAGGATCGGGTCGTGAAGCTGTTGAAGTTTGCATGTTGCAAGTGCATCATGATGTTTTGAGTTGGATATATACTCAGTGTATATATCGCAGTCAGGATCATCTCTCGGGGAAGTTCATCATCCGCATATCACTAACGGATGCGGGTGTGAAAGTTAAGTTTTTTTGGCTAAGTGTTGAAGAGTTCATCAGGATGATGTGTGACATCATCGTCATCAGGATATGACGTCATCGTCATCAGGATATTAAGAAATCCCTCAATGCGAGTTTATCCTGTTGTCGCTAAGGGGTTAAGTATCGGCGTAGGCAGGAAGTTGTATTAGCATCATCAGGAGGTTTCGAGGAACCAGGTGAACAATATCATGATGTTGTTGCTTGAATCGTCGGGCAGTGGAGCATCGAAGGCAAGTTGTTGAAGTGCACCGTCATCAGGATATTAGAAGCTACCGGATATTTGGATATCCTGCTGACGAAGGTGATATTGAATATCATGATGATGCCGCTTGTATTTGGCACCCGATGAACAGTGCAACCGGAGGATGTTTGCACCCGTTGATTATCATGATGATGATGATAGGCGACAAACGGAGGAGGTAAATAGTAGTCGACACGAGGATATTTGCGATCATCCGAAATATGATGATGCTGTTGAAATGTGATGATGCTGTTGGTGTCTCTAGGAAATATGATGATGATGTTCAGCCGATAGAGAATTTTATCATGCTGTTTGTATTGTTGGCTACTCCTTCCTGTTAGTTAGCCTCCGTTGCGTCCCACTCTGCATCATAGTGGTATCAGAGCCAGGTTAGGATCTTCTGGAAAGGATAAGCAGGATGTCAGACGAAGAAGGAACATCTGAGGTTCCAGCAAGGATGACCAACGCTGAGTTGGCAGTTCTGGTGAAGAAACAGATTGCAGAAAGCAAGGCCGTGAAGGCTCAGAATCAGGAGTTGAAAGATGAGTTAGCAAAGTTGAGGAGCAGAGTAGGTTCTGGTAGAGAAGATGATAGGGAAGAAGAAGAGATCCCTAATTGGAGCGAGGAGGTCGTTCCTGCAGACCAGAGACCACTGTTGAACGCCCTCAAGGCCATGGAGAGGAGAACCATGGATGTGAAGCTGGATTTGCCAGTGTTTACAGGTAAGATGGACCCTGATTCAGTAATGGAATGGATGGACTATTTGAACAATTTCTTTGTAACAGAGGAGATACCAGAACAGCAAAGAGTGAAGATAGCACAGTCAAAGATGAAAGAAGCTGCCTTGACATGGTGGAACTTTGTTCAGGATGATAGAGTGCAGGAGGGAAAACGTAGAGTTGCCACATGGAAGAAGATGATGGAATTGGTAAAGGAGGCTTATATTCCTTTGGATTACAGTATCCAGTTACACAAGAGGAAGCAGAACCTGAAGCAGAAGGAGCTAGATGTCAGCTCATATACAGAAGAGTTCATGAAACTCTGTATGAAGACAAAGGTGAAAGAAAGTGAAGAAGAAAAGGTAGCCAGATACCTTAATGGATTGAGGTTTAATATTCAGGAAGATCTCAGTCTGCATAACCCAGATACAGTGCAGAAAAGCTTTCAGTTGGCACTGAAAGTGGAAGAAAAGCTGAAGAGAAAACAAGATCAGAACAACAGAGGAAGAGGAAGACAACAAAGAGGTGGAAGAGGTCCTTTCAGAGGCAGAGGACATGGACAGGGATATCAAGGAGAGTCCAGTCAGGATAATAGCAAGGGCAACAATAGTCAGAATCAGAGAGAGAATTTCAGTCAGCAAGGAAACTTCAGAGGCAGAAGACCTTACAGAGGAAGATCCCAGGGCAGAGGATCCATCAGATGCTACAACTGTAACAAAGAAGGCCATATAGCCAGCAGATGTCCAGACAAGGCCACAAGCTCAGCAGGAGAAAGGAGGACAAATCTGGTCAATGAACCTGATAATCAAAGTAGGACAAGCTCTAATGATTTTCAGAGTGTGAATGGTCCTGAGAATTATGGATATCCAGAAAGTGGAGAGTCCCTGATGATGAGAAGAACAGTGACTACCATGAAGGTACCTGATAAAGAAGCCCCTCAAAGGAAGTCCCTTTTCAGAACCACTTGCAAAGCAGGAGGTAAGGCATGTAAGGTTTTGATTGATTCTGGTTCTACTGAGAATTTTGTGTCTGAAGAGATGGTGGTGAAGCTGAAGCTTAGGAGATTACCTCACCCATCTCCATATAAAGTCTCATGGCTTACTCAAGGTCAGCAGACAACTGTAGAAGAGCAGGCTTGGGTAGAGTTTCAGATTGGTGGATATAAGGATAAGTTGTTGTTTGATATCACCAAGATGGATGCTTGCAACCTTTTGTTTGGTAGACCATGGCAGTATGATCTGAAGGCACAGCATGATGGTGTTAAAAACACCTATAAAATCACTAAAGATGGTAAAGAAGTAACGTTATTCCCATTGAAGGAGAAAGAGGAGAAGTCTAAAGGCAAGGAAGTGAAGGTCATGCTGATGGAAGGCAAACAGTTCATGAAAGAAGTAGCAGCAGAAGGTGCAGTTGCATATGCCCTGATCCCCTGTATGAGTGTGGATAAGAAACAACAGCAAGAAGCCAAGACAGAGAAGAAGCCAAGGTTGATAGACCCAGCTGTCCAAGAGTTATTGGATAAGTACAAAGGTGTTATCTCAGAGGGAATGCCAAGATCCCTACCACCTGTCAGAGATATCAGTCATTGCATAGACTTGATTCCAGGGTCTACACTTCCAAATAAAGCAGCTTATAAGCTTACCCCAGAACAGAATGCAAAAGTAGCCAGACAGATTGAAGAATTGATGAATTCAGGTCTGATTGGAAAGAGTTTGAGTCCATGTGCAGTACCAGCTGTACTAGCACCAAAGAAGGAAGGCACTTGGAGGCTTTGTACAGATTCCAGAGCCATCAACAAGATCACAATCAGGTATAGGTTTCCAATCCCCAGAATTGAGGATTTACTTGATTGTTTGGGGAATGCTAAGTACTTTACAAAAATAGATTTGAAGAGTGGATACCATCAGATCAGGATTAGACCAGGTGATGAGTGGAAGACAGCATTCAAAACAAATGAAGGTTTGTATGAATGGAAGGTTATGCCATTTGGTTTGTCTAATGCCCCTAGTACTTTCATGAGGCTGATGAATGAGGTTCTGAAAGAATTCATTGGTAATTTTGTCATAGTCTATTTAGATGACATTCTGATTTTCAGTAACACCAGAGAAGAACATCTCAGGCATATAGATCTGGTTCTCAAGAGGCTACATGAAGAGAAGCTGATGATAAACTTGGACAAGTGTTTGTTCATGAAACAGGAGATCACCTATTTAGGTTTTGTCATCTCACAAGGAAAGCTGCAGATGGATAAGGAGAAGGTGAGTGCCATATTGAATTGGCCAACTCCACAGACCATGAATGAAGTCAGAAGTTTCCATGGGTTAGCAACCTTCTACAGAAAGTTTATAAGAGGGTTCAGTCATATTTGTGCACCCATGCTGGATACCATCAAAGGAGGACAGAAGTGCAGGTTTGTTTGGACTCAAGGAGCAGATGATTCCTTTGAGGCATTGAAGAGGAAGGTGGCACAGCAGCCAGTCCTTGCACTTCCAGATTTTAACAAGATCTTTCAGGTAGAGTGTGATGCCAGTCACATGGCCATTGGAGCAGTACTCAGTCAAGAGGGTAGACCAATTGCATTTTTCAGTGAAAAGCTCAATGATGCTAAGAAAAGGTATTCATCATATGATCTGGAAATGTATGCTTTAGTTCAGTCCCTAAAGAAATGGAGGCATTACCTGCTGCCAAAGGAGTTCATAGTTTTCACAGACAACCAGGCTTTGAGTTTCATCAACAGCCAAGAGAAGCTGAACCACAGATATATGAAGTGGGTAGAGACCTTACAGGCTTTCACTTTTACCTTGAAGCATAAGAAAGGGGTTAAGAACAAAGTTGCAGATGCTTTGAGCAGAAGAGTTCTCACAGTCAATCAGATTCAGTTAGAGAGTGTTGGTATTGATTCACTCAAGACCATGTATGAGTCTGATGCTGATTTTGGAGAGATATATCAGGTCTGTACTTCTTTTGGGGAGAAATACCATGCTGAGTTCTCTGAATTCCTGATCCAGGATGGATTGTTGTTCAAGGGTGGACAGTTGTGTATCCCAAGGTGTTCTATGAGGTTGAATATAATCAAGGAGAAACATTGTGGAGCCATGGCAGGTCATTTTGGTCTAGACAAGACTCTTGATCTGGTCAGGAGGCATTATTTCTGGCCTAAGTTGCAGTCAGATGTCAGGAAATTTGTAGAAACCTGTGTAATTTGTCAGAAGGCTAAAGGCAGGTCAACTAATGCAGGGTTATACCAGCCCTTACCCATTCCTTCCAGCCCGTGGGAAAGTATCAGTATGGATTTTGTTTTGGGTTTACCAAGGACCAGGAGAGGATTTGACAGTGTCTTTGTTGTAGTGGATAGATTCAGTAAAATGGCACATTTCTTGCCATGCAAAACCACTGCTGATGCCTCATATATTGTAGATTTATTCTTCAGGGAGATTGTCAGAATTCATGGGTTGCCTTTGAGCATAGTTTCAGATAGAGATGTGAAGTTTGTGGGTCACTTCTGGAGAACCCTTTGGAGGAAATTGGGAACCAATTTGTCTTTTTCCTCTGCATATCATCCTCAAATGGATGGACAAACTGAGGTTGTGAACCGTTCCTTGGGGAATCTACTTAGATGCTTGACAAAACAGCATGGAGAGAAGTGGGACAATATTCTGTCTCAAGCTGAGTTTTCATATAATGATGCTGTCAACAGGAGCACAGGAAAATCGCCTTTTCAGGTAGTGTATGGAATGCATCCCAGAGGAATTTTGGAGTTGCGAGATCTACCTCTAGCAGATCCTGTTAGTGTAGATGGAGAAGCTTTTGCTGAAGCCATCAAGGAAGTTCATGATCAGGTCAAGACCCAACTCCAGCAAACCACCTTAAAATATAAGGAATATGCTGATAAGAGGTAGAAGGATGTTCAATTTGCTGTTGGAGATTTGGTTTGGGTTCACCTGAAGAAAGACAGGCTTCCTAAGGGAAAGTATACTAAGCTCATGCAAAAGAAAGTTGGACCATGTCAGATTTTGCAAAAGCATGGACAAAATGCTTATGAGATCCAACTCCCACCTGATCTTGGTTTATCTCCTATCTTCAATGTATGTGATTTAACTCCATACAAGGCTAATTCAGATGCAAATCAGGATATCCTACAGGATACCGTTGCTGAAGACATTCCTCAACATGATCCTCCACAGATACAGCAGATTTTGGACACTAGAGTGGTCAAACAGACCAGGAACAAGAAGTACTTGGAGTACCTTGTCTCTTGGAAGGGACAGCCGAACTCTGAAGCAGTATGGATGACTGCAGAACAGATACAGAAGCATGGTGCCGACCTTGATACTCTCATCTCAAGTGGACTTGAGATTTCTTCTTTTGGGGAGTATGGTGCAGGAGCACCCGCACATGATCAGGATATAGGTCCGCATGATGACATACATGATCAGGATGTAGGATAATTATCAGCATGATGACAGGATAGTCTATTTTTAGTATGTTTGACTTCTTCATGTAATAAGGTCCACTGGACCGATGCTATGTATTAGTTCAGCCTAGGAGTATGTGTAGGCAGTTAGAGATTGGGATAAGATAGTCTGAGTTGTCCTCTCTCCCAGCCGCTTAGAAGCTCCCAGCCGCTGGGAAGTGAAGTTGGTAGTACTCGAAGGATTTGTTATATATACCTTTGATCTATTAGGGTTTAGGGACATTGAGTTCATATTGAGTTCAGATTGATTATTGAGATTGATATTGATGTTGCTAGATGTACTGGTGTTGAGTTGAGATTCAGGAGAGCAGTTCAGACATTGTGAATCTGTATTCAGGACTTTTGAATTTCAAGTGAATAAGATCTCATCTTTTGCAGTATCTGGTTGTATCAGTTGTATCTGTGTTGATTTCCTTTCTGTTTGCAAGTTGATGGGTATTTTCAACCCTTCCACCGGTTGATCCTGCAAATCGATGGAATGGTCCTGTATCATAGTTTAGTTTGCATTTGTGTTTTTTGTTTATGCATTGCATTGTTCAGGAGATCTGTTAGGAGCATGCTGTGAATCAGCCTAGCATCCTCATGTGCTAGGTCTAGAAGATAAGTTGTTAGATTTTGGTTTGAAGGTGATCCGGCCCGGTTGTCACATGATCTTTGTGAAATAGAGTGGTTCGGAGTGCTTACATGCAGTGGAAGGATACACAGGAGTCTGCATGTGCATTTCCAGCCGGAGCAAGCCGCATCGTCATTTGCGAATGCATCGCCATCAGGATCGGGTCGTGAAGCTGTTGAAGTTTGCATGTTGCAAGTGCATCATGATGTTTTGAGTTGGATATATACTCAGTGTATATATCGCAGTCAGGATCATCTCTCAGGGAAGTTCATCATCCGCATATCGCTAACGGATGTGGGTGTGAAAGTTAAGTTTTTTTGGCTAAATGTTGAAGAGTTCATCAGGATGATGTGTGACGTCATCGTCATCAGGATATGATGTCATCGTCATCAAGATATTAAGAAATCCCTCAATGCAAGTTTATCCTGTTGTCGCTAAGGGGTTAAGTATCGGCGTAGGCAGGAAGTTGTATTAGCATCATCAGGAGGTTTCGAGGAACCGGGTGAACAATATCATGATGCTGTTGCTTGAATCGTCGGGCAGTGGAGCATCGAAGGCAAGTTGTTGAAGTGCACCGTCATCAGGATATTAGAAGCTACCGGATATTTGGATATCCTGCTGACGAAGGTGATATTGAATATCATGATGATGCCGCTTGTATTTGGCACCCGATGAACAGTGCAACCGGAGGATGTTTGCGCCCGTTGATTATCATGATGATGATGATAGGCGACAAACGGAGGAGGTAAATAGTAGTCGACAGGAGGATATTTGCGATCATCCGAAATATGATGATGCTGTTGAAATGTGATGATGCTGTTGGTGTCTCTAGGAAATATGATGATGATGTTCAGCCGATAGAGAATTTTATCATGCTGTTTGTATTGTTGGCTACTCCTTCCTGTTAGTTAGCCTCCGTTGCGTCCCACTCTGCATCAACACACCATGCTCCATTGCCCTATGAACATCAGGAAGTGTCTCTGCAACCTGCATCATCTGAAAATAAAATAACATTATTCAATTACGAAAACTATAATAGTGATGCAAGTCATGGCTCCTAACATACACACACGTTCACCTAAACATGGAAGTACACACAAAAAAGAACACAAGTTACATGAATATATATGAATTAGATGAAGATTCATGATTATTGTGTGGTATGAGGGTCAACAAAGGAGGGACCATAGTAGCATCAAATTTTAGGTTTTAAAAGTTAGAGAGGGAGTGAAGGTGTTAGTTTAGGTTTAGGTTGGTGGTAGGGTGGGGTAGGGTTGTGCTCAAATTTTTGTTTGTTTGGTAGTCATGGAGGTAGGACAATGCCTAAGATAGAGTTTGTGGGTTTACGGGATAATGCCTAAACTAGAAATCACATAAACATTAGGTAAGTTTATGGGTTTATGGGAAGGAGGAATATCAAGAGTTTGTGGGATTATAGGAGGGAGGAAAGATACTAGTTAGGAGAAGAAAAACCTTATTTTAAAAATTTCTTATCATTTTCTTTGTCTTGAGGTTTGTCAGGGGGTGGGTTGGAAGTAAACTAGGTCTAGGACGTCTGGTAGGGGTATATTAGGAAATAGGTAGGGTAGATATGGGTTGGTTAGTAGGTTGGGTGTAGTGTTGTGGAAAGGTCCTACACTTTTTCTTTTACTTTATCTTGGAGGGGTGTTAGAGGGGAGATAGAAGTCAATGAGAAAGGTGAAGTAGTAATAGGTGGATATATGGTGGGGAAAATAGGGCATAGCTAGTGAAGTAGGTGAAGTAATAGAAAGAGGTTGTGGGGTTCGGGCAGCAATGCGTTTAGAGACATAAGATAGGTAAAGGTGAAAGAGGGAATTGGTATGAGGTCGAGGTGGACCAGAAGAGGTTGAAAAAAACAATCTAAGGAGAAGTGTCTTAAGGTAACAACTAGTTGGTATGGGCTATGAGAAATGGTGAAGACATTACCATCATGGGGAATTTAAGGCACTAGTGGATGACAGTTCAAGGACAACCCACATTGCAATGAGACAAGGATGACCTAAGAGAATAGATAGTGCTATGAGGTGGGGATGATATGACATGAGACATCTAGGCATTTAGGTTCTACCTAGATTAGTAGGGTGAGGGAGCCAAAAGTAGGTATAGAAGTGTCATTATGTGTACACTAGGAGATATCTAAGGGGAATAATAATCTCTTTGCAACCTAGTGATGTATAAGTGTTCCTCTATAACTGCATTAATTCCACCTTGATGTATAAGTGTTCCACCTTGATTCAACTATCATTTTATAGTGTACTTGTGCATCAATCTACAGAGGATCGTTATAATCATCAGTAGGCACATTGTCAAGTGAGAAGGTGATGGCAGGTGTAGGAGTGGGTTGAACAATAAAATTATAAGGTTGAATGTCTAATGTGCCTATCATCTTAAAGAATATAGTAATATTAAAGGAAGGGTCCTCATTAGACTTAGGTGGGTTAGATGTAGGATCAAAAGTAGGGATCAAAAAAATTGAGGGGAATGGGTTAGTGTAGATTCATTAATCTATGTAATCAACGATATGAATATAAACTACAAAAATCTAGTAAGTACAATTCATTAGTTAAACTATTTATTTTATTACCTGAGTGAAGCTTTGAACTCCACCACCACTGGGAGGTGTTGCCATGAGATATCCAAGATTAACCTATTCAACATCTAAAATCAGATATTAGAATACCATTCGTATAACAATGCTATTCAGATGTAATATTTATAGTTGTTTTCTAGTTACATACCTCGGCAATAGATGTCGTAATGTAATATGGAGGTGGAGAACCACTGAAGATAGAATGAATGCTATGACCCTGAAATTTCATTAAAATCATCAAATTAAATTAGTGAATCTTGCATTTCAAAAATGAAAGTTAATAAATTAGATTCAATAAACTTTCTAACATTTACCTAAGTATCAAGGCTGAAAGTCTCACTTAGGAGGACATCTTTCATCACCATCTGCTCATTTGCATATGTAGCCTGCGCACCTGTGTCCTAAGTATCCGTGGGGTCATAACCATAGGCTAACCGGCAAGCCTGACAAGTATGGGGTGGAACCCTACTCCTCGAACTCTCTCACGGCCCACACTGTACTGCAGGACTGGCATGCTCTATGATTCTCTAGGTCAAGGCACTAATGGACTAAAGTGTCTTGAACTTAGTACTCTCCTTCACAATGGAAGGGATAGACATGTGCTCATGGGATGGTCTGGCGAGTGCTCATCTCGCTGGTCGCTATGGGTCAACACGTGCCCTTGGTCTATCATGTACTGACCCCCCACCTCTACCCTAGACGTCCCACATATCAAAATAGTTGGGCACTTTATTTTTTACAAACTCACAGTAGAGTTTAATCAAAAAGTATTGTGGGACCTCATTATTGTTGTATGGAGGATGGTCAAAAACTATCCATCACCTCTGCCCAAAATTCTCCCTTATCGCTTGGTTGTTGCACCAATGGATAGGGAACCTCTTGCATGTAAGGGGTAGAGGTTGATTTGTTTGTGGGTTTGTAAAAATGGAACAGAAGTCTAATTTTGTAGTTTGTTCATTTTTTACTTGCTCATATGACAATTTGCTTACATAGTACTCTCTAAATTCTCTCCTCTTTTCTGACCAACTAGTTATTTGCTTGCTAATTGAATCTACATTTGATAACATAGATTCAAGAGATTGAGCAAGCATGGATCTATGTGAGGTTGAAGTTGTAGGATCTTTCAACCTTGCAATTATATCTTCAATTTATTTTTTGATGTTTTCAGTTTGCCCCATTAGATTTTCTTGTGTTCTAGGGGCATGTCGAGGAATGGATGGAGGAGTTTGTTGTTTGAGTTGTTCTTCAATCCATATTTGTTGTTCAAGTGATTCAGGATTTTGTGGATTTTCAAGAGGAGGAGGAGGAGGTGCATTATCATTTCCTGTCAATTAAGGAAGTTTACATCAAAAATCAACTTAAACCTACCTATTTAGAAACAAATTTACACAAAAAACAAATACAACTCACTCCTTTGGCTCCTTGATGTCGTGGCGGCTTTTTGGCGATGAATCGACGAGATTTTGGTGTCAAATTTGGTCTTCAATAACATGAGCACGCTCCTTAGGGTTTGCAAGCCATGGGTATAGAGAAAATGGAAGGAAAAAATGAGCACAAACGCTACTTTTTTTTATATAGTAAAACATAATGCTCTCGTGTTATAACGCGAGTGCGTTATGGTTTGGTGTTGCCGAGCCTTAAGCTCGGCATCACCAAACCATAATGCAAGCATGTTATAACATGATCACGTTATGTCTTAGAAGTTTTTTTAAAAAAATTGGCCAGTTTTGGCCCCCCAACTTGTTGCACCTGCCCCCTTCTACCTTCTTATCATCTTCATCTTTTAGATTGTACACATAGATTGATCATTTCCAAATCTTTTTTATTTTAAGACATCTGACCTCCTAGAAATACTTGAACACTTTTTCTAAAATCTCTCCCAGCTCTTTTCCTCTAAAATTCTTTCTCCCCTCTCAATCAATGAAAATTTTAAAGCCTTACCTAGGGCCAATTGCATACTCTTCTTCTTTGACATTTCATCAAACACTTGCTAAACACTCACAATCACAATTGTTTCTCATGGTTTTAATGTCTCCAGTAGCTCTTTGTAATTACAAGACTCCTCACACCTACAACAAATCTTTTAGAGGCTTTGAGACACCCCTCACCACTTCAAACCCTCACAATCTCCTCAACTTCTCTAGCAAAGACCTGCTCTAATACCACTTGACATAGTCAAGGATTGGGTACCCACTTAAGGGTAGCCAATCCTTGCAGCCCACTACTTATCTTACACAATTGCACAATGAAAAAAAATACACAGAACAAATTGATAATTTTATTTTAATCCTCTTGCATCTTACTACAACATGGTTACAAAGAACTAAACTATGCTTCAATAACTCTGTATCCTGCAACTACCTAAAACATTAAAAACATAGCCTTTTTCCTCTTGTGGACCTATCTTTATCATAGATCTGAGTTCCTCATCCAACACCTTTTGCTATCGTCTTCTACTCTACTCCTCCCATTCTTTACACTCCCCCCTTCCACTTTATCCCTAGATAGCTAGTGGAATTTCAAAAGACTTTTCCCACTTCAAATCTGTCACACCTCTCTATCTTGGGTGGCCTGTACTCTCACTTTATTTCTCTAGTAGTCTCATCAATGTTTCAAAACTAAAAGAAGTTTAAAATTTCTCTGCAAATAACAATACCTCTCTCACGAATGGATTGTCCTCTATCGAGCAACTTCCTCTACATCCATGCTCTCTCTGCTATCTTTTTCTTTTATCTTCTACACTCCTCTTTTGCATGTCACTCTCATATTTCTAGCACCTCTTCTTCTTTGTATTGGACTATTTAACTTGTCTCTCTCGTAGGTGACCTCTCCTTTTAGTTTTAGATACCTTCCTTTATATTTTAGATCTGCAACAATGTCTTTTGACTTCCACACCCATTTCTCTTTCTTTTGTTGGACGGCTCATGGAATTCTTAGGCCACACCCTTTCTCTTGGACTGCTCCTTTTCAACATCAAATAGTTGCGCCTCTTTTGTATTTCAATGCCTTCTCTGTTGTCTTCATTACGCCCAAAAATATGTCAACTAATCCATGCACTTTGTCTATATTTCCACCTTCAAGTCACAACCTATACCTGAAGATTTCATTTCTTCTATCTATTGCATGACCCCACACACCATGTAAAATAGCACATGTTCTTTGTCTTGGTCATGGAATTATCCCAAACACCTGTGCAACCTTTCACATTCTACCAAGAACTATATCAAATAGTTAACAATCTTTGCCTTGGCTGGTTACATTTCGCCTGCACAAACACTTCATTGGATTTTCATATTAAATAACAAACTTCAGTTATCAAATGCAACTATAACTCTATCAAGTTGCAACCTACTCTATTCAATATTCCCTTGATACAATTTACAAATAGCTCAAGTGCCTTTACTAATGACTTCACACTAGCCATGACCTTTCATTATGTGTCAAACTTATTCACATGCCCCTAAGTCCTCATTGTGCCCATCAACAAACTTAATAAAGCAATCCATCATGTAACCTTGTTATATTGAATCATTTTGTCAAATAGTTACAACCGATGGCAACAAAGATACAGGCCTTGCAATGACAAGAACTTTGATTTTGCACATACAAACATTCAGAATGTAAATTGACTCACTTTCTAGTCCTTTAACAAAGCAGTAGGATGATGTGAAACTGAATTCGTTGGACACCGAAAAGCAAGAAAGATGAATTTTGATGTAACTTTCAACTGGATGCTCCTTTTCACTTGAAAACTAGCCATGATGCATGAAATGATATCCACTTTAAAACTGTGTCAAGATGAAAATCTTAACTTCTACAAATTTGAGTCAAACTACCAATTTCTTGAAGTAGAGAGATGCCTAAAACAACCAAATCAAACCTAAACTGAAAATAAAACTAAAAAATATTTTTGGGCATGTAGGATCGCCTATGGACTTAGATGATCTCACATTAGACATGCCGGGTAATACGTTTGTGAGAATGGGCTCACAAAATAGAATTGGATAGTAGAACTACCCTTCCAGGTTGTAAAAAACTTGCAACAAACTCCATTACTGCAACAAATATCTTGAAATTCTTCTTCCTTCTCCTCTTCCAACATCTGCCTAGAATTATTCGTATCATCTTCCACCAAGTATGCTCATCATTGCTCCTTCCTCTCATGGAATTTGTTCCTCCATGTATCGACCTCCTCCTCCAATTGCACCTTCCTCTCTTTCTTCCTCTTGTGGGATCCAACCCACAATTATCCAGCCTCCTCCACCAAATTCCTTCTTCCCATTCCAACTCATCTACAACATTCTCTACCCCTATATACAAATTTGAATTGAAACTAATATGGAAATTAAAGATTTCTATCTACCCTTATGTATTCACTACTTCTTTTTCTACATCCTCATCTTCTTCCACTCTCACCATTTCATCTAAAGGTAAATCATCATCAACTTCTTCATTACATTTTTAAAAAAAATTAAACATTACCTCTTTCTCCTCTACTACTGCAACATTTTCTTCATCGCTGTCTATTGAAACTCATCTTCACTCTCAATTGCATTTTCATCTTCTAACACTTTCATGTCCTCCAAAGGACTCATAATTGCTACTGCATCCTCCTTCTCATCCTCAATCTCTGCTACAACTTCAATTTTGTTCTCTTCCTCCATGCCTTGCAAAAGACATGCTTCTGCTGCAACCTCATTATTTTATTCTTTCTTTACTTCACATGTTTCCACATCTGCATACTCTTCAGGTTCTATAACTACAACCATACCTTCTACCTTCTTATACTCTTCATCTTTTCCTGCAGACATAGGTCCACCAATTCCAAATCTTCTTTCTTTAAAGACATTTGACCTCCTAGACATCTTTGCACACTTTTTCTGAAATCTCTCCCAACTCTTTTCCTCTAAAATTCTCTCTCCTCTCAATAAATGAAATTTTTAAAAGCCTTATCTAAGGCCAATCTCATACTTTTCTTCTTCAACATTTTCTCAAACACTTGCTACACGCTCACAATCACAGCTACATCTCATGGTTTTAATGCCCCCCTCAACCCTCTGTAATTGTAGGACTCCTCACACCTGTAATAAATATTTTAGAGCCTTTGAGACACCCCTCACCACTTCAAACCCTCACAATCTCCTCAACTTCTCCAACAAAGACCTACTCTGATACCACTTGACGTAGTCAAGGACCGAGTACCCACTTAAGGCAGCCAATCCTTGTAGCCCACTACTCATCTTACACAATTGCACAATGAAAACAAATACACAGAACAAATTGCTAATTTCATTTTAATCTTCTTGGATCTTACTACAACATGGTTAGAAAGAACTAAACTGTGCTTCAATAGATCTATAGCCTGCAACTACCTAAAACAATACAAATATAGCCTTTTTCCTCTTGTGGACCTCTCTTTATCATAGATCAAAGTTCCTCAGCTAGTGCCTTTTTCTCTCTTCTTCTACCCTACCCCCCCCCATCCTTTGCACTCCCCGCTTCTACTTTGTCCTTGGACAACTAGCGAAATTTCAAAAGACTTTTGCCACCTCAAATTTGCCACACCTCTCTATCTTGGGAGGCTTGCTCTCTCTGTTTCTTTGGCAGTCTCATCAACATTTCAAAACTAAAAGAAAAAGTTTAAAAATCCTCTACAAATACTAGTACCTCTCTCACTAATGGATTGTCCTCTAGTAAGTGGCTTCCTCTACATCCACGCCCTCTTTGCTCTCTTTTCCTTTTATTTTCTTCACTCCTCTTTTGCACGCCACTCTCTGTTGTTTCTAGCACCTCTTCTCTATGCTAGATGCTTTACCTTGTCTCTCTCTAGGAAGCCTCTCCTTTTAGTTTTAGATGCCTTCCTTTATATTTTAGATCTGCAACAACTTCTTTTGACTTCCATGCCCATTTCTCTTTCTTTTGTTGGATGGCTCATGGAATTCTCACACCACACCATTTCTCTTGGACCACTCTTTTTCAATATCAAATGCATGCACCTCTTTTGTATTTCAACGCCTTCTCCATTGTCTGCATTACACACAACAATATGTCAACTAATCCATGCACTTTGTCTATATTTCCACTTTCATGTTGTGACCTATACCTGAAGATCTCATTTCCACTATCTATTGCATGACTGCACACACCATTGAAAATAGCTCATGTTCTTTGTCTTGGTTGTGGAATTATCCCAAACACCTTCACAAACTTTCACATTCTACCAATAATTATATCAAATAGTTAACGATCTTTGTCTTGGCTAGTTACATTTGGCATGCACAAACACTTCATTGGATTTTCATATTAAATAAAAAACTTCAATTATTAAATGCAACCATAACTTTATCAAGTTGCGACCTGCTTTATTCCATATTCCCTTGAGACAATTTTACAAATAGTTCAAGTACCTTTGCTAATGACTTCACGCTAGCCACAACCTTTCATATTGTGTCAAACTTATTCACATGCCCCTAAGTCTGCATTGTGCCCATCAACTAACTTCATAATGCAATCCATCACGTAACCTTGTTATATTGAATCATTTTGTCAAATAGTTACAACCAACGACAACAAAGATGCAGGCCTTGCAGTGACAAGAGATTTGATTTTGTATAGACAAACTTTGAGTATGTAACTTGACTCACTTTCCAGTCCTTTAATGAAGCATGAGAACGAAGATGTGAAATTGAATTCATCAGACACCAACAAAACATGAGAGACAACTTTTAACATAACTTTCAACTGGATGCTCCTTTTCACCTGAAAACTAACCATGATGCATGAAATTATCTCCACTTTAAAACTACGTTGAGACAAAAATCTTTACTTCTATAAATTTGAGTCAAACTAGCAATTTCCTGAAGTATAGAGATGCCTGAAACAACCAAATCAAACCAAAACTAAAAAATATTTTTGGGCAATATAAGATCGCCTATGGAGCCAGATGCTCCTACATCATCTTTATTTGAATCAACTTTGAAAATAAAAAACATTGACGAATTGATTCCTAATGTTTAACACATCACTTTTCCATCACTAAGATCTAGATATTATTTTGAACTCGTTTAATTTCTATAACTAATTTAGAATATTTCAAGTATCAATGCCAACTCTATAATCTAATACCAACTCTATAATCTAAATTAATTATTAATTAATTAAAGATATTTATTAAATTAATCTAAATCTTTTATATCCTCTAACATTAACTATGGGAATGATTATGATAGGGTTTGAGTGATAATTATAAAATTAAGAAAATAATACATTAAAAAAGGTTTGTAGTGGTCTGGTCTGTGATTGTTGTAACAGTGACAATGGTAAATTGTATAATAGTAGTGGTTGGGGGTCTGTGATGATTGGCTCTACTTAAACATCATCCATTTCAATGGCCAAACAGTCAATAGCAATTTTACACATCATCCATAACAAAAAGCCCTAAATTATTTGTCATATTTTTATTGGCCAAAATTGACTTTTAACTGTTAAAGTGGATGATGTTTATGATCTTATGTAACGATTGATGAGAGTTGGGACAACTAGTACATTTGGTGGGGGAGACGGGGTATGACAACCGCATTCAACTCTACGGTTTTCCTTAATATGAGTGCAAAATCATCGCTCATCTCCATCTGCTCGCAAGTCATTCCATGGGGTAGTGTTGAAAAATGCCACATGCGGAATATTTACATCCTTTCCCCTGTTCTCAAAAATCAGTTGAATCGTGTGAAATACTTGGTCTCTTCTGAGATGTTGTAGAGCTTCTAGTCTTTGGGGGCTGAAAAGTTCAACAGATGAAATTTGTCTGAGATATCGCCAGTGGGGCCCATAGTCAGCCCACAGGAAGGAGGATTTGTGGTGGGAAAAGACTTTGGCTGTTTCTATGATGGTCCACCCAGCAAAGATGTGGTCGTGGGTTTTGAGAATCTCCTTGGCCATGGCGGGAGACGAGACCACCACTATTGTTTTCACGCCTAGACGAATACTCATCAGTGGCCCGTATTTTAGAGAAAACACACAGAAAGACTCATGGGCCCTTTTGCACAATTGAAATAAGTTTGCTACAATATGCCAAGCAGCAGGTCCAGGCGGAAGTGGAAGAGCTGGCGCCTTCCTCCTCTTCCAATGGAAGTAGGATAGTGGTAGAGGAATGGTGAGAATCACAGAATACCAATAAAGCAGTGGGGTATCCATAAAACTTCAGCAAAAAGAGCGAAGAAATAACAAGCCAAGCAAATTCCTTTGCCTCTCAACTATTTCTGATCTATTAACCAAATTACAATTTTGATGGGAGAAACCGTGTGGAAATATAAAAGACTTATTGCATATACTAAACAACAAACTATCAATTCTAGCATCTATTCTAGTCCATTCATGTACTGTAGAAAAACATTTATGGCATTCTTTATTTTTAAATTATGAACAACACATTCTTTTGTCTTAAACGCAATTATGTAAAAACATGAATCTAACTTACCTTCAAAAATTTTGTTTTGGCCATAGGGTTGTTTAAGACTTTGGGTTGTGATTTGTTATCTACCCTTCCTTTTGTTGGATATATATATATATATGGGAGTATTCATTAAGAAAAAAGCTTGAATCAATCCACTTTCATTGAATGTAGAAAAACCCACCTTATATCATGAAGAATTGAAATATTTTTGTTTGTTTTAATCATTTGTGTTTCACAAATCTACTATTGGTATCTCACTTTTAATTTGAAGTTATAGTGAACGACTTTATCCCTATTTCTTAAAAAAATTGAATCTACTACTTTAAATGTTTGAACTACAATAATTTAGAGTTACATCATACTAAGTTTATATGTTCAAAAATCTTTGATAGTATAAAATATTTCGAATATTAAAAGTAATTAATATTTATATCTAACTATTTCATATTGACCCATATTTTTTAATATATGTTAATTTAAATATTCTAATAAAATTATAATTTAAAAAAATTATAATTTAAAAAAATTATAATAAAGTAATCATTTATTTATATACTTAACGTAAATCTTTTATTTATGAATGTAAGAAACATTTATTTTAAAATTATTTATACATTTAATTTTTTTTTTCTAATATTTTGGTAAATTAATTTGTTTATGTTTTAGAAGTCAAAACTTTATCTTACAATTAGGTAAATTAATGTGGGAGTTATTTAATCTCATTTTAAATGTAAGTAATGGGGCCTTCCACACTGTATTATTATTGTAATGTAAATAATTGCATTATCTAAATAAATGTAGGTTAATTTGTAACACCTCATTCAGGATACAAAAACTTGACCAGTTAAATTAATCATTTGGCTCCTAATAGGATTATTATCATTTAAATAGAAAGTCATAAGGACATGATACAAGATTAATAAAATTTCTTGACTATATTCTAAGAAGGTCTTCAAGTTAGGACCACACTAGGTTGTGAAGTGAGCTACTATAGAAGATGAAAATTATTAGCGATGGAAATAATCACTAACAAAGTTGATAGCTATTGATGAAATCATGAGATTGTTGCAAAAGTCTCAAGGGTGTTGATGACAATATATTGTTTGCAATAAAAGATTGTGGTATAATAACAATAATAATCCCCTTTGGTAGGTCATTCTAAGTTTCTCCTGAAATCAATGTGCTATATACTTTGGGGTATGTTGATAGCATTGAGGTCAGACATTCATAACCAAGTCTAAAGGAATTCCTAAACTGAGATTATCATAAGGTACTTCACTATTGGATAACTACATAACCACATTTGACTTGTAACAAGCTATGAAATTTCTATGGGCTCTATGAAGAGGACACATGGCTCCCTCTAATTGGTCTAATCTCATGCTTCATTAGGTCTTAGGAATTTGCAACATAATTTAATTATTCCTAGGATGAGGGTCATTATGAGTTCTAGTTTAGTCATGCTCATGAGTCTGAGTTTTATGTGGTCTTGCACCCAATTTGTTTGACAAATGTGAGAGTCATATATAACATCCCAAAGTTTGGACTTCTTAGGAATATTATAGCTAAGGTATTGGCAAATGCAAGAGTTTGTATAGACTCTAGTTTCTCTAGGAACCCAATTCTATATTAACAAGTAAAATATCCTCAAACAATTTGGTAGATGCAAGAATGTCATTGAGTCATATGTACTCAAACTCTTAGGTCCATAAATTACATATTAGACTTCTCTAGAATCCATTGGATGTGAGACTCTTTATGAAATTTGGCTTTACCTAGCTTCAGTTTAAGTTTAACAAGTTTAACTCGTAAGTAACCTCCTTCCCTTTTTCCTTATGAACACGTGTCTACCCAATTTCCACCTTAAGAGAATCAATAGCCTAATGTTCACTTGACAAATAAATGGTGTGAATTTCTGACAAGCTTGTCTACATGGAATTTTAATAAACTAAGTTTAGAATTCATAGATCAATTTGGGGCTAAAAGTCTAGAACTACATCACACTTTGAGTTAGATAAATGGTTTTAGGTGAAACAATTTCACCTCAAATAGTTTCAAGAAAAATGTTTTACCCTAAATCACATGGCCCCTGCATGGCATAAAGACTTTCAACTAAAACTTTTTTGGCCAAAACTATAGAGTCAATATAATTCCATATGAAATTTGGAAAATATAATTATTTATAGAGGATGTTTTATGTGAAAAGATTTAGGGTAGAAGAATTTCAAATGAAATTATTTCACCCAAAAATGTCTAGGTGGTATCTCATGTGGTAACCTATCCCCTCCTTTACAACAAAATTAACAAAAAATTAACTTCAATTCTAAATTTCTCCAACCAGGAGAATTTTAATGAAAATTTGAAAATACCCTTTGTAGAGGTTGGAGTCTAGAATATATATATATATATATATATATATATATATATATATATATATATATATATATTGATTTTTTTTTTTTTTAAACTTACTGCAAGTGGATTATGATAATAAAATATGTGACTGATTAGAAACTAAAAAGTAATATATTAAAATATATTTTAAAAAATTGAAAAATATATAGGGGGTATACTTTTTTAATGATAAAAAGATTAAACAAAAGATAACTTCCCATCAAAACTATGACATTTTGAGTAAATTTGACTAAAAAGTTGATTAAAAAGTAAATATTCATAAAAAAATATTATTTTTTCTCTATGCACTAGATTTTCAAGTTATCTAAGTGGGAAAAAAAATATTTTTTGTGATGTCCCATCAACCTCACTTTTTTCAATTATTTTCACCAACTAAAATTATCCTCTTAAATTTATAAAAAAAATATATCTGAGTAATTTTTAAAAAATTAAAAAATCATAAACATAAACTACATTAAAAGTTCTACATTTAATTACTTTATATCATTTTAAAATTCAAAACATACACATCACTTTTAGGTGGTCCAAGTTGAAAAACTATATTTGTGTTGGCCATTCCCTTTACAAAAATGTGACAAACTTTTGAACTTTCACCCTTGGGAGGCCATCTAGATCTAGTAGTCTAAAATAGTTATCTAAGTTGTGGTCTTGTATTATTGTGGTCCCAAGATTGAGCATAGAATGAACACATGTCTACACAGTAGCCTAAGTTATGAAATAAACACATCATTCAAATATGGTTCATGAACAATACAAAATTAAAAGTATGCTTCAAACCACAACATTAAGCTAGTTTAATACTCATAAAACATTAAGCCATCATTTAGAGCCATGAAATTAAATATCAAGATTAATCTTTAGAAAATCAATTTACATAATATGATTTAAGATATTCATTCTTAAGTTTCATAGAGTCTTTATAAATTCATCCCATTAACAATCGTGACAAAATATTGGAAATGCTAGGACATATGAACCTATGCTTGGCATGACTAAAACCATTGTAGTGCATCATCTTGACACTACTAGTTAAATATAAAATATAAAAGATGCATACCAAGGTGGCTTTAATGGTCAAGGATAAAATAGAAAAGATTCTTAAAGAATTTTATTTTCCCTATTGATTATTCACCTTGGATTTCTAATATCATGGTTGTGGTTATGCTCGACGACTACATTTGCATCTATACTAATTTTTGCAACCTCAAAAATATTCTCCTAAGGATGATTTTTCTTTTCCTAATATTGACATGATTACCAACTCAATTGCTAGCCATGCTCTTCTCTTGTTCATGGATGGTCTCTTGGGTTACAGTCAAATCCTCATTAATCCTCAAGACTAATATAAATCTACTTTCACAACTCATTTGGGAACCTTTGTTATGTAGTTATGGCCTTTGGTTTGAACAATATTGGTGCTACTAACAATTGGCTGACTTTTTTGTTCCAGGAGCTCATGCATGATATCCCAGAAGATTATGTGGATGACATCTTGGAAAATTCTTTTCTTTGTTAGGACCATGTATGTAATATTTGTATCATCTTATAGTGTCTACACATATATAAGATGTAGCTTAACTCTAAGAAGTGCGTTTTCAATGTTGATACTGGTAAAATTCTTGGATTCATCATTTCCTATCAAGGATTCAAAGTTGGTACCAAGAAGATTGATGCCATCATAAATGTGCCTCCCCCTTGTAACATCTCTTAGCTTCATAGCCTTCATGGTTGAATCCAATCTATTTGCCATTTCATGTCATATAACTACTCGATCACAATATTTATTTCACCTAATTACTTAAGGATGCTATGTTTATCTAGAACAAGGAATGTTAGCAAGCATTTGACTCTCTCAAAGCTATGTGGTTAATTGTTATGGGAATTTCCCCCAACATGAAACACAATTTATTTTCATGAAATAACCCTTAAGCATTAAAAGGGAGATAGAAAAATAAAGGTTATAATGATCCTTTCATTAAAAAGGGGATTAATAATAAATATTTTAAAATGATCCTTTTAAAGGGGGGAATAACTATATTTATTAAATAAATATTAAAATCCAACCTTTGTGAAAGGGTGTGATGGTTTTGAAACCATCCCTTACAATGTTATATAAAACATTCATGTGAGACTTGGAATAGGTATGGTGATCACTCAAGGAAGAAGAAGGTGTTTTTGGTGAGCTATGGGCATTGGAGAAGGGGTACACTTAGTGTTTACAAATTGGGGTACATAGTATTGTGCAAATTTTGCACACTATTTTGAAAATTTCTCAATGAGATTCAATCTGCGGCACTCTCCTCATAGTGAGAAACCAAGCATATAAAGGTGCCATCAAAACATGTAGGGGCATATCATCATATGTGCAATAACACAAAAGTATGAAGCAATGATGGAGTTAGGGTTTTCAATGCAGAAAGTTTGTCACCGTTGAATGCAAAAGTGATCAATGGCTCAAGTTGCAGATGAAACAAGAAGTAGTGGAGAGTGCCATATGTAACTCTCATATGAGTTGAACAAAAGATAGAAGTAGTGGAGGCTACCAGATGTCAGAAGCGAAAGCAAGAGAGCATATTCAAAGTGATTCCCAAAGGGTGCCAAGTGGCTCAAGCACTGCAAGGAGAGGCAAAGGAAAGCACAAATGCAACCATGTGGTTGAGCCCACGAAGAGGAAGATTAAATGTTTCATTTTATTTTATTAATGCAAGTGTTTCATAGGAGTTTTAAAAGAAGCTGTGTCTTTTATTTAAATATTAAGTTTAGAACTATAAATATGGTGGGCCCCATTCATAAAGCTAAATGCTTTATTGTAGTTTCAAATATTAAGGACTCTCATTTGGCCTCACGAGAGTAAAGATAAATAAGTTTATATAAATAAAGGTGGGTCCCATTGTAAAATGCAAGCTACAACAAGGGGACAAAGAAAATGTTTTATTATATTTTATGACTCTCTTATGCTTTATGTAAAGAAACATATGATTCAACCCTAAAATCAAACGACAGCCACTTTATTTCTTACACAGTAGCAAAATGGAGAACAAGGAAAGGTATTTTCTCATGTCGGCAAGAGAATAGAAACATAAATATTTTGTAGCCATGAAAGACTCAGTCCAGTTGCCAGTTCAGTTACCATTTTTAGTTGCAGAGCCATTATTACGAGATTTTGCGGCAAATTTTGTGGACAGTTACAAGATTTTCAGTTAAAGATATTTTCTTGGGTTTTCTAGCTATAAAGGCAGATCTACCACAAATAGTTCTACATGGAGTTCCACACACAGATCAGAGTTTTAGAGCAGCAGCAGATATTTCTTTTTTCCTTAGTGGTGTCTTTTCAAAGGAGAATGTAATATTTTTTACTTTGTGTAAACCTTGCCTCTGTCACTGGTTACCATTCAAATAATGAGAATGTCATTTTGTGCATGTCTGGGTATCTATGTTTCTTGTTTCTTAAATTTTCTCTTTCTCATGCCTCTATTAAATTTGCTCTTTATTTTCTAGTCAAATCTTTCAAGGTTTAATCACTGTATAAACTGGGTAATTATTAAATCTAGCGCATCACCATAGAGTTAGATTCTATTTCATATTGTATCTATAATCCTATTTTTTCCTTCTATCCTTTTTCTCAAACCCCTCTGAAGAATGGAAGAGCCATCTTCCATAAAATCTAGAGGTTGTTTCTGGGGTCAATCCCACATCTCAGAAACTTTCCATGTTGCTGTTGGATTAAACCCATAGATTTATACATCAACACATAGTACACTTGAGATTTTCCTAGGCATGATTTGTGTTAAGCACTTGTGTTGAGTATTTTCTTTGTTGAGCACAGCTCTAGAGCCCTTGTGTTGAGAATTTGCTTTGTTAAGAACTTGTGTTGAGCATTTTCTCTATTGAGAATGTTACACTATGTTCTAAATAAGAACTATTCATCTTGGAGTGTTCTATATCTTTGAGGGCCAAGACCACTAAAATCTTCCTAGGGTGCGAGCGGTTGATCCAAGTAATTCAGATAAGTACTGAACTTATTGTTAATAAAAGATATATATAATATTTTTTATGTTAATCTCATTATGGGATCATGTTATTCAATTTTCTATGTTAATTATTAATTTTAGAATTCTTATTAAATTATCACATGTTGTAATTTACATTTTTTATTTACATTTAATTTAATATCATTGCATATTCTAAATTATCTTAACTCTAGTATTATCTATGTTAAATCCATTGCTAGTACTTAAATAACTTTGGAAGAAAAGTAGTATTACATTAATTCTCTTATTCATACCATTTTTCATACAAACCCTCAAGTATTCTTTATACATCTACCATTAATTATGCATCAAGTGCTCTCCTAGCCCAAATCAACAATAATGGAAAAAACCACACATTGATCAACTATTAGACTTGATATACATTGGTTGAGAAATAATGCTTAGCCATTATATTTTCTACTCAAAAGATTCACCATTATCTCCTTGACCAAGGGTAAGTGCATGGAAATTGGGGACAAAAAGGGGTCAATTGTGGCTACTTATTTCCTAAAATTAGATAAATCTAAACTTGGATGAATAATTTGAGACATGAATGCACTCAAAATTTGAAGTTATGATAAGAACATGAATTGTAATACTCCAAATCTAGTTTCTAAACTACTAAAGTTTTTTTTAAAATGGTTAATATGAAAAGGGTCAAATGTTTTATGCACACAAAAGTGTTCCTACTTTTCTCACTAAAATATAACATAGAGTTTGATGTGCACCCCCTATTTTAGTTGCATTCGGTATTTTTAAAACCACTTGGTAGAAATATAGTTAAGAATGAATAATATAAGTTGAGTATTTTTTATATTTTTATTGAATATTTTTTGTGATTTTTCAAAGTGGATGCATCTTAAAAATTGCATCACTAAGCGTGCATGTCACATAATTTGCACAAAAATAGTAAAAAAATTTAATTTTTTTGAATGTGTAATGAATGAAGCATAGAACAATTCCATATATTTTTTTAAAAAAATTGACAAGAGGACCAAAAGTTATAAAGAAAAATCAATGCATGTGTATTTGAGGAATACAAAAACATTAGTAAAAAGAAATAAAAATAAAAATATGTTAATGTATTCCAAATAGAAAAAACATTTATATGGTTAGAAAGCTAAGAAGAAAAACAACATTTTGGAGGCAATTTTATCAAATAATGCTATAAAATGAGAAAATATGATGATGTTGATGTTTAAAAATGCTATTGAAGATTAAAAAAAAAAAACATGTCAATATGAGGAAAATTAGTAGACCAACCCTTTAGGGTCATTATCCAAGCTTATTACAAGGCTAAAATGGTTGGAGAAGTTTTGAAAATAATAACATGAGTGCATTATAATGCACTCATATTTTGTAGAATCTTAAAAAGTCATAGAAATGAGCCAAAAAAAAACATGAAACCCATGGTTTGATCACACTGTAACTCTATGCACATGCTTCTAGCCACTTTTTACAACATTCTATGAGATCTTTTGGTTTTATATGGATACAAATAATTGAATTACATCACTTGAAAAACAATAATTCTTCAATAATTGCATACTTGTTGTTTTCCTAGGAGTCTTAGGTGTCAATTGTGTTTACTATTGACATAAATTTGATAATTTGTTAATTTTGTGACTAATAATCATTTACTTATATTCTAAGAGTCTATTTGTGATCATTGTGTTCCTTTTATGTGATCATTCTATTTGTGTTTATGTAATTGACAATTTTATGTATTTAGAAAGAATTTGTAATGCTACTTTTCCCCAAAGTTATTTAATTATTTGCAATGGATTTTATTATAGTTAATATTTAGAGTTAAGATAAAATAATATATTCAATGATGTTAAAAGAGATGAAATAACAAATGTTAATTACAATAGATGATAATTTAATAAGATCTCTAATGTAAATCATTAACAAGACAAATTGGATAACATAATCATATTAACATCAAAACCCATCAATATCTTTTTATTAACAATAAGTTCAATACTTATATGTATGAAATTTGCAAGAGTCCAAAGATTGCTGGAATGGACCCTGGTTCAGCCTCTTCTATCTGTGAGCAATTTGGGAGAAATAAGTGTACTTTGCCACTCTAAACGAGTGTTGGTTCCTCTGGAACAATGCTCAACACTCATGAAATACCCAAACCCTAGCCAGGACTATCCTATGTGCACCTCTATACCCTAGGTTGGACACACACACAAGATGTCCCCCCTTCTCCATCTTGCTCATAGCCTGCTAACCTGGAATCATATTCCCACAATGTACAGTGCTTGATTATTTCCTCTTTCTTGTGTGTTCTCCATCTTCTTATTTCTTTCTTTGAGAGACGTCTCCTCCCCATTCTAAGTCTCACACAAATGCCTTATATAACCTTTTAATCGATGGTTTCTAAACCATCACACCCTTTCACAAAGGTTGTAATTAACAATTATTTAATAAACTTAATAATTCCTCCCTTTTAAAAGGGGTTTTAATAATTATTCTTTATTTATCTCTATTTTAACCAAAGGATCATAATATCATGTATTTTCCATCTCCCTTTTAATATTAAAGGGTAAATAAACTTTATCCTCTTATAATTTCAAAGTCTTATTCATAAAATGACCTTCTTTTCCATTTTGGGGAAAAAGTCTCATAACAATTCTCCCCTGTAAATTAGTTTTCGTCCTCAGTAGCTCAAGTTGAATCTACAACATTATTCATCAAAAATAATTAGTCAAATAACATTATCAATATCACAATGAATCTACTTTATTTATAATCATATTTCTCAAATTTTAGATCTTCTCAATAACTCTTTTGCTTTAGTTGAATCCCATAGAGATACTTTGTTAACATGATTAGAACTATATTGGTACATTTTCACATGAAATGGATCATGAATTTATACTTGAGAAGCTAATGCAAGTGTATACAATAAATCTCCTATCAAATAATCTTTTAAATTTGGTCATTATTGTGTAACCTTATCTTTAATACAAATATTTTAATCTTTTATGTGTCACCTCAACATAAAATATACAAAATTATTATCATGTAATCACATAGTACTTACCTAGTGAATGACATGCATATCCCATAATATGTAGTCACTCATCATTGAGTACTATATATACTCAAAATACATTCAAAGATGATAATCGTGCATTCCATACTACATGAATATCCTCTTTTCATATGCCAAATACAATTGGATAGCAACAAATACATCAAAATATGGACAAGGTTATTGGGTTGATCAAGTCTAATAATGAAGTACAATAAAACAAAGATGATACAAAATAATCTTACAAGACAACTTAAGCAACAATACATCAACAACTATTACCATCATATAGTACTTCATAGAGAAACGCTAGGTCTGATAATTCCTTTAAGTAATTAGGTTAATTGAATATCTTTCTTCAACTTTTCCTAAAATAATAAAATACACAATTCGAGGTCTTTTGATTGATTTTCCAAACCCAAATCCCCAAACAATGTTTAAAATTTCAATATTTCATAAGATGGGTTACTAGTATTTCTATGCCCTTAGAGTCTTTAAATTACAGTATCTATGATCATGGAATTCTAATTAAATATCCATGGGCCTAGGATGTGTAAGATGATTAAATTCCCGGTATGAAGTTTAATAACCTTGATGTGTTTCTAGAAGTTCAACAATGTATGGAAATTCACAAAATCTTTCTATAAAATATAAAACATGTTGAAGATTTAAACATTACATAAACTAGATCTTTTCCAAATAACTCCTTAAGGATCTTGCATATCACAAAAAGGTTTTATTTAATCTAAGAATGGCTTGACTTGGGATTGGCTCTCCCCCTGTAAATCCCAACGTGTCTTTATGACAAATTCTACGATAATAATTTTGGTTTCAAATCTTGTAAAAGCATTATTTCATTCCACTTAACAACATCATATTTCTGACATTTTATTCTAGCGATTTGAAATGGGAACAATCCCCGCAGGCTTGAAGATGGAGCGAGATTTTTTACAGTAATTTCTTACCTAGGGTTTTTTACTGTAAATTTCTACTTGGTTTTTTACCCTATTTTTACCTAGGGTTTTTGGAGGGTGTTTTGTCCTCTTTAAGCATGGAGGGTGCTGCCGATGGCAGTACCTCAGAACCCCCACCCGTATAGGGTGTTGTTCAATAGCCCCACTGGAAAAATACCCTAACGGGCACTGTTGCTTCTCATTCCACCATCGCTCAGCCAGCGGACTATTAGCTTAAGGAATCATCAGAGGGTTCATCCCTAATAACCTCGTGGACAGGATTGTCTCCTCTATGGATCTTACCCTAGTGGGTAAATTCTTTTCCCTTCGCTCGAGCATTGACATGGTTTGAAAATGGATTTCCACCCGATGGCATCTTAAAGGCAGCGTTTCGACAATGGCAATGGCGCGCGGGATGTTCTTGTTCAGGTTCACGAGCAAGGAGGACATGCTGTCCATTCTATCTGGAGGGCCTTGGCTTTATGGTTCTCATTCCCTCTCTGTTTGCTTCTGGAAACCTGGATTGGACCCAGCTGCAGATCTCAACCACTGCACCCCTGTTTGGGTA
The DNA here is from genome assembly GCA_027924645.1 of Cunninghamia lanceolata. Taxonomy (NCBI): domain Eukaryota; kingdom Viridiplantae; phylum Streptophyta; class Pinopsida; order Cupressales; family Cupressaceae; genus Cunninghamia; species Cunninghamia lanceolata. The sequence goes on from BSBN01001333.1 coordinate 2,704,071, forward strand.
AGATTACTTGGTTTCCCCCTTGAGTTTTGGGATGAGTCTATTTTCAAAACTATTGGTAATTCCTTTGGGCATTTTGTCACTTTAGACATTCCTACTAGTACCAAGACTCGCTTTGTTTATGCGAGATTCTGTGTGAATGTAGAAATTCATAAAACTTTACCCTCCTCCATTGAGCTTACTTCCAAGTTTGGTATATGGACCCAGCCCATTTCTTATGAGAACTCTACTCTTTTTTGTTGGTTCTGCAAGAGGAAGGGGCACCTTATTTCCCATTGTAAGTCCAAGAGAACTAAGGAAGGTAGGGATAGAGGTAAAAACAAGTTGACAGAGGAATGCTCAATCAAGCCTACAGATAATGGGACAGTGGTGGATAAGGATCTTATTCCTCAATTAGGGGTGCCAAACCCCACTCCCAACTTCAGGAATGTGGATTCTGAGTTAACCCCTTTATTAGAAGAAGGAGAGATTTTGGAAATGGTAAAAGAGACCCAACACCCAGATATTATTGATGCTAAGTTGGATGAAGATTTGATACAGAAGAAGGTTAGTCTGGTGAAGGACAAGATCCCCTCGATGCAAGAAGAGGATAATGTATTTCAAATCCAAAGGGATCCTGTAATTGCTTAGGAAGCCCCTTCTCTGATTGATAGGAATTTTTCTGTCAAAGAAAACATCCCCCCCTTCTCAGAACCTGGATCATATTTCCCTTGTTAAACTAGGCCAGAATTCTTTAAAAGGGATCTCATCCCCTAGGTAGAAAGCTTCCATAGTGAGTTCACCTGGAGCAAGCATGAGTGCTTCGTTAAGTGACCAGGGGGGATGGACATCTCAGAAGAAAAGAGGAAGGAAACCTAAAAAGATTGTTGATGTTGGTATAGATCCAGCAAAGGGTAGGCCGTCCATGCAGGAAACCAGACAAAGAGAGGCAGTGCGGGAGATTGCCAATGGACGGCAGCAAACTCTGGAGACTCACTCCAAGAAGATTTTTACATGAAGATTCTCTCTTGGAATATGAGGGGTCTCAACAACCCCTCAAAATAGTTCAAGGTTAGAAATTGTATTTTGGATTACAAAGTTGACATTTTGCTGCTCCAGGAAGTCAAAATGACAGAGGATAATTTCAAGACTGTTGCTAACAATATCTGGCCCAATGCTTCCTTCCTCGTTAGCCCAGCAATTGGAGCCTCTGGTGGCATTGTCACTATGTGGAATGCTTCAAAGATCAAAGGTTTGCTTGTTCACCTTAATAAGCATTGTTTAGCTATTGAGTTCTCTTTGCCTTCGTTCAGTTGGTGCCTCATCAATGTGTATACCCCTAATACCCGTGTTTTGAGGAAGAACCTCTGGGAGGATCTTTCTGGGAAACTTGATTCTCACATAGCCTCACACTGGATGCTGGCTGGGGATTTTAATACCCCTTTATACCCTTCTGTGAAATCTGGAGGTATTGTGGATTACTCGGATAGTATGATGGATTTGGTGGACTTCATCAACACCTGTGGTCTTACGGATATTGATTTGACTAATCAGCAATTCACTTGGTCCAATAGAAGGAATGGAGAACACTTAATTCAAGTCAAACTAGACAGGGTTTTAACCTCTACTAATTGGCCCCTCAACTTCGCTCTCTCTCTTAGAGCGCTCCCCAGAACAGTTTCAGATCATAACCCCATTGTTTTGGAGTGGGCTGATGATAGAAGAAAAGGACCTTTTCCTTTTAGATTTGAAGCCATGTGGATCAAGCACCCTAACTTCATAAATATCCTTTCTAGCTGGTGGCAAATCAAGGTGGCCGGTACTCCTATGTTCTATCTTCACAAGAAAATCCTCCACATCTAACATCAGGTTTATGGCTAGAATAGGTATAGCTTTGGTAATATCTTTTCTAAGAAGAAATTCATCTCTGATAATCTTGAGGACATACAGCTTAGGATTGCCCAGGGAGATAGGTCTATGTCTTTGGCTACTTCCGAAGACAACCTCATTAAGGATTGGAAGGATATCATGTACAAGGAAGAATTTTTTTGGAAACAAAAGTCCCACATCCAATGGCTCAAATAAGGGGATCGGAACACAGCCTTTTTTCATAAATCTGCCCTTAAACATAGAAAATTCAATACTATATCCTCTATTAAATTGGAGGATGGTAGTCTTATTACTGGAGATGAGGAGATTGGAGATAATGCTGTTAGTTTCTTTCACAACCTATTGTCAGAGCCTGGGCCAATTGCTAAGAATTCACTATCTGTCTCTCAACTGTTAGAAGAGTTACCTTCTATTTTGATTGTGGAAGATAATGCTGACATTTTGAAAATTGTTACTGAGGATGAGGTCAGGGCTGTTGTCTTTTCTATGGGCCCTTATAAAGCTCTTGGTCCCGATGGTTTTCCTTCGGTGTTTTTCCAAGAATTCTGGGAAATCATTGGGTTTGAGGTCACTACTACTGTTAATGACTTTTTCAGGACTGGTAAGCTCCTTAGACAATTTAATAACACATATATTGCTTTGATTCCTAAAAAACCCAACCCTAATATGTTCAAGGATTTCCAGCCTATAAGCCTTTGTAACACCTTTTATAAAATTTGCACTAAGTTGTTAGTTTTCAGATTGCAACCTTATCTGGATAAGATCATTTCTCCCATGCAAAAAGGTTTTGTTCCTGGCAGGCAGATTTTGGATGATGTTCTTGCTACTCATGAGACTATCCATTCCATGGAAAAAAGTCAGATACCTAGCATGGCTCTCAAACTTGACATCTCTAAAGCTTACAACCGGCTTTCCTAGCAGTTTCTGTTTAAAATTCTTCACAAAATTAGTTTTAATGATAAATTCCTCATTCTTGTCAAGGAAGTTGTTACTACTGCTAAATATTCAATCCTTGTGAATGGTATCCCAAGAGGGTTTTTCTCCCCTTCTAGGGGGATTTGACAGGGAGACCCTCTCTCTCCCTACCTTTTTATTATGATTGCTGAGGTGCTAGGTAGATCCTTTCTAAACAAAGTCTCTTCTAAAGTTATCACTAGGATTAAACCTGCCACCTCCCTTACTCCTATGATGATTCAATAGTTTGTGGATGATACTATTCTTTTTGGCATTTCTTCTGTGGTGGAGGCTTCTGCTTGGAAAAGGGTTCTGAATGAGTATGCTAAGGCTTCTGGGCAACATATAAATTTTCAGAAGAGTAATGTTTTTTTCTTCAATACTCCTGATAATCTTCAGAGAAAAATTGTTAAGATTCTTGGTTGTGCTGCTGCTAATCTCCCTTCTATCTATTTGGGCCTACCCCTCACTATAAAAGATGTCACTCCTACCTTTTGGCACAACATTATTAAAAGAACTCAGAGGAAGCTCATGGGCTGGAAAGGCAAACTTCTTAGCAATGCTGGGAAACTTCAACTTTTACGTGCCTCCCTTCAAGGTATTCCCATGTACTTCCTCTCTCTTTTTAAGATGCTAGATACTTAGCTAAAAAACTGGAATAGATACAAAGGACTTTTTTATGGACTGGTATGGAGGAAAAGAAGAGGATTTCTTTGGTCAAGTGGGAGCAGGTCTGTTGTCCTAAATCTCATGGGGGTCTTAACATTAGGACTGTCCAAAGCATGAATAAAGCTCTACTGTCCAAGGTAATGTGGAACTTCATCAACAAAAATAAAGATTGGGGAGACATAATGAAGGCCAAATATCTCAAAGATTCTGATAGCTGCTCGGTTCTTCATCATGAAGGTATTCCGTCTGGTTCTACCGTCTGGAATAAAATGCTAAAAACTAGGAGCATCATTAGAAAAGGAATGAGATGGAAATTAGGGGAAGGTTCTCTCATCAACTTCTGGGACGACCCCTGGTTAACTAATCAGGCTCTCTCAGCCCAAGTTGATAATAAAGATATTGTTGATTTGGCCAAGCAATTTTTTGGCTCTAAAGTTAGTAATTACCTTACTCAAGACCATGGGCTTACAAGGTGGAAGAATCTGTTACAATGCACCAGGAATAACCCTGAGTTTCATCAGAAACTGAATATGGTTCAACAATTACTGATGGATATCAGACTCCCTTTATTCCCTCAGAAGGATGAACTCCTATGGCATGCTGACAAAAAAGGGAGGTTCTCGGTATAATCTACTTACCTTCTGCTGGTGGAGGATGTCAACAAAGATGAGATATGGGAGAAAGTCTAGAATTGTAAAAGTCTTCCTAAAATCAACTTCTTTTGGTGGACTGCCACCCATAATAAAATTTTGACTCAGGATAACCTCCAAAGTAGAGGGTTGCAGCTTGTTAATAGATGTGTTCTTTGCGGCAATCAAGAAGAAACTGTGGCACATCTCCTCATTCATTGTGTCTTTGCCTATGAGGTCTAGAGCAGAATTATGGAAAAATTTGGTATACAATGGGTTTTTAATAGAGAGATCCGTGATTGTATCGCCAGTTGGAATGTTCCCCTTAGTCACCCTTGGTTGCGGGAACTGTGGAAGCAGACCCTTCCTTCTCTTGGGTGGGCCCTGTGGAAAGAACAAAACAATAGGATTTTCAGGGACACTCATAGGTCTCCGATGCAGGTTTGGATCTCTTTATTTAAGACTATTGTTGAAAATGTTTCTAATGCTAACATCAAACCTGCAGATCAACCTTTGACCAAACAGGATTCTTGGGTGGCTTCTAACTGGGGTTTACTGAACCAAATCCCAGATTTTGATGATACAAAACTTCGAAAAAGACTTAACACTATTTGGACCCCGCCAGAGCCGGGGTGGTTGAAACTTAATTTTGATGGTGCTACTAAAGCTAATGGTTGCGCCAGCAGAGGAAGTATATTTAGGGATGAACATGGGAATCTTGTTGCGGCTTATGCCGGAGGTCTTGGAAAGCATTCTAACAACTTTGTTGAGGCTATGGCCCTCCTCTGGGGTCTCAAAGTGGCAATCTCTATGGGGATTAGCCATCTCCACATACAAGGTGACTCTAAAATCATTCTGGATGCGGTTACTGGTCTCTCTACTTGTGGGTGGAAGCTGAGTGACATTATTTCTGATATTCAAACCATTCTCCATGGCATCCCCAATGTCTCTTTCTCCCATACTTATAGGGAAGGCAACTCGGTTGCTGATGGTCTTGCCAACTTTGGGCAGGAATTTCAATTCTGGCAGGTCTGGCGCCAAATTAGTAGCATTCCTGGTCACATTGGAATGCTTATTCAAAAGGAGAAGAATGCTATTATTAATGATGTCCAATCAAGTGTTGAGCGATGAGGTGGCGTCTTCTCCCACCTTGTCTAGGCTTATGCATGAGTCCCGTGCGAATTGGCAGCGGTGCCTGTACTCCCTCTAGGTGAACTTAATCTTCATTATTTCACTTGCGCTTTGGAACTTAATGTTTCATGATTGGTGTCGACTAGGTTTTAATCATATGAATACCGCTTGCTGGATTCCTCGGAATGGTATTCTACAAATTAATTGTCTTCTTCTGCTGGGTATTGCAGCATGGGCTTTCATCATGGGCGGTGAAAGAATTTGCACTGAACCTAACACCTGCAATGATTTCAAAGATAATGCCATTGTCTAGCATTACTGCAAGGAAGGGGGCATAATTCCATTCTTGGAATGCCTTAATGGGCATGATGAATCATTATCCATCTAGTGTGCTTCTTCGTGGGTTGACAGACGAATCACCATTGGTAGTGTTAGCTTTGAGTTTTCAAAGAAAAGTATTGCTGAGGCAACAGGCTTATCCCTCAAAGGCATTAAGTTGCCGAGAAAGAAGAGGGTTTTTGAAGCGCAGAACCTAAAGCTTTTCTTGGGTGATGGCGAAGAGTTGGTTCCCTACCAGGGAGGGTTCGAGAGGGCGAAGCTTCCTCAGCCATGGGCGGACATGTGCTTTTTAATTATGAAGTGTTTCACTTTGGAAGGCCACTATGCCTGGTTTTATTACTACCATCTTCCCCTGCTCAATCATTTTCGTAGAAACTTGGCTATTTGTTTCCCTTATTACTTGCTTTCTTCTTTAGAGCACTCGGTTAAAACGATTCATAACAATTTAACCTCCAGGCCGTTGGAGAAGCCTGTGCCCCTTCACCAAGGCCTCATTCACAGGCTCTACCAGTTTCACTTGGCCCTGATGCCCCCTGCCACTCTCCATTACCCGACTGTGGAACCCTCCCCCAATACTTCGTCGGCTTCTATCAAATGTGATTCTCTCCACACTCCTATGACTAATAGTCTTGATGATCCAACTTCGGCCTCTGTGAAAACTAATACCCCCACTCCTGGGTCTACCTCTACCCCTAAGAAGAAGGGCTCTGTTAAGTCCAGGAAGCGACTTCATCGCCTCTCTGAGCTGGCTGAGGAAGTGGCCATTCTTAGCTCCCTCAAAGATAGTCAGGAGACCCCCAAAGGTGTTAACTTGTCTGCTGAGAATCCTTCTAAAAAGACTAGGAAGGGCAAAGAGAAAAGCATTTCCACTGGTGTCAGACACTCTACCAGAATTGCTGGGAAGCCAGCCCCCATGGTTAAACTCATAGACTACTTAGAAAGTAATTCTGAGGTTTCTTCTCACGATAAGGAGGCTGATAGTGATGATTTGCAAGAAATTTACATGGAGGATCCTGTTTCTGGGGGGCAGTTTGATGACCACGACTCTCCGCAGAATGTTTATAGGGATAGCCCTGAGAATGTGATGGATACTGGTAGTGATAAGGAAGAGGTGAACCACCAGAGCCCTATGGAGGCCCAATATGATACTGGCGAAGGAGAGGGGAACCTTAATGACCAAAACCCTGCCGGTGCTGAAGAGGTGGAAGCGAACAGTCAGTCTGTCCCTAAAGAGGATGATGTCAGGGCTATTGCTGAGAATGACAATGGGAATGAGGGTAGGGACAGTAGCTCTCTCTTTGCTGAAGTGACTCAGTTAAAGGACAAGATGGTGGCTCTGCAACTCAAGATGTCTACTCTTTGCAAGTTCATTACTCACATGCTATGCAGGTCTTCCATGATCAACTTAACCCTTTTGCAGGATATTCAACTTTTCTCCCAGGGAACTGACAATGACAGAACTCAGGAGCTGGACAAAATCTTTGAACTAATTGCTAATGACTGGGAGGACTCTCTGCCCTAGTGTGCCTTTAGCTACCTGGTTGTTGATTTTTTGTTGTTGCTTACTGTCTGCCGTTTGTTAGCTGGTGTTTCTTGGGTTTAGTTTCTAGGCTCTTTTTGTCTTTTGAGCCTGTGCTTTTTCTTATGTTATCTCTGTAAAGGGTTTGGCCCCTTGTTTTTGCTGCCTGATGTAATAAAAAATATCATATTTCCCAATGTTAAAATGATCTTAGGACCTATGGGTTATGGGCCCACAATATAACTTATGTTAAATCAATCTAATTATCAAGTTTTTGTCTTTAGCTATCAACAAGTATAGGAACACTACTTCCGAAGAAATAGACATTAAAACTAAATGAAATTTTGAATGGACATACAATTTTGTCTATTAGAAAGACTAAATTATTAACTCTATGCTTCCAAGAGAACTTTTGTGTACAAGAGAGTACAAGCCAAATTGAAATAGTTTTAACAAGACTTAACTTGATATAACTAAAGTTGTATTGAGATCTCATGATGTATAAATAAATCTTTCCAAAACTTCATGATTAATCTAATCACTATATTTATAGGAGTGAATTATAAAAGTTATGGTTCTAAACACCCTTCACAAGTGGTCAAGAAATAAAATTGGAAAGAAATATCAACCTTTAATTATGGTTCACCCCAATATATTTTGAATGTATTTATCATATCAAAATTATTATAGAGTGCTCTAAAAAATATCTCTTCTAAAATACTTTTGCACCTTAGAAGTATACTTGACTATAACTAAGGTAATTATTTCCTTTAGACTATGCCATTAATAAACTATCACTAATAGCTACTATAAATGAATGACACTTCACACCTACATGATTATTTGATCCTTATTCAACAATCCCACTATATATTAGTAGATAAAAATATAGGTTACATAGGATAATTTCCTCATCTAAAGAAGTACCAACCTAATGAACTTATAAAATTTTACCTTGGGTTAGTTGTTGTGGTACAATCTTTAGAGAAATAATAATTATAATGAGACAATATTCTAGTATGTTTTTGAACCTTATGTGGTCATAACTCAATTCTACACATTCAAATACATTACAACTAGACCATGGGCAAAGGAACAACACACCTAACATCATGAACTCTTCATAAACCTTAACCACTAAATTTCCTCATAAATGAATCAACATAGTTACTTATTGAGCTACATGTAGGTATTTAGGAACAACTGGGATTAATAGGGCCCCCATAAACCACATGTAACATCAATACTTAGAGCCAACATGTGTGTACCTAATTTGACAATGAGTAGGTCAACACTAACTTGGTTTGACCAATGTATAAAAAGGACTAGTAATGAAAGGATGATCCATGTTACCCTCTTATCAAATTTATCTTTTCCATCATGATTGATCTCTCAACCATCTAATTATGAATTCCTAAAATAATTTAAGGACACCTTCTTAATTCAAGGTCTATTGATTGACTGCCCAATCCCAAGCATTATCTAAAAAATAAATATTTCAAAAATGGGTTACTAATATCTACCAACCATGTAGTTCTAAATGTAATAAGTGGGGGATTGTTCAAAAAACACTATCAATAAACTAATAATACTTTATTCATGTGAATGCAACTAATATTAATAAAGACTTAATGTGAATGGTTAGTAAACACCTCCTGGTAGCTTGAGATCAAACTCAATTGCATAACTCTTCAATCCAAACCAACCACATTCCTTGAATTATGGATACATTCATTCAATATTTTACATGTCCCACCAATAAGTCTACAAATGAATAATGCTAGACTCTCGTGGACTTATAATACCCAATTCATGATATAAAAAATATGATATCCACTAAATTTTCTTGTAATTAGAACATTACACAAGATGTTGCTCGATAAAATCTAACTTCGTTAATAAGCTATAGAATTATTCTATAGGCCTACATAGCCAATGCCCAAGGATGTAGTTTCTTGAATAACTTGACAAAACTCCAAAATACCTAATGTGTAACATGTATGTTATCCAAATTAGAGTCGTTACTTAGATCATTAATGTGATCCAAATACTAATTTATATGTTTCCTATTACTAGTAGCAACTCACTATACAAGTGCCTCTATATGTTTTTGTAATTGTATTCTAGACCATGACTCTTATAATTATTATCCTATATATTAAATTTATTAATTTTAAAAAATTTAAAGGAATAAAGGAAATACCTAGTCATAAGAAATAGATCAAACAACATTAATGTAATACTTCAACAAACTCATTAGCAAGATTTCAAACAAACAGTGCTCATCATCCAAAAATCTATTCTCTTACCTATGTCCTTATTACATATATTGCTAGTTCCCGATCATTGATCAGTTCAACAACGAGATTGACCCAACCCTCCATTGAAGAAACCCCTCATCATCACTTCAGTAAAGAAACAACATTAAAAGCTTAAACTGAAGCTAAAATGATTTTTATCTAATTTGCTTTCGTTGGTTTTATTGGGAATTTACTAAACCAAATATCATCCTTTAAAATAGGATGAGAACCTTCAAAACATAGCTTGGTTAAATGGATAGGTAATTTTTGAAACCAAGTCCCTTTTGTCATCCTACGTGCCATTTAAATTTATTGAGACTCGGGAGAGTTATAAAAGTAGCCAACAGATTAGTAGATGCTTGAGAAATCTTATCTTGATCTAAAATGAAACATGGGCAAAGTAGGTGAAAATAATAAACATTATAAGCATCATATAGAAGTAAACCATTCTTCTGCCAAATAAAAGACAATTTTCTATATGTTTTCGAGCTTTCCTTCGAAGCAATTGCATCATTTGCCAGAATTTTTGAGCTCGATGGACCTTTCATTTATGTGGCATTCTGGGCGATTGGGCAAAGATGCCAGCCAGGCTTTCTTATCTATGTAGCACACATATGTCCTCTTGTCACCACTTCCACCAAGGACCCTCTGTCCATGGTCTTTCATGATGTTATCTACTATTAATGAAACTCCCTTACTACTAGCATATCTATATTAAATATAATATATCTAAAGTACGCCAAGAGATACCTGTCTCGAGGTGCCTATTTTTTAATCGCTAATCCTAACATTAGGTGCCTCGAGAAGGATATCTCTTAGCATACTTTAGATATATTATATTTAATATAGATATGCTAGTGGCATTCGGAGTGCAAGCGTAATCATAACCATAACACTAACCCTAACCCTAAATTTAAGTTTAGAATAACCAGTTAATTAAATACTAATTATAATAATATTAATAATATTTGACCCTAATTAAATTATTATTATTACATTATTATAAACAAACATTAATTAAATTAATTTATAATTATATCGTATAATAAGACATTAATATAATTAATGTATAATTTATTTCGTATTACATTATTAAATATAATGATACTATATTTATATTTATAGAATTATTATAAACCATAATTATTTTAAACCCTGATCCAAATTATATATCAATAAATTAAAATATTTTTTATAATTTCTTTAAATTATATAAATTATACTTAAAAAATACAAAAAAATTATATCTAAATTTAAAAAATATATTTAATTATTTTTTAATAATTTCTTTAATTGTTAAGTGGTATGCCTATACTTAACTAAACTATACAAGTTGAATACAATATATATAGGGTGAAGGTTATAAGGATATATTTAATTATATGCATCTTTAAGAGGTACACAGGGTTAGATTTAGAATTAGGGTTAGGGTTAGCATTAGTGTTAGGATACATGTGAGGGTTATGGTTACAATTATAATTACGACTTGAATTAGTGTTTGGATTAGGGCTAGGCTTAGTATTATAGTTAGGAAAAGAATTAGGGTTAGAATTATGATTAGAATTATATAGGGTTAAGCTTAGAATTAGGGTTGAGGTTAGAAATAGGGTTAGGGTTAGAATTAAGGTTGGGGTTAGGGTTAAAATAATAAATTCAGGGTTAGGGATAAAATTAGAATTATTGTAATCATAATTCTATATCTAACCCTAATTTTATATCTAAATTTGACTTTAATTATGACTTGAGTTGTGCTAGCATTACATTTAGCATATATTTCTATGAACATAACCATAACCCTAATTAGATAAAAACCATAATCCTAATATTATATAATTAATGTATAATTATAATTTGTTGGAAATCATAACAAGTTGGAAACTATAACATGCTAGAAATCATAACTTGTTGGAAATCATAAGTTATAACGTGCAGGAAATCATATTTATGATTTCTGACACATTACATGATTTCCAATAACTTATGATTTCCCACATGTTATGGTTTCTGGCAGATTATGATTTCCAACAAGTTATGGTTTCCATCAAGTTATGGTTTCCAACTGGTTATGGTTTCCAACACGTTATGGTTTCCAATAGGTTATGATTGTCAACTGTTTATGATTTCCAACACGTTGGAAACCATAACTTGTTAGAAACCATAACCTATTGGAAACCATAACGTGTTGGAAATCATAACCAATTGGAAACCATAACTTGTTGGAAATCATAATCTACCAGAAACCATAACGCGTTGAAAATCATAACTAGTTGGAAATCGCAACCAGTTGAAAACCATACTTTGTTGGAAATCATAATGTGTTGGAAATCATAATGTGTTGGAAACCATAATTAGCTGGAAACCATAACCTGCTAGAAATCATAACCATAAATATAAAATATGGTTAGAATTATGTTAAATAAGGTTAGATTTAGAAATTCTAACCCTAACCCTCACCTCAACCCTAATTATAATCCTAACCCTAGTTCCCTAATCCTAATTTTAAAGCTAACCCTAACCCTAACCCTAACCCTTATTCTAACCCTAATCCTAACCCTAACCCTAATCGTAATTCTAACTATGGTTTTAACCCTAACCCTAATCCTAATTCTAACTATGGTTTTAACCCTAACTTGAATTCTAAACCTAACTCTAGCACTAACCCTAACCCTAACTGTAACTCTAATGCTTACCCTATTTTAGTAGCCCTAATTCTAACTCTAACATCAATTCCAATCCTAACCCAAATTATAACCCTAACCTGATTCTAACATAAACCCTAATTCTAATCCTAACTTTTACCCTAACCCTAATTCTAATCATAAATTTGATTCTAACTGTAATCCTAACCCTAACCCTAATCCTAATTCTAATCATAACCCTAACTATAACCTTAATCCTAACTATAATTCTAACCTTAATTATAATAATTATTAAATATAATATAATATTATACTATATAGAATAATTATAATTATAATATAGATAATAATTAAAATTATATACTATTATATAATAATTCTAATGCTAATTATATTATATATTATATTTAGGATTAGAGTTACAGGTTAAAATACGGGTTAGGGTTATTGTTTAGGTTAGAATCAGGGTTAGAATTAGGGTTAGGGTTAGGAGTAGAGTTAGGGTTAACATTAGTGCTAGAATTAGGGTTAGGGTTATGGTTAGGGTTAGGTTTAGAAATATAATTAGGATTCAAATTAGGGTTGGGATTATGGTTAGCATTAGTGCTAGAATTAGGGTTAGGGTTAGGTTTAAAAATATAATTAGGATTCAAATTAGGGTTGGGATTTGTTTAAAATATGGTGAGCACAAATTCAGATAACCAAATCAAACCATTTTAACATAGCAAAACATAAAACATAGAATAATATATTATTATCTTCAGATGATTTTCACATTACATTGCATTGGCTTTATAAAAGCCTCTTCCCTTTAACTATTTGATAACTACCTACATAACCTCCATACGGGAATGTAACTCCCACAAACTAACAAACTAACTATTGCTTTATTTACTAACATTTATTTAACTAACAATGTAATACCATTGTTACTATGACTATTATGCCAACATTCCCCCCCTTATTACATTGTTCCTACAATAGTACTAAGGGACCCCCCCTAAATGCTAACATACTCAACACAGCTGATTACATAATATGAATACATATTTTATAGAAGATCTTCTCCCAAAGAACAAATCCTGAACCAAGCGGGGCTCCATCATGCTGTCTCATCTACCCTCAGAAAGGTGTAGCTTCGAGCTGTGTTCTTGAGCTCTTTAGTCCTAAACTCTCAAATCATAGAGTCTTGAATTATTCGACAACAATCCCTAAGAGATATGACAGATCTCTATCATTGTCTAGTCACCATGAAAGGGTATAATTCTTGATCATATACTCTGAAACTCATTGGACAACAATCCATATTGAGCTCAACACCAAATCCCAAATGTGTCTCCAAAATAAAATCTTCACAAAACATACATTCTTCAAATTCGTCAGCATCAACAAAGAAAAGCAAAACAACCAAAATCAAAAATACTTCTCATGCAAAGCATCATCTCAAAGCGAGAAGCTAACTTGAGATGATGAAAAATCCTCCATCCTCCGATGCCGCCTTCCTCCAATATGACTATCTTAGTCCTTACCCTCCAAAGATAGCACCAGAGGAAGTACTACAATCCTTGAAAGCCTCCAAATATATGTCAATAGGAACAACCAATTTGTTTCCATCCATGGTACAAAAAAATTGTATAATATTGAATAGATTTTCTCCAACCTTCATTAGTAGATGCTCTATGCATTGCTGCTTACTAACATTGAGAATATGAACCATTCTTAATTCTTTAGCCTTTCATACCTCTTTACACCCTCTCTCTTGATCCAACATTATACACCAATAGCACCTATGTAAATGTATTCTTTAAACTCCAAAACACGAAGGAAGCAATAAAATCAATTCTAAAAACAATCACTTGTAAACGGCCTAGAATGTCTTTCTTCTCCTTCACGCTATAGATATTATCTTGCAAAGAAGAATTCTTTGAGCCATGCATGGTTAGCATCATCCAGATGTCACACACGATCCACACAAGCTTCAGGCTTCAAACCCTCATCAGTATTATGAAACACTGTCTACAGATTTTGATTGTTTGGTGCATAATAGACACGGTTGGCAGTTATACTGTGCAATCATACCACTGGATAATCTACAGAAAGAATTCTCACAAATATAACAATGCCTGCTAACTCAGATATCTCCCTTTCTCTACCATATCTCAGACAAAGTCTTTCAAGATAAGTTTCCCTATTGATAGGTAATCATTTGGGAAACTGATCAAGAATCCATGATATGGCAAACCAAATCTGACAGATCACTAAAGTGAACCAGAGCATATAAGCATTGTGAACAGGATTCAATATTCAGTGGACGAAGATTTTTAGAACATCGGTCATAGCGACAGTGCCCTTGCAGCTACGCACTCCACATGCTTCTCTACCTTATGAAAGCAAGCAATTCGGCCTATCGGCATAGGATTAAACTCTTCTCTTTACACATCGAAACCCTAACTACAATGGAAACCATGAAAGTAATGCACTAGAATCTGAATATTATTGTCAGTTAATTTGTATGTAGCAAAATATGGAATGACAACATCAAGTGTGAAATCTAATTCATCTATCACTCATTGATTACATTCATCCATTTACAGATCTATTATTGAAAAATAAATGTTGTTAAAACTTATCTCTCTTTTTCCATAACAATAGTCGTCCCTCAACTACCAGCAATATCAAATGCAAAGATTTGATTTTCCAGATTAACGAACTTGCTCAACGATCATTTTCTTCACAACCCATTTTTAAAATGCTTTGATACCATGTTTAAAATACGGTGAGCACAAATTCAGATAACTAGATCAAACCATTTTAACACAGCAAAACATAAAACGTAGAATAATATATTATTATATTCAGATGATTTTCACATTGCATTACATTGGCTTTATAAAAAGCCTCTTCCCTTTAACTATTTGATAGTTCTACCTACATAACCTCCATACGGGAATGTAACTCCCACAAACTAACAAACTATCTATTGCTTTAAGAACTAACATTTATTTAACTAACAATGTAATACCATTGTTACTATTACTATTATGCCAACAGGATTATGGTTAGCATTAGGGTTAGTGTTGTTATTATATTTACAGTCAAAATTATGGTTAGAATTATGTTAAATAGTGTTAGATTTAGAAATTCTAACCCTAACTCTAACCTCAACCCTAATTATAATCCTAACCCTAACCCTAATCGTAATTTTAAAGCCAACCCTAACCCTAACCCTTATTCTAACCCTAACCCTAACCCTAACCCTAATCCTAACCCTAACCCTAATCCTAATTCTAACTATGGTTTTAACCCTAACCCTAACCCTAATCCTAATTCTAACTATGGTTTTAACCCTAACCCTAACCCTAACCCTAACCTAAATTCTAAACCTAACTTTAGCACTAACCCTAACCCTAACTGTAACTCTAATGCTTACCCTGATTTAGCAGCCCTAATTCTAACTCTAACCTCAATTCCAACCCTAACCCTAATTATAATCCTAACCTGATTCTAACATAAACCCTAATTTTAATCCTAACTCTAACCCTAACCCTAACCCTAATTCTAATCATAAATTTGATTTTAACCCTAATCCTAACCTTAACCCTAACCCTAATTCTAACCTTAATAAGAATTATCGTTAGGGTTAGGGTTGGGTCATTTGAAATGCCTACTTATCTTTATTCCATTATTATATCTTTTATTTTAGAGTTTTGTGCTTTGTTGAGATCTATCCTTTACCCACCCTAGCCACCATAGCCAATCCCATTAGGTTTCCATTTTCATATGTAATATACCACTAACTCTAATCCTAACTTACCTTAATCCTGGTTGTAACTATGATTTTGACCCTAAACCTAACCTGAATTCTAACCATAACTCTAACCCTAACCCTAAATGTAACTCTAATGCTTACCCTAACTCTAATTCTTATCCTAATTATAATACTAAGCCACCTTAATTCTAACCCTATAAGAGGAACCCTAAGCCTAACTCTAACCCTAACCCTAACCCTAATTCTAATCATAACCCTCATTCTGCGCTAACTATAACCCTAATTTTAAATCTTACAGTAATCATAATTCTAACCCTAATCCTAATCCTAACTATGGTTTTAACGCTAACCCTAACCTGAATTCTAAACTTAACTCTAGCACTAACCCTAAACATAACTATAACTCTAATGCTTACCCTAATTTAGTAACCCTAATTCTAACTCTAACCGCAATTCCAACCCTAACCCTAATTATAACCCTAACCTGATTCTAACATTAACCCTAATTCTAATCCTAACCGTAACCCAAATTCTAACCCTAATTGTAACTCTAATGCTTACCCTAATTTAGTAACCCTAATTTTAACTCTAACCCTAACCTGAATTCCAAATCTAACCCTAAATATAACTTTAACCTAATTCTAACATTAACCCTAATTCTTACCATAATTCTAATTGTATTGAACCACCTTAATTCTAACCCTAATTCTAATAGGAACCCTAATCCTAACTCTAATCTTAACCCTAACCCTAATTCTAATCATAACCCTGATTCTATCCCAACTCTAGCCCTAATCCTAACCCTACCTATAACTATAAAGCTTACCCTAATTTAGTAACCCTAATTCTAACTCTAACCCTAAGCTCAATCCCAACCTTAAGCCTAATTATAACCATAACCTGGTTCTAACATTAACACTAATTCTAACCCTAATCCTAACCCTAGCCACATTGCTAATTGTAATCCTAACTCTAATTTTAAACCTATTCCCTAACCCTTACTTATTCTAACCCTAAACATAGCTCTAATTTTAACCCTAACCCTTACCCTAACTCTAACCCTAAGTCTGACTATAAATCAAAACCCAACCCTAACCTTAATACTAACCTTGACCCTAATTGAACTCTAACCCTAACTGTAACTCTAATTCTTACCCTAATTCTAATAGTAACCCACCTTAATTCTAACTCTAATTGTAATTGAAACCCTAATCCTAACTCTAACTGTAATTCTAATCATAATATTGATTCTAACCCTAACCATAATTCTAATCATAACATTGATTCTAACCCTAACCCTAATTCTAATTCTAATTCTAATCATAATATTGATTCTAACCCTAACCCTAATTCTAATCATAACCCTAACTATAACCCTAATTTTAACCTTAATTAGAATTATGGTTATGGTTAGGGTTGGGTAATTTCAAATGCTTACTAATATTAAAAACTTTAATCTATTGGCATATGATTTAAATGATTTAATACATTACAATATTAAAAATATTAACTTAATACTTTTTAACATATTATATATTTACAAATACTTTAAATCACTACCTAAAATACAAATAATATTTTTCCAAAAAAAATATTATTACTTTAATATTATATATTACCATTTTCACTCACCAACATACAATTTATATAATTTAAATATTATTTTTAAAATAAAACTAAATAATAATTGAGTTACTTTATATATCTAACTATTTTTAGATATATTATGCATCTCCTATTGAATAAATGCACTTGGTATCATAATGGTTTTAGCTTTTGTATTTGAATTTTAATGCTAAGAAAAAATATTTTAAGTGAAAGAAAAGGTTTATTAATAAGAATAGTATTGAGATATGCAATAATTAATATGGCTAGTTTAACTTCCTCATCATTAAGTTGAGATTAGTTTAATCTAGGAATTAGAGAAGACATTTTACAAAAATTAATATCTATTTAGGAAAAAAATTGCCTAATTATGGAAAGAAAAGGCAAATTTTTTTACAATTTAAAAAAAAAAAAAAACCTAAATAGTTGAATAAAATGTAATTTAAAAGAAAAAGAAAAAAAATAGTTGAATTTTTTTTTAAAAAAAATGAAAGATTAGCTAAAAAAAACTATACACTTTGAAAAAGAAAGTTTATAAAATTTAAAAAGATTTACAATGCCGTGTTGAAAAATAAATAAATTTATAACTAAAACTTTATAATTGAAACCCCTCTTTATAAATTAAAATTTATATAAAAAAGGCTTATAACAGATATATTAATTTAAAAAGACACAACCTTACAATTTTTTTTTTAAAAAAAAAGCTAAATAGTTGAATAAAATGCAATTTAAAAGAAAAAGAAAAAAAATAGTTAAATTTTTGTTTTTTAAAAATGAAAGATTAGCTAAAAAAAACTATACACTTTGAAAAAGAAAGTTTATAAAATTTAAAAAGATTTACAATGCCCTGTGGAAAAATAAATAAATTTATAACTAAAACTTTATAATTGAAACCCCTCTTTATAAATTAAAATTTATATAAAAAAAGCTTATAACAGATATATTAATTTAAAAAGAAACAACCATAAATAATAAATACAAACTAATAGTTAAAAAAGGAAACTTTTTGTTTAAATAAAAAAAAAAACACGAAGAGAATAGAATAGAATTATTCTGAGTTTTTGAGCAAGGCAAGGGTTCGAGAACAGAGGGGCGGCACAACGGCGGCCGCAGGCTCTAGCCTGCAAACAAAAATTAAATTAAATTAGTTTAAAGTTTTAAAAAAAATTAATTTAATTTATTATTTGTTTTAAAGTTTTAATTTTTGTTTGGAATTTTTAAAAATTTTAACCTGCACGGGCCGATGCCTTTAGGGCCTGTGAAGCCCTAAAATTTTTTGTAATTTTTAAATTGTTTTAATTTTTATTAAAGAAAATTGTTTATTATAGATAATTATTCTTGTAAACGGTATAGAATTTTTTTTAAACTTTGCAATTTTTTTTAAATTGATTTTAATTTATAATCTGTAGAAAAAATCTATACAAATATTAAGTGGTAATAATACATTTTTAATATATATTAAAAATATATTAAGTTTATATTAAATGTTAAAATATTAGGTTTAAATTTTAAAATATTTTAATATATTATTTTAATATTTTTATGTAATTTGTAGTTTGCATTCTAAATTTAATGTTTCTTATTAATAAAGTGTGCATGCAATATGCATGTTATTATTTATAATAATTTTTTACCATATTAATCCTAATATGTTTTTAATAAATTAGGTTTATATTAAATGTTAAAATATTTAGTTTAAATTTAAAAATATTTTAATATATTATTTTAATATGTTTATGTAGCTTGTGGTTTGCATGGCATTTCTAATTTTAATGTTTCTTATTAAAGTAAATGCATGCAATATGCATGTTATTATTTAAAAAGTTTTTTTAGTAGTTTTTTTACTATTTGATAATATTAAATGGTAATAATACATTATATGATATATTTAAAATACACAAATATAATATACTATGGTAAAATTAAATGGTAATATAATATTACCATACTATTTCATATTTTAATATTAAATATTAAAAATATTAGGTTTAAATTTAAAATATTTTAATATATTATTTTAATATTTTGATGTAGTTTATGTTGCACCTAGAAACACACACAACACTTTTATTTACAAGCAATACTTCTAATAAAAACAACTTCTATTCAAATCTATCCAATGAAAATAGTTTCTATTCAAATCTACAGATTGAGCTCAGACCTCCCTGTTTTGTTCACATATTTCGAAGATGGGAAAGATCGATACAAATTTTTAGTCTCATTCTTGTCAACCTCCTCTTGGTTTGGAGAAATACCCATCATGGGAGCCACCGCCAGCTAAAATAACAAAGCCAAGCTTGGTGGATTGAAGCTCTGTGATGTATCCAACAATGACCTCAGATTCTGTAAACAAAAAACCCATTTTTCCGCTAATGTACATTATACCAATTTTCTCAAGCATTTAATAAAAAATGGGGAACCGAAATCTGACTGAAGAGGGTGAGATTTCTGTCTTGAATGGCTGCACAAAAAACACAGTAATGGTAAATGGGTTAGCATAAAAATTTATGTTACCTGCAAGGCTAAGTATTGGGGTTTCTTGTGTTCGCCTTTCCTCATGTCGACAATGGTTGGCGCCATTGTTACAAATCAAGCACAACAATTTATCTCTTCTTTCTCACAATGCCCAATGGATTTTTACAAACGGATTATTCTTTCCTTGGGGATATGTCTAGGAATATACACGATAAATTATGGCTACTCAAAATAGCCCCACTACCACAATGCATTTAATATTTTTTTATTTTTTTATTTTTTTTCCCATCATTTTATTTATTCTCCTATCATTTCTTTTAAATTTTATTAATTTTATTCTCCTATTTTTCTTTTTCTTTTTAATTTTGTTCGTTTATAATTACAACCAAAAAATGAGTGCTCTCATCTCCACCCTCGCTGCCTCTTGGAGAAATTAATGTACTTCATGCATCTTCCCAAAAGAAAAACTAATAAATAAAGCCTTTAGTTCCCAACTAACACAAACTGCGTTGTAAGCAATGATAATGATGATGGCATATATTTTACGATGGAAAACATTTCCTTATATAGGATGTACTTCCTTTTGAAAGGGTACGGATTTCCTTCAGAAAGGATACGTCTAATGTTCTATGTTTTAATGACTTTAGTAAACCGAATAGGATGCGACCTTTCAAACACAAAGCTTGGCCGAATGGGTATATGGTCTAGGCGGGCATAAGTAGAAAACAACAAATTTTTTAATGACAAAAGTTCATGGGGTAACGGAGGATAGGGAGGATAGGGAGAGAGAATTAGAGGAGGAGAGATAAATATTAAAAAATATTATTTGTATACTCTATAATAAATAGATATAAGGTTGTTTTTAATTTTGTTTTGTAAATGCTAATTATGGACAACATTTTAAACATGGATATGTATACACATATGTGACCCAAGATTTTCAATAATACAAATGAAGAACCAAATATTAGTATATGGACAAAGTTTATAGGTTATGACTTGTAAAATTGGATTTGATGTTTTAGGGGTTAAGGTGAATGTAAAATGTTGAATATATACAAGGACTATATTATAGATTGGTAAATATGAAATTTGAAAGCATATAGCACACTTTAGATAGAAAGGCCTAATCATTAGGCTCTGATACCAAATGTAATGCTACTTTTCCCCAAAGTTATTTAATTATTTGTAGTGGATTTTATTATAGTTAATATCTAGAGTTAAGATAAAATAATATATTCAATGATGTTAAAAGAGATGAAATAACAAATGTCAATTACAATAGATGATAATTTAATAAGATATCTAATGTAAATCATTAACAAGACAAATTGGATAACATGATCACATAATCATATTAACATCAAAACCCATCAATATATTTTTATTAACAACAAGTTCAATACTTATTTGTATGAAATTTGTAAGAATCCAAAGATTGCTGGAATGGACCCTGGTTCAGCCTCTTCTGTCTATGAGCAATCTGGTAAAAATAAGCATACTTTGCCTCTCTACACGAGTGTTGGTTCCTCTGGAATAATGCTCAACACTCGTGCAATACCCAAGCCCTAACCAAGACTATCCCGAGTGCACCTCTGTACCCCAAGTTGGACACACACATAATATATGCCCCCTTCTCCATCTTGCTCACAGCCTGCTAACCTGGAATCTTATTTCCGCAATGTACAGTGCTTGATTATTTCCTCTTTCTTGTGTGTTCTCCATCTTATTTCTTTTTTTGAGAGATGCCTCCTCCTCATTCTAAGTCTCACACAAATGCCTTATAACCTTTTAAGGGGTGGTTTCTAAACCATCACACCCTTTCACAAAGGTTGTAATTAACAATTAGTTAATAAACTTAATAATTGCTCCTTTTTAAAAGGGGTTTTCATAATTATTCTTTATTTCTCTCTATTTTAACCAAAGGATCATAATATCCTTTATTTTCCATCTCCCTTTTAATTATAAAGGGTAAATAAACTTTATCCTGTTATAATTTCAAAGTCTTACTCATAAAATAACCTTCTTTTCCATTTTGGAGAAAAAGTCTCATAATAGAATTTCCAATTACTATGGAAAGAAATAAGTGGGAAACACTTGAGAAAAATTAAGTGAAGAAATAAAAACAAAGAGAGCGCATTAAAAGGCTTTGTCAAATGAGAAAATTTGGAGGAGAAGGTACGTCATCAATACCAATTGATATGAATCTAGAAACAAGTCCCAAATTACTTATTGAAATAAGAAATTTAATGAACAAAATTTACCTAATGCAAAACAAGAGCACATGCCAATAAAAACACCACCTAAAATTATTCATAAAAAACTAAAGTATCTAATTGATATTGATAAAAATATCTTAAAATAAATTCCCACTAAAATTCCTAAATGCACTTGTAGAAGAATTGCTATAAAATGTGGATTTTATTAAAGATTAAATGAAACAAGAAGGTGCCAATTATTTATTTAAATAATAGAAAATTTTAATTTTTAGTGACACTATGAAGATCCTTGGTCTAAGATTGTCCAATATAGATGGTGAAAAAACTATTGTAAGAAACCTACTTACTGCATACCAATAAATAGGTTCAACCTCATGCACTAAAGATAGTAACTAGCATGTTCTTACATCCATTATAGTAAGCAATGAAACCAAAAATTCTTGTTTGATTAGAAAAACATGTAGATCAATAAAGACAAATAGAAAAATACCATTGAAATCTATCAGGAGACATGAAAGTATTGAGGATCCCAATAGAAATGAACTATGGGCATTCTTAGGTAGATTCCATGCAAAGGCAAGGTTGTTGTTGATGCCCTCAGAGACTTAATTGAACAAGTTTAGGAAAACTGGCACAAGATTTTCACCTAATCAAAGAGACGTTGTAAGAAGGAGAATTGGGTCTCAAAATCATGAACCACATCCTAAGCATTTCTTGAATATGACTCAATTACAATTTTATCACAAGTCTATTGAGATTTATCCTCAAATAAAAATTAGTCAAAGGTATTTTTAGATGGTTAGACCTTTTATGTTAAAATAAATCATGCACACACTACTTTTTGTAGGGTGCATATTGAATTTTCCATGCATTATGGTATTCATCATCATATATGTGTTACTTTGCATACTAATGATGTTTTGTAGGAATGCATGATACAAGTCCCACCTAATTTATCAAGAGAGATTTTCAAGTGTGTTATGTGAAAGAGTGTAATATGGATAGTTTTTTTATAAGAAATCATGTTTGAAAGGACCAAGTGTTAGTTGCGGTGGTTTGGAAAATTTACAAAAACTGTATACATACAAAGAACACACATGTAATTGAGAAAGAACTAGTTAGTTTTGGAAAATACAAGTTAGTAACATATGGAGTAGAAGATGACAGCTCGTTAAAGATGTGAGTTAGTGAGTAAAGATATATATATCAATAGCCAAATTTATGATAACATTTTAAGAGAAAATAGTGTATGAGTATGCAATGCATGCACACAAAGCTCGATGCTTGGATGAGCAATGCAATTACATGTCTAGACACATTTCTTGTTGGTACCATTGTGTCTATTCTAGATTTTATTAAAAATTATACATTACAACCATAAAATCAAGTGCAATCTCATTACTACATCACTATTTAGGTTACTAATTTTATACGTATAGCATTCATTCATGCACCTAATAGCATAGAGGAAGAAAAAAAGATATTGAGGGAGTATCACTTGTACATCAATGATGATCATAATCATTTGATGACAATTATCTGCAATCTTACATATCACAACCGAACAGAGATAAAACAGAGGAAATACAAATAGCAATGAGCAGTTCCAGTATGTTATTAAATTTATCAAACCAACTATTTTCTAGGCGACAAGAGGATAAACACAGTGCATTCATTCATATAAGTTATAGAAATAAAGTTTCACACATTATAATGTGTTAGAAGATTCGTCCTACATATTACTGATAGGTATTTGTAACTCAAACTTCTTTGTTTCAATATTCCACTATTCCAATCATATATAGAAACATACATTCACCAAATGAGGATTTGAACAATCAACATACATCTCTTATTCACTGCCATCTCACAAGTCGAATCTCACATCCTCCTACACGTCGATCTCTGACTGTCCTTTTATCTCCTTCCTTCCCTCCTGAGTCTCCACAATGTCCCTCTATGTATCCTCTTGAGGCATCCCCTTCTATCCTCATCAGCAGGCCCCAAAACTAGTCTTTTGTTCTACCTTTCTGATAGTTTCTAGAAATTGTTTTGAAACAGGAATGCAACGGCTCAAATCGGCAAAGTACCAGTTCATAACTGTTTGGAATGGATAGAGACTTGAGAGAATTTACAATTTGAGATAATAACTATTTGGAATGGACAGATACTTGAGAGATTTTTCAATTTAAGATGATTAATAACTGACTTAAAGTAGGTCAATGTCTACATTTAGAGAATTAGAGAGCTTCAAACCAAAACTTACTCCAAACAAAACTTCATAGGAAAATGCCCCTGCATCATCATTCTAGTGAGTTTGTGCAAGGTTTCTTTTATATGTTATATGATAATTTAAGTGACATAAATATCACATTTAGTAAACATATTATATGGTCAAATAATTGCACATCACAATTCAACAATTCAAGGATGTTCTATTCATTGATAAAGATGCATGTGATGAGTGGTGTTCAACATATTTTGAATTTTATTGAGGATAAACATGGAAAAGGGGAGCATGATGGTACCAGAGAATGTGTAAAAAGAGCCCTATCAAGAGAAGAGACAAAATACCAAGGTGGTACTAAGTTGATAGATGCATCAACAATCGTGCAATGGTGTAACTCCACAATGGGACCAGGTAATGAAGGTAAGTCTACAATTTGTAGATTTTTTGGTTCATAGAACAATGTGATATTACAAACTATGAAGATTGTTGTACAATAACACAATTGAGTGAGTTCCACTCATTTAGAAGTTTAAGTGTAGGTTCATGGACTATTTATACAAGAGATGTGGCATATTTTTGTTCTTTATGTATGGACTTTGTTTTGGAAGAGTGTGAGTCAAAAGAGTGGGTTGATGAATGATCTTGTATCCATGCACTAAATATTGATGTTAAAAATCTATATTTTAAAAATTAGAATTTTATCCTTTCTACAAAAAAAGTTATGTTGGACGACATAAATATTACTTTCTAAAAATGTTATTTACTATTAAAAGCTAGTTATTAAAATAGACATTGAAAGATTCATAATTTATTTCAAAAAAAATAGAAATATATATGTAGAATCTACACACAAATTGCCACAAATCACTAGTTCGCATCATCTTCAAATTCTTAACAGTTTAGCTACTATAGGTCTCAGAAAGTGAAGATTTAGTTTAAAATGTTGATATCAATATCCATCTTGGCCAAAAAGTGGGACTCATTATTGTGGGATTACCCATGGACTATTTATACAAGAGAGGTGGCATATTTTTGTTCTTTATGTATGGACTTTATTTGGGAAGAGTGTGAGTCAAAAGAGTGGGTTGATGAATGATCTTGTAGACCTTTAGTTTTGGTTGACACATATCAACTTCCAAATGCACTACAATTGAACCAGATGGAAGTATCAGTTAACTTTGAGCATGTATGAGATCTAGTTCAACCAAGAATTTTAGATTTATTAATTAGTTGAAATCAATATCTTAGCTCATTATGTTGTATTTTAGATTATTTAGTGGAATTAATTTATTCATGCAAATCAATGTAGGTCATGTTTATGCAATTATTACTAATGAGAATAATGAAGGAACAAATTATTCCTTGTGTCATTTGTAGAGGCAAAATAGAAATTGACCGCGATAATCATTGATGGAGAAGATATGGAGTATCCCACAAGGTTTGTTGTTGTTACTAGAACATCAATTAGAAGGTACTTGATGAAGAAGTTTGATGTGTGGTTGTTTGAGAAATTTGACACACATAGGAAGATTATTCATTACTCTAACCTTTGTTGCATCAAATGTTCAATTGATCAAATATCGGGGTCAACCACATAATAAGAATTTGTGAAAAGTTTGTGAGTCTGATCACGAAACAATACTTGACACTATAAAGAGTAGAGTTGAAACTCCCATGGTTCATTAGTTTGAATTGGTACAATAGTAGGTATGTTTTACAAATTGCAAGTATATTGTTGAGTTGTTAAGTTTATGTTTTGGTAACATTTTTTCTTTCTTTGATTTGAGGTTCATATTTTAATTTGAATTGTTCATCACATGTTCCAATCATTATTTTGTAGTGATTTGGGTGTTAATTAAAGTTATTATGATTATGTACATATATAGTCTTACATTCTTGGCAATTTTCATACAAGAACTCTTTTTTCATCAATCCATAGTATCTTCTTCTTAGTTGATGGTAGAGGCCTCATTGGTGGTATATGCTTGTTTATGAGTTTAAAATATTTTTATTTATTAGTCTAAATTGTTTATTTTCTATTGAAATAATTAATGAAATTTGTGGTTTGACTTATTCTTGCAGCCAAATTGGCATCCATCAAGTAGCTGACATTATGGCACCAAGAGACCACTTGTGATTGGAGGTAGTCCTTAATACTTTATAGATGAGTGTCTTATAAGTCTTCATAATAGTTTCTTGTGCATGGAACTTGCTTTGTCTCATTGTTCAATAAGAACTCATGCTTATGCATGACACTTTCAAATGGATAGATGAATATAATAAGATCAATAAGATCATAGGTTCTAGGTGCTTTGTCCCATTGTTAAATAAGAACTTGTGCTTATGCATGGCACTTGCAAATAGATAGATGAATATAATAAGATCAAGTTCCCATTGTTAACAAATAACATTTACATTTATACTAATTTGAATCCAAGAGTGGACATTTCTCTTTCTTTTGGTGAACAACTTGCATGAGCTTTAAACTTTATGTTTATATCTATTTTTGATTGAGTTGTGTAATAGTTATGCTTCTTTTGTTGATTATGATCTATCTTATGGTGACCATAATGAATTGTGTTGATGACAATAATTACATTTAGTATGAATTGATACTAGATGTTTTATTCATGTTGTTCATGCATTAACTCATCTACAAGTTTTAGTAGATTAGATCCATACAAAAAATTGAGGCATGGAATGTGTTAAACAAATTAGCATGTTGCTATAGTCATTCAACAATTTTTGTTGTTTAGCACTTGAAGCAAATGAAAATGTTGTGTTTTCCATATATAGTTCTTGCAAATTCTCTTAAGAGTCATAAGAGCATAAAGGGGCCAAACTTTCATGGAGGGGTTCTTAGAATCCATGGCACATACTAATGTTTTGTTTACATTCATAGATAGATGCCAGGTACTTCTACAATAATCTCTTAGTTTTTTTCAACTTGAAACCATTTAATTGTGCTAACAATGAATGCATTCTTGCAAAATGCCTCAATGGTGTTTAGTGTAATGGTGCCAAGAGTCACATTTTTTTAGCTTCACCTTGTGGGACCAAACAAACAACACCAACATGTTGGGGTGGGTAGGTGAATACTAGAGGATGCCTCATTTCATTCCCCAAGTTTCTCGATCCTTCTGGCCTACGCAATTCTAACAAAGTTTCTTAAGAGATATAAGAGCAAAAAATTGCCAAACTTTGATAGAGGGGTTCTCAGAATCTATGGCACCTAGGAATTTTCTATTTGGAACTATAATTAAATGTCAAGTCTCTCTACATAACCTCTCTCAAATTTTGTCAAATCAAAACCATTTGAGCATGCCAACAACAAATGCATTCTTACAAAATGCCTCAATGATGTTTAGTGTAATGGTGTCAAGAGTCACATTTTATGTTCTTCACCTCATAGGACCAAATAGAAGGAGCCAAAACATTAGGGTGGGAGGGTGAATTCTAGACAAGGCCTCATTTCATTCCCAAAATATCTTGATCTTATTGTGCCTTGCACATAAACCCCATTTTTTCCTGACAAAAATGTGTAGCCCCTCTTTTATATTTTTATTTAAGTTTCTGGATTCTAGATCTTTTTGTTCAAGAATGTGATCCCTTGGTGTTTGGATGGTTATTTTTATTCTTTGGAATGTCTTGGCTATTTTCAAGATCTTGGCCAATGTTGTCTTGGTCAAACCTTGAGACTTGTGTCAGTTTTAAATTGCAGAGCTTTCCTTAGGTTTAGGATGCAGAGTTTCTGACACCTGTGGGGTCCTTTACTTTCCTCGTGAACTTCATGTTAGATTTGCTTATGCCTTTTGTGAACTTTTGAAGTATTTCAAGATATTTTATGTTGTTTCTCATATGATCCTTTTGAACCACAATTCCCTACAAATTGCTCTCAAACACTTTATCAACTAAAGTTGTGGCATCCCACGATACCTTTACACATTGTAGAGTTTTGGATTACATCCAGATCTTGGTCACTTTTCTGAAATATCCACTTGACCAGTGTTTTTTTGCAAGGAATACTTTTCAATAGATGTACTATGTTTTTTTAAAATTTTGTTTACCTCTAGATTACCCTTGTTTCCCCACAAATATTTCAAAAAATTGTTCCCATATGGAAATGACTTGAGCATGGTGTCACCACCTACCTAAATCATCCACTTGCATTAATGACAACCAACTAGGGATTTGCAAAGAGTTTAAATCTAATTTTCACATTCATTCCTACTCCTTGCACTCATACTCATAAGCTTTTTGTTTGCATTTGCATCCAACAACTAAATGACCTTCTGCAAAAGTAATTTAGTGAACCTACCCTATCATTGTTGTGGACTTGCATACCAATGAATTCCATTTCTACCTTTGGACATGCTAAACATAACTTTTATATTCTTAGAAGACAACCCTCAAATTCTCCCTACAAGTTGCAGACCAAGTAGGTTTTTTCCCAAATCATTCTTCTCTTTGCAATTTTGAAATCACTAAAACTTAGGATTTAAAAAAAGGAATTCAAACAAACTAGGGATTTACATTCATGTGTTTTTTTACCATTGGAATTTAAATTAGGGCTTTAAAAAATCATGTTTTGAATAGACTAAACCCTAGTTAAATTGCAACTGATGATGCATACAATTAGGGCAATGTACATGAAGACCACCATTTAAGACTTGATGTTCTAACTACCAAATTAACCCTTGAATTAGATTTTAGTTGTAAGCCCTAGACTATGAATTTGGAAAACTTGTACTAAAAATCCTCCCACAATTTCCCAAGTTCATGTATTGATTAACTCCTTTTAATCTTGCAGAATTTTGAAATAGGATGGAAGTATTTAAATTTTCCTAAGGTTACAACATCCTTACAATTGTTTTTATTTTGAAATTTTTGATAACATGCTCAAAACAAGTCCTAAAATCTTCATATCCTTTGATCACTCAATTCCCCACAAAGCCAATATTGATTTCAATATATTTGTATCTTGTAGAGTTTCACCTTGGAAGTGGAATTTTATATCTCATTAGTTTTTCTTTGCTAAAGTCTGAACGTCCTTTGATTCCCTACAAAATGCATATAAATTAAGTTTTGAAAAGTTTCATGGAGGAAGTGAAATATTCCATGCTCTAAACTTTTCTTGCAAAATATTGACTTCCCTCGATTTCTTGCAAAAATAGCATAAGTTAGATTTTGCAGAGATCCACACAAGGACATAATAAAACTTAATATCTATTACTCCTCTATCCTCCTACATCCAATTCTCACTTTAATTTTTGTGTTGTATTGTGGAGATTCGACGAGTAATAAAACATTTACAAAGAAAAGATTATATCCTATTTGGGTCCACTTTCCTGTAAAGACTTTTACATCTCCTAACTAGTGTAAATTGCAGAGATTTATCCTACAAATGGATCATGTGAACATAAGCTATCATCCTGCATGACACTCAAAACTTGTACGTTGATTATAACTCCTGTGTTTAAGTATTTTCTTCTTGCATTTTAAAGGATGATTCTAAGGACATTTTAAGAGAATTTTTTATGTGTTTTAGATGAAATGAAACATGAAGTGATTGAAAGTTTCTTTTGAAAAATTCTCATATCTTGTTCTATGTGAAAATCCTACAATTTCTCACAAACAAGGAGAAATACATTATTCTTAGGATTTTTATGAGAAAAATCATTATGTACTCTTGTTTGTAGGGTAATGTCCAAGTTTAAATATATGAAGTATGAGTTCAAAGGGGTTTCCTCACTTTCTAAAATCACTTCATTCTAGAATGAGATATTAGACATCGACTTGGGACATGTGGACTTGGAAGATTTCAAGAAGAGGATGTATGGACCAAATCCAACAGAGAAAGCTAAGAGATTAGGAATGTAATTGCTCAAGAAAAAAGATTTCATGTTTCTTGAATTGGTTATGGAATGTGCTACACATTAACATATAGGCTTAAGGAGAATAATCATAGATGATGGTGCCATATTGGAAAGTCTCTTAACTCAAGCCCTAGCTAAGGATTTTGACATTCTTGTTAACCCTATTATGGTAGACATGAATGAAGATTCTAAGATAAAATTCAAACACTAGGGATGAGAGAAATGTAAGAGAATCATAAACTCTAAGTGGATGACGACTCCCAAAACTGTAATATCCAAGTTACCTAAACTCTCTATAGGAGTGATTTAAAAATAGAGATTAATGACTTAGTGACCTTGGTGAGTAGGGTAATGGGTTTTCCAATAGTATCCATCCTCCATGAATGGATGTTCAAGTTTGTGCATGAAGTGTTGGAAGGCAATGAGATGATCCATTGGGCCAAGATCATCAGTGATAATTTGTATCTTCAGTTGACTCAAGTGGGAGTGACAAGGAAGTTTTTCATGACTTCCTACTTAATCTACTTTTTTTCCACAAATGTTCATTATCCTAGATTGACAAGGAATGGAGTTATTTGAAATGGGTTTGATCAGGTCAAATTTTATGATTACTACCCTCAAGTTCAAATAGAAAATGCTCTCAATCATTATAAGAGAGTAAACGATGCATTCACCATGTATATCACTAGAAGATTAGAGGGTGATTTGAACAAAAGACTCTCAATGCTTTCTCTAGAATTGGTGAAGAAATATTGAAGTTGGTTCATCCAATTCCCCAAATTTTCCTACATCAGAATAGAAGGATTCACCATCCCTACTTACAAATTGCCTAAGTACCCCATTGATAAAATCAATCTATTGGAACTCACTAGGAAAATTTGTGAATCACAATAGCTCTTAAAAAAAGCACCAAGAAGGGGTTCCATTCCCTATGATTTTGGGATATGGCATGTATGTATGACCTTATTTTCCTTTTTCAAAAGATTCAGATGTAGAAATCCATAAGTACAATCTACATTTCTATAATGTCAAACCCAAATTTGACCCCTATCAAAAATTGGAAGAGCTAGTTGGGAAGGAATACCATCATGTGCCCCATATAGAAGATTTATGGGCTAATTGAACATATTAACATTAATTTAGGAGAAGGAGATATCCTATATTATCTAGTTTTTATATCAAATTATTTACTATATGCCCTGTGCCTGATCAAATGTCAGATGATGGGAGGGCCTTGCAACAAGAGAAGTATAATAAAATATGCAATGACTCAATCCCACCACCAAATTAGTTTGAGGAGGAAGTTGTACTTCCTTAGAGGAGCTAATGAGAGAAAATATTAGGTATAGCAAAAAGTGGGTGGACAACAAAATTGCTGAATTGGTTAAACATGGAGTAGAGTTAACCTTCACCAAGGTGAAACCTAAGAAAAATAAGAAGGAAATTGAAGAAGTTGTCATCAGGGAATTTTACCAAGAAGGGGAAGCCTCTAAGGACAAAGGGAAAGAAGTAGAGAAAGATGAAGAGGTCATAGAAGAAGAAGAAGAACAACCAGCTCCTAAGAGCAAAGGGAAGGAAAATAAAACCATTGTAGCTAGAGCATCATCAAGAATGAGGGGAAGAATGAAACCACCTACCTCACAACAATAGGTCTATAAGAGAAAGAAGGATCTAGAGGATGATAATGTAGAGTAGGACCCAAAAGCACAATTAATAAGAAAGAGGAGGAAGAAAGTAAGTATTCCTGAGGAAGTCCCATCCTTATCCACCTAACTTCCACATCCTTCTCCACAACCATTTTCCATTCCATCACCTCATCCTCCCTCTCCTTCCATCCAAACTACCAATCCAATCTCTATAATCCATTCCACTATCACCATTCCTTCTTCTGTTACACTTTCATCTCCACCATTATAACAGGTGCAACTTTAATTCCCCATCCCCACACTAGTTGTAGCCATCAATTATCCTACCATACCTACTCCATACACTATATCCTCTATTCCTAGTCCATTGCTCCTACCTCTATGCCCCTTTCCAATGATATTACAAAACCATTGCAACTACCTTTTCCATTCCCCCTCCTTCATTATTTTCATATTTGAGTAGGGTTGTGCTTGAGCAAGACAGTGCATTAACCTAGACAATCCTCCAATCTCCCTAAAAGAACAACTTGAGACTCTTTCCTTGGAAAACATTTATATAGTTACGCAAGAGTTAGAGGAGAAAGAAGCTACCCCATATAAAATTACTTCCTCTGAACAAATAAGAAATGTCACTAACATAGTTGTGCAATAAGTAATTCATGAGGAATCGCAAGAGGTAATAGCTGAGTGGTGAAAATAAAGTGTTTAGGAGGAAATTGAGTAGCTAGAAGTTCCATCATCTGCACCTCCAAAGGAAGAGCATATTGGGGAAGATTGTATTTATATTAACTAAGAAGATCATGCTCAGAATAAGAACCAAAGCCAAGAGGATCAACCATAGGGTGATGAGAATATAAATAAGTATTAGGAGGAACAAATAATCTCAATCCCTCCACCCCAACAAAAAACTATACAAATAATTAACAATGATTATTTGGTTCCCCAATGGCTAAAAGTCAACCTCCAATAGAGGTAGCCAATAATAAAATTGGCATCACTATAGTCTTCAAGCTTAATCAATAAATTGGATAAACCTAGGGGTAGAAAGAAGCCTGGGATTTTATCCTCAATTTCAAAGGATGCTTCTAGTTCTATAATTGCACAAACTGCAACCCTCATTGCAAACAAAGATGATAGGGACCTCCAAGACCAAGATTATCAAATCATAACTATCAATCTTGGTCAATCCACAAGAGCACAAGAAATAGAAGATGTGTAAAATATTGTTTCAACTATAGTAGACATAATGCATAAAGATGAAAGAACCAAGAAGAGTTGAAGGAGCAAGTTGTTGAGCTATAGGATTATGTCAAGCACTTTATAGCCCCTCTACAACAATAAGATGAAAACGTCATGTTAGGAAATTACCAGTTTGATCAAAATATTTCCTACATAACCCTATGAGAGATAATGATGCATACAATCTTACATAATAACCATAATTCAAAGATCAAAATACAAGCCACAAGATAACACATGATATACCTTGGGAAAACCCTCAAGAAGGAAAAACCCAGCCTCAAAAAATATCCATACTCTATGTATTATTCAGCAATAAAACATTACAACACACTTAACAAGTTTCATGAATATTTCTAAAACATCATGGTCCTCCAATGCATCCTACATGTGTCCAAGCATGTAACCACACATCCCATGACATGCTTCACATACTCACTCACAAGAGAAACTCAATACAATGATAGCCCAGTCAACCAACCAACCCAAACCACTAACCATGTGCTTTCTTTAATAGACTCAAGCTCACACAAATACAACTTGTGGTATTAGGAAAACCATGTGTCTCAAAACCATGAGAGGACAAAACCATTGACCCACTCATTTAATTATTGATACTAAATTTTCACTTTATGGTACTAAGTTTTTTAAATAATAATTAATTATTCCATGTCTCCCACACATAAAATAACTAACCCAATGTTACATACAACTTTACAAGTGGGTCCAAATAAATATTTAATGTGGCTAAACACATCTCCTAGATGCATCACAAAAAAATATTTAGTTTACATATTTAAAACATTTCATTTTTGTACAAGGTGTACAACACACCCTTTTCCTAACACATCACTACTCCAATAGTTTTTTCATAGTAAGAAATAGATGAATTGGAGAAAATGAAACATGTGGAAATAGTCATGTAAAGCTGGCTTGAGGAGATATATGATCAAGGATGTCAAGAATAGATGAGTCCATTCAAGCCCTATGGGATTTTGGTAAATCAAGAGTGGAAGTGGACAACATGCTTGAGGATTGTAGAGAAGATGAGGTGAATCATACTTAGGTATTTCCATAAGTAGAAATGATGTGCAAGTTATACCCTGAAGTGTTCCTAAAAGAGAAAATTATTATTAAGGAAAGTCTAGATTTACCTCATATGTGGTGCAATTTAGAAGGGAGACAGTAGATAAAAGTACAGAAGAACTTAGGCTTATCCTAGCACAGATTTTGGACATTTAGAATGACATTTTTGATATTCTAAGTGATATAAATAGGTACTATGTTGGTGATTCCATGGAGCTAAATGCATAATTGTTTAGGTAACAATTAAAATAAGTTTTGCAAACCATGTTACAAACACCTCCTTATTCTTTTGATGTTGCTAAAATGAATAGAAAGATAGAAATAAAAGGTATTCTCAAATCATTCTGCAAGGGAATGCATAGAAGGAAGGTTTCCTTCAATATATTTTTTAGAACATATGATTCACATAAATTCAGAATAAATTTTGCTAATGAGCCCCTTCCATAAGCACTAAATCTAGCCCTCACTGCATTAATGGATTATAGAAGATGATAAGTTCCTAGCCCATAAGTGCTTGTTCACACTAAAATCTAGAGTGAACTAGTTTAGGAGCCTCAAGGTGGAAATTGCCTCCCTGGGCTCTATGCCTTTTTGTCTTTTATGCCCTCTCCCACCTTTTGAAATTGTTTTATCTTTTATAATGGAAGCAACCAAAAGTATATTTTGTCCTTTTGTGCAAAGTCAAAGTAAGGGGAAAATGTAACCATTGGATCAAAGTTAGTTAAAATAATTGATTGAGATGAATCTACCTCCAAGAAATTAATTGTAATTTGATTTTGGCCATTGGTGAAGGATGAATCCTAGACATTAATTGTATACTAAGTGCTCTTGCCTCATCTATAAATAGGAAATCTCTCCCCTCTATATAGGAGATCTGGAATTGTTGAGACTTGGTGAATTTTTGAAAACTAATACAAATATTTCATTTCATGGTTTCCTACATACAAGAAATTATTGATATCATATTAGCTTTATTATTAATTGATAAAGTTTATTTCATGGTTCTAATTCACTTAGTGAAGATTATCCGTAGTAATGAATGAATGTTTCTAAATATTTGATGAGTCCCATGGTCATACTACTGGTGATTTGTTGATAGTAAGTTGCTTTGTGTAGTTATCCTAAACATATTTTAGTTTTAAGTTTAATTGTGAAAACTTTGATTAAGCTACACCATTATTTGGGTGTTTAATTAAGTCATTTTCATGATCTAAAAATCATACATTTACCTTTAAATATTGCACTATCTCTAAAGCATTGTGGGTTACCTGATTACAAAGAGATTGGTTACCTTTGGGATTTATCTATTCAACTAGAAATTCATGATTGTAGAGGTCCATAGTTTATTATGAACCCTTCTCTTTCTCACCTATCTTTTGATATTTTAAAAAAAAAGTGATTAGACTTAGGATCAACGTCAATGCCTTGACAATTTGATGAAGGAAAAATGTTTCTAGTATTAGGAATTAGTTACATCTTGAATCTAGAAACGAATTAGGGTTTTATTGTATTACCTAGATTTTATTATTTTTAGGATAAAACCCTAATACCCTTGATCCAGTGAGTTGTTGTGGAAGTCTGTTTGTGAGTAAACAACAAAAAGAACATCAAACAACTGAGTTATCTAGAAAGGCCAAGACCTAGCTGGTAAAGTCCTTGGGGTATTCATTTCCATTCTTTCATATTTGATTCCTTTTAGGAGAGATAAGATACTTCGTATTTTATCTAAGTTATTGTATGCGAAAACACCCATAAATAGATTGACACTAAAATGAGGGCCCAAACAAGAATCAAGAAGATTAATTACTAGATATAGCTCAAGTCATGAAAAATATTTATAACTAGTGTAACATTCCAATCTGAATGCAATAATTAACTTTTGAAAAATAATTGACAATAATTGACAATTCACTATATTATTTTTTTGTTTTATCACTAGAAGCAAAGAAAGTATATTTATGATTTTACATATTAATTATTCAATACAATATCTGAAGGTCACATTACTTGCTACTTACAACTTTATACAATTACATGAATATAATGAAGTAATGTCTTATGTATCACAAGTCTTCGGTAATTCAACTACAAGAGGGAGAGCATCACTCAGGTGCTTTTCCTCCAACCACAAACCAATGGTACCCCGCTCACCTTCCTATTGGAAGTGGCCCTACCCTTCACGAGAGTATAGATAGTAAGAATCAGCAAGATTCAACGTGCCATCTGAGAACTAGTGTTGTGTCCTAGAAAAAACAATTAGTTATACAACTTCTAATCTACCTCTAGCTATGTACAACCAATCTGACTACATAATGGAAATGTGATTCAAACCTTATTTATGTCCTCTAAACAATGTAGAATCAATGGAGATTGCAACAGAAATAAAACCCAGTAGACAAAAATGACATGCATTAAGAACTAAACACATAACATAGTATGTAACATGGAGAAAACCCTTTTGGGTAAAAAACTCCACCAAGTAAAGAGGCTACAAGTTGTATTATCTTCAAATATGAGATTAAACTACATGCACTTCCTCTTCTTTAGTCTTCAGTCCAGCGGCTCGTGTTACTCTCAACTCTACTAAAAACATAGTACAAATATCCTTATAAAAGGGGGTTGCCTTGTAGGGCAAGAAAACTGAGGAAACCCCCCTGTGACCCCCTGTTGTAGATGAATTAGTGTCAGGTACTAGATATAAACATGTGGCTGAAACAAGATCGCTACTGGTGAAACCTCTCATCCCTTATGGGTGATTTACAAACAATAATAAGAATAATAAATTACATAGGATTTAGAAGGTTGATGGCACCTTAATCCTAACATTCTCCCACTTGACATCATGCATTGTAAATACCCATAGGAAAATAATAAAATAATCAAGCACTAGAAACAAGGCCCATGGCCTCTCTGCACCAAACAAATTTCTCTATGCTCACAAGCTTGGTCAAAGCATCTATAACATTCTCCTGAGTGTCTACCTTCCTCAGCTCAATCTGTCCACTTGCAACCATTTCTCAAACAAAGTGATACTATACATCAACATGCTTAGTCCGAGCATGATACATAGGATTCTTGGCCAAACAAATAACACTCTAGCTGTCACAGGCAATCTGAATGATCTTGCAATAAAAAACAATACCTGTACACAATCTCCTCAACCAAATTGCCTCCTTAGAGACATGGGTAACAACCATATACTCTACTTCAATGGTGGACAAAGCAACTGTGGGCTGCCTTTTGCTCATTCAACTCACTGCTCTGCTAAACAAAGTAAATACATAGCCACTGGTTGACCTTCGACTATCCAAGTCACCTGCCCAATCTACATCAACAAATCCCTGTATGTCCATTTGAAGTTTTGTCAACACTGTCAGTACTAGAATAAACCAAACAATAATCAAGAGTACCTACTAGATATCTAAACACCCTCTTCGCATAATTCCAATGTTGTCTACCAGGGTTAGACATAAATTTGCTCAAAACTCACAGTACTTGGGCAATATTTGGTCTAGTGAAAACCATTGCATATATCAAACTCCCTATAGCACTGGAATATGGCGCATTAGACATATCCTCTAAATCATCCTCATTCTTTGGACACATATATGATGAAAGATTAGTATCGATGGGTAAAGGAACTCTAACTGGGTTACATTTCTGCATACTAAATCTCTGCAAAATGGTATTCACATACTTACTCTTAGACAACCAAAGATTTCTGCTACCTCTGTCCCTCCTGATATCCATACCCAGAATATAACTGGATTCTCCAAGATCCTTCATATCAAATGCACCTGAAAGTTGGGCTTTCAATTCACTGATCATACCCTTAGTATTGCTTAATGTGCCACACCGATTCAATGACTTAATTATGTAAAACAATTATATGAGCAAGTGAGTCTGAGGTTGAGGTTCCCACTTTTACACAACAACAAAATTATTCACTTTAGAAGAGGTTAAGGAAGGTATTAAGAAGTTAAGTGCAAGAAAGGATTGCAACATGGTTGAGCCACAAGAAGAATACCTAAAATGAGGGATGAAAACCCTCACCCCTCACATTAAGAAAATATTCAACAACATCATGTAATTTGGCATGAGTTCCCAAGAGATTAAACTAGTAGCCTAGCATTACCTCTTTTTAAGAGTGGAAATGTTAACAATCCTTTCAACTATAGGACCATCATGATCAATCCTTTATTTGCAATGTCATTTGAAATCATGGTTGACCACATAATCAACAAGTGGGTAGAAGAAAAAGATAAGAGGGAAAAAGGACAAATATGTTTCAAACCAAAACACTCAACAATAGTTAATAGAATTACTTTGAGGAATATCATTGAATTAGAATGAAAAATAAGCTTATTGCTATTTTTTACTTCAAGAAATCTTTCAATGCAATTCCCAAGAATAACTTATAGTGTAAGATGAAGGATCTTGGTATACCAAAGCAATATATAGTGACTGTCCATAGGCTTTATGAAGAGGTTTGAATAAAAATTAGAACTTATGTAGGCCTTTCAAAAAATGATAGGAACAACAATATAGATAATCAAGTATTCCCTCTATCCATGACCCCATAGAGATCTAGGAGCACTTGGGTGCCATTTGCATAGTTAAATTTAGAAAATATTAAAATCCTAGTTTTTAAAATATTTTCTATGTTTCCATAATCTACATTTTCAGAGACCTTTAGAGCAGAATTGGCTTTGAGGACTTTCACTAGTTGCTTAGGAGGGGTGTCGAAGATTTCCTTCCAAGAAACTTAAACTAGTTCTCTTGGAGATCTTTCCAATGCATCCAACTAGTCTAATTTTTTCTTAGTGGGCTAGGAGTTATGACCCCACTAAGTTGGGGTACCAAAATTAAATAGTTTTCCAATATTTTTCAATTTTGTAATTAATTTTGTCCTTGCCCAATTGTCCATTTCAATTTCCAAGGAGGAGATAGATGTGGTGACCTTTTAGTTCTTTGAAAATGTATAAATGGGCTCAATTCAAAGCCAATGGGTAGAGTTTGAGGCATACACCTCTTCTAGCAAGTTTTCTAAATTGTATGAACTCTTTATATTCTAAATAAAACTTTTTTACATATTGTTTGCTATGTGTTTAACATTACTACCACTTGCTCACTGGGTATTGTCCTCTAAATTCTCAAACTAATTCGGATCAACCCCCTACCATTTTTTCTTATGTATTGATAAACTTGAAGAATGGCTAAATTTTCAAGGTGAAGATGGTGTTCTTTTAGGTGTCTTGTGAGACTTGTTTTGTATGCCAATGATCTCATTAAAATTACTAGGTCAACTCAAGGGTTCCAAGAGCATTTATATGCCCATAAGTAAAGGAGGTAGGTATGCAAGATAAACACCAGCAAAACTAAGATCATGGTCTTCCTTGACAAAAAGAAAAAATCAATTTAACTTTTATTTTGAAGAGAGTATTCTAGAAGAAGTAATAGAGTACAAATACCTCGGGATTGACTTCAACAACAAATTTAGTTAAGAAACTTGCAAGTGGAAGAGAACATTGGGTGGTTGGAGAACATTTTATGCTTTGCAAAATATAAGTAGAGAGGCAAAGTTATCATTGGGATTGGAAAACTATCCAAATTATTTTTTGGCTATTAGTAATTCTGGTGGTGCTTTATGGGTGCAAGTTATGGGCTAGAAACACTCAAACTTAAGATGGAAGCAAATAGAGAAAATTTAAAAATCCATGATCACAACCAAAGTCAAGCTAAAAGCTTCAGCTAAGAGATTCTATAAGAACCACTCTAATTAGCTAGAATAAATTAATATTATTCTCATTTAAAATAATGTAGAAGAAAGGAAGAATTAAAAAATTTCCATAACTAATACAACATGTAAAATACTTTCATCAATATAATCAATAAGATTCAATACATCAACTAATCAAATGGCTTAATAGAAAGGACTATACCTTTACAATATCTAGCCATAAAGGCTCAAACAAAAGAACATCGCATCATACAATGTATTTGATACCATATCACATCTTCGACACTGAATCTGATGGAGAGAGCATCATCAAGGTGATTTACCGCCCAGCCACAAGGCTCACGCCTCCCCGGTCTTACTCTTGAATGGAGAAGCCCAACCCTTCACAAGGGGTGTAGCAAACTGAAGCTGATATGCATGAATGAATCTGGTGCAACATGATATATCTATCATCTCTATAGCATGTTTTGAATGCATATACTGATCTAATACCATGATATGGCAAAGAGAAATAAGACATCAAATAGTAACTATTGCTAATTTGACTGACAAGCTTTGGCCAAAGCATCTTTTCTAGTCGTGTTTGGCTAGATAGGTTCAAGAAGAAACCTACCCTTCTTTGTATCTCTATATTTGGCACTCATCCATGCTCTTTCTCTAACTCATCATACATAAATGCAAGAATACAGTCATAGTCATACATCATCCAAAGTATCAAAAAAGATGGAAAGAAATATAACATATTCAGGCAATATATCATTCTTCTTCTCAAAGAAGCATTCAAACATTGAAGTGATAACAATAACATGCGGTTGAGAACATATTCATACACATAGTTCATAAACATTCTTGATAAATATGTAATTCTACAATTCTTGTCATAGGTTGATATTATCACAAGATTTGTTCAAGTGGGTATGCAACCCTTTCAAGGGTCTTATTCCACAGACAGTTTCTCATTGGCTACCATGCACTCAGGTGAAATAGGGATAGATTTCTTCAATAAATAAAAGATTCTAATAAACTAATAATCACATAGTTAAGGAAAAAAAATTGATTTGAAGTGTATCTAAAAAGATTTACAAGATCCCACTACCTAATCAGGAGAAACTCTAAATCCAATAAGCCTATCAATTTGGCAGTCATTTATTCTATTTCCAAACTATGTTCATTTCAAAGACAAGTAGAAGATCTATCCTACTCTATCATACCGACATAAGGTTTACAACTCTAAAAACAACGTAAGCTTAATGATTTCATCAAACATTCTAACTATTTCTAATCTCTAAAAAGTAATTTTAAAGATATGCTTGGGTTCCTAGACTAAATTTAGCTAGCTCAAGGAAGGATCTTTTGACAATCTTTCCAACACCCTAGTTCATATGTTGTATTATCAATTGACTATTCTCACAAAGGATAAGATTCCATTTCTACTCGTAGTAAAAATTAAGCAATATCTCTTAATTACTTCCTTACTTGAGAATCTAATCTAATTATCTAATATCCTCAACTATTCTGAATTTAAGACATCCAATAAACACTATTGAATTTACATCTAATCTAAATATAATAATATGTATCTCAAACTAAAGACTTAGATCCAAAAAGACCCACTCTATAAATTTTTTGATGTAATAGTTGGATTTACTAAAATAGTATTTGTTTAATTGAAGGAATTGAATTCAACTTTTAGTAGCAAGTAAAACTTAACTAATTCTTATACGATGAGGATACAAAG
Source organism: Cunninghamia lanceolata (assembly GCA_027924645.1). Taxonomy (NCBI): domain Eukaryota; kingdom Viridiplantae; phylum Streptophyta; class Pinopsida; order Cupressales; family Cupressaceae; genus Cunninghamia; species Cunninghamia lanceolata. The sequence goes on from BSBN01001333.1 coordinate 2,745,740, forward strand.
GATAAGATTTCATTTCTACTCATAGTAAAAATTAAGCAATATCTCTTAATTACTTCCTCACTTGAGAATCTAATCTAATTATCTAATATCCTCAACTATTATGAATTTAAGACCTCCAATAAACACTATTGAATTCACATCTAATCTAAATATAATAATATGTATCTCAAACTAAAGACTTAGATCCAAAAAGACCCACTCTATAAATTTTTTGATGTAATAGTTGGATTTACTAAAATAGTATTTGTTTAATTGAAGGAACTAAATTCAACTTTTAGTAGCAAGTAAAACTTAACTAATTCTTATACGATGAGGATTATATATATATATATATATATATATATATATATATATATATATATATATATATTCAACTGTTAGTAGCAAGTAAAACTTAACTAATTCTTATACGATGAGGATAATATATATATATATATATATATATTCAACTGTTAGTAGCAAGTAAAACTTAACTAATTCTTATATGATGAGGATAATATATATATATATAATCTAAGAAGTATTGTTCATGAAATTTATTTGACTAAACTTAGAAGATTGAAGTCTTATTTTAAGGCCGCGCCTTCTTGCAAGAATGAGGAATTTCTAAACTTAGAAGATTGCATCGAAAGTTCATTGACAGAAGATAGGAAAAAACTTAAATAAGCATTGGTCGAAAGTGGAACACGTAGCATAGGTTGATAGGGCATATGACTGATGCCTCAGGTTTGCATGATTTCTAAGTCAACACGACTGTGAATTTTGTCGTCACACCAAAAGCATGTACTAGTGGTGGAGAGGGATCTCATCGTCGATATAGTCGCTATGCCAACACCCCCCCAAACGATAGAGTCAAATACAACCACGTACCATGTGGGATTCGTACCCACTACGTACCACGTTGATAAGTCAAGCTTACGTGGATGAAGGGTCGAGGGCTCAAGGGACTCGAACCGATGACCTAGCTCTGATACTATGTGAATTTTGCTGTCACACCAAAAGCACGTACTAGTGGTGGAGAGGGATCTCATCGTCGATATAGTCGCTACGCCAACAAGGACTAGTTCTAGGAATAGTTAAAAGTCTGAACTTAAAGATGTGAGAAATGGAGGAATTAGTTATCTATTCCACTACAGTGTAAAGTTGGAAATGCTCTAGTAGACATGTATGCAAAATGTGAAAGCATAGATAAGGCACGTGAACTGTTTGACAAAATGCCTCAAAGAGATGTCATCTCATGGAATGCAATGATTGCAGGATTACGCAAAAAGGATTTGTTGAACATGCTTAAGAAACTTTCCAGCAAATGCAATCAGGATTCCACAACCTTTGCTAGCGTCCCCTCTGAAAGCACCTATATTGAAGAAAAGATTATACTAATCACTGTGGAAGAGGAGGAAAATGAATTAATTTCTCTACCACTGCAGAATATCTATTAGGGTAATAAGAACCTTCTAGTATGAGATAATTGTAACACAACAACGGAACTTATCCCCAAGATTGTTGTAAAAGAAATTGTTGTGGGAAAAATTGATCCGTTACTAAAACAAAAACAATTTTCTTATAGAAATTTAGATGATGATAAATGATGAATACTGAAAATAGGCTTGCATAACGATAATGTGAATTGTTAGATCTTTAAAATAAATAAATAAAGAAGGGACCACTAACAAACATAACGAAAGAGGAACCTTTTTAAAAAATTGCAAGGACCACGATCTCCATGCATGTGAAAAGTGAGAACATGGAGAGGGCGCTAAAGTTGCTTCACGAATGCAGAGAAGTTTAAAATGGATATAAAAAGTTCTAAGAAACTTAGATAATTAAACGCAACTGACAGATCTAAAGTTTGACTCCTCAACCTTTCCAAAGTCCTCTCTGCCTAAGCATAAATGGAAGGTACAGACAGATATATCCTAAATCTATGGTTAAAACTTAATTTGGTTAGTGCAAAAATAATGTTATTCCATGAAGGTGAAAGGTCAAATTTCACAACCTCAATAAGGGCGTTTCAACAAGCATCTCAAAGTAATTTTTCATACATGAATAAAATAAGAGAAGGCATTGACGAGTTGTTGACAAAACATTTTTTAATATCATCCTACAAATATGATCTATGATCTATTCCACATAATGTTTTAGCGAGATGAAAATTTTATATAAACTATTGCTAGATATACACAAAATGGATATGGCAAAAATCATTTGAGAGAATGCTTCCAAAAATATAATCTCAGACTACAATGATTGCATGGATTCATTCAAAATTATAAATCAAGAAATCTTCCTATCAGAAATACAACATTGTACAATAGTGTTTCATTGTACAGGTGTTTTGGTACGATCGCACACCCAACCAAGCACTGTAAACTGATAATAATTCTATAATATAGACCTCAGATCAGGGTTTATGTGCTTACTTGGAGATTGAACAGAGCATGAGAAGATTCCAAGGCAAATATTAACCATCCGTTGTTGAGATTCATCTATTTCCTTCCTCCAGTTGGAGTCGCCTATAGAACCTATGAGGACTTCCTCATTCTCTAGACTCTTCCCGACCTTTTCCTCAAATCTTTTTTTTTAATAAAAAGAAATTAAAGCAAAAATATATATGTGTTAAATCTGTTCTTCTTTGCTGGTTTTTAAAGACTCTTGTCCTTTCCCCCAAGGTTTTTTTTTTTAAATAAAATGGAAAAGAACAATAAATTATCTTTTCTCCTCTTTCCCACTTCTTTCCATTTTCTAAAATTAGTTTTCCTTCATTAAACTTGTAACTGTTGTTTTATTGTTGTGGCCTAACAATAGATATTGGTTATTTAAAAATGGCGAAGCCAAGAATCTTTTCAAGATAAATTCAAATATCTAAAATAATAAAGTGTGATAGGTGAAAGTCAGGTGTAGTAGATTAGACATAGTCATGAAACCCTAACCCTACCATCATCAAGGAATCTAACCTAAATGAATTCAAAGAACAATTGCAATTCAAGCATAACATCACCTAGACCGTGCGATTCCTTGTTTGAGAGATGTGAACTACTTCTTCAACAATGAACAATTGCAATGTTGAAAGCTGCCATGATGGATGATAAAAGCTCAAGTGAAATGCTCAAATGCTCAAGATGATAATGTAGGTGCTATATGATGGCTGGATATAATTGCTGGATGTCTCATATGAAGTGAGAGGGTGTTTATATAGGACTTAGCCAAGATCAATCAACGGTGGAGATTCAGAGGCTATGTGAATGGTTAGGATTGAAAGTTACTAAATTTAGATTCCATTAATTGTGCATGTGAAGGATTGTAAATGAAAGTTGTCTTACAACACATGATTGATTGGACAAGTGTTGGAATGTGATAAAAGGGGAGGAATTAATTCAAATAAAATATTTGAATTAGTTGGGATATGAGTTGGATATTAATTAAATAAATAATATTTATTTAATTAATTGGATAAATGAATAAAATGGGATAAGATATGATTGAGAAATGATGTGGAATTAATTAAATAAATACAATTTATTTAATTAATTGGCTAAGTAGATGAGAATGGGATTTTAATTAAATAAATAAAATTTATTTAATTAATTGGCTAATGGATTAGTGATTTAACAAGGTGTTGCTAGACATGGACAAAGTTGGGACAAATTTGGATGTCTACATTTTGCCCCTCTTTGATACAATGTTCGATAGAGCGTTGTGTCAAAGAAGATACGATATGTGTTCGATAAACAAGTTATGCCCCAGTGTAACTGGCAGGTGATGCCCCCTCGAGAGGTAAGCCAGGCTAACCAGGAAGGGCTGGGTTGGCTCTCGATTGAAGAAAAAGGCTAAAAAGAAGGCTGACACGAAGAAAATGGGGGTTGCATGGAAGAAAATAGGCTGTGGCATAGAAGAATTAGGGTTTGGAGAAGGGCTATAAGTAGGTTCTTCAATGGCAAATAGGCTCATTTGTGCTCATTTGTGCTCAGAAACTAGAGAAACCCAGAGCTCCTGAGAGTGAGAGTTGCAGAGCTAGCAGGATGGTTATTCCACGTAGGGATCATCGTGCGGAGTGAGTGAGGACACATGGACGACCAGAGGGAGTAGGCGCACCAGTATGTTTCAAAACTTTTCCCAAAAGCGTGTAATTAATAGCCTAAAAGCGTAATTAATTCACACACGTCACCAAAAGCGACGAGGTTAGGACATAGCACATTTAGGTCGCTTATGTAGGAATAGAGATCGCTTGTAGTAATTCTGGTCGCTTATGGGCGCGGGTAGGTCGCATAGGGAAAAGGGGTCGCATCCCGTCGACGGGAAAAATGCAAGCGAAAAGCGCAGAAACTGCAAAATGCGTCGCTTATGGCTAGAAAGGGCTCGCTTATGAGCAAATAGAGGTCGCGTCATGTAGTTCGGCTCGCGTATGGATAGAAAGGACTCGCATAGGGAAAATAGCACGCTTTTAAGGCTAGAATAGTCGCGGATGGTAATGTAGCTTGCATATGGTGTAAAACTAGGCACATGTAGAATATAGCGTGCATAGGCAGTAAGAGTAAGTGCTTATAGTGGTAGAGCTCGCTTAGGGTCAAACAGTAAGTGCATAGGATAAAATAGCTCGCATGTAGTGAAAACAGGGGCACATGTGCAAAAGGGCTCGCTTTTGGGCAAAACAATAGCGCATAAGGAAAGGCTGATCACTAATAAGCTAGGAAGAAGCGCATATGGTAAAGTGGACGGCTTATGGTAGATGTAGGGTAAAATAGCAAATAGAGAAGTAGATTTTGATATGGATGACTAACAGAGTAGATTGATAAGGGTAAATGGATGATGCAGGATGTACTACTACCATTGTTATCGCGAGAGCCCCATCCGAGAGATTTATGGCTGGTGAGATGGTTAGATGCAGAGGAGCTACTGGTGTTAGAGATCCTGGGCTTGGAGCATGTGTCATGATTAGAGCCAGTTCAGGCACATCGAGGACTGATGACAGCGATGGTGGAGCGATGGATGAGCGAGCACAATTCATTCTTGTTACCGACAGGAGAGGCGACCATTACCTTAGAGGATGTATTCCAGATTTTGAGGATTCCGATAGATGGGGATCGTGTAGATTATGATCCGAAGATGGGCCCAGCTGCATTCAGGAGATTGTTTGGGACACCAGACATCAGAGTAGAGGGTTTAGAGATTCCGATGGGGAGGATGGAGGAGCTCTGTGACAGGTTGCAGCGGGTGGTAGTGGCTATCATTAGATGGCTAGTGGGTGATAGGAGAGCTAGAGGGTTTCCCGTAGGATGGGGGACAGTGATGGAGGGCATGTTTTCCTATGGCACGAGATATGCATGGGCAGAGTGTGTGTTGGGACAGCTCTATCATTACCTGCATGATTGCGCTTACATGTTTGGAACCAGTATGTCAGCAGGAGTGACAGTATTGCATGTATGGGCATATGAGCACATTCCAGTGACGAGACCAGAGGGATGGGTGGCTAGAGCAGCAGGGGAGCCATTTGCGCGGATGTATAGAGGGGCTTTGACATATCGACAGCGCCGAGGTGTGGTATATTGGCAACGGAGATTGGATGAGGTAGACAGATTTGTATGGCGGCCATGGCTAGGATGTGAGCAATGGGAGAAGGAGGATGCGGAGCTTGTCTATGCTAGACAGGCGAGATACATTTTTTGACGTGGCGTATATATTATAGAGCACTATTTGCCAGAGAGAGCCCTGAGACAGTTTGGAGAGGCACAGGCAGTACCAGTAGGTGATGTCGTTTTTGGGAGGATGAGGCAGGAGGTGTTGGATTGGGGTCCAGAGGTTGTGGTGGACACAGGTTTGGCAGAGAGAGATGGACTGCAGCCAGTAGCATGGCAGTGGGGACAGGGTCCGGCAGATCCAGGCACATTACTAGAGTACGATGTATACTGGGCGACAGCTAGGCCGACTCGGTTGACACAGGATGGGGAGATAGGAGAGATTGGGATGGAGAGGCCAGTTCGGAGGAGACGACGATGGGCTCCACCAGCACAGGCGGTTGTGCCAGCTGCACCAGGGATACAGATGCCAGGACAGGTGCCAGGTCAGCCTGCTATATTAGTACAGCCTCAGGCATAGATTGGAGTAGGAGATGATGTAGGTATTCAGCAGCTGCGGAGACGGATCAGAGAGGAGAGGAGATGGAGGCAGCGGGCACAGATGAGGCTGAGGAGAGTGGAGATGGATAGGCATCAGGCCGTGATTAGTCTGCGGCATGCGAGAGCACAAGCACAGACCTATCAGGCTCAGCTATAGTTGAGAGCACAGGGAGGAGATGGACAAGATGACGGTGCTCTAGCTAGAGTGACAGGAGAGAGGGATGCAGCGAGACAGCATGAGAAGATGATGAGGCTTGAGCGAGACACTGCGGTACAGCAGGAGCAGGCTATGAGAGAAGAGAGGGATGGTCTGTGAGCTGAGAGAGATAGGGCAGTGCAGCAGCTGCAGGGGATGACCAGTGAGCAAGATAGAGCAGTGGCTGCCTTGGGGACTGATGGAGCTACCATGTACTTGGCCACACAGTTGACAGCGGTACAGGCAGAGTTGCGGAGAGTGCAGGGTGAGGCGAAGTATTACAGAGGCTTATATTATGGAGCTGTGCCGGCAGAGCAGAGACAGCCTAGCTTCAGGAGCAGGTCAAGGGCTTCGAGTTCACAGAGGTCAGGTGGATCTCGATTAGTAGCCTCAGTGATGGGGCCACCGAGAGATGGAGGACCAGGTACAGGACCTAGTGGCGGTGGTGGTCAGGGCGAGGGAGCTGGCAGTAGTCACTAGGGCATACCTTGTGTACATTGTATCATGATGAGGCCTAGAGCCGATGTTGTACATTCATTCTTTCAGGGCTCAGCTTGTATTGTAGACACTTGTATTTTGACACACATGTATATATATAGCAGTTTTGGTGATCTATATGATGTTGTAATGGTTATGATGTTGATATTATGATGGCTATGCATGTTATGTGTATGGATTATATATGGATTATGGATGGATGTTTATGCAAATGGTAATGAATAGAAAATGTATGAATATGTAAATGGTAAGGATATGGATAGATGTATGCATATAGGTAGGTGGTAATGAAAGATATATATGACGGACTTATGTATGTCTAACACACTTGTGTTTACAGAAGCAGGAACATGGACAAAGGAGGATGGAAATGATCGATCTTGGCTGATAGAATGGATAGATAGAATGAATAGGTAGGATGATGATGGGCAGCTTCCAAGTAATTTCTCAAAATGAAAAGAAATGCAGTCCTTATGTTTGATATAGCATATGGATGTTATGCACCAGGGTATAAAAGACCAAGGTGTCGAGGTATCCAATGCGCAACTAGCGTGTTACAATCTTGTCTGAACGCATGAGGTCAAGATGCTGAGCCAACATACACAAGATATGAATAACAGCTAGTGTTGGACTTTGACGCTACAAGCAATGGTTTGAGCTTATCTCCACTACACATAATGATAACTTACTGGTTATATGTATGGAGTTAGTCTTAACATAGAATAGTCTCAAATGCATAAGAGACTGTTTAGCTTCTCAGATGCTAGAGATATTGATATGTAAGATGATAATCCCAACACGTACAAGATACCAATACGCATAGGAAGAGAATAAGATCATCCCACAAACACGGCATACGAAAGCTATATGACCATGCCCCAGTCCTTACTTCATCGCAACATACCAAGATATAAATGAATCAAGGCAGTTTTGATTAGGCATAGAAAAGGGACAAAAGATAAATCAAAAGATAAAACAAAAGATACTGTCATCACGTTCTCTTGCCAAATTTTGGGTGCTCTTGGATAGATCAAGTTGGCGCCTTGTTAAGAGGAAAGCTACATCCTGTTGAAGGCTAAAGTTGGTGATAAACTGTTATAGCAAATGTTGGCTTAAGGCATGCGGACAAATAGCTTTCGGGATACTTTTGATTGGTTAAAGTGCTCGGGCTTTCAATATACACATGGATTGCTTCTTGTTTGAGCTAATCAAAGAGAAGAAGATGGATGAGGAAAGAAGATGAAGAAGATGGGGTGGATCATCTGTGCTTGAGTACTGGAAACTTCCTTTGTATTCCAGACTGCCTACATACCCTGTATCCACGGGATCAAAGCACATTTACGATGAAGATGAGACATGATGAATATGTAGTTCTGGGTTTTATTGATGATGTAAGTGATGAAAGATAGAAGAATTTGAGCTGAAAGAGTGAAGGATGTTTAGAAGAAAGATGAAAGATGAATGATGAAAGGGGCTATCGTCTTAGCCTGAATCAGAGTGCTTCCTTCGCATCTCAGATAGCCTACATACCCTGTATCCACGGGATCAAGGCGTCAATGATAGAGCTGTATGTAGTTCTGATTGATGTCGCTAGTTGGGTGGATGTTTGATCAAGCGACATTTGTTGCAATTGTTGGATGAATATGGATAGATTGCAAAAATATGGGTCCTGGTTGCAAGTCGTTAAGTCACAGTTGTTGTTGGATATGTGCCATGGCTGAAGTTGATAAGGTTTGTTGTGTTGTGAGCTGAGTTGTTTGATGTGTTATGAGCTAGAGATAACAGGATCCACTTCCAAATAAGACTCGACAAATGCCCCTAGTGCGGGATGAGGTTTATTATGCAGAAGCGACAATGCAGAAAGGATATGGCTAAGAGGCTAAGGTGCCAAAAGATATGGATATCGCGACAATGTCTCAAATATGATAGCTAGCATTGGCAAAGACAAGGATGAAGACGAAAGGCTATGTGTGAGATGGCGATATGGCTTATGATTATGGTTTACACAAGATGAAGTGGGGAAATATGATCAAATGAACCAAACAGATGAGGGAAGTTGGTCACAACACATAGCGCTTGTTTGCCAGGTTTTCACTATGGTACTTATCCAAGGCACCTGTTTACCAGGTTTTCACCAGAGGACGGATTATTTATCGTATATTTATTTTTTTGTTTTTGTTTTTGTTTGTTTTTGTTGTTTTTTTATTTTTGGTTTTTTGGGGGATAGCTGAGATTTATGGATAAAACTTCTTGAGATGAACGCTGTTGACTGGTTCATCCAAGGGGATGCCTTCAGGTGTTGACAGAGTGTATGCACCTAATCCATAGACTGCTGTGATAATGAAAGGACCAAGCCAATTGGGTTCAAACTTGCCCTGTTTCTCTCGATGTTGTTGATTCCTTTGGTTTTCTTTAAGGACAAGGTCGCCAACTTGAAATCTGTGTTCTCTGATCTTTTTGTTGTAGCTGCGGCGTAGCCGGTTTTGATAGACTTGAAGATGGTTCAATGCTGTAAGGCGGCGTTCATCTAATAGCTCAAGATCATGGAGTCTGGATACTCGGTACTCTTCATCTGAGATAGTATGTTGCAAGGATATGCACAAAGAGGGGATCTCAACCTCGATAAGCAAAATAGCTTCAGTGCCATAGATGAGAGCATAGGGTGTAGCTCCAGTAGGAGTTCTGATGCTTGTTCTATATGCCCATAATGCAGGATGTAGTTGTAGATGCCAATCTCGACCAGTTTTATTAACAGTCTTTTTAAGGATCTTGATGATTGTCTTATTAGAGGCTTCAGCTTGACCATTGCTCTGAGGATAGTAAGGCGTAGAGAATCTATGTTGAATATGGAACTTGTTGCAAAGATCTCTAACTTCTTGGTTCTTGAAAGGGCGACCATTGTCTGTGACAATAGCTTGAGGAACTCCATAACGGCAGATAATGTAATGTAGGATGAATTTGGCTATTTGTTTACCTATGATATAGGTCATTGGTATGGCTTCTACCCACTTCGTAAAATACTCAGTGGCAGTAATAATAAACTTATGACCGTTGGATGAAGTAGGATGGATTTTACCTACGAGGTCAAGTCCCCATTGTGAAAAAGGCCATGGAGTGACAATAGGTTGAAGCTCATGTGCTGGTGCATGTATTAGATCTCCATGTTTCTGACATTGTAGACATCTCCTTGCAAATTGCTGGGCATCTTTTTCCATAGTTGGCCAATAGTATCCTGCTCGTAGAAGTTTCTTAACAAGGCTAGGGCCAGCGGAATGCGAACCGCAGACACCTTCATGTACTTCATGTAAGGCCATTTTTGCTTCCTCAGAATCAAGACATCTAAGAAGGATACCATCAAGACTCCGGCGATAAAGAGTGTCTCCTAAGATAGTGTAACGAGAGTCTCGACGGATAAAGGTTTTGCGCTGGGTGTTGGATAGTTGAAGTGGAAAGGTTTGATGGTGAAGATAGTCGTATATATCCTTGTACCACGACGAGTTGGGACCAACAATTTCACATATAAGCTCAGATTGTGGAACTTCAAATGCTGGGATCAAAAGCTGTTCAACCAAGAATTCACATTTATAGGTATTAGATGGCATGTCTAAAAGAGATCCAATCATAGCCATGGCATCTGCTGCTCTGTTTTGTAGTCTGGGAATTTGCTGAAAGGTAATATCCTCAAAATATCTCTTGAAATCATCCACCATTAGCTTGTATGGGAGAAGCTTCTCGTCTTTCATTTGATATTCATCTAAGACCTGTTTGATAACCAGCTGAGAATCACCAAAGACTCGTAGCTGTTTGATAGCCCATTGTACTGCCATGCGTAAGCCTGTGATTAAAGCTTCATACTCTGCTATGTTGTTGGTACATGGGAATGCTATTCTATATGATTTAGGTATACAATCTCCTTGGGGAGTGACAAACAAGATACCTGCTCCAGAACCATGTTGTGTGTATGATCCATCAAAGTATAGTTGCCATCGTGCGGGAGAACTCAAATTAAACAATCCTTCATCAGGGAATTCTGGATATATTGGCTGAATATCTGTGATGGGTGCTGCAGCTAATTGATCAGCAATAACTTGTCCTTTGATAGCTTTGCGGTTCACATATTGTATGTCAAATTCACTTAAGATCATAACCCATTTTGCTAATCTCCCTGTGAGAAGGGCTTTTGAAAGGAGATACTTGAGGGGATCCACATTAGAGATGAGCTTCGTTGTTTGGTTCAGCATATAGTGTCACAACTTTTGGGAAGCAAACACTAATGCTAAACAAGCTCTTTCCATGAATGAGTAATTGAGTTCATATCCCACAAGAGTTCTACTGATGTAGTAAATGGCTTGTTCTTTTCCTGAGTCATCATGTTGAGCTAGAAGGGCACCCAATGCTGCGGTTGTTGATGATATATAGAGCAGTAATGGACGATCAGGTATCGGAGGTACTAACACAGGAGGTGTTGCCAAGTATTCCTTTATCTTATCAAAAGCCTGTTGACACTTTTCATCCCACTTAAAAGGTTCACCCTTACGAAGAAGATGTTGAAAAGGATGACATTTATCTGCTAGTTGTGAGATAAATCTGCGGATAGATTGTAGCCTACCTTGTAAACTACGGAGCTGTTTGAGATTCATTGGTGGAGGCATTTCTATGATAGCTTTTACCTTAGCTGGGTCCACTTCTATCCCTCGTTGAGACATAATATATCCCAACAATTTTCCTGATGTTACACCAAAGACACACTTCTTTGGGTTTAGTCTGACTTGGTATTTTTCTAATCGATCAAAGATTTGTGCCAATACTTGTAGATGTCCTTCTCTTGTCTTGGATTTTCCCAGGATGTCATCAACATAGTCTTCCATGATAGTATGAAAAAGGTCATGAAAAATAACTGTCATGGCTCGTTGATAGGTGGCTCCAGCGTTTTTAAGACCAAAAGGCATTACAACCCAGCAATATGTGCCCCATGGACAGATAAAGGATGTTTTATCTTGATCTTCCTCTGCTATTCGGATTTGATTATAACTTGAAAATCCATCCATCAAAGATAGCATTTCATGTCCTGCTGTAAGATCGACAATGTTGTCTATGCTTGGTAGTGGGAAATCATCCTTAAGACAAGCTTTGTTAAGATCTCTAAAGTCTGTGTAGCAACGAACATGTCCATCTGGTTTTGCTACAGGTACCAAATTTGAAACCCATTCTGGATAATCAATAGGCTTGATAAATTTTGTTTCTAACAGTTTCTGAATTTCTGCTTTGACCAATAAGGCAACTTGTGGATGCATTTTGCGCAATTTTTGTTTGACAAGCTTTGCATCAGGAGATATTGCTAAATGATGTACCACAAGTAAAGGATCTAGACCTGGCATGTCTGCATAAGTCCATGCAAAATTTATAGCTCTTCTCAGAAAAAATGCTGTAAAGTTTCTTCGTTCTTGCTCGGAGAGTGATGCTGCCAAAAAAGTGATCTTCGGATTCTGTTCTGTTCCCAAGTTCATGTCTTGTGATTTTTCAACTAGCACAGTTGATTTCTCATGATAATCAATGGCAACAGGAAGATCAAATCCCTCATCCTCAGGTGCCTCAGAGAGGTTTTCACCTTCAGATACGTCCTTTATTTTTACTTTTTCACGATCAAGAGGCGCCTTTCAGTTTTCACCTAGTGACCTATTTTGTTGAATTTTGTTTATTTCACTTTTGCGACTGAAGGATTTGATACTTCCGCCAAAATATGCTAGTTTAGGTAAATCCATCATGAAACCTGCTTTATGATCACCCAATGGAATACCTTGTCTCAAACCCATGAATTCTGCAATGGCTTCGTCATTTTCAAATGTATCCAATATCAGTGCCCCCTGTTGGTCCCAATCGATGAGGTCAGGATATACGAGTGAAAGGCTAATGGAGGAATCGTGATGGCTAGAAGAGGTTGCGGAAAACATGAAGATGGAATGTTCTTGAAAAAGGTCGGTGATATGAAGGGAGGAGTCATCGATAGTATCCGAGTTAGAAGTCTCTCCTACCGAAGAAGGTCCAACGTCAATATCGGAAATACACTTAATGTCTTTAGGTCGCGGTACCTCCGGTTGGTAACCAAGGCCTTGCTTATTAAACTTCTTAGACACAATGATAGGCTCAGTAGGTCCTTGTTCCTGTGATCCCAAGCCACCATGTCCTTTATAGCCCATGTTCTTTATGATACGAAACCCATTGTTGTATCGCTCTACTTCAAGTTGGACTTGGTCATTTTCATCAAAGAATATCCAAGAGTTGATGTCCTCAATGTCTTCATCATCCAAGAAACCACCTTTAATGAATACTGTAGGGGGAGCTTTGATAACAGTGGAGGATGAAGTTGGCTTGGATGTAGAGGGCTTACCGTGTGATTTAGGAGATAATGGAAGGGTACCAACATAATAGGACTCTTGTAATTTGTATTCACCAAGGCCATGTTCGGTATATTTGATATGAAGGTTGGAAGCGGCTTTGCTAGATGAGGGCTTGAGAAGATCGGATGGATTGATATAGGATGAAGACGGATATGCCTCGGTGTTGATAGGAATGCGATTCAGACTCTGATATTTAGCTTGAAAGGCACGGTAGAACTCAAATGGATTGGGATCAGCTTGAATGGTAACCTCAACACCCTTATGTGGAAATTTAAGGCATTGGTGGTATGTAGAGGGAACTGCTTTAAGGGTATGGATCCAAGGGCGTCCAAGGATGATGTTGTAAGGAAGATCAATATCAAGGACTTGACAGCGAGTTTCTGTAATGACCGGCCCAACTTGAATAGGCAATAAGATAATCCCCTCGGTATCTCTTTCAGCGTCATCATATGGTCTGATGGTAATAACCTTGGAGGTGTCAACATCTTTCTCAGAATATCCCAATTGCTTGATAAGTTTCAAAGAACATATATTAAGACCAGCTCCCCCATCTATCAAGACTCGTTTGATACGGCATTGTTTAACAAATACTTCAATATGGAGGGCTTCGTTGTGTGACGGATGAATGGAGGGCTGAAGATCTTTGTCGGAAAAGGTCAAGTGACAAGGGGCTGCAATGCTAGAGACCATAGATTGGAATTGTGTGATATTAATATTATTAGGCACCGAAGACTCTTGTAAGGCTTTATCAAGGATAGCTTTATGTGCGGGGGATATTCGGAGCAGCTCAAGAATAGATATGTGTGCGGGTGTTTTACCAAGGTGATCCAAGAGGTTATAGTCAGAGAGAGATCGAGGAGAGTGAGGAGGTGCTCCTTGAATAGTAACTTGACCTCTTCGCGTGGTTACGGCACAATCAGGTGCTCTCCCTTGGACGGTAATGGTAGAAATGCAAGCATGGTCAATGCGGCCAATGGTAGATGATGCATAGTTATATGGAATAGCATTTCCAGCCTGAAGGTTATTTGTCTGATCATGAGATGGAAGTGGATTCTTGAAAGTCTCTAGATCATAGTTTGATGTTGGTTGTTGAGCAGGTTGAACTGTTGAAGGTGTGACGTTGATTAAACCTTGATCAATGCAGTCTTGGATAACATGTTTTAAGCGCATACAACCATTTGTTTTGTGCCCTTTAACTCGATGGTAATCACAATACTCATTTTCTTTGTACCAAGGAGCTCGAAAGAGTGGTTCGCCATTTGGTGGTGCATCGGGTAGAATAATGTCTCCTGCTTGAAGCAGTTTTTGAAGAATAACTTCCATGGGTTCCACTAATGGTGTAAATTGTCAGCGTGGATTGGAAGTTTGGCGTTGGTTTCTTCGTTGTGGAAAAGGCTATCTTGGTGTAGAGGCTGCTTGAATGTTGATGGGAGCTCTCATAGTTTGAATATTTTTCGCGTCTACAATACCGTCATTGACAACATTCTTGTTCTTGTTCCAAAAGCGAGACTTATCATTGGAATTTTGGGGAGAATCTTTGTTGTCGCGAAAGATCTTGATAGTGCCCTTGGCAATTAAGGCTCGTTCAATAATAACTCCTTTGGAAACTAGTTCGTCAAAGGTGCTAGCACTCTGCAATTGTAGTTGGAATGATAGCTCAGGATGAAGATTTTGAACAAAGATGTCAAGCTGTTGTTTCTCAGGTATTTCCCATGATAATTTGCTAGCCATATTACACCATCGTTGGGTAAAAGCAGAAAAGGGTTCACCGTTGCGCTATTTGGTATTGACAAGGTCATTCATGTTTACCTCATGTTCAATGTTGAAGGCAAAGTGTGATCGAAATTTGTTTGCTAATTCCGCAAAAGATTTGATGCCCAGGGGTAAATGAGAAAACCATTCAAGAGCTTGTCCTGCTAAGCTTCGAGGAAATAGTCTCAAAAGATACGTATCGTCATAAGAGACATCAAGACATGCTACAAAAAAGGCTCGAAGATGGTCTTCCAGATTCCCTTTCCCTTTGTATTTCTCGAATTGTGGGATTTCAAAATGTGGTGGAAAAGGTATCATATTAAGAGACTTGTCAAATGGACAGGCGCATATGTTTTCGAGAGAAAAAGGTTTCTTGCCTTGTCCTACCCTTTCATCGATCATCTGTTGAACATTTGCTGAAGATAATTGCGGTTGTTGCGAAGGGGGTGGAGTATGGTAGGAGATATATTGTGGTTGCGGTTGTGGGATATGTGGAGTTGTGACTGTTTGTTGCGGTTGTGTACCCACAATGTATGTCAAAGGATTGGTATGCGACACATATGTGTTGGAGGATTGTTGTCCTTGAGACACAAGCGGCAATTGGGTGTGCATCACATGGGAAGTGGATAGTGGATTGATAGTGGCGAATGGTTGGGAAGTTGGGATTGAATTCGTGACATGGTAAGTAATGGAGGGATTGGTAGATACGACAGAAACATTTGGATTTGTATTTTGGACGATATGAGGATTGGTATGTGTCATAGGTTGGGTGACAATAGGAATGCTTTGGGTAGCATAGGATGGATTGATAGTGCGTGAAGGATTGGAAGAATATGATGACATGGATGTAAGTTGATCAACATAAGCAATCTTATTGTTCGGATTGGCTTGAGAAACGGGGGGATCACTCATGTCAATGAGACTAACGTTGGGATTATATGATAACATTGAGGTATTAGCAGTTGGTATATGGGATATGGTATTGGTATGAGATGTAGTAGATTGTAATGGGTGTGAAGCATGGACAACATGTGTTGTTGGAGTGGTTTGAGAGGTTTGCACACTATAAGACATGGGAATAGCTTGTGATGCTCGAAGTGTTTGCGCTTGTGTTACATGGACAGCTTGTGTTACTTGAGGCATGGAAACAGTCATGGTAGAAGGAGAGATATGTTGAGAAACATGGAAAGGTGGAATGTTGAGATTTTGCGACATGAGAGGGAGCACATTGGTGGGCACTATCAATGGTTCTAAAGTATGCTCTGATCGTGGTAACTCAAATGAAGCAACAATAGGCAATGAGGACGATGTTTGCGATGTAATAGGAGATGATGTGACTATAGTAGATGGTCTATTCGCAACAACAGCAGAAGTGTTGGGATCTTGCTCTCTAATAGCGGATATGTCAAAGTCTTTTGGTAGTTTAGCACCCATGCGAGCAAGTTGGAGAAAGCAATGATCAGGCTCAGATATCATGAGTTTCTCAACTTGGTCCCATAGATAGGTATCTTGGAATTCTGATGAGTCGTCTTGAGATTATTCTTTGAAAGTTTCCAAGGATGGTGGAGGTTACATTCGTTGTGTAGATGACTCGCCAATAGTGTATCCTTGAGGTATAAACATATGAGAAGGCATACCAGTTGTGAATTGAGTTGCGTCCTTAAGAGGTGTTGTGAATTGTTTCATCTCAGCTTGCAATTTGGCTTCCATTTCAGCTTTCAATTTGGCTTCTATTTCGGCTCGATATTGACTCCTAGTTTGAGGCATGATGTTGATGATGAAGTTGAGCTTGTCAAAGTTTTGAGACCCAAAAGATGATAGTTGGCTAGTTGGTTGATTGGTTGTTGTTTTGGTTTGCTAGTTTGGCTAATTCGCTTGGTTGATTTGTTTTGGCTGAGTTGTTGTTGTTCAGTTGTTGTTGGTTGTTCTCCCTAGAGGATAGCCCAAACACTCAAGGGAAAGATTGTTTGCTGCTGATGTTTGTTGGAGCTAAAGCTAAAGGATGTTGTTTGCTGAAGCTAAAGCTAAAGGATGTTGTTGGCTGAAGCTAAAACTGAAGGATGTTTGCTGATTGAAATGATTGTGTTGATGTCTGACTTGCTGGTTGGGGTCTCAAAAAGATGGAAAGCTCATAAGTTGTGATTTGATTGATAAGCTCAAAATAAGAGACAAAGTCCAGGTATTTGCTGTTGATCAAAGAGAAGTCTGAAAGCTGATGTTTAAGACTCAAGCAGGCTGGACCTGTGGCTAATTTAGCTGATGGATTGAGGTTTGCAGGTATTTTGACTACAGGCGACTGATGATAGCTCAAATGCAACTCAAAGGATGCTAAAGGTGATTAATAATAGCTCAGATGCGATCTGGTTTAGGCTCAACAGAGAATGACAATGTTAACCAGAAGCGAATGCTATGCCAGAGGCGACGACTGTTGGTTCAAAGGTGATTTTCTGTTGATCAGAGGCAACTCATATATTCCTAAAGGCGACAGTCTGTTGTTCAAAGGCGAGCTCGTTCAGACATAAGGTGACTAACTGCGGCTTAAAGGCGACCTGGTTCAGACAAGATGCGATCGGTTATGGTTCAGGAAAAAGGCGATCCACTGTGGTTTAAAAGTGACTCTGTTCAGGACAAAGGTGATCAACTGTGGTTTAAAAGCGACTCTATTCAAGAAATATGCGGGTCGCTATTGTTTAAAAGCGACACAGGTCAGACTAAAAGCGGATTACGATAGTTCAGAAGCGAGGTCCGTGATCTGTGCAAGCAGTTTAGGTTTAAAAGCAACTGTGTTTGTCCAAAAGTTGTCTGATTTTATAGTTTTTCAGCAAGAAAACAGTGATAACAGTCACTCACACTCACAACAAGCACAAACTGATACAACCTAGGCTAGGATAGGACAGTATCTGTTGAATCCCCTAGCTGCGCCTATTCAAAGCGGGTAGCTCCAGGATCTTGGTAGCACCGGCTCCTCCTTACATTTGCACACACTTCTCACGCATACCAAGATCCGGGTTTCTTATAAGGCTTGACCCTCTCCAAACCTTTAGATTGTCCCTGCTACCTTGGTTAAGAATCGCATGAATCACGGCTGCTTCAAGGGTTTTGCCCTCTGCGTCAACAGATAGAAGGTTTTTGGCTACTACACAAAGTTGCTAATAAGGGCATCCGTTTGGTGGCTATACATGCGGCAGCGCTACTCTCCATTATGGAGTCTCCCAGCCTCCAAGGGTTGCGCCTTGGAGGGTTTTGGGGGAGGTTGGCTGTCGGTATAATGCAACTGCACCCATTGTTTGTGGCTTTCGACATAAACACTTTTCTTAAATAGCGGTTCGGAAGGACTTGGCTTTAGCCCATTACCGCTTGGGTCGTATCCCTTCTCACACCGGGAAGGCAGGCCCTCTAAAGATAATGACAAGTTCTCATACACCCAAGATCCATTTGATAGGCAAGGGGAGAGGATACTTTTGCCATTAAATTTGGGTTACAATCAGGCACATGCAAGCAATCAAAAAGATAAATCAAGCACGGAGCAAACAATAGTTCATTTTAAGCACCAAGCCCAAATATGCCTAATTTAGTGAAAAAAACCACAAATCTTGGACCGATCAAACCTGCAACAGATATGTCAGTAGTTTGATAACCTCCTTTCTTGGACAAGTCGATAAGATGCTGCGCAAATACCCAATTAATAGCCAAAAATCAAACTGGAACTGAAACAGGTTTGAAAACAATTAAACTTACCAGATGCGATTCACTGCTGATCAAAAGCGACCTCCATTATACCAGAGGCGAGGGACTGCGGATCATATGCGACGCGGAAAACACAGGATGCGACACCTGTCAGCTCATAAGCGATGCGTATTGGCTAGAAGCGATCAATTGAGGGCTAGATGCGAACTGTATCTGCAAAAACACAGCCGACAAACAAAACCCTAGCCTAACAAGCGAGCATGATCAGTCCATAAGCGATTCGAATAAATTCAAACGCGGCCTCTGTCGATTCATATGCGATCCAGATACACGCAAAAGCGTCCTGCTGTAAGACAAAAGCGACCTGTATCTGCAAAAACACAGTCGAAACCCTTACCTGCACAGGCGATAACTCTCAGTTTATAAGTGATTCACATCAGTGTATAAGCGACTACTGTCAGATCAAAAGCGATGCCAATATGTGCAAAAGTGGTCACTGTTAGTTTAAAAGCGACCCGATTATGTGCAAAAGAGGCAACTGTTAGGTTAAAAGCGGAAAATACAGTCGAAAGCAACCGCAAAAATCACAGGCGAGCCTTTTAAAAACAAAAGCGATACGATTTTACCATAGGCGACGACTATCTGTTTAAAGGTGATCCAGAGAGGTAGATGCGGCCTGTTCCAGCTTAAAAGCGGCGCAGAGATTCGGAAGCGGCAGATTTTCGTTCAGAAGCGACCAAAATTTTCTGCAAGCACCTGCAAAATCTAATCTTCAAAGAAAACAACTCCGAAAAATGAAGTCAATCAAGGACGTGAGTCCCACCAGGCATGCCAAAATGTGATAGGTGAAAGTCAGGTGTAGCAGATCGAACATAGTCATGAAACCCTAACCCTACCATCATCAAGGAATCTAACCTAAATGAATTCAAAGAATAATTGCAATTCAAGCATAACATCACCTAGACCGTGCGATTCCTTGTTTGAGAGATGTGGACTGCTTCTTCAACAATGAACAATTGCAATGCTGAAAGCTGCCATGATGGATGATAAAAGCTCAAGTGATATGCTCAAATGCTCAAGATGATAATGTAGGTGCTATATGATGGCTAGATATAATTGCTGGATGTCTCATATGAAGTGAGAGGGTGTTTATATAGGACTTAGCCAAGATCAATCAACAGTGGAGATTCAGAGGCTATGTGAATGGCTAGGATTGAAAGTTACTAAATTTAGATTCCATTAATTGTGCATGTGAAGGATTGTAAATTAAAGTTGTCTTACAACACATGATTGATTGGACAAGTGTTGGAATGTGATAAAAGGGGAGGAATTAATTTAAATAAAATATTTGAATTAGTTGGGATATGAGTTGGATATTAATTAAATAACTAATATTTATTTAATTAATTGGATAAATGAATAAAATGGGATAAGATATGATTGAGAAATGATGTGGAATTAATTAAATAAATACAATTTATTTAATTAATTGGCTAAGTAGATGAGAATGGGATTTTAATTAAATAAATAAAATTTATTTAATTAATTGGCTAATGGATTAGTGATTTAACAAGGTGTTGCTAGACATGGACAAAGTTGGGACAAATTTGGGTGTCTACATAAAGTAATAAATATTATTGTTGTTAAGTGATAAATTTAATCTATTTTTCAAAATAATTAGGCAAATCACATAAATGTAATATTTTTCAAGCAAAACACATTTATGGAAGATTAACTAAGTGGTGTGTGCATACATTTCCTTCACATCAATTCACCTTCAGTCAACTAATACACAAGTCGAAATTAGTGGACATACAATTAAAAATATATACTTAAATTCATAATTAATTATTGAAAATAAGGGTTGTGACAGATTCTTCTAGCTGAAACCAATACATTTCCTATTGAAGCCATTGCCATAGTGTGTAAGATCTCTTAGGATATTTAGAAAAAAAATCAAACAGATGGAGGCAAATAGATGGCCTAAGCTTGTCATCAAAGAAGCCTTGAACACAAAAAAGAAGTCCTAGATCAAACAAAACATCAAGTGGATGAGTAAATGGAACATTGACTTGATTGCATGTCCTAATAGTAGCAAGGAAATAAAGGCATTTGTTATAGATAAATTCTACAAGTTTGTGGTAAAAGATTCTAGGGTGAGAGAGGACATATTAATTTTATGAATTTAACCTATATAGGGGCAAATTTTCCTTGCGGAGCAAAGATTTTTATAGCTCATTAAGGACTAACTCACATCATCTTTGGTGTGAAAGGAGTAGATGGAAGATAACAAAAAACAAATGGGAAGAGGGAATTTGTGTCTACATGGTTGGAATAGTCGAATCAGAAAAATACTTTATTTTAAAGTGCAAAGCTTACAATGACATCTGAGTCAAGTACACTTACATTTCGGCAGAAAAAATACTTTATTCTAGAGTGCAAAACTTACAGTAACATCTAAGCCAAGTACAATGTCCAATTAACCTTAAATCCATCATATGAAACCATCATTTTTCTTTTCAATTATAGTCAAATTATTATTTTTATAGGCTATTGTTATAAATAAATTATATTATCAAAACAAATTTCTTGAGCAAATTAAAAAGATATGTCACGAAATCCATTGGAATATATATTAATTCAAATGTAGTTTATAAATGTGATGCACTACATGGCCCTTTTGCACAATAGCTTATGAAGTCAATCACTTGGTTAAGTTGAAATTAGACAGACCTCTTAGATGTAACTCTCCATTAAAATTAGCTTTATGAAGATCAAATTCAGCACGCAAGTAAAAGTCAGATTTGCCGAGTAATAAACCATATTAGAGGACACAAAACTCTTTTGTTTGTGGAATTCTGAGTCATCAGTTGGAAGACTTACAATTGTTAATGACGTGTCCCGGAAGTTTCCTGCACAGGCCACAAAGGATCACCTCTATCCTTTCACATCCTTGTTCGTCAATATAATTCTGTGGGCGTTCACCAAAGGAGTTCAAATTTCCAGACGTGTAAAGTGCACAGCATCCCGTACAAAAGGTCTGACAAGAAATTGAGCCTCTTTAAGCAATTCTAATTCTGTGGGCTGGGAATCATTAGCTTCTTCCGTGATTTGCTCACATGGGGGACTGACTTACTTAAGCATGTCTTTCTAATTAGTAGTGGGTAGGTATTTCTATCTCTTTCCTGTCAATTCAAATCAGAAATTAGGGCAACAAGAAAGCTGGTTTTTTCTTTTTGGGTTACACTGTTTCGTTACCAAATCCGCTTCTAGGTTGCGCTTAGGAAATGTAACGAAACAGTGTTTCTTGGGGGGGGGAGGTTTACACACTAATTTTTCCAAGTACAAACAAACTGACTTAACTTAAAATCTTAGTATCGGCTTATATGTAATTTATTTTAATATATAAAATTGTATATTTATATTAAATATTATACATAATATTTATATTTGTTATTTAATTATATATTTATTTTATATATAATCTATATTTTAATTTTAATTATTATTATATATTATATTTCATATAATAACATTATTAAAAAATAATAATTAGTCGATAGGCTTTTTTTAAGTGGACTTGGAAGTCCACAATCACCCACTAAATATGGCTCACACAGCTAAACATCTCCACAGTTGTCAGAAAATAGTCTTAGTCATTCATTAAACATCTCAATAGTTGTCAAAAAATAGTCTTAGCCATCAAGAAATAGGAAATCATAGGCTAAGAATAAATGCAAATATAAATACGCACCTCACATAGATAAGAATAAATGGGAATATCAAATTTCGTTGCTGGCACACATGAACCTTCAATAATCAAGCCCTTAATAACTATTAGATTTTATCTTTAAATGTTTTGATCTCCCTATATCTAATGATTCACTGCTCCTTGGCATGTAAAGTCTAGAATGGTCTAAATGTAGGCTTCCTTATGCATTCATTATTATCTACCCTCACTACTGCCCAGAGTGTGTATAAATACAGTTCAATCTATTAACTACTGTAAGAATTAATCCAATAAACTAGAATAAAATAATATTATTCTCATAAAATAGTGCAAAAAAAGGGGAGAATTAAAATGTTCCCATAAATAATACAACTCATGAAAAATACTTTCATCAATATAATCAAATAAGATTCATTGCATCAACTAATCAAATAGCTTAATAAAAAAGACTATGCCTTTACAATATCTAGTCATATAGGCTCATACAAAAGAACATCACACTATACAATTTCTTTGATACCATACCATATCTTCAACACTGAATCTAGCGGAGAGAGAGCTTGATCAAGGCAATTTACCATCCAGCCATGACACATGGATGATGCATTGGAGGAGCTTGATGTTTTAAAGGTATTCTTGTGACTCTGTAAGTGCATTGTAGTGTTTTATTTCTGAATAATACATAAAGTATGGATGCTTTTGGAGGCTAGTTTTATTCCCTCTTGAGGGTTTTCCTAGAATATATCTTGTATCACCTTGTGGTGTAATTGTCTATTCTTTTGGCATTGTGGATTCTTGGTTATCATTGTTAATATTTGTTTGCATATTTATCTCTCATGGGGTTATGTGGAAATGTTCTATATTGCTACATTTTTCCTTTCACCTTGCACTATGGATCTGGGGCTCGTGGGGACCCACCAAAATCCATCTGATGGTTTGTGGGATTCAAGAGCCATGATGAGTGTTTCTATACTCCAAAGTTTCATGGGTTTCATGATGCTCTAAATCACATAGCGGATGAATGACACATGCGGGATTCACATTGGCACCACAATGACATCCATCCATGAGAGCCTCTTTCTAATTCAATCACATGCACATATTTAAACAAAAACAAAGGGAGCCATCAATAGATGATTTGGAAACCAACCAAGCAATCTCAAAGCATCAACCTAATGTACTTTATGAAAGTTCATAGGACTTCCAATGAACATTGATCATGCCACATCACATATATATATCTAATTGTCCTTAAAATCTAAACAACCTTGTGAGCTCTAATACATTAAAAAGTTATGAGAGTGATCTATTTAGAACCTTATCAATTTTTCTAGGCCCCCTAGCTCATAACACAACATGATCACTCCCCAGCTACATGAGGACTCAATATCATTGTTCCCATATAATTGGAGTTTACATCCATGGTGTATCTAAGTCATCCTCTTGTGTTGTGCAATAGTCATTCTATCATTTCTTCATTGAGAGAGATACTTTAGAAGAGTGAATGTAATAGTTTCTTTGTATGAGAAATGATTAATTGTGTAGTATGAATAGGTTAGGTTAAGCCAATTATCTAGAGAATCCATATCTCTTTTGCATTCAAACATGGGGATGTCTAGATTGACTTGTACATTGTATACCATGTGACCACCAAATCTTTGTTATGAACTAGGAGTCTAGACCTAATTGAAAAATAGTTAAAATAGATCAACAATACCCACTCTTTCACGAGCATGGAATTCTTCCTATTTTTCCTATTTTCTGTGTAAGGCATCCTCTATCATTTTCTAGAACATCTTGAAGAGAACTTGTGTCTCAAATTACTACTTGAACCTCTTAGTTGAACCTATGCTTTGAACCACTTCGTTGAACCTCTTGTTTGAACCTCTTTGTTGAACCTTTCTAGAGTTCATTTGGTAGGTTCAATGAATTTTAGTTCAACTGTTCCTTGGTTCATTGGTCTGAGGATATGCGATGTCGGCATCGCTGTGACGAAGCACTATCGGCAGGACCGTGTTGAAGACCATTGGCATCGGTGAGACAAGGGCCGTCGGAATAAGCATCGAAGGTTTGTCTGATGCTGAGTGTCACCCCGATGGAAGCATTCAACCGTCGGCAAGACAAGGCCTATCGGCCAAACTTTGTGGAGTTACTCCGACAGGAGTAGTCACTCCGACGAAGGTTACGGGTTGGTCGTCGGCAAGACAAGGCCTATCGGCCAAACACTGTAGAGTTACTCCGACAGGAGTAGTCACTCCGATGGCGTATGTCTATCGGCAAGAGAATACCCGTCGGCTAAAGGTGTTGGGCCGATGTACTGCGGACATCCTGATGGAAGTCTTATTGGTATCGGTGAGACAAACCTCTGTCGGAGCGAGGGCTAGATCTTTTGCCGATGGAGAATGTCATACCGATGGTAACCTTGGTGATCGGGGAGACAATGCTCATCGGTGGGAGGTGAAGTCTGAGGGCCGATGGGAGTTGTTATGCCGATGGACTTGGAGGCTTGGTATTGTCGGCAACAAAATTGCTGACAATACTCTTTCGCCTGTTGGCGGTTATAAACTGCAAAGTCCTTTGCGACTTGGTACATGTGGGACTAAACGCCTCACTGAAATGTGAACCGTTGCGACGGTTAGATGGCAGCGACGTATGAGGAATTTGTTCTATCAGTTAGAGCAGAAGTCTGTAACGATTCTTGTTCTTGCAGATTGGAAATAGAATGATATGTCTATAGGTGTCGTTGGTATTATGATGATGAGACTTGAATAAAGGTTCGTTCTGTAAATGTACAGGGAGATGAACTGTGTATGATGTCGAAGAATCAAACACCAGAGCAAGAAGCTGAGTTCTTTATTGTAACTGTATATCTTACTGTAATAAAGATTGTTTTCTTGTGGTGGTGGGTTTTTTACCCGTAAGGGTTTTCCCACGTAATTCTGTGTGTCTGTGTTCTAACTATTGTCTATTTTGGTTTCTCTTGTGTATTCATCTGTGTTATTGTAATTTCAAAAGTGACTGGTCTACACTGTCCCCTGGGAATTAACATTAGGGAAGCTGTTTTCCGCACCTGTGCTTTCCTTACAAGTGGTATCAGAGCCTGGCCCGTTGTGTTATCCTTGTCGGTAGTTTGGGTTTTTTGTGTTAATTCTGTTGTGTGGGAGTTCTATAGAAAGTTATTTTTTAAATTAAATAGAGATGGCAAGTACATCAGACAAAATAGACATTGAGAAATTCAATGGCACAAACTTTGAGTTGTGGAAACTTAAACTTGAAGACATGTTAGTCTATAGAGATCTTTGGGTTGCTGTGTCTGGAGTTCAACCTACAGGCATGAAGCAAGAAGATTGGGAACTGATATGCAGAAAAGCCAAAGGACTGATAAGACTGAGTTTATCTGACTCTGTTCTATTGAACATCCATGAGGAGAAATCTGCAAGTGATTTGTGGAAAAAGTTGAATAATATTTATCAGGGCAAGTCCTTGGTAAATAAACTTTTCCTCAGAAAGAAATTGTATTCTCTGAAGATGGATGAAGGTGCATCTGTAGCAGAACATCTGAGTGCATTCAATACGATTGTTGCTCAGTTGACATCTATAGGTGTAAAAATAGAAGAGGAAGATCGCTGTATGCTTCTGTTATGTTCCTTACCTGACTCGTGGGACCATCTGGTGATGGCTATTGGAAGTACAACAACTACGTTTTCTCAGGAAACTATTGTTGCCTCTTTGTTGTCTGAAGAGATGCGGAGGAAATCTTCTGGAATGGCCAAAGAGGCTCTGTCAGTTCGTGGTAGATTAAAGGAAAGAGGCAAGAAGAAGGACAAGAAGTCTAAGTCCAAATCAGAGGGGAAATCAAAATCTCCTGGCAAGAAGTCCAAGGTGAAGTGCTGGAATTGTGGACAGAAAGGTCATGTCAAGAAAGACTGCAAAGAGGAGAAAAAGAAGAAGAACTTCTCTGACTCTGAGTCTTCACACAGTGATGCTGATGCTTTCATTGCTGCTCTGGCAACACCTGCTTCTGAAGATGTTTGGCTGATTGATTCAGGAGCATCCTTTCATATGACATCTCATAGAGAGTGGTTCACGAAGTATGAACCCTATGCTGGTGGCAAGGTGTTCCTGGCTAGTGATTCAACGCTGGAAATTGTTGGCCGAGGTCGAGTCAGAATCCAGTTCCCGGATGGCAGAATAAAGGGAATGAATGAAGTTCTTCATATACCAGGTCTGGCTCGAAATTTACTTTCTGTTAGTAAACTTAATGATGTTGGAGTGCAAGTTACTTTTGTGAATGGTGGCTGTAAGATGACTAGAGGTTCTATTGTTCTGGCAAAAGGTGAACGCATTGGAACTCTGTATAGGTTAGATGCTAAACCAGTGTGCTGTAATAATGTCTCTGCAAAATCTGAAAAGGCTACTATTGTAACACATGACGTAAATTCTATGGAAGTTAAACTTCCTGCAGAGAAAACAATGCTCTGGCATCATAGACTTGGTCACATAGGTGAGAAAGGTTTAAAAACCTTGAAAAACAAAAATCTGGTAGATGGGCTGATTGATTGTAATCTGGAGTTCGATTTCTGCGAACATTGTATATATGGAAAGCAAAACCGTGTTTCATTTTACTCTAGTTCTCATAAATCTTCTGGTGTTCTGGACTATGTGCATTCTGATGTTTTTGGTCCAGTTGATGTTCCTTCTTTATCTAAATCAAGATACTATGTATCGTTCAATGATGATTATTCAAGAAGGGCATTTGTATATTTTTTGAAAAACAAATCAGAAGTGTTCAGTCGATTTAAAGAATTTAAAACTCTTGTGGAAAATTAGACTGGTAGAAAACTAAAATGCTTGAGAACAGATAACGGTGGTGAATATTGCAATGCGGATTTTGATAAGTATTGTGTAGACCATGGAATTAAAAGGCATAAAACTACACCTTATACTCCACAACAGAATGGAGTTGCTGAAAGGTTAAATCGATCGTTGATGGAGAAAGCAAGAAGTATGTTGAGTTATGCTGGTCTTGAACAGAAGTTCTGGGCTGAGGCAGTTGCTACAGCTTGTTACTTGCTGAATCGTTCTCCTACATCAGCATTGGTTGATAAGACACCTATGGAAGCATGGTCTGGTAAGAAGCCCTCTCTAAGACATATTCGAGTCTTTGGCTGTGAGGCATATGCTCATATTCCTGAAGTTAAAAGATCTAAGTTGGATAACAAGGCAGTTAAATGTATCTTTGTTGGCTATGGAGTCGGTATTAAAGGATACAAGCTTTGGAATCCTGAAACTGAAAAGGTAATCTACAGCAGGAATGTAATTTTTAGAGAGCTGAAACCATTGGTTGTTGATCCTCAACCAGAAAAGACAGAAGAAAAGAAAGAAAAGAGTGTTGTGAATGTTCCTCTGACTCCTGTAAAAGAGGAACAACAAGCACCAAGTGTAGATGGTTCAGATAAGAGTTCAAGTAGCTCCGAAGATTCTGATCCAGAGCAAGAACCTGAACCTGCACCTCAACCTTTGAGGAGATCTACACGTGAAAGAAGACAACCAAATAGGTATGGATTTTCAGTACCTGATTCAACTTGTGCCTATGCTTTACTTACTAATACTGATGAACCTAGGACTGTGAAAGAAGCTATTAGTGTACCTGATTCAGATTCTTGGTTGGAAGCCATGCATAGTGAAATGACATCATTGGAGAAGAATGGAACCTGGGATCTGGTGCCCTTGCCTGAAGGAAGAAAACCTGTAGGCTGTAAGTGGGTATTTAAGAAGAAATATGGTCCAGATGGTAGTATTGAGAAGTACAAGGCAAGACTAGTTGCTAAAGGGTATTCCCAAAAGGAAGGTATTGATTATGGAGAAATCTTTTCTCCTGTAGCTAAGTTGACATCCATTAGATTTCTGTTGTCACTTGCAGCAGCATATGATTTTGAAATTGAGCAGATGGATGTGACAACAGCGTTTCTTCATGGAGACCTTGAAGAAGAAATTTATATGTCTCAGCCAGAGCATTTTGTGGAAAAAGGTAAAGAACATCTGGTATGCAAACTTAAAAACTCTCTTTATGGTTTGAAACAGTCTCCCAGAATGTGGTATCAAAAGTTTGATACGTATGTTTTATCCTTGGGGTATGTGAGATCTAAATCTGATCATTGTGTCTATTATAAAACTGAAGGTGACCAGATTCTTATAATTGCACTATATGTGGATGACATGTTGTTCATTGGCAATGGTAAGGGGATGATCTCAGAATTAAAATCTCAGTTGTCCTTGAAATTTGAAATGAAAAATCTGGGGGCAGCAAAGTACATTCTGGGAATGGAGATCAAAAGGGACAGATCTAAGAGAAAAATTTGGCTCAGCCAGAGGAAGTATATTACCAATGTTCTTGATAAGTTTCATATGTCTGATTCTAAACAGTTAGTTGTTCCAGTTTTGCAGGGAACGAAATTATCTGTTGAAGATTGTCCAGAATCTTCAAATGAAATTGATGACATGAAGAGAGTACCTTATGCAAGTGCTGTTGGCAGTTTAATGTATGCAATGGTCTGTACCAGACCAGACATTGCCCAAGCAGTGGGAGTTTTGAGCCGATTTATGGCGAATCCAGGCAGATCACATTGGGATGCTGTGAAAAGAGTTATGAGGTATTTGAAGGGAACTTCTGACTATGCTATTTGTTATCATGGAAACTCAGAAGGGTCTAAGAGATCTATCAGTATTCAGGGATATGTTGATTCTGATTGGGCAGGGGACATTGACAGTCGGAGATCCACCAGTGGATACGTGTTCATGTTACATGGTGGTGCTATCAGTTGGATGAGCAAGCGACAGGCTGTAGTCGCTTTGTCCACAACAGAGGCAGAGTACATGGCAGCCACTCGTGCATGCCAAGAAGCTGTTTGGTTGAAAAGGTTGTGTTCTGATGTTGGTTTTAATGCAGGGCAAATACAAATTCATTGTGACAGTCAAAGTGCCATATGTTTGGCAAAGAATCCTACATTTCATGCTAGGACAAAACATATTGATGTCCAATATCACTTTGTTCGTGATATGGTGGAAGACAGGAAGGTGAAGCTGGAAAAGGTTGACACTTTGGAAAATGTTGCTGATGCCTTAACTAAACCAGTGAACACATCCAAGTTCAAATGGTGCTCAGATGAAATGGGTCTTCGGGCCCATAGTTCTCAATAATCGAATGAGGACTAAGAGGTAGCAGTAATGTCTTCGACAAGTGGGAGATTGAAGAGAACTTGTGTCTCAAATTACTACTTGAACCTCTTAGTTGAACCTATGCTTTGAACCACTTCGTTGAACCTCTTGTTTGAACCTCTTTGTTGAACCTTTCTAGAGTTCATTTGGTAGGTTCAATGAATTTTAATTCAACTGTTCCTTGGTTCATTGGTCTGAGGATATGCGATGTCGGCATCGCTGTGACGAAGCACTATCGGCAGGACCGTGTTGAAGACCATTGGCATCGGTGAGACAAGGGCCGTCGGAATAAGCATCGAAGGTTTGTCTGATGCTGAGTGTCACCCCGATGGAAGCATTCAACCGTCGGCAAGACAAGGCCTATCGGCCAAACTTTGTGGAGTTACTCCGACAGGAGTAGTCACTCCGACGAAGGTTACGGGTTGGTCGTCGGCAAGACAAGGCCTATCGGCCAAACACTGTAGAGTTACTCCGACAGGAGTAGTCACTCCGATGGCGTATGTCTATCGGCAAGAGAATACCCGTCGGCTAAAGGTGTTGGGCCGATGTACTGCGGACATCCTGATGGAAGTCTTATTGGTATCGGTGAGACAAACCTCTGTCGGAGCGAGGGCTAGATCTTTTGCCGATGGAGAATGTCATACCGATGGTAACCTTGGTGATCGGGGAGACAATGCTCATCGGTGGGAGGTGAAGTCTGAGGGCCGATGGGAGTTGTTATGCCGATGGACTTGGAGGCTTGGTATTGTCGGCAACAAAATTGCTGACAATACTCTTTCGCCTGTTGGCGGTTATAAACTGCAAAGTCCTTTGCGACTTGGTACATGTGGGACTAAACGCCTCACTGAAATGTGAACCGTTGCGACGGTTAGATGGCAGCGACGTATGAGGAATTTGTTCTATCAGTTAGAGCAGAAGTCTGTAACGATTCTTGTTCTTGCAGATTGGAAATAGAATGATATGTCTATAGGTGTTGTTGGTATTATGATGATGAGACTTGAATAAAGGTTCGTTCTGTAAATGTACAGGGAGATGAACTGTGTATGATGTCGAAGAATCAAACACCAGAGCAAGAAGCTGAGTTCTTTATTGTAACTGTATATCTTACTGTAATAAAGATTGTTTTCTTGTGGTGGTGGGTTTTTTACCTGTAAGGGTTTTCCCACGTAATTCTGTGTGTCTGTGTTCTAACTATTGTCTATTTTGGTTTCTCTTGTGTATTCATCTGTGTTATTGTAATTTCAAAAGTGACTGGTCTACACTGTCCCCTGGGAATTAACATTAGGGAAGCTGTTTTCCGCACCTGTGCTTTCCTTACACATCTAACGATTTGTCTCCCATATAAGGTTGTGTAGGAAGGTATGATGAAGGGTCACAAGTCTAGAGCACTAACTTGTATTTAGGCCATGTATGATTGAGCATACAAATATAGAGAAGTTCAAATGCCATTACAATACCACTTAGAAATGATATGAAGTGTGTATGCTTTGATACCATCAATCTAGAGCCCAAGCAAATGACCCAATCAAAAACCTTATTAAATTGATTTTATAGTGTTATGTGTGGAAATGATTTATTAATTATAATGGTTGATATTATGTGGAGTGCAAATGAACAAGGAAATCAAAAAAGACAATTGACAACAACTTTAGAAGTATGACAAGAAATTTATATTATGCCAAGTTTGTACATTATTTGTGAGAATAGATATGTGATGTATGGCTCTATACAATCCCTTGGGAATATCTAATGACAAGAATTATAGCGTACATTATTATATAGGAAGGAAGGAAAATGAACTATCAATTGGGATCGAAACATTTCATAACCTACTCCACAACTGTCATTAACACTCACCATTATTGAAGGTGAGTTAGGCCCTATGGTGCCATGTAAGTTGAGTTAGGACTTGTGGTTTAGAACTTGGATGTCAAGAACATGATGTGGAACTTGTTGTCAAAAGATATTCTAGAAGATATCCTACTCCTCCACATATTTCCAGTCTTACTCCTGAATGGAGAAGTCTGACCCTTCATGAGGGGTCTAGAAAACTGAAGATGACATGCATGAAGGAATCTGGTGCAACATGATATATCTATCATCTCTATAGAATGTTTCAAATGCATATACTGATCTAATACCATGATATGGCAGAGAGAAATAAAACATCAAAAAGTAACTATTACTCATTTGACTGATTTGAGCTTTGGCCAAAGCATCTTTTCTAGTCATGTTCAGCTAGATAGGTTCAAGAAGGAACCTACCCTTCTTTATAGCTCTATATTCGACACTCATCCATGCTCTTTCTCTAACTCATCATACATAAATGCAAGAATACACTCACAATCATACATCATCCAAAGTATCAAACAAGATGGCAAGAAAGATAACATATTCATGCAATATATCATTCTTCTTCTCAAAGAAGCATTCAAATATTGAAGTGATAAAAGTAACATGCGATTGAGAACATATTCATACACATGGTTCATAAGCATTCATGATAAATATGTAATTCTACAAGTCTTGTCATAGGTTGATATTATCACAAGATTTGTTCATGTGGGTACTCAACCCTTTCTAGGTTCTTGTTCCATAGACAATTTATCATCGGTTGCCACCCACTTAGGAGAAACAGGGATGAATTTCTTAAGTAAATAAAAGATTCTAATGAAATAATAATCACATAATTGCGGAAAAAAAATGATTTGAAGTGTTTCTAAAAATATTCACAAGATCCCACTACCTAGTTAAGAGAAATTCTAAATCCAATAAGCTATCAATTTGGTAGTCATTTATTCTATTTCCAAACTATGTTCATTTCAAAGATACAAGTAGAAGGTATGTCCTACTCTGTCATACCAACATAAGGTTTAAAACTCTAAAAACAACATAAGCTTAATGATTTCATCAAATATTCTAACTATTTCTAACCTCTAAAAAGCAATTTTAAAGATATGCTTGGGTTCCTAGACTAAATCTAGCTAGCTCAAGGAAGGATCTTTTGACAATCTTTTCGACACCATAGTTCATATGCTATATTATCATTTGACTACTCTCACAAAGGATAAGGTTCTAGTTCTACTCATAGGAAAAATTAAGCAATATCTCTTAATTACTTCCTCACTTGAGAATCTAATCTAATTATCTAATATCCTCAACTATTCAGAATTTAAGACCTCCAATAAACACTATTGAATTTACATCTAATCTAAATATAATAATATGTATTTCAAACTAAAGACTTAGATCCAAAAAGACCCACTATATAAATTTTTTGATGTAATGATACCCTACCTCATTGTATGAGAATTGGTTAAGTTTTACTTGCTATTAAAAGTTGAATTCAATTCCTTCAATTAAAGAAATACTATTTTAGTAAATCCAACTATTACCATAATGATTTAACGACACATAGGAGACTATACAAATCCCCTAATGTAAAACATACGTATACTTGAAATGAATACATTGAATACAAGCATGAATGCATTCAAAAAGTATACACTTATATATATAAAAAAGAAGTATTGTTCATGAAATTCATTTGACTAAACTTAGAAGATTGCACCGATGGTTCATTGACAGAAGATAGGAAAAATATTAATTAAGCATTTGTCAAAAGTGGAACACATAGCATAGGTCGATAGGCCGTATGATTGACGCCTCAGGTTTGCATGATTTCTAAATCAACAAGACTAGTTCTAGGAATAGTTAAAAGTCGTTTAACTTAAAGATGTGAGAAACAAAGGAATTAGTTATCTCTTCCACTGCAGTGTAAAGTTGGAAATGCTCTAGTAGACATGTATGCAAAATGTGAAAGCATAGACAAGGCACGCAAACTGTTTGAAAGAATGCTTCAAAGAGATGTCATCTCATGGAATGCAATGATTGCAGGATTATGCAAAGAGGATTTGTTGAACATGCTTAAGAAACTTTCAAGTAATCACAATCAGTAGGCGTAAAACATGATTCAACAACCTTTTCTAGCATCCCCTCCAGAAGCACCTAGATTGAAGAAAAGATTATACTAATCACTATGGAAGAGGAGGAAAAAGAATTAATTTCTATACCACCACAAAATATTTATTAGGGTAATTCAACCTTCTAGTATGAGATGATTGTCACACATTAAGATGTAGCTAGAAGATATCCTACTCCTCCAGAAGCAATTCATCTAGGTAGTGTTACAATTGATGATTGCATATATGTCAGCAATGAAGGACTAAAAATTGCTCTTGAAGATCTTGATAAGTCTAAAGTAGATACTTGGGATCTAAAGGAGAATATCAGGGATGTTGATGAATGTATCCTGAAGCTAAGGGAGCAAGTCAAGAAATCCAAGGAAAGGAACAAAGAGCTAAGTGAACAATTGAAAGCAGCAAATGAAACCCTAAATAGTTTATCAATACTGATTGAACAGAAAGAAAATGTTGAGGATCATTTAAATCAAGTTGTGAAAGGCATGTCTGACGAATGTGAAAAGTTGGCAAAAGATGTTGTGATTCTGAAACATGATATGGAAATAACTAATAGTTACAAAGAAAAGTTCAAAGTAAGCTCTGTAAAGCTTGATGAGTTGATTGATAGTCAGAAAAGTCCAGATGATAAGAAAGGTTTGGGATTTGAAAGAGGAGAAAGATCTAAATCAGGACAAGTTAACACTGAGATGAAGAAAGATAAAGGCAACCAGGTCCAGAATCAGAGAAACAGACCTAGAAGACCTTCGTTCAGGCAACCAAATGCTCAAAGGTACCCATCTTTTAATGGCTATTGTTTTAATTGCAATATTTTTGGTCATAAGGCTACTCAGTGTAGGAGTAGAATGAATCAAAATGTTCCATCATTCTCTGGTTAGTGTTTCAATTGCAAGAGAATTGGTCATAGAAAAAATGAATGTAGAAGTTAGATAAGGAATGGTTTCAACAATGGAAGGAATACTCAATCTTTCAATGGAAAATGCTTTACATGCGATAGATTTGGGCATATGGCCAACCAATGTAGATCAAGAATTAATCCAATCAATGGAAGGAACCAAGGATAGAGGAATGTTGTTTGCTACAATTGCAATAAACCTAGACACATTGCAAAATTTTGCAAAAGCAAGAATAGGAAAAGAAATAATCTTACAGAAAAGAGGAAAATAGAGCAAAGGGAAGATAAAGGAAAGAACAAGGTTGATCTGACAGAAACCAAGAAGGAAATGAATAAAATCTAGATTAAGGATGATGTAAATGAGGCCAAGGATGGATTCGCATCACCCTCTGGTGCATATACTTCCTCCGAGAAGTAAATTGGGAGCTCTGGCTCAAGGGGAGCTTTTATTGAAAATCTTGATCCCCTATCCGGGTGGGTGCAAAAAGTTGGGGGGCCAAAAAGTGGCTAACTTAAAAAAAAAATTAGAAATAATGTGAGCGCGTTATAACATGCTCGCGTTATGGCTTGGTGTTACTGAGCCTACACCAAGCCATAATGTGCTCGCGTTATAACGCGAGCACGTTATGGCTTGGTGTATATAAAAAAAAGCAGTGTTCTATTTCATTATTTCACAGCAAATTACAAGAAACCCATAGGTTGAAGAAACAAAGGAGCATGCTCACATTATCTAATGTCGAATCCTTAGCTATTTCTCATTGATTCATCATCAAAATGCTGCCACAACATCGAGGAAATCGAAGAAGTAAATTTTATTTGCTTTCTTGTGTGAATTTGTTGCTAAATAGGTAGGTTAAAATAGTTTTTGATATAAATTTCTTAAATTTACAGGAGTTGATAATGCACCTCCTCCTCCTCCTGAAAATCCACAAAATCCTCCATCAACTGAACAACAAATACCTGCTAAAGAAGAACCCCAACCACAAACACCTTCAGTTATTCCTGAATATGCCCCTGGAACACAAGAAAATATAATGGGGCAAATTAAAAATAATAAGAAACAAATTGAGGACATAATTGCAAGGTTGAAAGAACCTGCAACTTCAACCTTGCATAGATCCACACTTGCTCAATCCCTTGAATCTATGTTATCAAATGTAGATTCAATAAGCAAGAAAATCACTAGTTGGATAGAAAAGAGAGAATTTAGATAGTATTATGCTGACAAGTTGTCATATGAACAAGTTAGAAAGGAACAAATTACAAAACTCGACTTGTGTTCTATTTTCATAGACCCACGAACAAATGAATCTCTACCCCTTATGTGCAAGAAGTTCCCTATACATTGGTGTAACAACCAAATGATAAGGGACAATTTTGTGCAGAGGTGGTGGATGGTTTTTGACCATCCTTTATGCAACAATAATGAGGTCCCATAGTATTTTTTGAGGAAACTCTACTGCGAGTTTGTAAAAAATATAGTGCCAAATTATTTTGATATGCGAGAGTTCCAGGGTAGCGGTAGGGGTCCCGCACAAGATAGACCAAGGGAATGTGTTGACCCATAGTGTCCAGCAAGACGAGCACTTGCCAGACCGGCCCATGAGCACGTTTCTATCCCTTCCATTGTGAAGGAGAGTGTTGAGGTCGAGACACTTCAGTCCATTAGTGCGTTGACCCAGAGCATCTTACAACATACTAGTCCTGCAACACAGTGTGGGTTAGGGGAGAGTTTGAGTACGGTTCCACCCCATACTTGTCAGACTTGTGAGTCAGCATGTGGTTATGACCCCATGGATAGTCATGATGCAGGTGTGCAGGCTACATCTACAACTAAGGAGATGGTGATGACAGATGCCCTCCTGAGTGAGACTTTCGAGCTTGATACTCAGGTAAATCTTAGCAAGTTTATTGAATTTAATTTATTAAATTTTATTTTTGAAATGCAATATTAACTATTTTAGTTTGATGATTTTAATGAAATTTCAGGGTCATAGCGTTGATGCAGTTTTTAGTGGTTCTCCACCTGCATATTACACTACATCATCTACTGTCAGGGAATGTAACTAGTAAACAATTATAAATATTACATGTGAATAGCATCATTATATGAATGGTATTCTAATATCTAATTTTGGATGTTGAATAGGTTAATATTGGAGATTTCACAACAACACCTGCCAGCGGTGGTGCACTTCAAAGCTTCACGGAGGTAATAAAATAAATAGTTTAATAAATGAATTGTACTTACTAGATTTTTGTATATGACTTGTGTGCTTTATTGTGTGTACTTCCATGTTTAGGTGAACATGTGTGTATGTTAGGAGCCATGATTTGCATCACTATTATAGTTTTCGTAATTGAATAATGTTGTTTTATTTTCAAATGATGTAGGTTGCGGAGACACCTCCTGACATTCATAGGGCAATGGAGCATGGGGTATCCTCTGCGATTCATAGCTCCATGCCATTGATGAGGGTATGAGGTAGATTAGTAAATTTTAATTTACATTCATTGTTATAGTTGTTTATTTTTGAAAAATCAAAAGATTATTGATTTAAAATTTAATTTCTATCTGGATGGTTTTTATAGGACATGAGATCACCATAGCCTAATCCTACTACTAAGGCAAATGAGGAGATAGATTATATGGTAGCGGTAAGTGATTATTTTGTTAAATGTTTCATTTTTTATAACATGTAATTTATATATATTAATGTCTATACTTTTTATTGTAACAGCTACAGATGCACGAACAACTAAATAGGAGGAGTAGCCCTTGGGTTCATAGTAGACCACCCACATACGCGTCTCCATCCCCTAGAAGATCAAAGGCTGCACGTGATCTATTCTCTTCACCAGCCAAAGGGGAATGACTTTTTATTGTGTTCCTTTGTTGTATGCCTCTATGGCATTTGTGGACATATTTTGTATTGCATATAGTTGACATTGTATGCCTATATGGCATTCTTGTAAGCCTATATGGCTATTTTGTATATATGTTATACTTATATCAATAGATATTGATGTATGCCTATATGGATATTTGGTTAATACAAATCTTTTTTATTGATGGCGTCCATACTTGCATTATAAATCCATGTTTGAATGGATATTTGTAGATGGTTACTTCAAATATTTAAAGTCCAATTGTATTATATAGGATGTTTGTTGATCTAATAAGCTAACTATTGTTATTCAAGTATCACCTGAACCTCATTCTGGAACTAAAAGATAAAAATTGTATTTAAAATAAAAATGAATCATCATGTTGAACCAAAAATATTAATATTCTTTATGAGTTGCTCAATTAAAAATATTCAAATGAGTATGCTGATCCATATTCTTTATGAGTTGGTCAATTGAAAATATTTCTTAATTTCTTGTTATTATACCATATTGGGATGCAAAGGGTATGTTTGTTGTTTTGAATAAGATAGTCAAAATTATATGCTTATGAGCACCTGATGACCATTGTGGTTATTAAATGTAATTCCTCTTGCATATAAGGTGAGGTTATGAGAGTACATTGAGTCTTACCTAATTTTAGTATGCAACATAACATTGGGGCTATAGGCTTCCATAAGTCATCAACAATCAAGGTTCAAGGTTGTCATTGAAGTCAAAGGGTCAAGGTTTTTTGTCATTGATGTTAAGGTTGATGCCATGATGTTGATAAGGTGATACAGTGATTCAAGGTAGGTGATGGTCATGAGGTGAACGATGTTGTGAATATGGTTTTCATGATAAGGTCTCTCAATTCATGTTGATGCTACACAAGACAAACATGGTTCATATGATGCAAGGTTCATGTTCATGGTGGATGTGATTTTGTTCATGCAAGGTTTTATTGTGAATATGGTTTCATGATAGGGTCTATCTTGGAAGGTTGATATGATGCAAGGTTCATATTCATGGTGGATGTGGTTTTGTTCATGCAATAAGAAGTTAGAGAAGACACAAGCTTTCATAATCATAATTCAATGTCATCATCAAGGAGAGTTATATTTATCAAGGGGAGTCATGAGTTTGATTTGAATGTTAAGTTGTTCATGTCTTAGAACCCTAAGCCTATGATAAGTGTCATACTCTAATGTCTTTCTTCTGATGTCCCTGAGGTCTCTGAAATGTCCTAGATACCTCTTGATGAAAGTTAGAATGTTTAAGTCTTTATTGTTGATAGTTAGGGTTTGCATATTGGGCATTAAACCCTAAAAAAATCTACTTTTCTTAAGACTTTAAAACCCTCAATTGCATGTCATGTGTAAAGTGCACTTTTGTTTTAATTTAATATTAACTTATAATCACAAGTTGCTATCACTTAAATCAACCTACTAAAGAGTCTTTAATTCATTAGTTCGCCAGCCCTTCAACCTAACTCAAGTGGCGTCTCTAGTAAACTCTCATAAGCTCGAGCGCCATATCATAATCGAACATCATATTTAATTGATATGAGGGTGGGAAAAAGGATTGAAAGGTCAGTATTTAAAAGAAATTTGGAATACAAACTATCATCTCTATGCAGTTGAATTTGATGGGCATGCCTTTATAAAAGGCTAAAAGACAGCGTTATGCAGGATATCATGGTATTTGTAATGTTTGAAGATTGAAGATTAGTTAGTGTTTGTAGCTCAGACTGTTTTGGCGTGTTTGGGTGCGAAACATGACCATTCCTAGCCTAAACGTACCCATCCATATGCATTAGAATTGTCAGTTTGGCTGCACAAAGAGAAGAACAAAAGTTACACTCCTTTGCAACCTTACACTGCCTCCTTTTGATGATTTTTGGGGCAGTAAAAAACCTTTCACCATGGGCAAACACCTTAGAGATATAAAAAACTATGAGAGGTTATTGTAGAGGGACCCTATGTGATCACGTTGCCTCAAACAAAATGTATCTAAGTGACACGGTTTCTGAGTAACAGCTCGTCAAATATTGCCGCCTTTTTACACTTTGGACTCTTCAGGGATATTGCCGGTACAATGTAGCTTAGACTGTTTCGGCATGTTTGGGTACAAAATAGGACCATGCCTAACCTAAACATACCCATTCAGATGTATTGGAACTGTTAGTTTGGCCACACGAGGAGAAGAACAAAAGTTACACCCCTTTGCAACTTTACACTACCTCCTTTTGACGATTTTTGGGGTAGTAGAAAACCTTTCACCACGGGAAAACGCCTCAGAGATATAAAAAATTGAGAGAGGTTATTGTAGAGGGACCCTACATGATTGTGTTACCTTAGATGAAATATATCTAAGTGACATGGTTTCTAAGTAATAGCTTGTCAAAGATTGCTGTCTTTTTGCACTTTGGACTCTTCAGGGATATCATCGGCACAATGTTGCTTGGACTGTTTCGGCATGTTTAGGTGTAAAAAAAGACCATACCTAGCCTAAACGTACCCATCCAGATGTGTTGGAACTGTCGGTTTGGCTACACGAGGAGAAGAACAAAAATTACACCCCTTTGAAACTTTACGCTGCCTCCTTCTGACGATTTTTGGAGCAGCAGAAAACCTTTCACCATGGGCAAACGCCTTAGAGATATAAAAGACTGAGAGTGGTTATTGTAGAGAGACTCTACATGATCACGTTTCCTCAGATAGAATGTTTCTAAGTGACACAATTTTTAAGTAACATCTCATCAAAGATTGCTTCCTTTTTGCACTTTGGATTGTTCAAGGATATCGTCGGTACAATGTAGCTTGGACTGTTTCAGCATGTTTGGGTGAAAAACAAGACCATGCCTAGCGTAAATGTACCCATATGGACGTGTTAGAATAGTCAGTTTGGTTGCATCAGAAGTAGTATGAAAGTTACACTCCTTTGCAACTTTACACTACCTCTTTCTGATGATTTTTAGGGCAGCAGAAAACCTTTCACCATGGGCAAATGCTTGAGAGATATAAAAAACTAAGAGAGGTTATTGTAGAGGGACTCTACATGATCACGTTTCCTCATATGGAATATTTCTAAGTGACACAGTTTTTTAGTAACATCTCGTCAAAGATTGCTTCCTTTTTTCACTTTGGACTCTTCAGGGATATCGTCAGTACAATGTATCTCAGACTGTTTCAGCATGTTTGGATGAAAAATAAGACCATGCCTAGCATAAATGTACCCA
This sequence comes from Cunninghamia lanceolata, assembly GCA_027924645.1. Lineage (NCBI taxonomy): Eukaryota > Viridiplantae > Streptophyta > Pinopsida > Cupressales > Cupressaceae > Cunninghamia > Cunninghamia lanceolata. The sequence continues at coordinate 2,786,334 of BSBN01001333.1, forward strand.
TCTAGATGAATTGGAATAGTCAGTTTGGTCGCATCAAGAGTAGGACGAAAGTTACACCCCTTTGCAACTTTACACTACCTCCTTCTGACAATTTTTGAGGCAGCAGAAAACCTTTCACCACGGGAAAATGCCTTAGAGATATAAAAAACTGAGAGAGGTTATTGTAGAAGAACCCTACATGATCACATTACTTTAGATGAAATCTTTCTAAGTGACATAGTTTTCAACTAACATCTCGTCAAAGATTGCTGCATTTTTACACTTTTGACTCTTCAGAGATATCATCAGTACAATATAGCTCGGACTGTTTCGACATCTTTGGGTGAAAAAAAGGACCATCCCTAGCGTAAATGTACCCATCTGGATGCGTTGGAATAATTAGTTTGGTTGCATCAGGAGCAGGATGAAAGTTACACCCCTTTGCAACTTTACACTACCTCCTTCTGACGATTTTTGGGGCAGTAGAAAACCTTTCACCACGGGAAAACACCTCAGAGATATAAAAAATTGAGAGAGTTTATTGTAGAGGAACCCTACATGATAACATTGCCTTAAACAGAATGTATCTAAGTGACACGGTTTTAGAGTAATATCTCGTCAAAGATTGCTGCCTTTTTGCACTTTGAACTCTTCAGGGATATCACCAGTACAATGTAGCTTGGACTGTTTCACCATGTTTGGGTGAAAAAAAGGACCATGCTTAGCCTAAATGTACCCATCCGGATGCATTGGAACTATTAGTTTGGTTGCATCAGGAGCAGGACACCAAAAATGCAAAAGTTGCTTTGTGTAACTTGACAACATTGACATTTTTTTGCAACAAGACTTAAACTAACCCCAAATGACTCAAACTGACTCAAAAAAATGTGAAATGGTCTTAGAAGACCTTATTACATACAATTGACCCAATCAAAACAAAATTTTATTTTTTGACCCCTCTTGGAGGCATGACAACCTGGGTGCCCCTGCACCATTAGTGCAACTGAAGTCGATAAATTTTTCCTATTAAGAAAAAGAGCTTCCTTTAGCTTCAAGAAATATAAATATTCTATACTGACAAGGCCAACCACATGAAGGTGGAATCTCATGTGGCCTCACCTAAGACACATGTATTCCGGTAGATGTAGGACACCTAGGACACCTATTGTATAATATGTATCTAGATTTTATAGACATAGTAGACCTAAGACACCTAGTCTTTATACCTTATCATAATCTAGACCTAAGTCAACTAGACACCTAGATTATAGTTCTACCTAAGACACCTATTATGGTGACCTAGTTGACATATAGTACCTACCTAAGACACCTAGATTAAATTATAGAAGACACCTAGATCATTCTAGATTATACCTTATTCTAGTCTCTAGATAGGTCGTTGATATATAGTATCTACCTAAGACACCTAGATTAGATTAAATACCTTTTTTCTAGTCTCTATCTACCTAGTTGACATATCGTATATACCTAAGACACAATTAGAGACAACTATTATCTAGTTAGAAACCAAGACACCTAGAGACACCTATATTTTATACATTACCTAGATTTTATACATTATTCTTAGGATTAACTTCATCCATCACTTAAGTCTAACCCCATGAAGCATAACATGATGATGTAAAAATGTGTATATGTGTAAAAATGCATCAACAAATAAAAAAAGACAAACCTTACAAATTAATGTGCATACTTACAACTCAATGTAACATGACTTTACAAAATCAATGTGAATACTTACAAATTAATCTAATGAACCATCCGGGTCTACTCTACTTTTTATTGTGTCAAGTATTGCTTCATGGTCAGACTCACGCACCTTCCACAAGGTCTTGTTCAAAGGCCTACCTTGATATTGTATCAAATGAACATTGGATGCCACAACAAGGTTCGAGTAATGAAGAATCTTCCGATGCATGTCAAAGTCCTGAAATAGCCAAACATTAACACTCTTATGTTGGTACTTTCTAAGCCATGTTCCAGTAATAACCACTGAGCCTGTAGGGTATTTGATGTTTTCTCCATCTGTGACTGGGGCCTCTAATTTCTTTCTGGACTCAACACAATGACACAAGTAATAATCTATTCCCTCTTCGTTATCTTCGTCTGCAATAACTACATATACATGCCCTACATTGATATGTGTAGCAAATTAAATGAGATTAGTCACCATTACAAAAATACTACAAAGTAAGATGACATTAGGAATTTCAAAAACTATGCAAATAGATATATTACTTGGTTGAACTAGATCTGATATGTGGTCAAAGTCAACTGATGATTCCATATGTGTTAGTTCTAGTGTCGTCAGGGGTCGATACGTCTCAAGTGGGCTAATATAACTTAACTGTCATTCGTCAACCCACTCCTTTGACTCACACTCATCCCAGGCTTGAATTATACAGGAAGAACAAAAGCATGACATCTTTTGCGTATGGATACTCCATGAACCTACAATTGAGCTTTTGAAAGAGTGCATCTCACTTGATCCTGTCAGTGTAGAACAATCCTCATATGGTGCAATGTTAGTATCATCTATCAACCAAAAAAATCTACAAACTGAAGACTTACTTTCATTACCTAGACCCATGGAAGCATTACACCACTCGACGATCGATTTTGCATCTGTCAACTTTGCGTTGTCTTTATACTTTAACTCTTCTCATGCTATGGCCCTTTTGATACATGCTCATGCACCATCATGCTCCCCTTTTCCATGCCCAACCTCACAAAAGTTCCACATATGCTGAATACCTGTAAAATTATGCCTCCTGCTCAACCAATAGAAATTTTGTGAGTTCTTGAATTGTGACACAATTATCTGACCATATGATATGCTGACTGAATGATATGCCCCTTCTAGACAAATCATTGTAGAACACCTGAAAGCAACCTTGCACGAACTCCATAGAATGTGTGCAATCATCACTAATATAGAAATGATACTCCCTTATGATCTTTCTGTCATCCTCTGTACTATCATTCGCATGAATGAATGCAATGTGCACAAATATAGAAACCTATGTGGAGTTGTAATATTTTGATTGCACCTCACGCTGTGGCTATAGACTGTAGTTCTTTGCAAAGTCGACGACTGAAACAATGCTACCAACTAGAAATGTGTCCTTGCATAACTTGAATCGCAAGTCCAACCATCAAGCTCTATGGGCATGTCTTGCATACTCATACACTATGTTGTCACAAAATATAGGCATAAACTGATACACTGGAATCTTTTCAATAACCAATTCACACCTCTTTGCTTCTTTACCATCTTTTGTATTGTATGCCATTGTTTTATACTTGCTGAACTCTACTAGTTCATTTCCAACCACATGTGTTATTTCCATATGTTCACATATTGGCAAACGTTGCAAGCCACCTCAACGATGACATTTGCCATCCAAGCATAATTTCTTGTAGAATATTTGACCTTCCTCTCTTTCACATAAAATTCTTGATATGAAGTCTCTTGAAGATGTTGGTGCGGCTCGTATGCCACAACCCTGCAAAACATTGTTAGTATGCAAATCTAAACATATAGACTTATAAACATCAAAATGGTTAGAAAATTTAATATGTAATCTACAACAACAAGTAGTGCATGTGTGATTTATCTTGACATAGAAAGGTTTTAGCATTTCAAAATATCTTTGACAAATTTTAATTTGAGGATACTTCTCTAGAAATTTACCATAAAATTGTGTTTGAGTCTCATCCAAAAAATACTTTGGATGTGGCTCACAGTTCTGACTACCGATTCTCCTTCTTACCACATCCCTTTGATTCAGAGATACCCTTGTGTAATTCTTCCAAAAGTCTTCAATTAGTGATCTCAATGCTTCAACAATTGATTTATCTTTTCATGGTAGTCTCCCTGAGAACGCCCATAATTCATTGGCATTAGTGTCCTCAATTCTTTGGCATCTTCCAACGGCTCTTGATAAATTTTTCCTATTAATTCTCAATTCTTGACTCATCTTTCTAATGAGATGAGCTTTCCTCATTTGACTACTTACTATAGTCGATGTAATCACATGCCCTATTGCATTACTATCTTTTGTATGTGAGGTGTTACCCACACTCTCATACACACTCATTAGATTCTTGACAATAGATTTTTCACTTGAAGCCTCTGATGTTCTCAACCCAAGAATCTTCATGATGGACCTATACTTTATACTTCACATCATTTCAATGAATAGTTGACATCTTGCAATCTCATTTAACTTTTCAAAGAACAATCTCCAAATCTTATGAGCATATCTTCTACAAGTGCGTTTTAGAATCTTACTTCCATTGGCTGCAAAATATTCTCATCAATATCAATCAAATACTTTAGCTTTCTATGCAAAATTCTAAGTGGTGTTAAGTTAGGTAAATTCATACCTTCGACCAAAGATGGAATAGATGGCATACCTTCAACCGAAGATGGAATAGATGACATACCTTAAGGTTGAAGTGGGAACAATGGCATACCTCCTTCATCACATGTGAGTGATGATGTACTCTCAACTTGAGATGCGGTAGATGGTGTCCCTACATCTTGACTTGCGGTAGAGCACATGTCTCCAACTATTGTATTCAAATCTCTCATAGCACGAAGTTTTTGCATTCGTTCTCTTTGTGTCACCAATACCATATCTCTTTGTGATGGTTGCAGTTCCTCTTCAATTGGCATGTCTTCATTTATTGTGTCCAATTTTCTCTTCTCACGAAGTTCCCTCATAGCCGCTGCTTTTTTTGCATTCAGCTTCTATCTCTTCCTGTGTTGGTTTAATTCTTGATCGTTTCCTCATGATGATGGAGAATTTGTCTGTAGCATGATAAAGTGACCAATATTAGTTCCTAAGAAATGAATCCATACAAATAACTAAAATATATGTCATTCAACCCTTTATAGTAAATATACATACAATCATCATGTAAAAGAGTAAATGTCACTCAACCAAAATAGGTACAAAGCATACAAAGCATTATTGCACAATGTTATTGCAACCATACAAAGCATTATGGTACAAAGTTCACTTTAGTCCTAGATGAGGATAAGGTCAAAGGAGAGTCACCTATTGAGGCTACAAGTGAAGAGTACATGGGACTTCATGCTTGAAAAGGTTGAGGCAAACCCAATTTGACATGTTTGTTGTTACTAGGGCTACTAGGATTTGGAATTGAGAAGGTGTTTTGTTGGTACTAGGGCTACTAGGATTTGGGTGGCTTGTGAAGGAATAGACAACAATTGAAGAGTGTAGACTTGAGTAAGGGTATTGAATGGTATATAGTCGATCAAGGTAACCACCATCATGTGCTAGGAAAGGACAATTAAGAAATTTTGAAATTATTGTGTCATGTTCATACAAATCATCATGAATAGGTGCATAAGGAATGTCCTAGCCCAAGATATGTGCATACAAATCATCATGTCATGTGCATACTTGTATGATCTTGGCACCTATTCATTTGTATTTTAACTTGTTAATATGACAAGATAATAGTGGGATTGTAATGGTATGTTAAGGTCTGTTTGTTACACATATATATTAAAGGGCCCAAGTGTAGAAAATATACATGGCATCATGTGAGATTGTAGGCTTCTTTCTTGATTGGGAATGTGTCTATTTTAATTAATGTTGACCTTTGAGATATCTTTTATTATGCATACCATGAACAAATTTAAAACATAGTCTATCATATAAACACAAGATATGTATACATAGTCTTTTATTATGCATAATGGATACAAGTGATATAAACATGTATGATAAAGCATGATAAAGTAATTCAAATAGAATTAAGTGAAATGTAAAGAACATGCATATAAAGACTTGACATACCTAAAAAATGAAGATTCGAATGGAGAGAGTACCCAATTATGTAGTGTTTTTTTCTTCTTGCATCAAACTCAACAATTTGAGTTTTTCACCACTTGCTTCCTTTTCAATGTTAAATTGAATAACACTCAAATATAATTAGTAACAACAATACTATTAACCAATCTATAATGTTAAATTCCTAAAATTAAATCACATTTAACATTGCAACACTACAAAAATTGAAACTTGAATAGATATATATCAAATTTGATGTCAAAACTATCTTATTTCCTCCTTCTCAAGTTGGAAAAGTAGAAAAGGTGGTGAAAATATCATCCAAAGGTGGTAGAATGTGTAAAATGTGCATGTGAACTTCTCAGCAGCATGAAAGCACTTCTTTTTTGTTAGAACACGCGTATAATTAGCATGAAAACAAAACATGTGGGCCTGGATCACGGGGGTCTAAGATTTTTTACCATTCCATAAATATTTGTGCCTATCTCACCTTCGATAGCACCTTTACAATATCTCGCCTCTAGTTCCATTAGCTCATGTTCTATCTCTCACCTCTCTATACCTCACTTATCTCTCCCCCTCACCTCTCTACCTCTCCCCTCTCCATGTCTCTCAGTCGCTCCTTGTCTACCTTTCCATCCATCCTTAGCCATCTAGGTCTCACTTAATCCTAAACCCTAAAGCCTCAACCCTCAATGTCAAACCCTAAACACTATCCCTATTCCTAAACCCTCAACGGGCTCGATATTATCCCTCAACCCTTAACCCTTAAAACTTGAACCCTAAAAACTATCCCTACACCCTCGACACTTGACACTATATCTTAAACCCTAATCCCTCGACCCTCAACCCTCGAACCTCCACCCTCAACCCTCAACGTCAAACTCTAATCCCTCAACCCTTAACTCTAATCCCTCAACCCTCAACCCTATCCCTAAACCCTCAACCCTAAAACCTCAACCCTCAACCCTCAACATCAAACCCTAATCCCTCTAAACCCTTATTGAAGTCTACACTCATCAATTGTTGTCTATTCCTTCACAAGCCACCCAAATCCTAGTATCCCTAGTACCAACAAAACACCTTCTCAATTCCAAATCCTAGTAGCCCTAGTAACAACAAACATGTCAAATTGGGTCTACCTCAACCTTTTCAAGTATGAAGTCCCATATACTCTTCACTTGTATCCTTAATAATTGACTCTCCTTTGACCTTATCCTCATCTAGGCCTGAAGTGAACTTTGTACCATAATGCTTTGTATGGCTACAATAACATTGTGCAATAATGCTTTTTATGGCTGCAATAATTTGCTTTGTATGCTTTGTACCTATTTTGGTTGAGTGACATTTACTCTTTTACATGATGATTGTATATCCATTTACTATGAAGGGTTGAATGACATATATTTTAGTTATTTATATGGATTTATTTCTTAGGAACTAATATTGGTCTCTTTATCATGCTACAGACAAATTCTCCGTCATGCCGAGGAAACGATCAAGAATTAAACCAACATAAGAAGAGATAGAAGCTAAGAATGCAAAGAAAGCAACAACTATGAGGAAACTTCATGAGAAGAGGAAATTGGACACAATAAATGAAGACATGCAAATTGAAGAGGAACCACAACCATCACAAAGAGATATGGTATTGGTGGCACAAAGAGAATGAATGCAAAAACTCCGTGCTATGAGAGATTTGAATACCATAGTTGGAGACACATCCTCTACTGCAAGTCAACATGTAGGGACACCATCTACCACATCTCAAGTTGAGAGTACATCATCACTCACATGTGATGAAGGAGGTACTCCATCGTTCCCACCTCAACCTCAAGGTATGTCATCTATTCCATATTTGATCAAAGGTATGCCATCTAGCCCATCTCATTTAAATATTGATGAAATTCCTAATGTTGAGATGAATTTACCTAACTTAACACCACCTAGAATTTTGCATAGAAAGCCAAAGTATTGGATTAATATTGATGAGAATATTTTACAGCCGATGGAAGGTAAGATTCCAAAACGTACTTGTAGAATATATGCTCATAAGATTTGGAGGCTGTTCTTTGAAAAGTTAAATGAGACTGCAAGATGTCAACTATTCGTTGAAATGATGTGAAGTATAAAGTATAGGTCCATCATGAAGATTATTGGGTTGAAAACATCAGAGGCTTCAAGTGAAAAATCTATTGTCAAGAATCTAATGGGTGCGTATGAGAGTGTGGGTAACAGCTCACGCACAAAAGATAGTAATGCAACATGGCATGTGATTATATCGACTATAGTAAGTAGTCAAATGAGGAAAGCTCATCTCAATAGAAAGACAAGTCAAGAATTGTTAATTAATAAGAAAACATTATCAAGAGCTATTGGAAGATGCCAAAGAATTGAGGACACTAATGCCAATGAATTATGGGCGTTCTCGGGGAGACTACCATGGAAAGATAAACCAATTGTTGAAGCATTAAGATCACTAATTGAAGACTTTTGGAATAATTACACAAGGGTATCTCCAAATCAAAGGGATGTGGTAAGAAGGAGAATCGGTAGTCGGAACCGTGAGCCACATCCAAAGCATTTTTAGGATGAGACTTAAACACAGTTTTATGGTAAATTTCTAGAGAAGTATCCTCAAATTAAAATTTGTCAAAGATATTTTGAAATGCTAAAACCTTTCTATGTCAAGATAAATCACACACACACTACTTGTTGTAGATTACATATTGAATTTTCTAACCATTTTGATGTTTATAGGTCTATATGTTTAGATTTGCATACTAACAATGTTTTGCAGGGTTGTGCCATATGTGCCCCACCAACATCTTCAAGAGATTTCATATCAAGAATTTTATGTGAAAGAGAGGAAGGTCAAATATTCTACAAGAAATTATGCTTGGATGGCACATGTTAGCATTACGGTGGCTTGCAACATATGTCAATACGTGAACATAAGGAAAGAACAAATGCGGTTGGAAATGAACTAGTAGAGTTCGGCAAGTATAAAGCAATGGCATACAATACAAAAGATGGTAAAGAAGCAAAGAGGTGTGAATTGGTTATTCAAAAGATTCCAGTGTATTAGTTTATGTCTATATTTTGTGATAGTATAGTGTATGAGTATGCAAGACATGGGCATAGAGCTCGATAGTTGGACTTGCAATTCAAGTCATACAAGGACACATTTCCAGTTGGTAGCATTGTTTCAGTCATTGACTTTGCATAGAACTACAAACTATAGCCACAGTGTGAGGTGCAATTACAATATTACAACTCCACACAGGTTTCTATATTTGTGCATATCGCATTCATTCATACGAATGATAGTATAGAGGATAACAAAAAGATAATAAGGGAGTATCATTTTTATATTAGTGATGATCGCATGCATTATATGGAGTTCATGCAAGGTTGCTTTCAGGCGTTCTACAATGATTTGGCTAGAAGGGGCATATCACTCAGTCAGCATATCATATGGTCAGATAATTGTGCGTCACAATTCAAGAACTCGTGGAATTTCTATTGGTTGAGTAGGAGGCATAATTTTAAAGGTATTTAGCATATGTGGAACTTTTGTGAGGCTGGGCATGGAAAGGGGGAGTATGATGGTGCAGTAGCATGTATCAAAAGAGCCATGACACGAGAAAAGTTAAAGTGTAAAGACAACGCAAAGTTGATAGATGCAAAATCAATTGTCGAGTGGTGTAATGCTTCCATGGGTCCAGGTAATGAAGGTAAGTCTTCAGTTCATAGATTTTTTTGGTTGATAGATGATACTAACATTGCACCATATGAGGACTGTTCTATACTGACAGGATCAAGTGAGATGCACTCTTTTAGAAGCTCAATTGCAGGTTCATTGAATATCCATATGCGAAAGATGTCATGCTTTTGCTCTTCCTATACAATTCAAGCCTGGGATGAGTGCAAGTCAAAGGAGTGGGTTGACGAATGGCAGTTAAGTTATCTTAGCCCACTTGACACGTATCGACCCCCGACAACACTGGAACTAACACAGATGGAATCATCAGTTGACTTTGACTACATATCAAATCTAGTTAAACTAGGTAATATATCTATTTGCATAGTTTTTGAAATTCCTAATGTCATCTTACTTTGTAGTGTTTTTGTAATGTTGGCTAATTTCATCTAATTTGCTATAGATATCAATGTAGGGCACGTATATGCAGTTATTGTAGATGAAGATAATGAAGAGGGAACAAATTATTACTTATGTCATTGTGTTGAAGCCAAAAATAAATTGGAGGCCCTAGTTACAGATGGAGAAAACATCGAATACCCTACAGGCTCAGTGGTTATTACTGGAACATGGCTTAGAAGGTACCCACATAAGAGTGTTAATGTTTGGTTGTTTCAGGACTTTGACACACATCAGAAGATTCTTCATTACTTGAACCCTCTCGTGGCATCCAGTGTTCATTTGATATAGTATTGGGGTAGACCTTTGAACATGACCTTGTGGAAGGTGCGTGAGTCTGACCATGAAGCAATACTTGACACAATAAAGAGTAGAGTAGACCCAGATGGTTCATTGCATTAATTTGTAAGTATTCACATTGATTTTGTAAAGTCATGTTACATTGAGTTGTAAGTATGCACATTAATTTGTAAGGTTTGTCTTTTTTTATTTGCTGTTGCATTTTTACCATATACACATTTTTACATCATCATGTTATGCTTCATGGGGTTAGACCTAAGTGATGGATGAAGTTGATCCTAAGAATAATGTATAAAATCTAGGTAATGTATAAAATATAGGTGTCTCTAGGTGTCTTGGTTTCTAACTAGATAATAGGTGTCTCTAATTGTGTCTTAGGTATATATGATCTGTCAACTAGGTAGATAGAGACTAGAAAATAGGTGTCTTAGGTGTCCTACGTCTACTAGACTACATGTATCTTAGGTATTAGGTGAGTCCACATGAGCTTCCACCTTCACGTGGTTGGCCTTGTTAGTATAGAATATTTATATTTCTTGAAGCTAAGGGAAGCTCTTTTTCTTAATAGGAAAACTTTATCGACTTCAGTTGCACTAATGGTGTAGGGGCACCTAGGTTGTCATGCCTCCAAGAGGGGTCAAAAAATGAAATTTTGTTTTGATTGAGTCAATTGTATGTAATAAGGTCCTCTAATACCATTTCATTTGTTTTTAAGTCACTCTGAGTCATTTGGAGTCAGTTTGAGTCTTTGAGTCCTATTGCAAAAAAGTGTCAATGTTGTCAAGTTGCACAAACAAACTTTTGCATTTTTGGTGTCCTGCTCCTGATGCGACCAAACTAACAGTTCCAATGTGTTTGGATGGGTACGTTTAGGCTAGGCATGGTTCTATTTTTCACCCAAACATGTCAAAACAGTCCAAGCTACATTGTACTGACGATATCCCTGAAGAGTCCAAAGTGCAAAAAGACAACAATATTTGATGAGATGTTACTTGAAAACTGTGTCACTTAGAAACATTCCTTCTAAGGTAGCGTGATCATGTAGAGTGCCTCTACAATAACCTCTCAGTTTTTTATATCTCTGAGGTTTTGCCCATGGTGAAAGGTTTTCTGCTACCCCAAAAATCATCATAAGGAGGCAGTGTAAAATTGTAAAGGAGTGTAACTTTCATTTTGCTCCTGATGCGACCAAATTGATTGTTCCAACACATCTGGATGGGTACATTTACATTAGGTATGGTCTTTTTTTTCACCCAAACATGTCGAAACAGTCTGAGCTACATTGTACCGATGATATACCTGAAGAGTCCAAAGTGCAAAAAGGTAGCAATCTTTGATGAGATGTTACTTGAAAATTGTGTCACTTAAAAACATTTTGTATGAGGTAACGTGATCATGTAGGGTTCCTCTACAATAACCTCTCTCAGTTTTATATATCTCTAAGGTGTTTGCCCATGGTGAAAGGTTTTTTGCTGCCCCAAAAATCGTCAGGAGGTAGTGTAAAGTTGCAAAGGGGTGTAACTTTCATCCTGCTCCTGATGCGACCAAACTGACTATTCCAACGTGTCCGGATGGGTACATTTATGCTAGGGATGGTCCTGTTTCTCACCCAAACATGCCAAAACAGTCCAAGCTACATTGTATCGACAATATCCCTGAAGAGTCCAAAGTGCAAAAAGGCAGCAATCTTTGACGAGATGTTACTCAAAAATTATGTCAATTAGAAATATTGCATCTAAGGTAACATGATCATGTAGGGTTCCTCTACAATAACCTCTCTCATTTTTTTATATCTCTGAGGCGTTTGCCCATGGTGAAAGGTTTTCTGCTAGCCCAAAAATCGTCAGAAGGAGGTAGTGTAAAGTTGCAAAGAGGTGTAACTTTCATCCTGCTCCTAATGTGACCAAACTGACAGTTCCAACGTGTCCAAATGGGTACATTTACGCTAGGCATGGTCCTATTTTTCACCCAAACATGCCGAAATAGTCTTTTCTACATTGTACTGACGATATCTCTGAAGAGTCCAAAGTGCAAAAAGGTAGCAATCTTTGACGAGATGTTACTCGAAAACCATGTCACTTAGAAACATTTTGTCTAAGGCAACGTGATCATGTAGGGTTCCTCTACAATAACCTCTCTTAGTTTTTTATATCTCTGATGCGTTTGCCCATGGTGAAAGGTTTTCTGTTGCCCCAAAAATCGTCAGAAGGAGGTAGTGTAAAGTTGCAAAGGGGTGTAACTTTAGTCCTACTCCTGATGTGACCAAACTGACTATTCTAACATTTCTGGATAGGTATATTTATGCTAGGCATGGTCCTATTTTTCACCCAAACATGTCGAAACAGTCCGAGCTACATTGTACCGACGATATCCCTAAAGAGTCTAAAGTGCAAAAAGGTAGCAATTTTTGACGAGATGTTACTCAAAAATTGTGTCACTTATAAACATTCTGTCTAAGGTAATGCCATCACGTAGAGTCCCTCTATAATAACCTCTCTCAGTTTTTTATATCTTTGAGGCGTTTACCTGTGGTGAAAGGTTTTCTGCTGCCCCAAAAATTGTCAGGAGGTAGTGTAAAGTTGCAAAGGGGTGTAACTTTCGTCCTACTCCTAATGCGACCAAACTGACTATTCCAACGCATCTGGAAGGGTACATTTACTCTATGCATGGTCCTATTTTTTACTTAAACATGTCGAAACAGTCCGAGCTACATTGTATCGATGATATCCCTGAAGAGTCTAAAGTGCAAAAAGGCATCAATATTTGATGAGCTATTATTCAGAAATTGTGTCACTTAGATACATTATGTCTAAGGCAAAGTGATCATGTAGGGTCCCTCTACAATAACCTCTCTCAGTTTTTTATATCTCTAAAGCGTTTGCTCGTGGTGAAAGGTTTTTTGTTGCCCCAAAAATCATCAGAAGGAGGTAGTGTAAAGTTGCAAAGGGGTGTAACTTTTGTTCTTCTCCTCATGTGACCAAACTGACAGTTCCAACGCGTCTGGATGGGTACGTTTAGGCTAGTCATGGTCCTGTTTTACACCCAAACATGCCGAAACAATCTGAGCTACATTGTACCGGTGATATCCCTGAAGAGTCCAAAGTGCAAAAAGGTAACAATCTTTGATGAGTTGTTACTCAGAAACCATGTCACTTAGATACATTCTGTTTGAGGCAACACGATCACATAGGGCCCCTCTATAATAATCTCTCTCAGTTTTTTATATCTCTGAGGCATTTGCCCATGGTGAAAGGTTTTCTGCTGCCCCAAAAGTCGTTAGAAGGAGGTAGTGTAAAGTTGCGAAGGGGTGTAACTTTTGCTCTTCTCCTCATGTGGCTAAACTGACAGTTCCAACACATCTAGATGGGCACGTTTAGGCTAGGTATGGTCCTGTTTTGAACCCAAACATTTTGAAACAGTCTGAGCTACATTGTACCAGTGATATCCCTAAAGAGTCCAAAGTGTAAAAAGGCATCAATTTTTGATGAGCTATTATTCAGAAACCGTGTCACTTAGATACATTATATCTAAGGCAAAGCGATCATGTAGGGTCCCTCTACAATAACCTCTCTCATTTTTTTTTATCTCTAAGGCATTTGCCCGTGGTGAAAGGTTTTCTGTTGCCCCAAAAATCGTTAGAAGGAGGCAGTGTAAAGTTGCAAAGGGGTGTAGCTTTTGTTCTTCTCCTCATGTGGCCAAACTGATAGTTCTAATGCATCTGGATGGGTACGTTTAGGCTAGGCATAGTCTTATTTTGCACCCAAACATGCCAAAACAGTCCGAGCTACATTGTACCGGCGATATCCCTAAAGAGTCCAAAGTGCAAAAAGGAAGAAATCTTTGACGAGTTGTTACTCAGAAATCATTTCACTTAGATACATTCCATCTGAGGCAATGCAATCATGTAGGGTCCCTCTACAATAACCTCTCTCAATTTTTTATATCTCTGAGGCATATGCCCATGGTGAAAGTTTTTTTGCTACCCCAAAAATCGTCAAAAGGAGGCAGTGCAAAGTTGCAAAGGGGTGTAACTTTTGTTCTTCTCCTCATGCAGCCAAACTGACAATTCCAATGCATCTAAATAGGTATGTTTAGGCTAGGCATGGTCTTGTTTCACACCCAAACATGCCGAAACAGTCTGAGCTACAAACACTAAGTAGTCTTAATCTTCAAACACTACAAATACCATGATATCCTGCATAAATCTATCTTTTAGCCTTTTATAAAGGCATGCCCATCAAATTCAATGGCATAGAGATGATTGTTTATATTCCAAATTATTTTTAAATACTGACCTTCTAATCCTTTTTCCCGCCCTCATATCAATTAAATATGACCTTCGATTATGATATGGCACTTGAGCTTATGAGAGTTTACAGAGACGCCGATTGATTTAGGTTGAAGGGTCGGTGAACTAATGACTTAAAGACCCTTTAGTAGTTTGATTTAAGTGATATTAACTTATGATTATAAGTCAATATTAAATTAAAATAAAAGTGCACTTTACACACGACAGGCAATTGAAGGTTTTAAAGTCTTAAGAAAAGTAGATTCCTTTTAGGGTTTAATGCCCAATATGCAAACCCTAACTATTAATAAGATTATGATTATGAAAGCTTGTGTCTTCTTTAACTTCTTATTGCATGAACAAAACCACATCCACCATGAATATGAACCTTGCATCATATCAACCTTTCAAGATAGACCTTATCATGAAAACCATATTCACAACAAAACCTTGCATGAACAAAACCACATCCACCATGAACATGAACCTTGCATCATATGAACCATGTTTGTCTTGTGCAGCATCAACATGAATTGAGAGACCTTATCATGAAAACCATATTCACAACATCATACACCTCATGACCATCACCTACCTTGAATCACTGTATCACCTTATCAACATCATGGCATCAACCTTGACATCAATGACAAAACCCTTTGACTTCAATGACAACCTTGAACCTTGATTGTTGATGACTTATGGAAGCCTATAGCCCCAATGTTATGTTGCATACTAAAATTAGGTAAGACTCAATGTAATCTCATAACCTCATCTCATATGCAAGAGGAATTACATTTAATAACTACAATGGTCATCAAGTTCTCATAAGCATATGATTTTGACTATCTTATTCAAAACAACAAACGCACTCTTTGCATCCCAATATGGTATAATAACAAGAAATTAAGAAATATTTTCAATTGTCCAACTCATAAAGAATATGGATCAGCATACTCATTTGAATATTTTTAATTGAGCAAGTCATAAAGAATATGAATATTTTCTTTTCAACATGATGATTCATTTTTATTTTAAATACAACTTTTATCTTTTAGTTCCAAAATGAGGTTTAGGTGATACTTGAATAACAATAGTTGGCCTATTGGATCAACAAACATCCTATATAGGCAAATATGGATGCCATCAATAATGCAAGTATGGATGCCATCAATAAAAAAGATTTGTATTAACCAAATATCCATATAGGCATACATCAATATTTGTCGATATAAGTATAACATATATACAATATAGCCATATAGGCTTACAAGAATGCCATATAGGCATACAATGTCAACTATATGCAATACAAAATATATGTCCACAAATGCCATATAGGCATACAACAAAGGAACACAATAAAAAGTCATTCCCCTTTGGTTGGTGAAGAGAATAGATCACGGGCAACCTTTGATCTTCTAGGGGATGGAGATGTGTATGTGGGTGGTCTACTATGAACCCGAGGGCTACTCCTATTTAGTTCTTCCTGCATTTGTAGTTGTTACAATAAAAAGTATAGACATTAATATATAGAAATTACATGTTATAAAAAATGAAACATTTAACAAAATAATCACTTACCGCTACCATATAATCTGTCTCCTCACTTGCCTTAGTAGCAGGATTAGGCTGTGGTGATGTCATGTCCTATAGAAACCATCCATATAGAAATTAAACTTCAAATCAATAATCTTTTAATTTTTCAAAAATAAAAAACTATAACAATGAATGTAAATTAAAATTTACTAATCTACCTCATACCCCTGTCAATGACATGGAGCTATGAATCGTAGAGGTCACACCATACTCCATTGCCCTATGAACATCGGGAGGTGTCTCTACAGCCTACATCATCTGCAAATAAAATAACATTATTCAATTACGAAAACTATAATAGTGATGCAAATCATGGCTCCTAACATACACACACGTTCACCTAAACATGGAAGTACACACAATAAAGCACACAAGTCACATACAAAAATCTAGTAAGTACAATTCATTCATTAAACTATTTATTTTATTACATCTGTGAAGCTTTAAAGTCCACCACCACTGGCAGGTGTTACCGTGAAATCTCTAATATTAACCTATTCAACATCCAAAATCAGATATTAGAATACCATTCACATAACGATGCTATTCACATGTAATATTTATAATTGTTTACTAGTTACATACCCTGACAGTAGATGATGTAGTGTAATATGCAGGTGGAGAACCACTAAAAACTGCATCAACGCTATGACCCTGAAATTTCATTAAAATCATCAAACTAAATTAGTTAATCTTGCATTTGAAAAATGAAATTTAATAAATTAAATTCAATAAACTTGCTAATATTTACCTGAGTATCAAGGCTGAAAGTCTCACTTAGGAGGGTATTTGTCATCACCATCTACTCAGCTACAGATGTAGCCTGTGCACTTGCATCCTGACTATCCATGGGGTCATAACCACAGGCTGACCCACAAGTCTGACAAGTATGGGGTGGGACCCTACTCCTCGCACTATCTCCCAACCCACACTGTGCTACAGGACTGGCATGCTCTATGATGCTCTAGGTCAAGGCACTAATGGACTAAAGTGTATCAACATCAACACTCTCCTTCACAATGGAAGGGATAGACACATACTCATGGGCTGGTCTGCTAATTTCTCATCTCACTGGCCATTGTGGGTTAACACGTGCCCCTGGTCTATCTTGTACTAACCCCCCAACTCTACCCTAGAAGTCCTGCATATCAAAATAGTTTGGCACTTTATCAAGGACAAACTCGCAGTAGAGTTTCCTCAAAAAGTATTGTGGGACCTCATTATTATTGCATCAAGGATGGTCAAAAACCATCCACCACCTCTACCCAAAATTGTCTCTTATCGCTTGGTTGTTGTACCAATGGATAGGGAACCTCTTGCATGTAATGGGTGGAGGTTGATTTGTTTGTGGGTTTGTGAAAATGGAACACAAGTCCAATTTTGTAATTTGTAAATTTTTCACATCTTCATATGATAGCTTGTCTGCATAATACTCTCTAAACTCTCTCCTCTTATCCGACCAATGCTTGCTAATTGAATCTACATTTGATAACATAGATTCAAGAGATTGAGCAAGCATGGACCTATGCAAGGTTGAAGGATCTTTCAACCTTGCAATTATGTCTTCAATTTCTTTTTTATTGTTTTCAATTTGTCCCATTAGATTTTCTTGTGTTCCAGGGGCATGTCGAGGAATGGATGGAGGAGTTTGTTGTTTAGGTTGTTCTTCGAAAGGTATTTCCTCTTTAGGATTTTGTGGATTTTGAGGAGGAGGAGGTGCATTAACATTTCCTGACAATTAAGGAAATTTACATCAAAAATCAACTCAAACCTACCTATTTAGAAACAAATTCAAACAAAAAAAAAAAAAACTCACTCCTTTGGCTTGCTCGACATCATGGCGGCATTTTAGCGATGAATCAGTGAGATTTTGGTGTCGAATTGGGTCTTCAAAAATGTGAGCATGCTTCTTAGGGTTTGCAAGCTGTGGGTGTAGAGGAAAATAAAGAAATCAAATGTCCAGAGATGCTCTTATATATATATATATATAAAACATAACGTGAGCGCGTTATGGCTTAGTTTTGCCGAGCCTTAGGCTCGTCATTAGCAAACCATAACATGAGTGTGTTATAACGTGCTCGCATTATGTATTAATTTTTTTTTAAAAAAAATTGCCCACTTTTTGGCCCCCCAACTTTTTGCACTTACCCCCTTGATAACCAAGACCACATTTACTCCTATTGATTTTCTAACATTTCCAAACTCTCACGATGGGTTTGGATGGAGTAGCAAAGTTAGACTCAAGGGGTTTCTACTTTTGTGACTCAAGAGGAGACACCACACCTTTCTTCAAGAACCTTTTAGGTTTACTTGCTCCTTATTTTGAGGTGCTAGAAGAAGGTACATCCTTTACAGATCTTTCTTCTTTACATCTTTAATCTTTGCTTTAGCATTGGGTGTATTATTTTTTAACCTTTCTATTTCTTGTCGAAGCAAGATATATTGAGCACAAAACTACATAAAGGTATCCTGAAATTGCCTCCAACACTCAGATATTTGAGTAGCTTCTTCTAAGTTAGCAACCTTAATCCATAAAGATAAAATGTCATCTTCATCTAAAGTAGATCCCATGTTGTAGAATGTACAGAAACAACACAAACTTAGCTCCAATTACACCCTTAAAATCTTTCCAAAAACACCACCTCTAAAATCCATCTCTTAAAAACAAATGACCTCATGAATTGACATCCAAAATGCATTCAACCTACTTCCCCTTTATCATAGAAAAAATACCTTATAACAACAAATACCCCCTTATTTCTTCATACACCCTTATTTGTTAATTTTACATAAAAATGTTAAAAACAATGTCCTTTATATGCAAATTTTGTAGTAATAATCTATCAACAACAAATCTGACTGTGTACAAACATCGAACCTTACCACTTCCAAAGATGCAAAAGACATTTTGAATGCCTGATCACACACGAATTATTCTACATAACCCTTCTCTCCACAAAAAAAATTCATGCAAACTATATAAAACTCCTTATATCTCCCTTTAACATATTTATTTATATCACCATGTTGAAAAAAATCAGAGATCATCTATGGTTTTTTAATGAATTACATAAGTTCAAAAATATTCAATCTTTTCCTCTTTCTCATAAAAACTTTTGACTCAAAGCAATGCAAAGTAAATCAAAACTTTAACATTTCCCAACAATGTTTTAACTTCCTTTAATTACTTCACCAAATCAAACTATCAGTTTCCAAACCCTAACTTCTACTTGCATTGTGTGAATTAACCGACTAAAATGCCATACCTCAAAAAATTATAGCAGGGAGGAAAGTGCACTAGTTAAAGCTTCTCCCATTCACCTTTATTGCTTTCTCATTCAATAAAATGGCTTAAATTACCTCTGATAACATATTTATGTTTCCAGCCATCTCATTACATACCAACACCCTGGTTCGTAGCCTTTTACCAAATAGCAGAGTGTCAATTCTAAATGTTCAAATCAGACGAATGCCCGTGAGAAGGACCCCGTCCATGGTTGCTTTGGTATTATTGTTATGTTGTAGGCACAGGTTGAAAGGTTGAAAGAAGAACTTGAATTAGCAGTAGATTCAACCTCTGGGAGGCTAGTGTCTTTGTCACATCAGCATACAACAATGCCTTGGATTTTCCCTTACATGAAGCATTCTCCTTATAAGGGACAACTACTTTATCACCAAACTAGTTATGATATTATTAGACCTAATAAATTGCCTGAATACTTTTCCTCTACTTCTACATTTTCACTGAGGCTCTGATACCACTGTTAGGCCCAGATTAAAATGACAAAATAGAATGGAAAAATTATGTTGAATTTCAAAAGAAGATTACAATTTGATTTATAGGTAGAAGAAATGGTTAACTGCTGAAATAGAAAAACTGAATGTAAAACTAAAAATTAATTACATTTTATTAACACTGAGGATTAACATGGTAACAGTACCAAAGATCATGTTGCCTAACACACTCACAGTGTTGCAAAATGCCATATGCGGAATATTTACAGCCTTTCCCTTGTTCTCAAAAATTAGTTGAATCGTGTGAAATACTTGATCTCTTCTGAGATGTTGCAAAGCTTCTAGTCTTCGGGGCCTGAAAAGTTCAACGGTTGAAATCCGTCTGAGATATTGATAGTGAGGACTTGTAGTGGGTAAACAATTTGGCTATTTCTATGATTGTTCTCCCAACAAAGATGTGGTCATGGGTTTTCAGAATCTCCTTCACCATGGCAGGAGATGAGACCACCATGATTGTTTTCATGCCCAAATGAATACTCACGAGTGGTCTGTATTTTAGAGAAAATGCACAAAGAACCTAGTGGGGGCTTTTGCATAGCTAAAATAAGTTTGCTACAATATGCCAAGCAGTAAGTCCAGGCAGAAGTGGAATGGGTTCTTTTGATCCATATGTTGGGTAAGTGCACAAAGATGAGGGACCAAAATGGGGTCTTAAGATGCCACTTTTTTTTTCTAAAATCAAGAAACATTGATGTTGGATGAGAAATTGAAGATAGCTACACTCAAAATTGAAGATAGAACAAAAACAAGAGTAGTAATGCTCCTAATCTAGTTTCTAAACTACTATTTTTTTCCAAAAATGGTTGAGATTAAGGGGTTCAAAAAGGGGGAGCACACAAATTGGTCATGTTTTTCTAAAAAAACCATAACATAGTGTCTGGTGTGCTACCCCTAAAATGTTAACTTTTTTTTTAGTTTTTAATAATCACTCCAATGAGAAATTAGCTAACACCATGTAGTTTATCCCTGATTTTTCTAATAATTTTTTCATGAAAAACTAAATTTTTAGTAATTTTCAAAGTGGACACATCCTGAAAAATAGAAATTTGAGCGTGCTCCCCCCTTAAATTTTTGAAAACTAATCAAAACTCAAAAAAAAAATTGAATACATGTATAATGGAGTCTAGTTTCTAAAAATGTAACTTATTTCAAATTTCGATGAACGGTTAAAAAAAAGTCAAAAATACTAAACACTAGTTTTTGACAAAAAATGGACACACTAACAAAAGAAATTAAAGATGAAACCCTTAACGTACTCAAAATGTGAAAAACATTATATGGTTAGATAGCTAATAGAGAGCTTAAGATTATGATGGTGATTTTTTTGATTTTTGCTGGCCTCATTTTCAACTTGCCAAATTTTAAAATTTTGTGTCAAATCCTTATGTTGAGTCACTGCTAGTCAAAACTTTTCCTGAAGTGTTGAGTTGATTTCTAATTTGAAGGAGGAATTTTTTGCCTATTTCAGCTGAAGTCTTGGAAGCCATCCTGGTACGTGACAAATCATGAAAATAATGAAATCTCAAAATATGCAAGGGTTGGAGAGAAATCCTTTTACAAGTATGTTTCTATGGCTATTTCACCTAATGTGGCAACTTTTTAGGCTCATACACCTTCTGGTTTGTGAAATTTTAAAACTTCAATTTTTTGTCAGATAATTTGCAGAAATAATTAAATCATAGTTTTTGCAAGGGCTGGAGCAGAATCATCTAGCAGGGAGATTTATAATGTTATTATGAACAATGTGGCAATATTTCATGAGAAAATATTATCGCTATCAAAAGTTACGTCAGTTTTACTTCTCCATTGCATGTGCACACTTGACAACAAATGATATAAATTTTCAATAAATTAGAAATTTTCACAAGTTATAACGAGTTGTACAAGTACATGAAAGTATTGATAAAGGAGGTAAGGAGGTAACTTAGAAATTTTCACAAGTTGTGAGAAGGTTAGTGAAAATTAGAAGTCTTCGAGAACCTCTAAAAAAGGTGAAAGTGAGATTAACTTGTGAAATTGACTAAGTATAAAGGAGGTACCACTTTCCAATTTGGCTAAGTGGAGAGTTTACTTTTAAAAGTAAGTTGTTATCAGCCTACTTAGAAAAAAAAAAGTTGGCGTCTACTTTCACTTTTGGCTAAGTTGACGTCCACTTTCAGTTTTTGCTAAGTTAGTGTCAACTTTCACTTTTGGCTAAGTGAACATCTACTTTTGAATTTGACTAAGTTGGGGTCTACTTTCAGTTTTGGGTAACTAAAAACAAGGCATGGGTTTTGATTTTTCCTAACTCACAGAATTGCACTAAAAAGGTGAAGTTTTTTGTTAGTGCAAAAAGAAGTAACTTGCAATTTCGGGTAACTTGTGGAAAGTGTTATGGCTGCAAATAAAAGTAGTTATTATAACTACTTAAAAACTAAAACCCTGGCTGCTCTCCAACCTTTCAAAACTAGTTATGGACATTCATTAGAGCATAGTAAAATGGAGACCTTTGTCAGACATGCAAGAAAATGTACTTGGAAAATGTAAAGCAAAGGTCCATGACCTTACTAGTGTCCTCCCAGCTGCAATAAAATGGAAACATCCTTCACACTTTTCTCTGCATCACCATTGTTGCATAGGGCCTTTGACAATCTTCAAGGGTATATTGTTGCACTAGAAACATCAGCCAGTCAGGAAGGTCATGCTAAGTAACTTGAAGATGAAATTAGAGAATTGAAGAATCAACATAAGCGTGATATGATGGAAGAAATGGCACGATGCCAACTTCTTGAACAGACCCTTGTTGACAAGAGAAGCACTGGTAAACTTGCAACATCAAATTGTTTTGGAGAAAGCTTTGTGCTAGTCACAATTGAACATTTTGATGTTAGTGATCTTCGTCAAAAGGATGGGGAGTTATCTTCTTACATGACCTGTTTGGCCTTTTTAGAATCAATACATGATTCATTAGCTGAAGAATTGCTCGAAATGACTAATGAGTGTGAAAAATTACGTATAGAGGTAGTTGCTTTGCCTTGGTTAAGGGCAGATCCGGGAGCATAGCCAAAGCACATTTACTATTTGACAACATACCTCAAAGAAATGCCATCGAATGGAATGCAAAGATTGAAGGGTATGCACGAAACGATTTCATTGAAAAGGTCTTAGAAACTTTCTAGCAAATGCAATTTTCAGGCACAAAGACAAATTCTACTCTCTTTGTCAGCATCCCCACACCCCCTACCAAACTATGAACTCCAATGAAGGATTTCTATTTGATATCATAGTTGAAATATGCTTTGGTAGACATATTTGCAAAATGTGGGAGCATAGAGGAGGCACATGAACTGTTTAGCAAAATGCCCCAAAGAAATATGGTCTTGTAGAGTGAAATGTGATCAGGATATGTACAAAATGGATTTGTTGAAAAGGCACTATTAAATTTCATGAAAATGTAATTTACAAGTATAAAACCAGACTGCATGAGTTTTTCTAGCATCCTCCCAGCTCGTGCAAAATTGAAAGACTTGCAACTGTTTGACAGGATACCTCATGAGTTGTTGTACCATGGTCTCGTAGAATGCAACAATTGCAAGATATTCACAAGATAGTTGTTGAAAAGGTCACAAAAACTTATCAACAAATGTGATTGGTGAGTATAAAGCCAGATTCTATAGCTACCGTACCATCAAAAATAGAGAAGAAGTGAAATTTTTGTCAGATATGATAGTTAGAAATGCTTTGTTAGACATGTATGAAAAATGAGGATGCCTAGACAAGGTGGTGAAGCCTTTACCAGCGTCCTCCTTGTACAACAAGACAGAAGGCACGTGAACTATTTTACAAAATACCTCAAAGAAATGTGTTCTCATGGATGGTAATGATTGCAAGGATAGGCACACTATATATTTATTGAAAATACGTTAAAAACTTTCAAATGAATGCAATTGGCTAGTGATATGGCTATCCCTCAAAGCATAACGAAACATATATTCTTGTCATATATTGAAGTTTGAAATGCTCTAGCAGACATATATGCAAGATGAGGGCATAAACAAATCCCTTGAACTATTTGACATAATGCCAGAACAAAGATGATGTAGTTTCACTGAAGGCAATGAGTAGGTGTGCCACCATTCCACAACCTTCACCAGCATTTGCATGTAGCCTGTATGGGAAATTTAGATCAGCATATGGACATCCCCGAAAGCATGATCAAAAGTGAATTTTTGTCATATGTTGTTATTGAAAATGCCTTGAACAACATGTTTACAAAATTCTTTGATTGGCCCAAAGGGGTAATAATAATAAATGGTGCAACTACAAGACTAGCTTGGTTTCACCTTAGCTGCTATCCTAGAATTATTCATTGCAATATAAGCTTTAACTTGCATGTTTTCAAATAAAGATCATGAACCGAGGCCATCTCTCAACGCTTATATGAATGGTGATTTTAGTGATTTGGGTTATGTATCACTGGAATACATGTGCACCTTTGTTTCCACTTCAAAGGGGAACATCTTTAGTTTTGAAGTGTTGTTCTAGAGTTGGAAGCCATTGAAAAATCTTTTGTTGGCGGGGGATATGTTTAAGAGCTTCTACAAGTTCTAAAGGTGGCTTGTAACTATGTTGCTTATTCATATAATGAAAGACCATCTATGTACAAGGGTTACCATCTGCTAAGAACTATTGGTGAGAAATATAGATTTTAAGATCAGAATGATGATATACCTCTTATGTCAGATACAACTAAGGGTGATTAATTAAATGATCTTTTAGTGTAAGAGAAGCAAACTAAAATTTGGCTATAGATATGAGTATATCTCAAGAAATTCTTGGACAAGTGGCAAAGATAAATTAGATTCTTAGCTATAGAGCATAATCCACTCAATCGGAAAGTTGTTTAATGGTTAAAAGTTTAGAACTTTATGAAGAAATGGAGTGTCTACAAAGTAAAGTCATCTCCTTATCAATAACATTCTCTAGTACCAAGGATCATCTTCAAAAGAAAAGTCAAGAGTATGTGCAAACACAGGAGTCTAAGATTCAGGTATATAGAAGAGTTGTCAACATTCGGCAAGCTTTGACCACCAAAGTGGAGTAAACGGAGATGGAGAGTACCTTAGTGAAATTCACAACTCAAAAGTTGCAAGTTTCATGTTACCTTTTTGTAAAAATGACTTATGTCACATGTTGTAACTAAGGGTTAGAAAATGAGCTTTGTTTCTAGAAAAGTTAGGTAAAATCTAACTAGAATAAAGCTTATTTTTAAATCATTATATTTCAAAAAGGTAGTTACTAGGTAGTTATGAAGTAGTTATTAGGTGGTTACAGGGTAGTTAATAAGGATAAGCCTATAAATACAAGGCTATTTCAAATGTAAAAGGGGGATTTTTTAGAAGAGACTTAGAGGGGGATTTATGGAGAAGCTTTTCATAGACCTTTGGTCTAGCACTTTGTATATGAAAGCCTTTGAAATTGTATAATTTCACAAAGAATAATGAAGAGTACTTTGGTTCGTATGTTTCAATGGTGTTTCTAAGCTATTGTTACTAATTTCTTGTATGTTAGATTGGTAATACTTTTGTGTCACTGTGCAAATCATAGGTCATCCATTGAAACATTTTAACTATGCAATTGGTGTAAAGAAATACAATCTTATCTTGGTATCTTGATTCAAATGTTGTTGATGTAACCTATCTCATAGTGTGTGGGATTAGTACATCATTGTTATAATATCATATACATTGTTGTCCAATCCATCATATAGATTTAGGAACATAGTTTCTAACTCTTATGGTGAAACCCCCCTTTAACATGTTAATAAATATGTGAAATCCCAGTCGGTATTCATGTGTCTACCATTAGGATTTCTATAATTCATTTTTCTTTTAGTTTTCCTTTACCTTCAATATTTCTGGTTAAAATACCACAAAAACCCCTATTTTGATCATCCAAGGGAGCTGCCCCTCTCAAATGCAGAGGAAGATTGTTGCTCTGTCACGATCTCTCTAATTGTTAGTCAGTTCGTCGCTACTTTCTGGGAAAAATAGAGTCATTCTTGAGAATTCATTTGCAGCAACCAATTTGTTTACCAACAAGTTTTTATTGAAAAAAGTGCCATCCTGATGGGGAGCACGCTCCATATTATCTCCAAATTTTGCTAAAAACTGGTAAAAACATGTCAAAGAAAGCTCAGCATAATGTGAGCGCATTATAATGCACTCGCATTATGTGAAATCAATAATGCGAGCGTGTTATAACACTCGCGTTATGTTGAGCATGTTTGGCTAGACACATGCCAATTGCATTTGATTGAAAGTTTCTAAAGCCTTTTCAACAAATCCATTTTTTGCATATCTTGCAATCATTGTCCATTCCATTATAGAACATCTCTTTGAGGTGTTACATCATACAATCGACATGCCTTGTCTATGCTTGCACACTTTACATACATGTCTACAAGGGCAGCTGCACACTTCCTATCATCTCTCTCACTCTCTACTTCCCTCCCCTCTCTACCTCCTACCCTCTCTCTGAGTCTCTGCTTCCCTCCCCTCTCTACCTCCTACCTTCTCTCTCACTCTCTTCTTCCCTCCCCTCTCTCTCACTCTCTACTTCCCTCCCCTAACTACCTCCTATCCTCTTTCTGAGTCTCTACTTCCCTTGCCTCTTTACCTCCTACCTTCTCTCTCACTCTCATCTCCCCCCTCTACCTCCTACCCTCTCTCTCACTCTCTACTTCCCTCCCTTGTCTACCTCCTACCCTCTCTCTTAGTCTTTGCTTCCCTCCCCTATCTACCTCCTACCCTCTTTCTCTCTTCTTCCTTCCCCTATCTACCTCCTACCCTCTCTCACTCTCTACTTCCCTCTTGTCTCTACCTCCTACCCTCTCTCTCACACTCTACTTCCCTCCCCTCTCTACCTCTCCTCATCATTCTTCCCATCCAATGAAATTTCATAAATTATCTTGTTTCCATTTCATCATCCCAATTTATATCCTCATCCCTCTTTGCATGTCCTAGTTTTCTTGTTTCGATATTCTTTGTCAACATGGGAGAGGAGAGGGAGGAAGAGGGAGAGAGGATGGAGATGGAGGGGAGAGAGAGGGGAGAGATAGTGTGATAAGGAGAGAGAGAGAGAGTCCTAGTTTTCTTTTTTTAGAGAGAGAGAGGTTTGGTCAGGTTTATGAGTTTAGGGTTGCTTAAGTTTAGGGTTTAGTGGAATTATTTAGGGTTGTTGAGGTTTATGGTTTAGGGGTTAGGTTTTAGGGGCATTATTTAGGGTTTTGGGAGAGAGAGAGAGAGAGAGGTTTAGGGTTGCTCAGGTTTAGGGACATATTTATGGTTTATGAGTTTAGGGTTGCTCAGACCTTTAGGGGCATTATTTAGGGTTTATGAGTTTCTAGGGTTGCTCAAGTTTAGGGTTTAGGGGTTAAGCTTAAAGGGGAATTATTTTATAATTTCCCTCTAATCCTCCTAGTCCTAATGCATTAGTCCACCCATCTCCTAATCCATCAATCCCTATCATCCATCCACCATATAACTCACCATCTAATCCACCATCAAACATTCTAAGTTATAATCCATCAACCCATGAATGCTTGAAAATTTTTCTCCAAAGAGTCAAGACTCTTTATAAATTCCAAAAATGAAAGAAAAGATATGAAGCCATCCAAATCCACTGATCCAATTCCATCCCCCTCTAACACTCCCAATCCTAATCCATCTCCTCCTATATCCATTCACTCGATCTTAATCCTAACCCCACAACATCTTCCATCATTGTCCATCAACTATATGCATATCCTAGTCCATCAACCCATGAAGCCATGAAGGATGTGACCCAAAGACTATTAGAAAGGAATCTAAGAACATCATGTACTCAAATTCCTATCCTTGAGCCTAACAAAGAACTTCCTAATAACATGTCTACCATTGCAACACCATCATCCACTCCCATGTCTATCCATTTCATTGAAGAGACTCCTACCATAAGTCCAATTCAAACCCCATCATGTCTAGCCATGTTGTCAAACATCCAAATATTATTGATCCCATCTAAGAAACCATCACATCCATCTACGAAACCCAATAGCTATGTTAAGAGCATAGTCCAAAGCATGTGGAAACACGAACCACCCATCCTAATCAAAATCCAAACATCCCATCTAATCCCATCACGGATCCCTTACCATCTCATGGTCAACCTCTCTACATCGATCCCATCATTGATCCTCCAACATCTCCTAGTGAACCCCCATTACCACCTCTTACTCCCTAATCTAATGAATATCAATGCATCCCCACTTACCCTATCCATATCTAATATTGCACTATCCATTCTGATGCTCCCTATGATCAAGATTTTATCCATGAGCAAGTAACCCACATCACTCCTATCCATTATCCCATTATCCCTATCCATCATCCCACTAGTCCTATTCATTATCCATCAATATCCCATGACGAGACACTTGGTCCCTAAGAAAATATAGATAATCAAACAAATAACTTAGATCCTATCAAATCACATCCCAATGAGGATAATGATAATCAAGATCTAAGAATTCTACATCCATTTCCCATCAATTCTCCATCATCCCCTATCGAACTATATGTTTAGGGGTTTAGCCTGGTTACTCAAGTTTAGGGTTTAGGGATTAGGGGAATTTATTTGAGGTTTACATGACTTTAGGTTTTCTCAAGTAAATAGGCTTTAGGGAAATTATTTAGGCTTTAGGGGTTTAGGAATGCTCGAGTTTAGGGTTTAGGGTTTAGGGTTTAGGGGTTAGGGGTTTAGGGTTTCTCGATTTTAGGGGTTATGGTTTAGGGTTTAGAGAGAGATAGAGCAAGGGGACAAATAGAGATTGGGAGAGATAGGGAGATAGAGATTTAGGATTGCTTCCAGGGTTTATGGTTAAGGGGTTAGGGGTTTAGGGTTGCTTGTTTTTAGGGTTTAGGATTTATGGTTTAAGGGTTAGGGATTAAGGTTTAGAGGTTTAGGTTAGGGTTTAGAAAGAGAGGACTGATAGGGAAATATAGAGGAGATCTAGCCTAGGAGAGATATCTTTGTCTCCTCTATCCCTCTCTCTAACTATATCTGCCTCTCTATCTCTCTCTCTCCCTATCTCTCTATCTTGGTCTCTCTTTCGATCCCCTCTCTCTAACTCTAGCTTTCTATCTCTCTCTTGCTCACTATCTCACTCCCCATCTCTATCACTCTCTCAATCCGTCTACCTCAAATCTATCTCCCTATGTCTCTGGAAATCTCATGAATATCTCTTTCCCTATCTCTATCTCTCCACATATCCCTATCTCTTAATCTATCCCTCGCTACCTCTCTCTCTCCCTCCCTCTCTATCTCTCTCCTCCTCTCTATCTATCTCCCCATCCCTCTACCTCTTGAAATCTCTCTACCTATGTCTCTAGACATCTCTCCATCTCTCTCCCCATAACCCTATCTCTTAATATATCCCTCTCTAACTCTCTCTCTATATTTCCCTATCTATCTCTCCCTCACTAGATCTATCTCCCTATATCTCCCCTCTCTCTATATAGCTATCTATATCTCCCTCACATTCCAAGGGGTTGATAGAGAGAGGGAGAGAGATATACAGAAAGAAAGGAAGATGGAGTTGTAGAGAGGGAGGATAGAGAAATAAATAGAGAGAGAGACTCTCCTATGTAGATACAAGGTTACATTTGACCCTCCTAGTATAGATAAGTTCTATTGCATGAACCACATGGATATTTGAGTCTAGGGATACTCTTGGACCATCACTTGATTACCTATTTGATGCACTACATGCATAGTTACAATATATTTTATGTGAGAGCATGACATCCTAGACCATGATTTTGGCAACAACATTGAGAAGGTTATGATTTTTCCATGCATGAAGCTTAATGTTTTCATGCTTCCTAGAACACGCTTGCATTATAATGTGCTCACATTATAACGTGCTCATATTATAATGCGAGCGTGTTATAATGTGCTAGCATTATGGGAAGCATGAAAAATAGGGAAAAAGCATGTGGGATCCATGATTTAGACCCCACATGTCTATTATTCTTTCTTTTCATGTAGTATATTCGACAAGAAAATGCTTTTCATGTTGCTTGACATATTAAGAATCATTTTTAGATCAATCCACCACCTTTTTTGTTTTATCAACATAGAAGAACCGATTTTGCATGTTTTTGGAGAAATTTTGATTATTTAAACCTAAAGTTTCATGTTTCATGTGTGATATCAAGTTTCAATGCTAATTACCATTGATATATAGATTGAATGTGATGATATATGTTTGTTTTTTCCATAAATTTCACTAATCCTAATCTAGAGTTATATAGAATTCATAATCAAACTTGCGAAAAAGAAGAATTTGAGGATTTTGAAGCCATATTTTGGAGAATTGGTTAACTCCAATATCAAATTCTAAGGTATGTTCAAGTTATGTCCATTTTAATTCACTTATATATGTTCTTGTGTTCTTTATGTCTTTATGTTCTTTATGTTCTAAGATATGTTCTTTAAATATGTTTTCATACTTAGTCAAAAGTTGTTGACCAAAACATATGAATCATGTATGTATGTCTTCATACATTGCAACCAAAATCAAAATATGGCTTTCAATAACAAAGGCAAACTCAAGTAATTGCTTCTTATCACTTTGATACCTCAAAACATTCTCTAGAAAATATATACATGTTCTCAATTGTCATTGCATGCACTTCAGCACTGTCGCATGTGCCCTTGCACTACCATACATGCTCTAGAAACTCACTTAGCTCATGATGCAATAGCGAGTTCTTCACCAAGCGTCTTGCAGTTGCTACCATAAAAACTATTAGTTGTAATAAATCTCCATGCCATAGCACAATGTCCAACCTATCTCATCATTATATTCTTCTTCCTTCTCATCTTCTCATCTTCTCATCATTATATTTTTCTTTAATAACCTATCTCACCATTTATCCTTCAATGATCTTGTGATTGCTAGGTTGTAATGCACCAATTTACTTATGTAACTCCTAGGGTTTGATCATTCTTATTTTGGACTACTATTTGAACAATATCATGTGATATTCCTAAGGTTACAACGACTATCCTATATATTTATGATTCCTAGAAAACCCCTCATTTACATCTTGACAAGATATCAAATTATCTTCATACCTGGTTTGATGTTCCTATTGACTATCATGATAGTCCTAGTTGTGTTGATAGTCCATTTAAGGTGCTTGACAATTCTAATCCATATATAAGATCAGTACTTTTCATCATGTTGTCATCTCTTACCTTGCGAATAGATGCCTCGACTAATGTTTAGAAGAAAAAGTCTATGGCGTTGTCTTGAGATTCTAAAAAAGTTCACAAACATAATTGATTCTAGAAGTTTGATACAACACCATAGACTTTTAAAAGTCTTTTTTGTCAAATAAAACTACCAATCATGTCACATCACCATCTAATCTTATCATCCAAAACATAAAAAGATCTAGCATAAGGGAAATAAATTGATCATAAAAATACACTTCCTAATTTTGGATGAGTTTTTGTAGCACTAGTTATCTCCTTAAGCTTATACAACTACAGGATTTAAGAGTTTTTGTGCTGTAGACAATATCCAAAACCTTTTATTGGATGAAACAACATCACACAATTGATATATGCTTGCTTATTACCAACTATGGGAATGGTGTTTCGGTAGCCTCAAGTCCACTCTTGCATTGTATATTTGAATGATACTTTCTCATTGGTATACACTTTGATGGAGTCCTCATTTCCAATACTACAAATGATCAAGGGAATCATAATTCATGAATCAAAGGTGAATATGTTCCTCAACATATTCCATAAAAAATAAAGTTTATGCATGATTGGAAGGGGTTCTATAACATGTCGTTATGAAATTTGTAGAACTATAAATTTACTCTTAATTTTCTAGTCATGAAAATGATAATTAAGTCAATAGACAATCCTATAACATTTTACTTGTGGAACCATGGATCACATACATGTGTTCTAGTATTGGTTTGCAATAAGTGTGGTTTAAAATTAACAAAAAACATAATAATATTAACATTTGTGTTGTATGGTACTCAAACCTTTATGAGTAGGGTCTTGTGCATCTTAGGCTAATAATTTGTAAAACACAAATGAGAGTATGATTTTTCAATATTAAGGCATTTCTGGTTCACCACTAGAGTTCATGTTTGTAACCACTTGTCATTGTACTCTTCAAGCATAAAATACCAAGCTCATCATTGTTGATCTTGCGACCTCTCTTTCTCCACATGAGAACTCTCGTTATGTTGTGAGAATAGTCTTCTATGTTTATGATGTGATAGTCTATGTGGTTGTTTGTAATAGTCATATAGCACAATTTGATAGTCTTTTCCCTCAACATGACCTCCATACTTAGCAATTTGTCTATCATTATTTATGGTAATGTTCACATATGGGATATACTTAAATTATTATAGTTTAGGACAACTTTTCATCATGAAACAAAACTCTGTCCTAAATTTCTGCACCTTGTTATTCCTAGAAAACCCCTCCTTTACACCTTGACAAGATATCAAATTATCTTCATACCTTGTTTGATGTTCCTATTGACTATCATGATAGTCCTAGTTGTGTTGATAGTCCATTTAAGGTGCTTGACAATTCTAATCTGTATATAATCAGTCCAATCATGACCTCCAAATAGCCCATCAAATCTTTTTGTCATAAATCACACTACTTGCAATGTCCTTCCATAATCATGGCTTCTTATTGCCACCCTTTCTACTATTTTTCTACCTTCATGTAGCCTCTTGATCTCCTTCTTAGATCTTCTATGCACCTCACAACCATGAAACCAACTTGTACCTTCATTACACAACTAATGCACTTAATATTCTTCTTGATGTCTTAACAATTCTCTGATGACCTTCATCCATCAATATCAATCATTTAGATACTCTTTAGTCCTAATTGACTACTCTATCATGTGAGAGTAGAGTACATTGTGATGAACAACAATCCTTTTGTGCATGGGTTGGTAAGCATATGATTGTTATAATAGTCATCTCCAACTATTAAAATACCCCTTGTAACCAAAGACCATAATTACCCTCTTATTAACAACACCTTCGATATTCAATGATGAGGGTTTTATTCTCTGTACTAGCATTGTTTCTTCTTTTGACAGCATGGCAATCATATTCATAGGCCATGTGATAAAATCTTTTGGAAAAGGACAACCTTAGGGTTGCTATATCACAATCATAGTGCTCATGATTGTTCTTGCATCTCATGTGACACCATTTCAATGTTGTTCATGATAACCTTATAGCATAAAAATAGACCCAATTATTCTTATGACTGATATGATATGATATTGAGAGGACAATCATAATCTAGTCATTTTAACACAATTTTCAGAAGTTGCATGAAGGCTAATCAGTCATTTATGATTGTTATATCATTGTTGATTAGTCATTTATCAGTCATTTATGACTGTTATATCAATGTTGATCAGTCAATTATGACTGTTATATCAATGTTGACAAGTCATTTATGATTGTTATATCATTGTTGATCAGGCATTTATGATTGTTATATCAATATTGATCAGTAATTATAAAAGTTCTAATTATCATTGTCTTATTCATATTGCTTGTAGAAATCATCATCATGCTGAGGAAATGAGCAAAGACTTTAACACTAGAAGAGCGTGAAGCTGAGAATGAGAGGAAAAGAGAAATAATGAGGCAAATTCAGGAAAGTAGGAAATTGTCAACCATACAAGAAGACAATCCACCATTGCCAATTCACTAGTAGAAAAATAGAAATAAATGACTAAAAAAACTACCAAAAATTGGTCATGCGACTAGTAGTTTGGTCACGTGACCATTGGTAGTTTATTGCCGGTCATTTATCTCGTGACAAATTTATGACTAAACAAATTTTAGTCATTAATTTGGTAGTATATTTAGTCATCAATTTGGTAGTATATTTAGTCATCAATTTGGTAATATATTTAGTAATTAATTTAGTCATTGATTGTTGTTAACTGGTCATTTATTTAGTCATGGCAGTCATTTTTATTTACTGGTTTCCATTAATTGGTAGTAAATTTAGTTATGATATAAACAATTTATTAAATACCATAAATTTTATAATGCAGAAAAAACGTATTATTAAATTTGAATTAAAACATAAAAGAAAATAAATTTGGAAAACTATATATTTTATGATGCTGCCAAGTAAAGATTGGTAAATTTGAGCCAAAACTTTCTATTTGAGAATTAGCCAATAAGAAAATGAAACAAGATAAAGAAAAGTGGCAATAAATATTGACACCATTTGGTATGGCATCTCGTCAACATGGAAATGTTTTTGGTTTTGTACAATTGCAGTAAAATATGAATTCATCTGCAAGCTCCCAAGCTTCAGGAGTAATTTTGACATCAAATGCCAAAATTGCAGCATCCTCTTTCTTCTTTTTCTCAAGCATTACACTCGCACACATGACATCTTTTTTATGCACAGGCCCAACACCAATTGAACTAACTAGGATGCTTACAACTGGGGTCTTCTTAGAACTCAAGTAAAGCCTGCAGAGATCTAAGAGTTGAAGCTTGAACATAAACTCCTTCCCCACTCTTGTCAATCTGAGACATTACATTATTGATATCTTGCATTGCTTCTTCCTTAATATCCTCTAAATCATCATTAGGTCCAACAACATATAACTGATTTTCTACTATGGCATGCTTAAGACCCTAAAATCAAGAAATTGTAGCTAAATTTCATTGTTCACATATATTTGATAAATTTATGCTCATATAAATAAAATTATTAGCCTAAAATTTGATACCTGAGCAGTTATCTTGATTCCTTGTGTAGCCTTCAACTCTTTATGATGTTGATAAGATCCCTAAAACAAAGGACTACCTGCAAATGAAAAATTCAATATCTTACATTAAAATAAGACTAGATTCCAAAAAAACCTCCTTCTTATTGCTTTGCACTATGGATTCTTTCAAAACAAAATTTTCATAGATGTATATTAAAATTAAATGGATTGCAAAGAAAGTCCACTAAGATAAGAACAAAAACTTATAAAGTAAACAAATTTTGCATTCAAACTTATGTAACATCAACATAAGCATGGTTGTCATGCAAGGGATTTGGATAAGTCTATAGCATACACATAATCCACCAAAGGTCCCTAAATTAGTAACAACCATGACTAATCTTGTCCATATTTTTAGTTCATTGATATTTAATAACCTCTAAATAATTATTTGCAAAATGAAGAAATGTTTTGAGTGGACCATTTTGAAAAATAATAGGAGCGTAGAGAATATATATAGCAACAATAATACACTATACTTTATATATAATAGGCTCAGATACACAAGCATTATAGATAAAACCATGGTTAGTGAATTTAGCATGATGCAAAACTTCCAATCTCGCATTCACTGATAAATTCACTAATACAGAAACTATTAAACTGGATGCATCAGGCTCTGGAATTAAAAGGACAAATTATTTGTTATCAGAAAATATTGCCCTTCTTATACCAAAATCTATAAATGACAATAGGAAATGTGTAGAATGAGAATGACCAAGAGCTTGAAATAAGATATTCTAATGAAGATGGAGATGTCATATCTATGTTAAATGATGGGAATTCAATTTATGTATTCAATCATGGATCCTACCCTTCTCGTCTAGAGGTCGCATGGAGTAGAAAGCACTTAACTATTTTGCAAAGTTGTTGGAAGCCACATGGTGGAGGAGGCAAAACTTACTGGTTCCTCTCTTTATTCCCCAATATTCCCCACTCTCACACCCCTAAACCATTAACTCCATAATAGCTCCTCAAAGATACAGGGTGGCATGCACATCAATGTTTTCAGATACAGTTCTATATATGGTCTCCACGTTTAGCAGTAAATCCATTACCCAAGCAAAAAATAGATGTTCTTTATTGTGGCCAATCAATGTATTCTTCATAATCCAATTGAGTCCCACCAAGAACCGAACCAACAAGAAGACTGGTCAAAGATCGCCATGTTTATCGCTATGTTGAAGAGACCACATTCAGAGTCAGACCGATATGGTAAGGTCCCACTGATGGAGGATATCGAGGGGAAACCAAATGGACTCCTTCCGATATGTAGATCTCCTGCCAAGGTTGTTTCCTTCCCGTCGTTGAACTTCAAAGCACATCCATTAATGATGGAAATGGTTCACAACTCTCACAACAATTTCTCATGCAACAGTCTTTGAGATAAGTTTCGTTATCATTTTAATTCCTCTATCTTTCATCAATCTCCTTATCATTTGAACCTCGCCCCAACTGCCCACTTCTACATAGATATTTGAGAGAAGAACATAAGTCACAAAATTTTTAGGATCCAAATCGAAAAGAAGAATTGTTGTAAATTCCCCTAAGCTTATATTCATATGTAATCTACAGGCACCAAGAAAACACATCCACACAACCAACACAGGTTTAATTGGCATCTTAATGATAAGGTTTAGGGTGTCCTCAAGATAGCCAACACAGGAAAGAAGTTCAACCATGCACACATAATGATCAACTGTAGGTGTAATACAATAATGGTTACTCATGTGATTGAAGTATGTACAACCCTCATCCACTAAACCTGCATGGCTGCATGCACATAAAACACAAGCAAAGCTTACAATGTCAGGATATGTTCCAGAGTGCTTCATTAATTCAAAGATTTTAAGAGCATCCTTGCAAAATCCATTTTGTGCATATCCTGCAATCATGGCATTCCATGAGACCACATTTCTTTGAGGCATTATATCAAACAGCTCATGTGCTTTGTCTATGCTTCCACATTTTCTATACATGTCTGAAAGGGCAGTTACAACTTCAACATCTAACAGAATTTATCTATCCTTTATGCTTTGATGGATGTCCATACCCTGTTCAAAAGCACATGTTTTGGCATAGGCAGGAAGAATGCTGGCAAAGGTTGTGGAATCCAGCTTTACTTTTGCCAATTGCATTTGCTTGAAAGTTTCTAAATCCTTTTCAACAAATCCATTTTGTGCATATCCTGCAATCATTGCATTCCATGAGATGACATCTCTTTTAGGCATTCTGCCAAATAGTTACATGCCTTGTCTATGCTTCCACATTTTGCATACATGTCTATCAGAGCATTTCCAACTATAATATCTGATAAAATTCCCCCTTCCATTATGCTTTGATGGATGTCTATACCCTATTCCAAAGCTCCCATTTTGGCATAGTTAGGGAGGATGCTGGCAAATGTTGTGGAATTTGGCTTAACAACTACCAATTGCATTTGCTTGAAAGTTTCTAAATCCTTTTCAATAAATCCATTTTGTATATATCCTGCAATCATTGCAGTCCATGAGACCACATCTCTTTAAGACATTCTATAAAACACTTCATGTGCCTTGTCTATGCTTCCACATTTTGCATACATGTCTACCATGGCAGTTGTAACTACAGCATCTGATAGAATTCCTCTATCTTTTATGCTTTGATGGATGTCAACACCCTATTCCAAAGCTCCCATTTTGGCACAGGTAGGGAGGATGCTGGCAAAGGTTGTAGAATTTGGCTTTACACCTGCCAATTGCATTTGCTTAAGATTTTCTAAAGCCTTTTCAACAAATCTATTTTGTGCATATCGTGTAATCATGGCATTCCATGAGACCACATTTCTTTGAGGCATTATGTCAAATAGTTCACATGCCCTGTCTATGCTTCCACATTTTCCATACATGTCTACTAGAGTTGTTGCAACTACAATATCTGTTAAAATTCCTCCATCCTTTATGCTTTGATGGATGACCATACCCAGTTCCATAGCTCCCATTTTGGCACATGCAGGGAGGATGCTAGCAAAGGTTGTGCAATTTGGATTTACACCTGCCAATTGCATTTGTTTGAATATTTCTAAAGCTTTGCCAATAAATCCATTTTGTGCATATCCTGCAATCATTACATTCCATGATATGACATCTCTTTGAGGCATTCTATCAAACAATTTGCATGCCTTACAGTGTATGCTACCACATTTTGCATACATTTCTACCAGAGCTTTTTGAAATATAATATCTAAAAAAAAATCCCCCTTCCATTATGCTTTGATGGATGCCAATTCCCTATTCTAGAGCTCCCATTTTGGCATAGGCTGGAAGTACGCTGGCAAATGTGATCAAAGACTTTTCAAGCATACTCCAAACTTCTGCACTTTACATACATGTAAATAAGCTTATTATGAAAAATTATGTGTAGCAAATGTAAATTGCTTGTAACTGATAAAAGAGTGCATTATTTTCCCTTGTGAAAGCTTGTTCTTGAGAATGCAGGTCTGCAATAAGTGAATATATGTAGAATAGTCTTCAGGAGGGTTGTGTGTGGTAAGAAGAATGTGCAGTGCCTCCTTCAACATAATCCTATGAGATTGAGATGAGTAATAGCAAAAATCATAGTAGAAATCCACAAGGTAATAGCAGAAATCATAGCAAACAAAAATACAAGGTGACATCAGCTGAGAGAAGAAAGACAAAACATTTATGAAACATTTAGTGAACTTCCATTCTATTGTACTATGTATTGTTAATGAAAGCTAAAGTGATGCAGGAGCATCCAATGGTGTAAGGGTAATCTTGCATCACCCAAAAAGAAGTTAATTCAAAATCATTGTAGTTGTTTTCATTTCTTTCCATAATTAGTGTTTCTGGTTCCATAATATCCAGGATAATAATGTAGGACTTTCAGTTTTTCCAAAATTGCTAAAAATAGCAACCTGCTATTTTTAGAAAGTTTGCATTTGGGCACGTAATGAAGCAAAAACTTCTAAAAAGTTACATAATGGAAATATAAGACCTTTGGTGAAGGAATTAGGCAAAGATCATTTGTGAGTTGAAAGATATTAAAGTTTTTGTTTTCTAAAAAGCCCCTAAAAATTTTTGGAATGAGATATGAGGCACTAAAACTTCCCATAAGGTCTTGAAAAGTTGACAAAAAATCCGTTTATGGATTTCCAGCGTGATATTTCACATCGCGAGCTTTCCGACGCTTAAAATGGTTCGTCAATCGGACACCCAGATCAAAAGTTATGCTTCCCGGAAGTTGACTTACTTTTGGAGGGAGTTGCAAATTTCAAAATTTGGTTGGAGGCTGCCAAAAAGTGCTATTTATGACTATTTTAGGAACCCTGGGTGGTAGTAGAGTTAAGGGGGGCCAGTGTAGAGTCAAGAATAGGTGGGAAAACAGAAACCCTAGCTGATTTGGGGTTACAGAAGGCTGAAGATTCTAGAGTCTTGAGGTTGGGAAAGCTGTAATGTGTTGCATCCAGTAGAGGATTCATCCTCTGATTGTAATTGAGCTTCTGTAATGTAAAGAGTTTCCCAGTTCAATAAAAGAAAGTTCTATTTGCTGTGTTCAATATCTGTTATTGTGTGTTTTGTGATTTACCCCCTTCATCATAAAGTAACCATAATTCAAGAACATTATCCTCTGAAAAGAAAAGAAAATTACATCCCATAAATGAGGCCATAATTGAACATCCACAGGAGTTGTAAAAGTCAGGCTTCACTTGTCATAAAACTGGCCTAAAGCTAGAAAAGGATAATCAAGCTAGAGATGGAAAACAAATTCATTCTCTAATTATTAGAAAATGGATTAGGTACATTAAGCATGTAGTTTAACTTGTGTGATTTAAGGTTGAATGCCACAATAAATCATAAAGGCCAAAACATTAAATCAATTGGAGAACACCAGAAAATGGAATCTGTAGTATCCAGGAGATATAATTATAAAGGGCCAAGACGACGGCTTGGCAAGTTCCCATATTATATTGAAGTAGAATACATGTTGAATTAGACTACAAAATTTTTTATGATAATGTTGTGCATGAAAGGGAAGACATTCTTGAAATGAATGTGCAAAAAATATATGAGTAAATTCATTTGAGATGCAAGACTACACAAATAATAGAAGCAAATTTATTTGAGATGCATGACTGTAGAGAGAATAGATGTAAATCCGTTTGATATGCAAGACTGAAGAACACCAAAGGTATAACTCACCTATCATTGATCTTGCTCCATCTGCGCTGCTCAGTTGTAGAGTGCTTGGACTTGGGAGTGTTGGCTCTTTGATCATTGCTTTTTCCATCTACTTTTGATGGTGCTTCACCTAAAATTAAATATTATCACTTCAGATGTAAAACCTTTGTGAAGTGCACTTACATTCTACAAGAAGCATAATTTCTCATAATTAAACATCATATGCAAAAGCATATAGATCTTAGCACGTTCACAACATAGTCCATCACAGATTCAAATAATGAAGGCTCATAGATCTGAGTGTAAAAAGTGGTGAACATCAAGCAGAGCAGGTATGAAAATGTATGTGCCCACACAAAAAATACCTTAGGACTATTACTAAGGTCAATTTTAGCAACTGTATCCTATTAATAAGAAGAAATTTTTCTTGAAATCTTGATATATGGCATTTATTAATAAGACGTCACATCACCAATTCATCTCCTCCTTAGCATTTAGTTATATCTTGCAAAATAGTGGCTAGTGATCAAAGAAAACTTGAGAATAAGAAAATTAAAGATAAGGCTCTTTTTGAATGTGAATGTGGCCAGAATCCTAAAGCTACAATAGACCAGTTTAAGTGTGGTAAATGTGGCCAGCGTAAGTGTACCTATTATCAACTGCAAACAAGAAGTGCAAATGAACCTATGACTACTTTTGTCACATGTGTAAACTACAATAACCATTGGAAATTCTGCTAAAGCTCACTCCTTACTTTGAGATTGAAATTTAGCAGAATCAAGTTTGCAAGGTGTTGCATTTCTGTCTG
Source organism: Cunninghamia lanceolata (assembly GCA_027924645.1). NCBI lineage: Eukaryota > Viridiplantae > Streptophyta > Pinopsida > Cupressales > Cupressaceae > Cunninghamia > Cunninghamia lanceolata. Next base: position 2,827,184 of record BSBN01001333.1, read on the forward strand.
CTGATTTACATTACTCTTTGAAAGATAACATTCATACAAGATTGAAATTCATTGAACGTTCGTGTGAGAATAGGATGTAGTTGATTGGTTAGGTTATCATTTGATTATGTTCAATTGTCAGCTTCATGCAATAACTGCATGAATGATATATGCTCAGACAATGCTCTCTTTAGGACTTTAATGCAATTAGTGAAAGGAAGCTAGGTGTGCGGAAACGCTTCCTACACTAATCTAATGAGGGGAGAGAGTATGCAAATTCAGATTTATCCTAACTATTACAGCAATGTTAAACCATTAACATGAGATATTACAGCAAAACACAAGAACCAGAAAGAAGACAGAAGAAGAGAGACAAAGATTTACGGTGGGGAAAACCCTTATCGGGTGAAAAACCCCACACTCAGAAACCTGCACAATGTATTAACAAATCTGAAAGAATGTTTACAATACACTTGCAATGCAAGCTTCAATGGTCTTCGACACTCATGTCTGGAGTCAATCCGGCAGCATAATAGTACCTGTAAACATGTGATACAAACTCCATCTCCAAGCACTTGTTTAAATAGAACATACAAGGCAATTTTGGACCTTTCTTGGAATGGGTGTCGAATATGGCATCTTGGACCAAAACCCACGCCTAGGGACACTTGGTCAACATTGTAGAATGTGTCTAACACTTGTCCATAGAGACCATCCCAAAGAGGTCGCCTATTTCCAAAATGGGCTATGACAGATGCTCTTACGACACTTACGACCGTCATAGAATCTGTCATAGCAGTTACAACTTACAGCTGTAAGAGAATCTGTCATACACATGCTATAAATAGCATAGTCTCTTACAACACATCATATTCCACCTTGGGGCACCCAAATATGCCTCATTCAAAGATGCTTCATGACACATGTCATCTCCTGTCTTACAAACTTCTATTCTCGACTCTTACATGTCATAGATTCGTCATAGGAATCAGTCATAACCATTTCGGTCAAACATTCCTTACACAACATAGAAGATGCTGACACATGGCAGAATATTCCTACCACTAAGTGGGATGCCTATCTCCTCATGTGAGGACAAAATAACAAGTTGTCATAACCCATGTAGGATTGACACATCACCGTGCCACATCCCACAATATGACAAAGTGGAATTTACAATTATTTACAACATAGGCAATTAAATAATAAATACAAACATTACAAATGCAGAGAATTACCAAGGTTGAGACATCTTAATTCCCAACAATTAGTATCTATACATTCTAAGAATAATTATATTTTTCATGGAACTTACTAGGGCATCTTTCAATATATGCATCAGACAGATTAATTTTTGTGTTATTTTTTCCTCTTGATATTGTCAATATTATTAAACAAGTAATTGCATTTCTTCCACTCATTGGAGTGACTGATTCCATTTGATGCCTTCTTGGTGCTTTTCAAATGTATCTTGCCTGGTGTACATTAGATGGTAATATGGATTGCTCTAGTTTGTACGACATGCCTAAAGTCACTCACAAATAAGGAAGGAGCATGTTTATTATGCAAAAATGTCCCCAAAGCTTTCACACATGAGGGATGATGAGAGTTGTCTAACACACATTTTGGCCCTTGGGGGAATTAAATTTAGATACCCAAATTTGGTTACTTAAAGGGATAAGTTACCATTATGCAATCATGGAAGATGGTTTAGTGTAATGATAAAGGTGTTTGTGTCCAAGCATTCAAGTCATTAATAAAAGGTTGATGAGATCATCAGGGAGGAGAGAGGGAGATGCTTCCATAAATTAAGGTCAGTGTTGAGCATGCTTATTGGATATCGTGTTTCATTTGTACTACTATGTAATGCTCATTCAATCCCTTTTGTCATTGGAGTTGCACTTCAAGACTAAAGTTTTGAAAATTTTACCTGGAGATGGGCTAGAGTATGTCAAACAAGTGGATTTGCCTGAGTTGTTAACATCAAAAAGATGGAGTCTTGTGACATAAACATACTTTCTATGCATGTTTGTGTGACAATTCATGACTATTAGGAGAGTAGGTTATCCAATACCATAATATGCAAATCAGGGTCACAGTTGAGGAAGCCAATGGACAAATATTTGTGAATGGCCTATTTAAAGGTTGATCTTAGTCCTTGGATTACTGCATTCATCAAAGAATGGAGTGCAACCGGTTAGATGAGTCAGGATTCTAACAAATTTTATCTATTTAGCTTGATGCGACAATTTCTTGGATTATGTTTGGAGATTTTTGCCAGCTCTAGTTGAAGGTACATTTCATGTTGTATTTAGAATTGAGGAATTTAACTGCATCTTTTGTTTTTGACTTTAATGTTCTAGACTATTTGATTCTTTGTTCTAAACTATGAAGTAGAGTGAAAAATATTATAGATTTTACATATTTGAAATAGAATTGAAACCAAAATTCAAATATATTAACTCATATTATTCATTAAAAGGTGGTCAATGTTTTCAAGGTGTTGAGAACCAAGGTTTGAATCTATGGATTGGGTGAAGTAGGAAATTGCAATGGAAAATGAAGTCTCCAAAATAATAGTTTTGTTAGCTCAAGTGCATACCATAATCAATGTCTTGATTCATTTGGTCTCCTACCTACCAAATTTGATATTGATAGAGCAGGGTTCAAACTACAACCATATGTCTGACCATTACCAATGAGGTTGTGAGTTAGTTCTTGTAAGAATGCCTCATTGCATTCTTTGATATAAAATCTATGAAGGTTGCTCTTCCACATCATTGTTTTTATGAGATGTCAAAATCACAAACCATGGTGGGCCCAACCAGGTACTACACATATTTGATATGATACAAGACATAATTGAACAAACATAAATATCTTGAGCCTGTGCTAAGTTGAGATGAATTTGATTAACGTATTTGATGAATATATATCAATATGATTTTGCACAGATGCTAACCAATCTTCTTATGTAGTGATAATGCGTTTATTGTGCTCAAAATATAAGAACATTTGAAAAAGGGAATATAAACAAAACTTTGAACTTTAAAATAACAAGCTTGGTTTTGCAGTTTCTGACTAAACAAATAGCCAACAAATGTAGTAAGGGAGTCCTTGGTGTATGTTGCTTCTAAATTCCATGCAAGTTGATACTTGCTATGTGCACAATCTTGATGTTCAAAATGATCCTCTCATCATTAAATTTTCTTCAAAGCCCATCCTAATGTTACCATGGTCATCACGTTTAAGACATTGCTATCACATTTCACATTTGTGAGACTAAAATCCCACAATCCATCAGTTGTTTCTCATTCCAATAGTGTGGTGAAGACCATTGCTCTTTGATCTATATCTTCATACATATCCTCTAAGCATGGTCTATCATTGTCAAGTGTATGTTTTTGGTATTCACCTTTGAACATAATTTTTTAGATGAGTGACCAACATAAAGGTCAACAACTTATGCACCATAACTTGGAAATGAACTTTCCAGGTTTGTAACCCAAGTGAGTTCAATGTATCTGTAAATGCTTGAAGCATCTTCATGACATTTTAATGGTAGATGCAAAAACTTGGATGACTTCACCTGCTAAAAGACAGGGGTAAAGAGAAATCAAATAAATAAATGAGAGTTTCTGCAATGGTGATTACAAAGTATTGTGAAGCGGTGTACCACTATACAACAAGCAAATCTAGGATCTAGCTAAAAAATTTAAAAATTAGGATAGGTCTGGGGCTTGGAAAGGTGTGTTGGAAACAAGGTAGATAACTAAGAGGGGGGGTGAATCAATTATCACAAATTTCTTTAACTTTCTTCATTTTAATAGTTAGTGCAACATCAAAACATATAAGCATATGATCATAAGAACAGAAAAAGAGTCAACACACATAACACAAGGATTTTTATGTGGAAAAACCTGTTAAGGGAAAAACCACAGGGTGACTAACCCAAAATTATATTCTTTGTTAAAAGAATGAAAGAGTACAAAATGACACTTGCCAATTAGGGCTCACTAGCCAAGCACACTTCTCACAAGAGGCACACTGCCTACAAGAGACTCACTATCTACAGAACTTACAGAAGGTAATCAAGTGTTTGAACTGATGAGAAGCATCCACACATGCTAGAGTTCAGTTCTGGTTAGGTACAATACACTGATTTGATGCACTTCATTCTTCCTCTACTTTAATATTGTTGTTCTGTTACATACCGGATTTAAATTGTTGCTTTTCACACTCATTGTTTCTTTTCTTCGCACACTAACATGTCACACACACCTACATACTGAAATCCATCTTGTATATATATCCACATCAATGATTTCATCAACTTTCTAGTTGGTAATAGGAATACTCAAGATATTTACAAATTACTGATCTGTCAGCTGAATCCATGCTTGATTTGTGATGCGTATCAAGAACATGGGCATAGAAGTCTTTAACCACGTCGGCCAACAATGTATAATCCCCAAACTGCTTGATCAACACTTTTTACTTATCTGGATTGAAGTTAGATGCTCTGTTGGTCTGTTCTTTCTCTGTCTGTTTTGCCTGTCTGGAACCCAACACTCATATGCTCATATCTTTTTCATCCTTTCTCACCAGAGGCTGAATCTTTGGAATATAGTAGTCATGATACTCCTCTTGACTTACCCAAGTCTACAACTTGTTGAGTTACACCATCTGAGAGATCCGGACCTGATTTTTAGATCTTGTTGCATACTCTGTTCTTGTTCACTGGACCAAAACAATCTTCAATCTGACTTCCGGTATAGGCATACTATGTACTATGGATGTGTGGGATAGACTTTGTTGCCATCAATGACAACACTCATGCCCTTTTGGCATTGATGGAAACACTTAGTGAAAAATGGCTAAGTGTCACACTAAACTCCCCCTTTGCTGATGCTATGTGTTTTGTATTGTTTTACTAGAGATCCCCCTTAGCTGGATTCCACATTTTTCACTACTCATCACTCCCCCTTTGACATCAATGGCAAAGGGCAGAATCCGCGCATCAAAATTTTGCAAAACTTAATCTATACATGACCACATAAGTATATATACATGTTATACTTACATATACTTAAGTATATCCGTAAAAGTGGCCTTCAACTATACAAACTCTGTGGTCCAGCTCTGCTTCATCCTGTCTAAAATCAAGATGTGACCGCTCAACAAAAATGCATATGCTTCTGTCCTTCTTAGATCTGTCGGATCACTGGTCTAGGTTGTGGTCTGAGCATTGGTCAAGGCCTCATGCATTGCCTCTAACTTAGGGATAATTATCCCTCTGAGTTCACTCATCCTGTTTATTATATTCTTCTTTTCTTTGTCCAGCCTCTTTATTTCATTTATAATGACAATGGATTGGCATTATTGATGCATTAAGGATGTAGTGAGGGGATCAAAATTTTGAGATAAACTTGACAGTTTACCTTCTTGTTCTTTCACCTTCTTTTCAATGTCCTCTGTTACTTTGGGCCAAGATAGACAAAATTTGTACAAATCCTCACCATCTTTTCAGTTTCCTCCTATCATTAATAATGAGTCCCTGTACTTCAGTAAATCTTTTTCCCAAAAACTCCTTCTGGACCTTGGCTTCTGCCGATTTCTCTAAAAATTCAAAGTGAGTGCTAACAAAATTTACCAAAGATTTCAGGTTACCAGATGGAGAGGCTGAAGGATCCTTTTGGAATGATGGCATGATCTTCTCCAGTATCCCGGATACCATCTCTAATAGTTCACAGTCTTCATGTGGGATTTGAGGAGTTTTTCTTTTGCTTTGGCTTGAGCAAAAGATGCTATTTTCATTGTTTGGACCAGAGAGAGTCAAATTTTAGTGGCCCTTGAAATAGCTCAGGTTCATCTATCTCCATCATTTCTTTGTTCAAAAAGTCCTTTACTGCCTCTACTGTGTCTCTTGTCAGAGATTGAGACTTCATTTCTTTTGAGATATTAGAAGAGTCAACATTAGTCTCTTCTACTTGTTCTTCCTCTTTTCCTCTAACCTCTTCTTCTTGATTTACTATTTCCTCTTTTCTTCCTTCTCCTTCAACTTCAAAATCTGGAATGTTAACAATGGGATCCAGAGGAGAGATGTTACCGGTGTTTATTGCTTCATGAGTTTCCTCTTCTAGAATAGAGGAATCAAAGTCCTTATATTTCTCTTCATCTAGCTCTTTTGGTCCTTCTACATCTTTTTCAAAAGATTCTTCATTGGTTACTTTTGATCCTTCAACATCCTTGGTAGAAGGTTATTCATTTGTTTCCTCTACAATAGGAAGGTTGAATCTTTTGAAAGCATTCTGGAGGATGTCTTTTGTTTCTTTTGCTACTTGGTTAGTTTCTCCAAGCATAAGTTTATTCATTCTTGCTTTGCTCCGGAATTCATCCTTACAGTCCTTAAAGATCATGTGCATTTGTTTTGGGGTGATGGAAGGATAACGCTGAATTGTTATCTGTTCCCAGATCTCGAAGTCTTTTGCTTTTGCATTTTCTTTTCTCAATTCAAGTACTTCTTCTAGACTTTTAGGAATTAAGGATATAATTTCAATAAAATCTTTATTGTAAATATTCAAGTACCTGATTGTAGCTTCTTCCAAGATCCTTTTGTCAGTATCATTATATTCATCATAGAATTTTGTTACTGGTTGCAGATTCCCATCCATAGTGACTGTCTTGATGATATCATCAATGGAGAGAGTGGGATTTTCAACAAATTCTTTTGCCTTTTCTTGTTTGTTTTTGCTGGCAGAGAATTCCCTGGATGTTTTCTTCTTCTTCTTCATTTTCTTAATTTCCTCATTAGACTCTATTTCTTCATCATCCTTGAGACTTGTGTATGACCTTTTGGCTTTCATTTTCATTCTCTTTTCTCCCTTTCTAGATGTCTTGACTTCTGGTTTGGTGGCTCTTGAGCTCTTAGAAGTGGCAGGTGTAAAGCTCTTGGAGGATTTGGTTCGAGAGGGGGCTTGTACCAGAACACTTCCTTTCTTTGCTTCTTGTTTCTCTTTTTCAACCCTTTCCATTTTCTCTCTATTGGCATCTATTGCCTCTTTTGATGTGCCAAATCTTTTGGCAATTTCCTCAACTTCCCTTCTAACTTTTCTCTTTATCTTCAGTTGTCTTAGCTCAACATGTATTTTTACACTTAGTTCTTGAAAGGTTCCAAACCTTTCTGCCTCAGGGTCATTAGGTTGGCTCAATAGGTGTTGAATGTGTAGCTCCAAGATTTTCTCATCGACCTTGTATCCCATTGGCATTATCCACACTGTCTTGGGCTCAACTGCCTCCATTAGGCATTGATCAATGTCAACCATGAAGCACCCTGTATCCTTGTATTTCTCAACTATAGATTGAGGAATTCTTTCTCTGGCTTGCATCATGCTCTGAAAGTTCTTGAAGTAACCCTAGAGAGCTGTGTTTTGGGCTTGAACATCACCAAGTCCATACATATAGTCTCTAATCTGTATGGCAACCAGTTTATCATTTTTCCATACCCAACTAGTTGATCCAGGTAGCTCATTCATGTAATAAAAGAACAGACACAATATTAGACAACCATATTTGAAGGAGTTCTTCTTATCCTTCTTGATCTTCTACAGGTTTTCTAACAGTTGATTTAAGAGAAGATCACATAGGTCGTAATCTGCATTTTCCCTTAACATCTTATATGCTGCATATATTACAGTCCCGGACACAAAATTCTCCCTGCTAGAATGATAGATCTTATACCCAATTATCATTGAGGCAAATTTGACATCTGAATCTATGATGTCATCTATGGTCATTGCTCTCTTGTCAAACTTAGATTTGGTGGCTTCAGTTACTGTCTGGTTCTTGATAGATTTGAGTGCAGGTAACCCTCTGGATGAGTGCAATCCAGTTACTACCCTAATGGCATTCTTTGTTAGCTTGAAGAGCCTTATTAACCACATGAAGTTATCATGCATCCTGCTTAGGACATACCGGATCCAATCATCTTCTGCAAAATAGGGGAAGTGAATGCAATGTTTGAAGTGTTTATCTTGGAGTGTCTTGTATTAAGGTTTGAGTTCAAAACTCTCATCTATTAGTTGTTTGTGGTAGAGGTCCATCAATTTAGAGTCACCAAATTCCTCAATATTGGCATGAATATAAACCCTAACATCTTCAATGTGCAATACCCCATGCGGAATGCTAGAAAATGCACCTAAGGGATCAACTTTTAAAGATTTATAGGGATGTTTCTTGAATCTTGGGCATGGCCTATCGATGATCTTAACAACCATTGGAGTAGCCATCTTGCAAGAGATTCGAAGAGAGATTTTCAGGAAGGAAGTACCTTTTTACGCTTTGGGGTTCAAAATGGGAGCTAGAGCAAATCGCTAGTTGAATTCGATTTTGTAGTTGATCTTTGTGTGATTTGTAGAAACTTTGCTGCAGAGCTTGTCTTTTCTTCTTCTCGAATGAAAATGTGCAAATAATAAGTGATTGAACCCTTTTAACCTTACACAAACCCTAATTTGCTTTTGTAATAAATGCACAACATAAGTTATCTGGTTGCCCTGTTTTGAGAGAGATCTTCTTGAGTCATTATACTAATCTTAGAATCATTTTTAGTGAGGATTGACAATGTGTCTTCCTTGCTTCAATCATGCCATGGGTCCATAGATCAAAGTATTTCAATTCTGAATAATTATGGATCTGTCTATAAGAATCCTGCTTTACCAGAGCGTTGTTGAAACCAGATTAACTTAAGCAGTTAAACTCTTGCAAAACTTCATGCGGATCTTTCATACTTTTACTGAAGGTTATGTAGATGTTTTTCTAAGAACCCTTTAATCCGCAGCATTCCATGTGCCAGATTTAGGCACTAATTGACTGGCTGGGGGAATTTGTTTTTCTCATTGACTCCCCCTGAGCCAGAGCTCACCCTTTTAGTTTTCGAAAGGAATATCAGCACCGGATTCTGGTGCAGATCCATCATCAATTTTTTCTGTACTCTTCATCACCCAAATCTTGCTCATCTCCTTTTGAACTTCATCCGCATTCACTTTACCTTTACCCTTGTTTTTGATTATGTTGCACCGAACCATTTCTATCCTGATTTCTACTTCTGCAGAATTTGGCAATATGACTAGATCTATTGCAATTGTAGCAAACAACATTTCTTGGCTTATTTGATTGATATCCTCTTGGTCTGCATTGATTAGCCATATGTCCAATTCTATTGCATGCAAAGCATTTTCCATTGAATGAATTGTTTATTTACATATTTCTGCATTCAAGAGATTTGTGACCATACCTTTGCAGTTAAAACAATGTCCAGAGAAGGATGGATTGGTCTGATTCATTTTCGTTCTGCGCTGAGTTGCTTTATGACCGAAATTGTTGTAATTAAAGCAATATCCATTGACGGATGGATATCTTTGAGCATTTGGTTGCCTTACCAGAGGTCTTCTAGGCCTGTTTCTTTATTTTCCTAATCCACAGTTCTTCTGATCGGATCTGGAGCTTTCACCTTTCTCATATCCCAAGCCACACTTATCATCTACCCTCTTTTGGCTTTCAAGAACTTCAAGTTGAGCTGAGCTTATCCTAAATTTCTCTTTGTATCCATTTGTTGTTTGAAGATCTTGTTTAAGAGTGTCTATCTGATTCTCAAGTTGTTCTTCATTGTCTCTAGCTTCTTCAAGATCTGATTCAAGATGCCTGATTATTCTATCTATTTTGTGGCAGTCCTCTATTTTCTCCTTGAGAGATTGTTTTAGATTATCTTCTATTTTCCTCTTTTCTTCAATTTCTTGGGTGAATCTCATAACCCCTGGTTCCATTTCATGCCTTACCATAATGATTTCTTTTGACAGCTTCTCACATAGCTTGTTTTTCTCTTCCAGATCTTCATTGGTATCATTGACTTCACTTTGATTGGCTAATTTTTGAAGTAGTTCCTTTCTCTTTTTCACAGAGATACTCAGTTTTTCTTTTAGCTCATTTATGAAATCATCAGCTTGTTTAAGTCTTTCTCTCAAGTTATTAACTTCAAAGTGAGATTGTTCAAGATCATCAAGAGCAGACTAAAGTTGTTCCTTCATACCATAAATATCCATTGAGATTCCTAAATCTTCCTCAAGTTGTTAAGATTTGTTTAGAGGAACTTGGCTTTGATACCAATTGTTGGAAACAAGGCAAAAAACTGAGAGCGGGGGGTGAATCAGTTATCACAAATTTCTTTAACTTTCTTCCTTTTAATAGTTAGTGCAGCATCAAAACATATAAGCATATGATCATAAGAATAGAAAAAGAGTCAACACACATAACACAAAGATTTTTACGTGGGAAACCCTGTTAAGGGAAAAACCACGGGGTGACTAACCCAAAATTATATTCTCTATTAAAAGAATGAAAGAGTACAAAATGACACTTGCCAATTAGGGCTCACTGCCCGAGCACACTGCTCACAAGAGGCACACTGCCTACAAGAGACTCACTGTCTACAGAACTTACAGAAGGTAATCAGGTGTTTGAACTAATGAGAAGCATCCACACGTGCTAGAGTTCAATTCTGGTTAGGCACAATACACTGATTTGATGCACTTCATTCTTCCTCTGCTTTAATACTGTTGCTTTGTTACATATCGGATTTGAATTGTTGCTTTTCACACTTATCCTTGCTTTTCTTCACACACTAACATGTCACACACACCTACATACTAAAATCCATCTTGTATATATATCTGCATCAAGGATTTCATCAACTTTCTAGTCAGCAATAGGAATTCTCAAGATATTTACAAATTACTAATCTGTTAGCTGAATCCATGTTTGATTTCTGATGTGTATCAAGAACATGGGCATAGAAGTCTTTAACCACATCGGCCAATAATGTATAATCCCCAAACTGTTTGATCAACACTTTTTACTCATCCAGATTAAAGTCGGATACTCTACCAGTCTGTTCTTTCTCTGTCTGCTCTGCCTGTCTAGAACCCAACACTTAGATGCTCATATCTTTTTCATGCTTTCTCACCGAAGGCTGATTCTCTGGAATATAGTAGTCATGATACTCCTCTTGACTTATCCAAGTCTACAACTTGTTGAGTTACACCATCTAAGAGATTTAGACCTGATTGTCGGACCTTGTTGCATACTCTGTTCTTGTTCATCGGACCAAAACAATCTTCAATCTGACTTCCGGTATAGGCATACTATGTACTGCAGATGTGTGGGATAGAATTTGTTGCCATCAATGACAACACTCATGAAGCCACACAGTGTCTCTTGCCAACAAGGTGTACATCCAACTAAGCAACAAAATATATGCCAAACCATGCTAATTGTAATGGAAAATGTGAAGTAAAACTTGCAATACAACAAGATGGTAGTGACCCTAATTCAAGTTAAGATCTATTGCCCATTCTTTTCCAATTTTAATAAATAAGAAGAGTTGAGTTAGAGAAATAACTATTAATGTCACCCCAATTCCCTCACGAGAAATACAATATGAGTGCAATATAAAAAAAATTGAGCTGTACTGCGCATCTAACATGAGAATGATGATCAATAATACCCAAGCCCTACATGCAAAGATAGCAACAATGTGTTGGTTTACAGATTTGTCATTCAATTGTATATTCTCTCACCCAAACAATGACAAATGTAACCACAGTTAAGCTAGTTACAATAGTATTTTATAACTAACTCTACTTATTTTACAAGGTGGCAACTACCTTTGAATGATACACAATGAATTAAACTATGAGTTTCTTTTAACCAGAAAGCAAGAGAAAAGTAATGCTTTTAACCATAAAGCTTTGAAAGGAGATTTCATACATCTACAATGAAAAATCTAAAGAAACTCAAAGACTTCGAATGATAATCAATAAGGAAATAATTCAAATTCCCATCACCATGACATATTCATTCAAAGATAAGCATTCATAGTAATAAAGCAACCGAACATCTAATTCTCCAATATAAATAAAGACAACCAATGGCAATGCATTCAATGTAGGAAGAATGATAATTCAAACACCACAACACAAAGACTATTTTTGCTTGAACACTCAATAGTATATCTCTTTCTATATTAAAGGAAATTAAAATTAGAACATATATCTGAGATATCTAACTTAATGAGAAAATCAAAGTTTTGCCAAAAAAGAAGATCCATACTATGTCCCATATAACATATTTATAATGTCCACATAATAACTGTCTTTTAGAAAAGAGAACTGTTTCTTGAAGACAACCGTTTTTAAATAATAAAGTTTTAGAAAAGTCTTTTGAGCCAAATATTAAGAAATACATAAAAGAAATAAAAGTTAATTCGCCACCCCTTCGCCTTCCTTCAGATCTTCAACGCTTTCCCGCCTTGATCCTCTGCCATCTTCTCTCACACTTTAATCCTTAGCTTGTACTCCCGATACTTGGTTATAACGGCAGTGATGCTCTTGCTTTCTGGAGTTGTAGTAATCTGCAACTTGGTTCTGAATCTTGCCAACATTTTACCTATTTTTGTCATATCCTCTTGAATATCATCGCCCCTATTTTTGAAACCATTAAGGTAGACTTGCATAAGGCTCATTTTACCAAGTGACTCCCCAGTGATATAGTCAAGATCTGAGAGTTGTTTGTAAAGCATGTCCTTAGCTTCTTTTGTGATTCCCTTGGGATCTCACAAGTTCTCTCCAAACTCATCTAAAATGTCTATGTCCAGTGCTCTACAATCATTCTAAATGCCAATCATTATATCAAGATAATCCCTTAGGGCTTTGTTAACATGTTCAATAAGATTATCATACATGCTTAATTTCCATTCCAATGAATCAGCCTAGGATGGATCAATCTCACGGGGGTCACTGGCTAGATTTTCTTTTAAAAGAGTTAGAGAATCCATGGCAAGTAGTTCATAATTTTTTTTTGGGAGGACATAAGTACTACCTTATTCTTTCCTTACCTATTGCAGTTCACTAATTAACTCTTTCCTTTTATTATGTACTTGAGTATAATAATGTGTTGCTTTGGTTAAGAAGAATAAAATTTCACAAGACAATTTTTCCACCCACTCAATAATAGCTTTGGCAAAATTTAGATTCTTTTTAATTTGTTACAGTGTTCACATCCACTCCTATCACTTCTGAATCAGGTGTATCCTGAGATGTGGGTGTCACAATGGATTGAATAAAATTTCTCAAAGATAAAACATGAGATTAAAGTTTTATATTTTCTTTCCTCTCTTCCTTGGCTCTCTTAATAAAAGCACCTACTAAGAAGTTGGCATGATAAGCCTCTCCCTCTAGAGTAGAAGGACCTAATTCTATGTGACTTATCTTGTAGTCTGCTTCAGTTATCTCATCTTCATTTAGGTCTTTGACCGGTTCAACAATTTCCAACATCTGATGTCCTGTAGCAGCATCATTCACCATTCTAGACATCCTTTTGGCCTTTTTAGGTTTAGAAGTAGTTTGCAGCAACTTGACAACTATATCCACTTCAACTGCTATTGTGGGCATAGCCTTTCTCTTTTTATCTACAGCTTTCTTTAACCATCTGGGTGAATATGACACGATATATATCAGTATTCACATTGCTTAAAACAGTTTTGACCTGGCTATTAATAGGAATGGAGATGGATACTTCTTCAGTGACAAGAGAAGAAGGAATTTCCATGAATGGGGGAAACAAAGTATCATCAACAATTTGTTCAAAAATTGAATCAGAGACCACAGGTGCAGGTTTAGCTAGGATATTTTTCTTTTTCAAAGTAGGCAAGGGTAAACCATCCAATTCACAGGTCGATTTTAACTTTAGAATTTCCTCTGGTTTTTCTCCATCACCTCCAGATTGTGAATTAGAGTTGGACAGTAATGTCTCTTGCCTCCCAGAATAAATACAAGCACCAGAATTTTGTGTTGGCCTTTGCTCGTTACTTTTGGAACTTCCTTGTTCACGAGGAGAACCAGCACATCCACGCCACCTTCTAGCTAACCAATCCTTAATTCTTTTTATCACAGCAACAGAATGAACTCTCAAATCTGTAACCTCTTTCTCCGACCAATTAATTTGAGGAAGGGGTTTAGTGAGTAGGGTTTGATATTCCTCATCAATTATTTCAAAATTTTCTTCCACTCCATCTGGAATATATATAGAAAGGTTGAAAACTTGAATTTGGCTCAAGGTGAGTGACAGGTTGTCGCTGTACCTCATCATTTAATCTATTTTCAGATGTCAAAGAACCAAGGCTGTGTCCAAGGCTGTCTGCAACTAGGGATTCTAAGTGACCAGTTTATAGCTAATCCTAATGCTTAAAAAAATGACTAATCTATCTGCTTGTTGAATAAATGTAATGAATGTTGTAAAACAGAATAAAACAGGAAATGTACTCAAAGCAAAGAAACAATAACATGCATCTATCTATTAAAATAGGAAACACCTTTATCAAAGAAAACTTGAAACAATAAAACAGAGATACTAGCCTCCTGCCTGAGTGGTGAGAGTGGGCCCTTGCTCCACACCTTTGAGGCTGAAGGCTATTGCAGGAAATCAGCACAAAAGATGATCTAAACTAAATTCAGTCTAATTCATTCATTTCTGTATTCATGAAAATATATGGCTATAACAGAACTGAGATCTCTGAAAATTAGAATAATTTTACCATCGTTGTTCTACTATTTCTGAGAGTATATATAAAAAGAATGATGATATACCACTGAACTTATCTATTAGTCTTTCTAGGAGATGACACCATCTCTTATTTGTACTTAACTATCTAACTTATGAAAGATCACCATGCAAGAAAGGTAGACTTGAGTGGAACAGAAGTCCACTCAGAGGTCTAAGTTTAAGTCTTAATACACTTGGGCATCAAAGCCCTGAAAATAAGAATATTGAATTAGTTCAATTCGTAACTCATGCAAAATCTTTGGAAAGATAAAACTTTAGCAGTTTAACTAATAGTTGACCCTTCACCACTCTGGTGATGATTTGAGTGAAGTGAGGGGGGTATTTAGGATCGCTGCTAAAGTGTCTGGTCGGTAGCTCTGTCTGGAAACATGCCCTGTTCTCAGGAGGCGTCAGAGATAGCTGTTCCTGTCTGCAGCTCTGGAGATATTCCAGACACTCATAGAGCTCCAAAGAGTCATTCCCCATATCTTCGAAACACCAGGTGTCACTGTTCTTTGTTATTGTCTCCGGAGATCATTGAAGATGATCTCCGGAGATGCACAAAATTGTTATTTCTGGCATCTACACCTGCTGATTCAAAAAAAAAGAGAAATTCTACATTTTTCCATTAATCCCACGCACATTAGTCACCTAATCAAAAATTCTAATCTCAAGTAATCTATCTTAATTAATCACAAAATAGAACAATCTTGCTAACTTATTTAAGTGCAGACACAAGGAAGATGAACTGAATAGGCGAAAAAGAGAGGCAAAAAGGGTGTATTTTATGAGTGCTATTTGGCACTCATCATCCCCCCCATACCTAAGGTTTGGCAGGTCCTCCTACTTTTCACATCCTGAAATTATTTTGACGAAGCAATCTGTTAGTCAGACTATACTCCTGGAGATAGGTTGTCCAAGTGGTTTTGTTGGTGTTACCATTTCCTCTGTACTTGTCAACTTGCTTCATCCAGTCTTGCAATTTTTCATCTTCTAGCTGTTCTGTCCATATAGGGAGTGGTTCAATTATCAGAGGAGGTCTGAACTACCCACCTATCCATTCCTGTTTATGTTTATCCATCAGTTTGGATATCGTCTTTGCCTTCCTCATGAATAGTCTCAGGTTTGCAGGGGTGACCACCTCTCTAAGTTTTTGCTCTGGGGTCAAAATACTCCATCTCCTCTTTGCTACAGCAAGTATAGGATTTGTTGAATTAATCATAAAAAGACCAAAGTCAATGGAGCATTCCTGCAAACTTTTCAAGTATAATGGCAATATGCTAGTTGCACTTGCAGGATGATAGATAAAGGACCTGAATTGGGTCTGAAAAGCAAAACGATTGGGACATTCTTTTCTGATGAGGAGTTCTGTTTTTGAATCCTTTTGAAGATGATCTTCCATCCTTTCATTCCAGATCTGGTGGTTTCTCATGAGGGACATGAATGCCTTAAGCTGGCATTCTCCCACAAAGTGATTAATCATGAAGGCTATATCATTAATGCAGAACCCATGTAAGTATAATTCACATAGGAAGTTTTTGTCTTCATCATTGCTTCTGGTGTAAGCTATCATGAAACCTTCTACTATTTTGGTATCCTCATTTATGTCAGATAGGACTAAGGAGAGTATCCTTTGCAGTACCCTTTCTTGTAGGAACATTGAATAGCTGGCACTTGGAGGCCTGCAAGATAGAATTTCTGAGGAAAGGGAGGCCATTTGAATGATTTTGCTTTCCAAAGTTGCTATCCTTTCTGCTCTGGCAGTGACTGCCCTTTGTAATTGCAACATTGGCTTGGAGGCCTCAAATTCCCTACACCTTTCCTCCCAATGAAACAAGGCTTTGGGAATGTCAATGGGAATTGGACCCACATAGGCATCTGTTTGAATTTCCTGTTCATTGGTTGCCCTTGGGCCAGACAGTTCTTGAATATATTCTTCTTAGTCATCCAGTCTGTTATTGGCCCAAGTTAATTGTTTATCCTGGTTTGTATCTTTTCAATCAGTGCTACCATTACTGTGAGGCCATTGTCTCTGGCCATGGTGAGCTCAGAAACCTTTTGTGCTGCTTCTTTTTCTTTTTCTTCCATCACTTTTGCTGCCTCACATTTCTGTGTTTCCAACTCTGTCTCCTTCTCCTGGATGATTCTGTCCTTGTTTTGGAGGTTTGTTTAGATATTTGCAATAGTTTGCTTTAGTTCCATCTCCATCTCTACTCTGACCTTCTTGAGGTCAATAATAATCAAATTCTTTCCCCAGAGCATTCTTTTTAAATTTTCAATTTCTTCCATTAATTGTTGCTCTGTTGAGATTTCTATATCCTCTTGGTCAGAGGGATGAGATAGAGTTTCTGCCTCTGTTTCTGTGGCTGTTGGCTGATTATTAGTATTATCCATGGCCACCTGCCCTGCTTCCCCCAATGTATCCATGTGCCCTGTCTCTCCTTCTGCAGTGTTCCTGTCTTGAGGATCCTCTGCTGTTGCTGGCATTGATGACGGTCCTGCTTTGTCCTCACATGTGCTCAATTCCAGGAGTGCCTCAGCGAGCAGGGCAGTATCCTTCTTAGCTTGTGAGAGCTGCCTCTTCCTTTTGCTTCTTCAGAGCACAGGTGGAACTGGTGCCTCCGGAGTAGGTCTCCCTTCCTCAGAATCTGAGGAGATAGTAATAGTTGGTAAGTTTCCTATCTCCGGAGCACATGGTGGTGTTGAAACTGGACTTGACTCCATATGAACAAATGGTGCTGGAGAATTTTCACTTTGCTTCCTCTTCCTAACCAGAGGTACCTCATCTGAATCATGGGATGGTTCTTCAACCCACCATCTCCCCTCAATTCCCTATCCTGACTTTTCCTCTGTTAATTCCTTAGGCCTAGATTCCTCAGGTAAAGTCATTTTTCGCCTGACTGACCGAGTCATGTATAGAGGTCGTGTAAGAGTAGGCTCTGCAATTTGTTTACATTTCCCCTTCTTGTCAGGAACAGGGGCTGCAGATGATGTAGCCTCCTGTGAGGGTGATGTCCCTTTGTGAAAAGCTGTAGAGGAGGCTGTAGGCTCGATTTCTTCATCCTAGTGAGAGGGAGAACTCTCATCCTCTATTTGTGTTATCTCTAGTTCTCTAACCTGGGGGTTATGCTCAAGGAAGTTCTGCAATAGTTCTTCTCCATTGGCCTAAGATAGGAAGTTGTGCTTGACTATCAGGAAGATGAGGCCATGATGTTTCATGGGTCCCTTACCCTACTAGTATTTCTCTGCAGTTGCCCTAATGGCAGAATACAGGAAATTGGGGATATTTATGTTATATTCGGGGTGCCTATTTCCATGTCTGAGAAAAATCAGCATTTTCATTATGGGCCCTAAAACTATGGAGAATTGGCCATCACAGGTAAAGTACTTCATTAACCAGGTAGCAATAGTTGCCCAATGGTTTGGAAGAGTGGACCTCAAAATTCCTTTGACCTCATTCTTATTCATATGCAATTGAATAGCAGGTTCACCATGAAGAGAAATTTTTTTAATTAAATCAGTATACAAGGTTTTTAGGTGGTAGAACCTCTCACCTTGTTTGGGGAGTTCAGAGATGTGGCTGATAATTGTGGAGGAGAGACTGATTTGGTTTCCTCTCACAGTGGTCTGGTTGTCTCTTAAATTCCTAAGGAATTTGTCCACAATATCCTCCTGAAACCCTTCAAACTTGTCTAGGAAATCTAACCATTCAGTAGCCCTTAAAATGTTTGCTGTAGCTGCATCCTTCAGAAGACCCGCAGTACTTTCTGGCTCAAACTTTTTCTTGACCCCCATTGCTGAATTGATGGTAGTTTCTGTGTTTTATTCTTTTACTTCTACAATCTGCAGTCTATCTGTCCCTCTTATCTCTATGGGCTCCAAAGTATTATTCAAATTACTCTGTAGACTCCGGAGATTTGTTTAATTTATCTTATGCTTCAGTCTGTTCCAGAGGTTTGAATGAGGGATGCTATTATTTTTAGGGTGGGCTTATGCAGATGGGTTAAGGGACCAAAGAAGCCATAATTGTGACAGACTGACAGGGCGCTCCGGAGGTAAGGTGGCATTAAGGCACATATGGCGGCATGCTTGGATGTGAAAAAGGAAACGACAGTGGAGGGATGTGTCATCTTGGCAGCACCCAAAATAGAAAGACAGGACAGTTACTAATTAATGATTAATTAAAAGTAGATTTACCTGAATCAGTTTTAATGATGAGGTGATGTACACGGGAGAATGCTGCACCATTTTGGAAACTGCACGCGTCGTGGCATTCAAGAAGCGGCCTAAAATGACATCCACTTCCTACTTGCATGTGACTTGCAATCATTGCACTAAGTGGCACTAAAATCTACGCCCATGGGTGATGTCAGCGCCGGCTTGTGGACACTCCTGCAATTATTAGTATTCTAATTTTAATTATGATGTGCGATGAAGTAGAAGATGAGTCATGATGACCTCATCATATGAGTCGTCTACTTTACCACCTGGCAAGGTAGGTCCCGCCCTTATTATGGAAACTGTCAGCATTATTAACAGAGCGCCAGAGGTGCTCCTAATTGGAAAGCGGGGCCAGAGGTGCTCCTTATTGGAAAGCACCGGAGGTGCTCCTTATTGGAAAGCACCGGAGATGCATTGGGCCAATTTCTGTTAACTGATCATATCTAGAGCTCAATTATTACAATTGTCCTGAAGAAGGGAACCGCCATTTTACTGGTTTTCAACTCCCTTGGTCGAGAAAGACAGCCATTTGCTAGTTTTCCATCTTTCTCTAAATTTTTTTCTTTTTTTTTCTTTTTTTTTTCTATTTTTTCTAGAAGGCAACCATTGCTAGTTTTCAACCTTCTTTTGTTTTATTTTTTATTTTTTATTTTTTTCAGGAGGCAGCCATTGCTGGTTTTCAACCTCCTTTTTTTTAATTTTATTTTTCCAACACTGTGACAGAGGAGGTATCCCCTATATCAAAACACAGATCATCAAGAAACTCTTCTTTAGTAGATGGTCTTTTGTAGATCTTTATCCGGTGACCATTTACTAGAAATGTGTTTGTGCTCCCATCAATTGGTTGTAGTAATACAGTTCCATTTTCAAACATTTCCTTTATTTGATAAGGACCCAGCCAGTGAGTCTGTAATTTTCCTTTGAATTCTTTAAATTTAGAATCATAGAGAAGAACCCAATCTCCTTGTTGAAATGTCCTCCTCTTAATATGTTGGTCATGCCATTGTTTCCTTTGGTACTGAACCAGTTCTATTTGCTGAATGGCTTCTATTTGAATCTCATCCAACTCGTTGAGCTGAAGAATTCTGTTCTGCTGAATTGTAGACAATGGCAGCCCAACATCCAATACAGTTTTAAGTGTCTGGAGTTCAAATTCTATAGATAATATAGGCTTTTTCCCATAAACTAATTCTTATGGTGAAAACTTTGTTGTGGACTTCCAAGTGGTGTTGTAAGCCCAAACTGCTTCAGGTAGTCTAGTAGCCCAATCCTTTCTGTTCATTACCACTGTCCTTGTTAGGATATTCTCAAGTTCTCTATTAGTTACTTCTACCTGCCCATTTGCTTGAGGATGGTAAGGTGAAGCTTTTCTGTGCTTGACTTGGTATAAATCTGTGAATGACTTGATTACCTGTGAAGTAAATTGAGGTCCTCTGTCTGAAACTATTGATTTTGGGGCTCCAAATCTCAAGAAAATTCTATTGTAAAGGAAATCAGCAACTTTTTCTTCTCTTGCAAACTGTAATACTTGAACCTCAGCCCACTTAGTAACATAGTCTATGTATACTAGAATATACTCCTTGCCTGATGATGGCAGTGAGATTGGTCCCACAAAGTCTAGACCCCATTGCTCAAACGGTTCCATCATGACTTGAGGATGTAGCATCATTTCCTGGGTAAAGGTGGGCTGCCCCATCCTTTGGCACTGGTCACAGTGCTGCACATACTTCTTTGTGTCTTTACGAAGAGAAGACCAGTAGTAACCAGCCCCGAGGATCTTGTCGACTATCCTGTGGAAAGAGTAGTGGCCACCAGATGGTTCATCATGACATGCTCTCAACACATCAAAAGACTCATCAGCCTTCAAGCACCTGCGTAGAATGAAATCAAGACCACATTTAAATAGTAAACCATTCAACCATTTGTAGGATAAACTTTCTTTAACCAAACGTTTTCTTTGTTTTGAAGTAAAATGGGATGGATACAAGCCTGTAGCTAAAAGATTAGCTATGTCAGCAAACCAAGGTGCAGTATTGGATATGGTAAAAAGATGTTCATCTAGGAATTTGTCCTCCACTGGTTGATCTTCTCCTCCTGTATACAATCTTGACAAAAAATCAGCAACCAAATTAAACTTTCCTGGATTATCAACTATGGTAATATCAAATTCTTGCAATAGCAATAACCACCTGATGATCCTTGCACCTACTATTGGTTTATTCATTAGGTACTTGATGGCTGCATGATCACTGTGCATAAATATTTTATATCCAGTAATATAATGCCTGAATTTGTTTATAGCATAGATAACTGCCAAGAATTCTTTCTCAGTTGTTGTATAATTTCTTTCTGCAGAGGAAAGGTTTTTGCTGATGTAATAAATGGCATGCATACTCTCTCCTTCTTCCTTTTGTCCTAAAACTGCCCCAATGGATTCATTTGAAGCATCAATTTGTATGTGAAATGGTAAAGTCCAATTAGGTCCCCTTAAAACTGGTGTCACAGTAAGCTTCTCCTTCAAAGTTTCAAATGCTGATTGACAGTCTGTTGTCCAGAGAAATTATGTTTCCTTATTAAGCAGGGTAAATAGGGGGGCAGCTATTCTGCTAAAATTTTCTATGAACCTCCTATAGTATCCTGCATGACCTAGAAAACTTCTGACATCAGTTTGATTTTTTAGGTGAAGGCAACTGTGTGATTACTTCTATCTTGTTCTGATCCACTCTGATCCTTTTTTCTGAAATATGGTGTCCCAAAACAATTCCTTCCTCCACCATCATAAAACATTTCTCATGGCTAAGGGACAGTCGATTTTTATCACAGCATTTTAGTACTTTTCCAAGGTTTGTGAGGGCTTCCTTGAAGTTATTCCCATACATAGTAAAGTCATCCATGTAGACTTCCATGCATTCATTAGCCAGTTCAGCAAAAAATAGCTAGAACCAGTCTCTGAAATGTAGCTGGGGCATTGCATAGCCCAAAGGGAAGAACTTTGTAAGCAAAGGTTCCCCAAGAGCATGTGAAGGTAGTTTTGTCTTGGTCCTCAGGTGCTACTTGAATTTGATTATACCCACTGAATCCATCTAAAAAAGAAAAATACTTTCTCCCAGCAAGGTTGTCCAGAACTTGGTCAATAAATGGTAAGGGAAAGTAGTCCTTTTTTGTGGCCTTGTTGAGTTCTCTATAATCAATACACACCCTCCATTTCCCATTCTTTTTAGGCACAATGACAAGGGGTGAGACCCATTGACTATCTGAGATTGGATATATGAACCCTGCCTGGAGTAATTTTTCTATTTTAGTTTTGACAATGTCCTTTAAGGCAGGATTCAATCTTCTTTGTGGTTGTCTGACAGGTTTAATATCCTCAGTGTAGATATGATGGGTACAGATCTCAGGAGGTATGCCTTTCATATCTTGGTATTCCCAGGCAAAAGATGCTGAGTGGGAGACCAAAAGCTGGATAAGTTTTTCTTCCTGACTTGCTGTTAACTGAGTATTTATATTAAGTGTTTTCCCTTGCAGAATCATGACTTGTTTTGTAATTTGATCCATAGATGTGGTGGGTCCATACATTGGTGTCATGACATTGAGAGGACAAGAATGTGGGAGTAACATGTGGAAGGTGGCTAAGTCCCTGTAAAAGGTTTCCCCACAAGGAATAATGTTGGCAAGGGTACAATGAGAAGAAATGAGAAGTTCTCTCTGAGGATCTTGGGTGAGTTCCATCACATCTTTATTGGTTAGGATGTGAGTGAAGTCTTCCATTGTATCATAGTATACTTCTTCTCCTAATTCTCCCAGATGTTCCCTAATGGTTACCATAGCTAATGAGGCACTGTTGTCCATGTTATCCAGTTCATCCACCCATACCCTTCCTGTGTAATGCACCGATGGTTTAGCTAGAGGATACAGAGATATTTTCTTTAAATATATCCCATTAGTAATGACCATATCTCCAGTTCAACAATCAATAGATGCTGCTGCAGTAGCCAGCCATGGCCTTCCTAAAATTAGCGGATAAGCATTTCTCTGGTTTCTAGGTTCTAGTATTAGGAAATCCACTGGGAATTCCCATGAATCTATCAAAATAGGTACATCAGTGATCACTCCCTTTGGAACAGCTACTGACTGATTAGCAAGTTGAAGAATTGTAGTCGTGGATTGGATACCTGATAGAGCTAACTTGTCCATTGTATGAACTGTCATCACATTAATTGCTGCTCCTAAATCAACCAGAACATTTGAAATTTCTACTCCCGAGATGAAAACAGTTATGACAAGAATTCCAGGGTCTCCATATTTTGGGAGGAGAATTTCTCCGATCAATAGATCCACTAATTTTCCTTCCACCTGTATTGTGAAAGGAAAACTTTTCTTTCTGCCCTGTGTTTTGATGCAATACTGTTTGATGAATTGATTTAGTTCCAGTACATCTCTGATGCCCTGGAGAAGAGGAATTTCAATGTTTAGCTACTTGATTTCTTGTAAAAGTTTTGATTCCTGATTGGGTTGGATTTATTTTTGTAAAATCTTTTTCTGGGGAGCATTTTGTTTAAGTCGTTCTGGGTAGGGTGCTAGATTTTCCATCTCCGGAGCATCTCCAGAGCTCTTATCAGAATTGTGTTCAAGACTGTTCTCCGGAGCTGGCTTTTTAAGAGTAACTCCAGAGTTGTCTATGGTTGATTTTTCTAGCACTTTTTCGTTAGTAATCTCCTCTGGGGGTTGATTGGATGGATTTTCAGGTTCCTCATCATTGGTTATTTCAACTATAGTTGGAGGAGAAGGTCTTGGGAATGCTTTCCCAGAACGCAGCTGGAGATTATTTGAATATATAGCATTAATTCTAGCCACATTTTCTTGCTCTGTCATATAGACAGCTGCTCCCTGTTTATTCCGTGGGTTTGATATAGGCTGAGCTGGTAAAGGTGGTTGACTAACTGGTTCATTTTGTGTTTGACCCTGTGTGTTGGAGGATCCAGTTAGTAAAGCCTACTATTGAGGTTGGAAATGTCTAGGTTGTCCTCGGTATTGTTGATGATATCCCTGTTGAGGACCCCATTGAGGTTGCATGCCTTGTGACCCAAACTGTGGTGGCCATTGTTGATTTCCCCAAGGCTAATTTTGTCAGTTTTGGTTTTGCCAGTTTTGGTTTTGCCAATTTTGACCTGGCCAATCCTGCTGTCCCTAAGGAGGATTATTTTGAGGGCCATATCAAGCTGGATTCCACTGATTATTTCCCCAATTAGAGGACCCCTGTAAGAAGACTGGCTTGGATACTGATTATAAGGGAAATTTCTAGCTTGTCTCACATAGTTCAACTCCTCCTCTATCACAGCATTCTTTTTACTCAATCTTTTCAAGGCTGGAAGTTGACTACACTGACGGGTAGGATGTTCCCTATCACAAATTTGACAAATCTCTGATTTGTCCAAGGGACATTCTCTCAACAGGTGTTTGTTTCTACACCTAGGACAATAAATGGAGAGCAGTTCAGTTTCTCTGCTTTGATCAGTTGTTCTGGTTTTTGCTTGAATCCCATCCAATGTGGTATTTAGTTGGACCAGAATATCTGTTTTTAGATTTGCAATTTCCTCCATCAACTATCCTATCTCATTCTTCCCTTTAAAAGTTTTGGATGACCTTACTCCATCTTGAGTTCTGGAATAGTCCTGCAAAGTTCCTCTATGTCAGGTATTTCCATTTTGTTAATGTTCCCTTTTCCCATTAGGTCCAGTGCATGTTTTGATTCTTTATCCAATCCTTTTATAAACAGGGTTCTAGCCAAGGAGTGGTCCACTGGATTGCCATACCTTCTCAAGGCAAAATTAAACCTATCCACATAGTCTTCTAAGTATTCTTCCTCCCCCTGCCTAATTTTAAACAGTTCTTCATTTTTATTACTGGATCTGCAATAATCTTGGTATTTTTCTAAAAACTCTGTTTCCATTTGATCCCAAGAATGGATAGAACCCTGGGGTAAACCCATAAACCATCTCATCGCAGAATCTTTCAGGGTTGAAGGGAACAATTTGAGTTTCTGGTTATCTGATCCATAATCATAAGTTTGGCAGACTACTTTAAATTCAAACAAGAACTGATCTGGATCCTCAGAAGAAAGTCCTATGAAATTTGGCAAATGTGCTAGTGAGATATTCTTCATGGGAGCATTGTCTCCAATAGCCAAAATAATAGGATAAGAGAAGGTTCTTGGGGCCTGATTTTTCTCTTCCCCATGATTATCATTTTCCATGTTTAGTACTAGTTCTTCTTCCTAAGGTTTCAGGAAATTAGGTTCTACCAAATGATCTGCCTCAACATTTTGTTGTAATTCCTAGATATAATTGGCAAGTGGAATGTCTGTAGGATCTAAGGGATTGTTGTTTTGAAGTGCAGGTTCCAAATTAAAATCTAGGTTTCCTTCTTCAACAAGGTTTTGTACCACCTCACTGCTTTCCCCTATGGTGTGTTGTTGGGGTGTCTGCTTAATATATCTTCCTTTGAGATCTCTAGCTCTAACCATACAGATCTATTCTAAAAACTATTTTTAACTCAGTGTCCCTAATTAACACAAGCTAATCCCCAGCAATGGCACCAAAAATGACAGGTTGTCGCTGTACCTCATCATTTAATCTATTTTCAGATGTCAATGAACCAGGGCTGTGTCCAAGGCTGTCTGCAACTAGGGATTCTAAGTGACCAGTTTATAGCTAATCCTAATGCTTAAAAAAATGACTAATCTATCTGTTTGTTGAATAAATGTAATGAATGCTATAAAACAGAATAAAATAGGAAATGTACTCAAAGCAAAGAAACAATAACATGCATCTATCTATTAAAACAGGAAACACCTTTATAAAAGAAAACTTGAAACAATAAAACAGAGATACTAGCCTCCTGCCTGAGTGGTGAGAGTGGGCCCTTGCTCCACACCTTTGAGGCTGAAGGCTGTTGTAGGAAATTAGCACAAAAGATGATCTAAACTAAATTCAGTCCAATTCATTCATTTCTATATTCATGAAAATATATGGCTATAACAGAACTGAGATCTCTGAAAATTAGAATAATTTTACCATCGTTGTTCTACTATTTCTGAGAGTATATATAAAAAGAATGATGATATACCACTGAACTTATCTATTAGTCTTTCTAGGAGATGACACCATCTCTTATTTGTACTTGACTGTCTAACTTATGAAAGATCACCATGCAAGAAGGGTAGACTTGAGTGGAACAGAAGTCCACTCAGAGGTCTAAGTTTAAGTCTTAATACACTTGGGCATCAAAGCCCTAAAAATAAGAATATTGAATTAGTTCAATTCGTAACTCATGCAAAATCTTTGGAAAGATAAAACTTTAGCAGTTTAACTAATAGTTGACCCTTCACCACTCTGGTGATGATTTGAGTGAAGTGAGGGGGGTATTTAGGATCGCTGCTGAAGTGTCTGGTCGGTAGCTCTGTCTGGAAACATGCCCTATTCTCAGGAGGTGTCAGAGATAGCTGTTCCTATCTGCAGCTCCGGAGATATTCCAGACACTCATAGAGCTCCGAAGAGTCATTCCCCATATCTTCAAAACACCAGGTGTCACTGTTCTTTGTTATTCTCTCCGGAGATCATTGAAGACGATCTCCGGAGATGCACAAAATCGTTGTTTCTAGCATCTACACCTGCTGATTCAAAAAGAAAGAGGAATTCTGCATTTTTCCATTAATCCTACACACATTAGTCACCTAATCAGAAATTCTAATCTCAAGTAATCTATCTTAATTAATCACAAAATAGAACAATCTTGCTAACTTATTTGAGTGCAGACACAAGGAAGATGAACTGAATAGGGGAAAAAGAGAGGCAAAAAGGGTGTATTTTATGAGTGCTATTTGGCCCTCATCAGTGAGTCTCATGCAATTTCTCCTTTGTACCTCCCAGTCGTCTATACAATCCTTCCAAAAATCTTCCAAACTTGGGCAATGTTCATAACAACCAGAGCCATAGAAATTTTGTTTCACATAATTCTTACTGTCAAAACCAGGTCTCATTGACAAAGAATGCAAATTAAACTCAACCAAAACATGTTTTGCTCCTCTAGCAATATCATTAGTTTTGCATGAATACAAAGATAGCTTCAAAGGGAAATCATAACCTTTCTTTCTCATGCTTTGGTATTTGACATTCACCACATACATTTGTTTACAAACCTCTAGAAAAATGAGAAAATCACTGGGGTACCTGGGTAATTTTGTTGGGGCATTTTCATAAACCCCCACCCTCAAACAGGTGAACCTATCAAACTAAATAAAGAAACTCCCAAATTCCATGATTAAGGAAGCAGCTTCAGGTGAAATTCTCAACTCAAAATTATCATCCAATTTTCTCACTAAAAGCATTAGAAAGGCATCATTTACACAGTGGTAGTCTTTCATTCCCACATCCCTTTTTAGTTGAGGAAAATAGCTATACACAAGTGTACTTGGGGTTAAAGACCCATGTGGCCTCAACCCAGCCCAAACAACCTCTCGACTAGCTAAAACGTATACCAGGTATAAGCACATGTGAAAGGTTAAAGTCTCCTAAAACTTAACTAGTTGCTCATTCAAATGAAAACTAATGATTTCAACCCAATTTATAAACTTATCTTTACTCCATATTAACAAAATAAAACAACACATCCAATCTTCAAAAGAATCAATATTCTCACTTCCCACTACACGATGCAGTAAAGTAATAATGTCTAAAATTTTATCTTTGAAATGGGCTCTCTTTAGCTTTTGGGGCAACTGAGACTTACCTCTCTTCTTAGACTTTAACCAATTTTGTGCAATGGAATTATTGCACCAGTCCTCATTCGCTTGGAAGAACTCCACTCCAATGGTCACAAACATTTTTCAAACTCCTACCTTTTTGGGATTCTTAATGCACGAGTGACAGTTTCTGGATCAATCTTTCCGACCACCATCCCATCTTTAGCTCTGATTTTGAAGGTTTCAGGAATGTATCTTCTTGTGCAAGCCACAACCAAATCTTCACTCTGCACAAAGATAGGGAAGCCTCCTACATGCGCTAAATCACTCTGCAATATATTTTCTTCAAAAGGTGATTTGTCTTCTTTCTGCAAACGGGACCAGAACTCTTCCAAATCAATATGGTCGAGCTTAGTATCACTTATGCCAGAAAAGCTACTCTCAATACTAGAGTTATGAGGAGCTCCTTGATATTTGAATTTCATCACCGCTGGAAGCACAGAAGAAAATGGTAAAGCACTTGAAAAAGGAATGACACAGTACGAGAGTAATAGTAGCTACACATATTAGAGAAAAATCTACCACTGGGAGCATATAAGTATGCCGGGAGAATGCCACAATATGTTATAAATGTGGAGCTAAGGTGGCATTAAATTCATGCCTTGAGAAAATAACTCTGAGATTTGCCCACTCTCCAAAAATCCTGAAAAGACATTCGCTTTGTGTATAGTACCCATCATTAAATGATCATTATGAGCCTTGAAAACTGGTCCACTACCTTCTTTGTAGTAGAGTCACTAGTTTTTAAAACCTTAGAACTTCAAGTCAGGGGTTTCAAAGTTTTGGAAACCTTTGACTTGGCGACTACAAAGACAACCATCGAGAAAAACTTAACAACGTAGCACGTGGTCGGGGGGTCAGCAGGTTTAGTAACTTTGGAATCACACGACAATGGTTACAAACTTTGAAAGATTAGTGACTAGGTTAGGAAAAATTCAACACATGTGACTTTTAAGAGCTTTCAAAGGTAACAAAGGGGAATACAAAACTTTTAGACTTAGGTAAATAATGGGTAAAATATGAGAATAGGCAATAAAAAATAAAAGACCCAGAAACAAAAATAAGGGGTAACACAATGCAATATGAAGAATTTAGTCTACTAATGCAAGGTCCTTTAGGGTTGCTCCAAAAAGGCATGTGTAGAGGCCACTCACTAATCTTAAGGATTCTGGGATTATATGATTGGATGGGAGGAAGTGTTGTTGATCTGAAGCAGATGACAAGTGACTCCTGACCAAACCCAATTGGTGAGTCTGAAAGGAATGCTAGTGAGAATATGATGTAGGAGTGTAGAAGAGAGGCATGCAAGCACGAGGTAGGTGTCCTTTGTATGATTGTTGTAATAGATCCATCTCCTCTAGTGTGGAGTGCTCCAAGAGCTGGTTGATCAGGGTGATAGTGCAAGATTAGATGATGTGATACTATGGAATAAAATTTCAATGATGTGATAGAAATCCTAGTTCCCTAATGTCTAGATCATGATCATCTTGCCCAGTCCTTGAAGCCTATGTAGTAGTGTGCACACACACTTGAAAAATAGCCATTAAACTTGACATTGAACTTTTCTTCACTGTTAAGTTGGGTAAATTTTGATAAATTGGAAAAGCTCAAGTCATACCTGATTGCGCTAGTTGGCATAATACTAACATATTTCTTCACTTCTTTATTTCTAAAATATAGCTCAGAATTCAATCCTTGTTCTTTGAGCTCTGTAATAACCTGCATTCATTGCAAAAAATTATTTAGAATTTCATAGTGAGAACCATCATTTTTGAAAAAAAATTGTTCTAGTGAGAACCATCGTTTTTGAAAAAAAAGATATCCAAAGTATCAAAATTAATTAAGATTACAATGTCAAATGGTAAGAGCTCAAACGGTAAATCAGGTTTTCATAGTGGAGATTGGCACTCAAATTAAACATTAGAAATCTACATTTCAATCCTCCAGAGTCTTAAATGTACATGTTGAATTATAATTGTGTAAACAATCAAATCCAAATTTAGGTGTGTTCAGAAGAAATACCCCTCTGGCATCTGAGCAAAGAAATGGAATTGACAACAATTAAATAAATAAAACAAAGTAATTTAAGATGTTTGATAGGTTATTGTAGCCAACATGGCTGCAATTGCAAACAAATCTAGATTGCATTTTTTTAAAGTATGATATGGGAAGTTAATAATTAAGAAACTAGAGCCGAACATGATCATTACAAGGTTGGAGAAAGAAGAGAAGAGGAGGGTTATTAAACTAGGACAAAATAGAGTCTCCCGATCATAGGTTTACATGCACAGTTTCAGCTCTCCAGTAATAATGGAGGGACATGCATCAAAGCATAATGGAAAAGGAGTTTTTGTCATATGTTGAAGCTGCAAGTGTGTTGTTAGACATGTATACAAACCGTGAAGCAAAGACAAGGCATGCACACTATTTGATAGAATGTCACAAAGAAAAATGTTCACATGGAATGCAATGATCGCAGGATTTGTTCAAAATGGGTTTGTTGAATTGGCTTTAGAAACTTCCAAGCAAATTCAATGGCTGATGTGAAGTCAAGTTCCACAATGTTGCCAGCATAGAAAGGGAACATAAACTATTTGACAACTTATGCCTCAAAGATGTGTGACCTCATGAGCTGCAACGATTGCAGGAACAATACAAAATGGGTTGGTTGAAAAGGCTCTAGAAACTTTTAAGCAAATGCTTTTAGCAAGCATAAAGTCAAAATTTCAAACCTTTGCCAGCATCTTCCCTGTCTGTGCCAGAATGAGAACTAGGAACAAGGTATAAGAACCCATCAAAGCATCGCGGAAGGGGAATTTTTGTTAGATGTTATAGTTTCAAGTGCATTGGTAGACATGTAAATGAACTATGGAAGCATGGACAACACACGTAAGTTGCCTAATAAATTGCCTCAAAGCGATGTTGTCTCATGAAATGTAATGAATGCATGATATGCATGAAATGGATTTCTTTGAAAAGATTAAGAATCCTTCAAGCAAATGTGAATGGCAGGTGTAATTCGAGAATCCACAACCATTGACAACATCCTCGCTGCCTGCCAGAATGTGAGCTCTGGAACAGGGTATGGACATCCATCAAATGTTATAGAAGTGAGAGGGTTTTGAGTCAACTAAAATAGTTGGAAATGCCATGGTTGACATATAAGAAGAATGGGGAAACACAGACAAGGCATGGGGTTGTTTGACAAACATCCCAAAGAGATATCATCTCATGGAATACAATGATAGCAGTACTCCAAAAAATGGATTTGTTGCAAAGGCTTTAGAAACTTACCAACAAATGCAAGCGGAAGGAGTGAAGCCATGACCCATAATCTTTAACAGCATGCCCCCTGCCTTCTAGCCACCCTTCCCCTCCAAAACCCCCTTAGCTCCTCCCCCTCTCCTCCCTTTTCCCCCCCAAAATTTTAAGCCCTTTTCCACCCCAAAATTTTCGAGCATGAGTCTCTCCTTTTTTATTAGAATAGGGAATAAAAACGTATTTTATTTTTTTCTTACTCAATACTTTATTTTATTACGCTTTTATTTCATTCAACTTCTATTCTATCTCACTTTTTATTTTATTCTACTCCTAAGGTCAATGAGGAAAGGTCAAGAATATGTCTTGGAAATAAAATTTTAAAAGACCAATTAATATGCCCAAAACCATCCCATCATCGGAGGTCATATAGAAATACAACACAATGACCACAAATCACCATGAAATAGAAATTACATGAAAATGCAATTGCCACCTCACACAAGACTAACCCAACACTTAAGCCTCAAGGGTCCATCACACAATGGACCAGGTAGGCTGATGAAACCTAGGAGGTGTCCATGGGTAAAAACACAAAAATTGAACACTCATCCCAAAATAGAGATGATGGCGAGGGTTAGGGTGTTTGGCCAGTGTGACTATCTCCGAATAACCACCATTGGGACTTAACTGGGCTCACTCAGACTTGTGAAGTTAGGTGGAGTCAAAGCCCTATACTTGCATCAATCAATCACACGTCAAAGTACATGTGCTTATATAATTACCATATAGAGATATCTGAAGCATGAATAATCCACATAAGAGGATTCTAACATTCGTAATCATTTGCATAGTATTTGAATGTCACGGTGTCATCCTCTTCACATGTACACCCCATCACAATATGAAATCCAACATAACATATCAATTAGTACACCATAATTACATCAGAATAGCTCTAGTCGACTGACGTTGACTAATTGTCATATAACCATCATTAGAGATATCAACATAAATGAAACATTAGTATCCCAACATCACATGGAAATCTAAATCACATATTTCAATGTTGCCTTGATTAGGGTAGGACTAGGGAGACACTACATTCTCCTCCTCTTCTTTCAACCTTGCCAACCTTTCCTGCATTTCTCTCACGTGTTTTGGGACCTTTATATCTGGCACCTTTCCTTTAAACTCCTTGGGTTTTTCCTCTTTGGTATCTACCTCTCCCTTCTCTTCAGCAGCTACAACTGCCTTCTTCTTCTCTTTGTTCAATCCTTTCTCTCCCTTTATTCCTTTCGTCTAAGCGGACATTTATTGCCTTTCCTTGTATTGTCTTTGAATTGATGGATTATGATCAAATTGGAAAGAAAAAAGAACATAGGAGTAATAGTCATTTATTTAGTCATTTTATTTGTCTAACCAATTG
Source organism: Cunninghamia lanceolata (assembly GCA_027924645.1). NCBI lineage: Eukaryota > Viridiplantae > Streptophyta > Pinopsida > Cupressales > Cupressaceae > Cunninghamia > Cunninghamia lanceolata. The sequence goes on from BSBN01001333.1 coordinate 2,859,523, forward strand.
TTTAGTTGTGTTTTTTGCCCGATGACCAAATTAGTCATTTATTTAGTCATTTCAACCGATGACCAAATTAGTCATTTATAGCTATGTTGCAAAAAATTTGGTCACATGACTAAAAGTTTGTCACCTGGTCATTTATTTGCCATATTTCTACTAGTGATTGAAGAGGAACATGACACATCTAATGAAGCTAAGAGAGAGATGGAATTGGTAGCACAAAGGGAACAAATGCAAAACCTCCATGCAATGAGGAAAGTGAATCTCCAAGTTGGAGGCACTCCATCATCCATAGGTCAAGTTGAAGGAACACCATCATTATCTTCTCAAATTGGAGACACTCCATCTTTCACAGGTGAAGTAGAAGGTACATCTTCATTTTCTTCTCAACTTGGTGGCACGGCATCATTCACATGTCAAGTTAAAGGTACACCATCTTCTCCATCTTAACTTTAAGCCTTTTCATCTTTTTCATCTCCAATTCATGGTACGTCATAATCCCATCTCAAGTAAATATTGAAGGAATTCCTAATGTTGAGTCAACTTTACCAATTAAAATGCCTCCTAGAATTTTACATAGGAAGCCTAAGTTTCTAATCAATATCGATGAGAATGTGTTGAAGCCCATGCAAGATAAGATTCCCAAGCGCACTTGCCAAAGATATGCAAATAAGATATGGAAATCATTCTTTGAGAATTTAAATGAAACTGGAAGATATCAACTATTTGTTGAATTGATGCGAAATCTAAAATTTAGGACCACTATGAAGATTCTTGGCCTAAGAACATTGGATGCCTCAAGTGAAAAATCAATTGTCAAGAATCTAATGAGTGCATGTGAGAGTGTGGGTTCCACCTCATGAACCAAGGCTAGTAATGTCACACGACATGTCATTACTTGACAATAGTAAGCCAACAAACAAAGAAAGCTCATCTCATTAGAAAGACAAGTCAAGTATTGAAAATAAGTAGAAAAACTCTAATGAGAGCCGTTGGAAGATATGAAAGAGTTGAGGACCCAAACACCAATGAATTGTGGGCATTCTCTAGGAGCCTCCCATGGAAAGACAAAGTTGTTGTTGAAGCCTTGAGTTCTCTCATCAAAGAATTTTGGAAAAACAAAACAATGGTATCTCCTAATGCAAGATATGTTGTGAGAAGGAGAATTGGTTGTCAAAACCGTGAGCCACATCCAAAACATTTTTTGGATGTGACTCAAATAGAATTTTTTAAGAAATTTCAAGAGATGTATCCTCAAGTTAAAATTTGTCAAAGATATTTTGAATTGCTAAAACCTTTCTATGTCAAAATAAATCACACACACTACTTGTTGTAGATTACATATTAAATTTTGTAACCATTTTGATGTTTATCGGTCTATATGTTTAGATTTGCATACTAACAATGTTTTGTAGGATTGTGGCATACGTGCCCCACCAACATCTTCAAGAGACTTCATATCAACAATTTTATGTGAAAGAGAGGAAGGTCAAATATTCTACATGAAATTATGCTTGGATGGCACATGTCAGCATTGCAGTGGCTTGCAACATATGCCAATATGTGAACATATGAAAAGCACACATACAGTTGGAAATGAACTAGTAGAGTTCGGCAAGTATAAAACAGTGGCCTACAATACAAAAGATGGTAAATAAGAAAAGAGGTGTGATTTGGTTATTCAAAAGATTCCAGAGTATCAATTTATGTCTACACTTCATGACAGTATAGTGTATGAGTATGCAAGGCACACCCATAGAGCTCGATGGTTGGACATCCAATTCAAGTTATGCAAGGACACGTTTCCAATTAGTACCATCATTTCATTTGTTGACTTTGTAGAGAACTACACACTGCAGCCACATAATAAGGTGCAATCATAGTATTACAACTCTACGCAGGTTGCTATATTTGTACAAATAGCATTCATGCATGCAAAAGATAGTACAAAAGACGATAGGAAGATCTTGAGGGAATATCATTTTTATAGTAGTGATCATCGCAAACATTCTACGGAGTTTGTGCAAGGTTGCTTTCAGATGTTCTATAGGTATTTGGCCAGTAGGAGCATATCATTTCATCAGCATATCATATGGTCAAATAATTGTGCATCACAATTTAAGAATGCACAGATGTTCTTATAGATGAGCAGGATGCATACGATCATTGGTGTTCAACATATGTGGAATTTTTGAGAGGTCGGGCATGGAAAGGGAGAGCATGATGGTGCAGGAGCATGTATCAAAAGAGCATTGGCACAAGAAGAGTTGAAGTACAAAGATAATACAAAGTTGATAGATGCGAGATCCATTGTTGAATGGTGTAACACTACAATGGGTCCAAGTAATGAATGTAAGTCTACAGTTCGTAGATATTTTTGTTTGGTTGGTGATACTAACATTGCAAAATATGAGGATTGTTGTACATTGATAGGATCGAGTGAGCTACACTCTTTTAGAAGCTCTAATGCAGGTTCATGGAGTATTCATACACGTCATATGGCATGCTTTTGTTCTACATGTACATATGAAGCTTGGTATGATTATGAGTCAAAGAAGTGGGTTGATGAATGGTGTACAAGAGGCCTAAGCCTGGTTGACATGTATCGACTACTGACAGCACTACAAATGATAGAGATTGAAACATTGGTTGATTATGACCATGTTTTAGACCTAGTACAACCAGGTATTATCAGCATTCAAATTTAATAAAATTCAATATGGCATCTTGTTTTGTATTTTTTCTTGTATTGTTGAAGTTATATTCATCGAACTGAATACATGTATCAATCTAGGGCATGTTTATGCAGTTATTGCAACTGAAGACGATAAAGAAGGAATGGATTATTATTTGTGTCATCATGTTGAGGCAAAAATGAAATTAGATTCCCCTGTTATAGATGGAGAAAACATTGAGTACCCTACAAGATTAGTGGTTGTTACTAGAACATGGCTTAGAAGGTACCCACTGAAGAAGTCTGATGTGTGGGTGTTCAAGGACTTTGACACACATAGGAAGATTCTTCATTATTATAACCTTGTTGTGGCTTCAAACGTTCATTTGATCAAATATGGGGGTAGCCCATTAAACAGGACCTTGTGGAAGGTTCGTGAGTCTGATCACAAGGCAATACCTGACACAACAAAGAGTAGAGTAGACCCTGATGGTTCACTGCATTGAAGTAGTGGAATGACAGAAAGGTATGTTAGTTTTCTTTGCTATCCTCATTTCACATTCTATATTTTAGCTACTCATTTGAGCTAAATAATGCAATTGCATTTGCATTCAAGATTTTAGTATGATGGAGGTAGGCATAATCCTTATGAAGTTGCCTTTGAATGGAAAGTAATGTAGGTTTTCATGATTATTTCATGATGATATATCCTTTACATTCTATTTCATATTGAGTTTTAATGATGTTACTATGAGTTCTAATTTATTTTAATGATGTTACTATTTCATAATGAGTGTCAATGAGTTTTAATGAAAAACAATTGATAGTAGTGGTAAGGGTAGCCTCAATTGATGCCCTCCAAGACATTGGATCAAGTGAGAACACCTTTATGGTATTAAATTTCCAACTACCAAAAAGGTATTATGACTGAATTTTTAGGATAGGCATTTCCTGGGGCCAAACGGATGGTGCCAATGCATCTAGGTGAGCGGGTAAATGCTAGGGGGATGTCTTTTCGGTGGCAAATCCTCATGGTCATTCTTGGCTATATCAAACACAGACAATCTCTTAAGAGCCCTAACAAAAAAAAAAGTGACAAACTTTGGATCAACTGTTCCACCAAACTGTGACACCTAGGAACATCTTCTTTGCATGTATAGGTGGATGTCGGGTCCACCTACAAACAACTACCTTGATTTTACAAGAACCAATTTCATTTTCCTATGGTGGCAAGGAACATGCGCTTCTAAAATGCTTAATTCAGTTTCATGCAATGGAAAGGTGCTAGGACAACACATCAGGGTGGCCAAATAAATGTTAGGGGAGGTCTCATTTCATGTGCAAAGTGCCCCAATTGTTCGAGGCAGCAGGCTACTAACAAAGTCCCTTAAGATCCTAAGAGCAAAAACTACCAAATTTTGACGAAGAAGTTCTCAAAATTTGTGGAAGGTGGGAACATTCTATTTGGACCTACAGGTGCATGTGGGGTTTGTCCACAATAACCTCTCTCAGTTTCGGTCAATTCCAGTCCGTTTGACCATGTTGAAATCAAATGCATTCTTGCAAAATGCTTCAGTTTCATGCAGTGGACATGTTCTAAGAGTGATATTTTGCATTCCATAGGTCATGGGGCCAAACGAACTCCGTCAATGCTTTAGGGTGGGTAGGTAAATGCCAGAGGAGGTCTCGTTTTGTATGCCAAGTGCCTCAGTCGCTTAGGGTAGCAGGCTACCGGCAAAGTCCCTTAAGATCCCTAAGACACAAAAACTGCCAAACTTTGACGGAGCAATTCTCAAAATTCATGGTAGATGAGAATGTTTCATTTAGACCTACAGGTGGACATGGGGTCCATCCACAATAACCTCTCTCAATTTTGGTCAACTCCAGTTTGTTTGACCGTGCCAAAATCAAACGCATTCTTGCAAAATGCTTCAATTTCGTGCAGTGGAAATGTCCTAGGACTGACATTTTGCATTCCATAGGTCGTGGGGTCGAATGAACTTTGCCAACATGTCAGGGTGGATGGGTAAATACCAAGGGGGGTCTTGTTTCATGTGCCAAGTGCCCCAGTTGTTCGGGGCAACAAGCTACGGGCAAAGTCCCTTAAGATCCCTAAGGCGCAAAAACTGCCAAACTTTGATAGAGCAGTTCTTAGAATTCGTGAAAGATGTGAATATTCTATTTCAACCAATAGGTGCATGTGGGGTCCATCCACAATAAGCTCTCTCAGTTTTGGTCAACTCCAGTTTGTTTGACCATGTAGAAATCAAATGCATTCTTGCAAAATGATTTAGTTTCATGCAGTACAACTTTGTCAGGTGCCTTATTTTTTGATATGCCCATTGTGAGGTCGAATCAACTGTGCGAGCACATCAGGGTGGGTAGGTATATGTTAGGGAAGGTCTCGTTTCGTGTGCCAAGTGTCCTAGTCATTCTGGCCTGCAAGCTACCAACAAAGTGACTTTGTCAATAGCGTACAACCTGGAATGACTGGGACCCTTGGCACACAAAATGAGACCTCCCCTAACATTTAGCTACCCACTCTGACATGTTGGCAAAGTTTGTTTGGCCCTATGAGCTATAGAATGCAAAATGTCACTCCTAGCACCTTTCAAGTTTATCGGTAGCTTGGAGCCTAGAATGAATGAGACACCTGGCGTATGAAATGAGACCTCCCTTAGAATTTACCCACCCACATGGATGTGTTGGTGCAATCAGTTTGACCCCACAATTTGTGAAATGCAAAATTTCAGTCTGAGCAACTTTCTAGTTTGTTGGTAGCTTACAGCCTGGAACAACTGGGATGCTTGGCACATGAAACAAGACATCTCCTAACATTTACCCACCCACCCCAATGTGTTGGTGCAGTCGGTTTGGCCCCATGACAACCAGAACAAAAAATACAGCACCTGACAACGTTGTGCTGCATGAAACTGAAGCATTTTGCAAGAATGCATTTGATTTTGGCACAGTCAAACAAACTAGAGTTGACCAAAACTAAGAGAGGTTATTGCAGACGGACCTCACATGCACCTATAGGTCCAAACTAAACATTCACAGCTACCATGAATTCCAAGAACTACTCTTTCAAAGTTTAGCAATTTTTGCGTATTAGGAATCTTAAGGGACTTTGCTGGTAGCCTGCTACCCCGAATGACTGGGGTGCTTGGCACATGAAATGAGACCTCCCTTGGCATTTACTCACCCACCCCAATGCATTGGTGAAGTTCGTTCAACCCCACAACCTATGGAATGTAAAATGATGCTCCTAGCACCTTTCCACTACATGAAACTGAAGCATTTTGCAAGAATGCATTTAATTTCAACACGGTCAAATGGACTGGAGTTGACCAAAACCAAGAGAGGTTATTGTGGATGGACCCCACATGCACCTATAGGTCTAAATGAAACATTTCCAACTGCCACAAATTCTGAGAACTACTCTATCAAAGTTTGGCAGTTTTTTCACCTTAAGGATCTTAAGGGACTTTGCCGGTAGCATGCTGCCCCAAACAATTGGTGCACTTCACACATGAAATGAGACCTCCCCTAGCATTTAACCACTTACCCCAATGTGTTGGTGAAGTTCATTTGGCCCCACAACCTATGAAATGCAAAATGTCATTCCTAGCCCTGAGGATTCAATCAAGCAGTCCTTAGGTTGATATGACCATTCTAAGCTTGACATATGACTGCTACCATTTGCATATAACTGTACATTTATAAAATGAGTGTGATGATTCTATGAGGTGTAATACACGTGTACAGACCTAATCCAACAAGTTAGACCCTTTGGAATAATTTAATTTGCATTTTATAGCAAACTGAGTGCTCTCGGCTAGTGAGGGGGCAGTTTTAGAAAATTTTGATTTTCTCCCAATTGCACAATTCAAATTTGCTAAAACTTGGTGGACACCATATTTAGGTATATAAAGAGCTACAAGAAAGATTTCATAGTTTGGTCACATGTGCAAGTTCCATTTTGAGAAAGCCCTACTCTTTGTGGCCTAAAAAGACCCTATTTTAGTGTATTTTTGAGATCTCTTGTGTTGGGTGAGTAATATCTACAAGAGGAGTGTTTGGAAATGTTAGATATGTCCACTTACACCTTACCTATCAATATTAGGGCTTGATCAATCCATTTGGTCTCTGCTTTTATAAAACAATCCCTAAAATAGGCCTAATTTGACTGTAACACTCCAAGTTTTATCTATTCCGTACAAAACAAGCCTATCTAAGTTTTACATATGTTTAATAAGAGCCAAAAGGGTATCCAAGTTAAGTCTTAGATCTCAATTATTAGGTGTATTAAGGTAGTTATTACATAAAAGGTCTCTTAGAAGGGCTACAAGCTCCTAGACCACTTACAAAGTAAGTACATGTTATATTGATCACAATGCTCTACCCATGCATGGATAAGGTTGGTATAGTGAATTTAAGCATGTATGAGTGTTTTCAAACCATGGTCCTGTAGGAGTACAATCAACACTGAGAGGGGGGGTGAATCAGTGTTGTGTGAATTCTCAACTCTTTTTACACACTTTAACTTTCAGAGCACAAGGAGAGAAAGATAGCATTGATCTGTCAAATACATATGCACATGACTGTGAATATGGAAAGAGAACAAAACTTCATAAGTAAATCATACACACACAAAGAAGATTATAACACAAGAATTGCATGAGTGGAAAACCCTCCAGGGGTAAAAAAAAACACTCTAAACTGCCTCACTGGCTTAACTGATCAAACATGCCTCACTGGCTACAAAGAAGCCTCACTGGCTACAATATGTGTCTCACTGACTACAATATGTGTCTCACTGACAAATGTTAAGGTCTCACTGACCTACAAGCCTCACTGGCTTACTGTTTAGAAGCACCAGCTTCAAGGAGCACCAACCCCTATTACAGAACAAACTGAAAACACAAATTCAGAGGGTTTCTCTGTTTCAATACATAACATTTATTCTCTCTCATGTGTCTGTCAAATGATCATTCCACATCATATAAAAACTCAGATATTTCAATCCTGTATCATGATCCACTCTACAACACCAACACTGTTTGATTCTCAACAACACTGCATTATTTTCAACAACACTTCACAACTATATGTAATCAATCTCTCATCATCTATATATATCATTTTTGTCTTTCACGACATACATATAATGCACCTGGAAAAAATAATCTTATACAAGTTGAAAGTCTTTTCACTTTTCATCTCCTGTATATTTCATTTCTATCCTTTCATATTCTATGATTTGAAGAAAATGATTTATGTTTGAGACCTTTTAATTTCCTTTTCTTCATCTCCCTGCATATAAACTCTTTATCTTCACAAAATATTAACAAACAACTTCAATATGTTATTTCCTCCCTGATTCATAAAATAGAATTCTTTGTTTTCTTACAAGACAAATCTTCTCCATGAAAACCTTTTCAATACCTGCAAAAACCATCAAAAAATAGGATCATATAATATCAAACCCTATTTAAAAACTTTTCATATTCTCTACTCATATTTACAATCTCTGCATGATGTTTCATATTCTCCAAAACAAAAAAACCTTCAATCTGATTATCTTCTCTGCAAATAAAAAATCTTTATCTTCTCCTTCACAAGACTCTGCAAACATCTTCCAATAAAATCATCTGATATATTTTAAGATCTCATCATTATATTTTTTCATATTCTCTCAAAACAATCTTCAGATCCCCTCTTTAGATTTCCTCTGTATGAAGACAAGGAAAAATAAAATCATCTAACACTTAAAAAAAATCTTCCACTAAAATGTGCCTTCAGAAACTCTTCAACACAAAATCACTATTTTCTTCTCCTTAAAAATTGCATTGTATTCTATATGATTTCTAAAATAAAAGTTTCTAATTTCTAAATGTCTTCGTCGATCCACATTCCATGATTGAAAAAGTCTTTTAAGAATCTTTCTATAAACAAACTCTTCTAACAACAACCTTCGCTGTCACTTTAGAATAGAAACCACATTACTTTCTGCCTTTCAAACCGTCAACTTTTACTTCCCGTTCTGCGGCATAGTTTAAAAACCCACCATCGGATGTGATAAGCCCGCCAACATCAAATTAAATATTGATCGTCGATTAGCACTTCCCGCCAGGCTAAAAAACTGTCGACCGAATTACCGGGCACCCTAGGCAACGGGGCCGGTAAAACCAACGAGCACATACCCATAAGTTATAACTTAAAGCCCGATGCCTTCTCAACTGGTCAACAGAAGATTAGAACCACAGTGCTTTGATAGTTAGATTTGTGGTTTTTAATCTAAGTTTGGATTTTGTAAAACTTTATATCATGTAATAAGCAAATATGACAATTTGATCTTAACACCATATATGCTGACCACAATTTGATCTTAAAATTTTATATCATGTAATAAGCAAATATGCATTACCTGACCACATATTGATGAGACCACATATACACTTGATAAGTATATGACATAACATAGGACATGTCACATATTTACTCACACTATTTCACTGTAAAATCTGATGTTCCTGATTTGAGAACCATATCACTGAAATCATTACCATGAAGAAGACCATGTCACTGATGAAGATCATTCACTGATGAAGCTATCATTTTGGCATCAATGAAAACCACCATCATTTTGACATCAAACTTGAGAACACAACACCTTTTGGCATCAATGACAACCTATCACCATCAGGGTCTCCCTTTGCCAGGGTCCTCCTTAGCTGTACACCAAAATAGGATTTTTGGAACAGTGTATGGACAACCATCAAAGCATAAAGGATATAGGAAATTTGTCACATGTTGTAATTGCAACTGCCCTTGTAGACATGTATGCAAAGTGTGGAAGCATAGATAAGGTACATGAACTATTTGGCGTGATGCCCCAAAGAAATTTCTCCTCATGGAATGCAATGATTGCAAGATATGAACAAAATGGATTTTTGATAAGGCTTTAGAAACTTTCAAGCAAATGTAATTGGCGAGTGTGAAGCCAAATTCTAAAACCTTTGAAATGGTATCTTTGGAGCACAATATAGATATCCATCAAAGCATAAAGGATATCTAGCAATTTTGTCAAAAATTGTAGTTGCAACTACCCTGCAAGACATGTATGCAAAGTGTGGAAGCATAGACAAGGCACATAGACTGTTTGATACAACACCACAAAGAGATGTCCTCTCACGGGATGCAATGATTGCAAGATATGCAAAAAATGGATTTGTTTTAAAGACTTTAGAAACTTTCAAGTAATTGCAATTGGCATGTGTAAATCCAAATTCCACAACCTTTGCCAACATCTTCCCTATCTGTACACCAAAATAGAATGATTGGAATAGTGTATGAACAACCATCAAAGCATAAAGGATATAGGAATTGTCACATGTTGTAATTGTAGCTGCCCTTGTAGATATGTATACAAAGTGTGGAAGCATAGACAAGGCACGTGAACTATTTGGCATGATGCCCCAAAGAAATGTTGCCTCATTGAATGCAATGATTGCAAGATATGAAAAAAATGGATTTTTTGATAAGGCTTTAGAAACATTCAAACAAATGTGATTGGTGGGTGTAAAGCTAAATTCCAAAACCTTAGAAATGGTATCTTTGGAACACGGTATAGACATCCATCATTTAGCATAAAGGATATAAGAATTTTGTCAAATGTTGTAGTTGTAAGTACCCTATGAGACATGTATGCAAAGTGTGGAAGCATAGATAAGGCACGCAGACTATTTGATACAACACCACAAAGAGATGCCCTCTCATGGGATGCAATGATTGCAAGATATGCAAAAAATGGATTTGTTGAAAAGACTTTAGAAACTTTCAAAGTAAATGCAATTGGCATGTGTAAAACCAAATTCCACAACCTTTGCCAGCATACTTCCTATCTGTACACCAAAATAGAATGTTTGGAATAGCGTATGGACAGCCATCAAAGCATAAACGATATAGGAAATTTGTCACATGTTGTAATTGCAACTGCCCTTATAGACATGTATGCAAAGTGTGTGAAGAAGGGGGTAAATCATAAAACACACAACAATAGAAATTGTACACAGAAAATAGAACTTTCTTTTATTGATTTGGACAACTTGTTACATTATAGAAGCTCAAATACAATTAGAGGAATCAACCCTCCACAGGCTGCAACACATTATAGCTTCCCATCACAACACTCTGGAATCATCTGCCTTCTGTAACCCCAAATTAGCTAGGGTTTCTATTTTCCTACCTATTCTTGACTCTACACTTTCCCCCTTAACTCCACTACTACCCAAGGTTCCCAAAAATGGTTATTAATAGCCTTTTTGGCGGCCAACAACCTAATTTTGAAATTTGCATCTCCCTCAAAAAATAGGTCAACTTCTGGGAGCCATAACTTTTGATCCATGTGTCCGATTGACGAACCGTTTTAAGCACCGGAAAGCTCGCAGAGTGCTCTACGCGCTAAGAATTAGATTTGTCAATTTTGGCCATTTTCAGGCCTGTATGGGGCCGTTTAGTGCCTCAAACCTGAGTTTGAATAATTTTTAGGCATTTTTCAGGAAAAAGAAACTTTAATATCTTTTAGCTCACAAATGATCTTTGCGTGATTCCTTCGCCAAAGGTCTTATTTTTCAATTACAAAGCTTCTTGTAAATTTTCACTTCAATCCATGCCCAAATGCAAACTTTCATAAAATAGTAGGTTGTTATTTTTAGCAGTTTGGCAAAACTAAAAGTTCTACATCATTATTCAAGTGATTATGGAACTAAAACCACAAATTTTGAAAAGAAATGGAAAGAACATTGACGATTTTGAAACACATCTTTTTTTGGGTGATGCAAGATTGCCCTTACACCACTGGATGCTTGTGCATTAGTGTGGAAGCATAGACAAAGCACGTGAACTGTTTAGCATGATGCCTCAAAGAAATGTTGCCTCATTGAATGTAATGATTGCAAGATATGAACAAAATGGATTTTTTATAAGGCTTTAGAAACATTCAAGAAAATGCGATTGGCGGGTGTAAAGCCAAATTCCAAAACCTTAGAAATGGTACCTTTGGAACATGGTATAGGCATACATCAAAGCATAAAGGATATAGGAATTTTGTCAAATGTTGTAGTTGTAAGTACCTTGCGAGACATGTATGCAAAGTGTGGAAGCATAGACAAGGCACGTAGCACGTAGACTATTTGTACAACACCACAAATAGATGTCCTCTCATTGGATGCAATGATTGCAAGATATGCAAAAAAATGGATTTGTTGAAAAGACTTTAGAAACTTTCAAGTAAATGCAATTAGCATGTGTAAAGCCAAATTCCACAACCTTTGCCAGCATCCTCCCTATCTGTACACCAAAATAGAATGTTTGGAACAGTATATGGACAACCATCAAAGCATAAAGGATATAGGAAATTTGTCACATGTTGTAATTGCAACTACCCTTGTAGACATGTATGCAAATTGTGGAAGCATAGATAAGGCGCGTGAACTATTTGGTATGAGGCCCCAAAGAAATGTCACTTCATTGAATGTAATGATTGCAAGATATGAACAAAATAGATTTTTTGATAAGGCTTTAGAAACATTCAAGCAAATGCAATTGGTGGGTGTAAATCCAAATTCCAAAACCTTAGCCAGTATCCTCCTTGCCTATGCTAAAATGGACATCCATCAAAGGATAAAACATATGGGAATTTTGTTAGATGTTGTAGTTGCAACTACCCTTAGAGACATGTATGCAAAGTGTGGAAGCATAGACAAGGCACATGAACTGTTTGGCATGATGCCTCAAAGAAATGTCACCTCATGGAATGCAATGATTGCAAGATATGAAAAAAATGGATTTTTTGATAAGCCTTTAGAAAGTTTCAAGAAAATGTAATTGGTGAGTGTAAAGCCAAATTCTAAAACCTTAGAAATGGTATCTTTGGAACACGGTATAGACATCCATCAAAGCATAAAGGATATAGGAGTTTTGTCAAATGTTGTAGTTGTAAGTACCCTGTGAGATATGTATGCAAAGTGTGGAAGCATAGACAAGGCACATAGACTATTTGATACAACACCACAAAGAGATGTCCTCTCATGGGATGCAATGATTGCAAGATATACAAAAAATGGATTTATTGAAAAGACTTTAGAAAATTTTAAGTAAATGCAATTGGCATGTGTAAAGCCAAATTCCACAACCTTTGCCAACATTCTCCCTATTTGTACACCAAAATAGAATGTTTGGAACAACGTATGGACATCCATCAAAGCATAAAGGATATAGGAAATTTGTCACATGTTGTAATTACAGCTGCCCTTGTAGACGTGTATGTAAAGTGTGGAAGCATAGACAAGGCGCATGAACTATTTGGCATGATGCCCCAAAGAAATGTCACCTCATTGAATGCAATGATTGCAAGATATGAACAAAATGGATTTTTTGATAAGGCTTTAGAAACATTCAAGCAAATGTGATTGGCAGGTGTAAAGAAAAATTTCGGAACCTTAGCTAGTATCCTCCTTGCCTATGCCAAAATGGACATCCATCAAAGGATAAAACATATGGGAATTTTATTAGATTTTGTAGTTGCAACTGCCCTTAGAGACATGTATACAAAGTGTGGAAGCATAGATAAGGCACATGAACTGTTTGGCATGATGCCATAAAGAAATGTCGCTTCATGGAATGCAATGATTGCAAGATATGAACAAAATGGATTTTTTGATAAGCCTCTAGAAAGTTTCAAGAAAATGAAATTGGTGAGTGTAAAGTCAGATTCTAAAATCTTAGAAATGGTTTCTTTGGAACACGGTATAGACATCCATCAAAGCATAAAGGATATAGGAATTTTGTCAAATGTTGTAGTTGTAAGTACCTTGCGAGACATGTATGCAAAGTGTGGAAGCATAGACAAGGCACATAGACTGTTTGATACAACACCACAAAGAGATGTCCTCTCATGGGATGCAACGATTGCAAGATATGCAAAAAAATGGATTTGTTGAAAAGATTTTAGAAACTTTCAAGTAAATGCAATTGGCATGTGTAAAGCCAAATTCCACAACCTTTGCCACTATCCTTCCTATCTGTACACCAAAATAGAATGTTTGGAACATCATATGGACAACCATCAAAGCATAAAGGATATAGGAAATTTGTCACATGCTGTAATTGTAGCTGCCCTTGTAGACATGTATGCAAAGTGTGGAAGCATAGATAAGGCACGTGAACTATTTGGCATGATGCCCCAAAGAAATGTCACTTCATTGAATGCAATGATTGCAAGATATGAACAAAATGGATTTTTCGATAAGGCTTTAGAAACATTCAAGCAAATGCGATTGGTGGGTGTAAATCCAAATTCCAAAACCTTAGCCAGTATCCTCCTTGCCTATGCTAAAATGGACATCCATCAAAGGATAAAACATATGGGAATTTTGTTAGATGTTGTAGTTGCAACTGCCCTCAGAGACATGTATGCAAAGTGTGGAAGCATAGACAAGGCACGTGAACTGTTTGGCATGATGCCTCAAAGAAATGTCACCTCATGGAATGCAATGATTGCAAGATATGAAAAAAATGGATTTTTTGATAAGCCTCTAGAAAGTTTCAAGAAAATGTAATTGGTGAGTGTAAAGCCAAATTCTAAAACCTTAGAAATGGTATCTTTGGAACATGGTATAGACATCCATCAAAGCATAAAGGATATAGGAGTTTTGTCAAATGTTGTAGTTGTAAGCACCCTACGAGACATGTATGCAAAGTGTGGAAGCATAGACAAGGCACATAGACTATTTGATACAACACCACAAAGAGATGTCCTCTCATGGGATGCAATGATTGCAAGATATACAAAAAATGGATTTGTTGAAAAGACTTTAGAAAATTTTAAGTAAATGTAATTGGCATGTGTAAAGACAAATTCCACAACCTTTGCCATCATTCTCCCTATTTGTACACCAAAATAGAATGTTTGGAACAACATATGGACATCCATCAAAGCATAAAGGATATAGGAAATTTATCACATGTTGTAATTGCAGCTGCCCTTGTAGACATGTATGTAAAGTGTGGAAGCATAGACAAGGCACATGAACTATTTGGCATGATGCCCCAAAGAAATGTCACCTCATTGAATGCAATGATTGCAAGATATGAACAAAATGGATTTTTTGATAAGGCGTTAGAAACATTCAAGCAAATGTGATTGGCAGGTGTAAAGAAAAATTCCACAACCTTAGCTAGTATCCTCCTTGCCTATGCTAAAATGGACATCCATCAAAGGATAGAACATATGGGAATTTTATTAGATTTTGTAGTTGCAACTGCCCTTAGAGACATGTATGCAAAGTGTGGAATCATAGATAAGGCACGTGAACTGTTTGGCATGATGCCTCAAAGAAATGTCGCTTCATGGAATGCAATGATTGCAAGATATGAACAAAATGGATTTTTTTATGAGCCTTTAGAAATTTTCAAGAAAATGAAATTACCGAGTGTAAAGTCAGATTCTAAAACCTTAGAAATGGTTTCTTTGGAACACGGTATAGACATCCATCAAAGCATAAAGGATATAGGAATTTTGTCAAATGTTGTAGTTGTAAGTACCCTGCAAGACATGTATGCAAAGTGTGGAAGCATATACAATGAACGTGAACTATTTGACACGATGCCTCAAAGAAATGTTCTCATGGAATGCAATGATTGCAAGATATGCACAAAATAGATTTTTCATAAGGCTTTAAAAACTCTCAAGAAAATGCACAAAAGTAAATTAAAACCAAACACAAATTTTGGCACGTCTAGAACCAAATTGCACAACCTTATCCAACTTCCTCCTTGCCTATGCCAAAATGGGATCTAGGGAACATGGTGTGGACAACCATTAAAGTATAAATGACATAGGAATTTTGTCACATGTATTATATTTGCAGCTGCACTTATAGACATGTATGGAAAGTGTGGAAGCATAGACAAGGCGCGTGAACTGTTTGAAATGATGGCTCAAAGAAATGCACAATCCCATAGAATTCAATGATTGCAAGATATGCACAAAATGGATTATTTGAAAATGATTTATAAACTTTCAAGAAAATGCAATTGGCACGTGTAAAACCAAATTCCTGTAACAATAATTGATCATCATTTTAAATATTTAATATAAACTATCATATACATGTAATGTCATGAACATAACATCTAGTTTATATACAAAGCCATATAGGCATGTCCAAACAAAGCCATACAGGCATATATACAAAATATATATTGGTAACATACCAAAGTATGTATACAAAGCCATATAGGCATACAAAAAATGTCCCAAAAATTAGTTTCCTATGGACTTTTATGAAATAATCAGTGGCCCTTGCTTGACCGTGAAGATGGAAAGCCAATCCATGACTCATCCTCTCTTTGTCGTCGAGTAGACCTCTTCGACAGAAGTTCATCTAGCTCCACTTGTTAATACAATCAAATAATATGCACATTACTATAGAAAATGTACATGACATATATAACATCACATATGTAATTGATATCTTGTCTCTCTCTTTGTCCATAATTGGACGGGCTGGAGTTGTGACCTCCTGTTCAAGAAGCATCAAGAAGCAAAATTGACTAAACATAAATATCATTTATGTACATCAAATGACATGAGATAAAACAAGAAATACAAAATTATGACATTTTCATGTTATTGGTCATACCTCGATCAAAGGATTTGAAGACATCATGGCTGCAACAATGCCTACTTGCACTGACTCATGAAAATGAGGAGTATCCATATTCAGCATCTGAAACTCAAGTTCAAGATTATTCAACCAAAATAAATACATAACATTATTTTAAAAATGCATAATGATTAGAAATAGTTGAATTTACCTTCGTATAAGTGGTGGATTTGCATCCAAGGGACCAAGGAAACTTTGGAGGTGCCGGTGACTGTTGAAATTATCAAATTGTCATAAAATAATATTACCATTGACATATCTACAATAATTATGAGCATGCGATAAATTACATACCTGTTGACTTGACCTCCTCTCATAACCCACCAATGGACAGCTAACGGAGGTAGGATGAAGACTCTGACCCTAGAATTTCATTGCGCAGACAATTACATACATTATTTTTCACTTGTAATGTAGATAGTCATATAAAATTAATTACAAATTTCAAATAACAATATATTAAATTAAGATGAAAGTTGTAAAAAATCACCTAAGAGTCAATACCAAATGCAAGTTGTAAGACATCGTTGGTGAGAACAATCTCATCCAATATAGATGTCTCTATCAATGGATGTTGCCCCTGCATCGTAGCATCCTGCCAAGAGTCCTGTCGTGCGTCCTACGTCCAATAAGCACACAGGTTCCCACATGAACTACACAAATGTGGGGACAAATGATGCCTATTGCTCTCACCCTCATTGGCATGTGTAAGATCATTGGCATGCTGTGATAGAGACTGTGTGAAAGTAGTCAATGAATGTAATTTCTCCACCTCAACACTCTCCTTCAAAATCAAATGGAGTGACCTACATTCTGGCCTCAATAGGGGTATAGGTACATGATTTTCATCTTGTTGAGTCCCCTCTCTATCTTTGTCATGACCCCTAATTACTGTAATTAATTTTACTTATTAATTATGATATTTTATTGAGAATAATTAATATTTATTTATAGTTTCAAGTTAGTGGAACTAATTTTAGATTTGTTTATGAAATTATGATATAAGTTATAAAGAGTATAGAATTTAGCAGTAAGGTCTTGATATGGTTTAGTTAATTGATTTAAATTAATTATTCTTGTGTGTTGTGGAGAATAAGAGTTATTTTATCATTATTTTGGAAAAATTAAGACCATAGGTCAATCCCCTATGGGTAGGGTACTTGTTTATTCATAAAAATTATGTTTTAGAGTTGTTTTAATGCATTTTTAGTGCACAAGAAAATGGGTGACGAAATTGGAAGTGGTAGAGTCGTCTTCTCTCGAAGAGTCTTAGAGAATTTAAGTCATCAAGAAAAGAAATAAAAGGAAATCCAAGAATCACATTTCTTAAAGAAGAAACGAATGCCACAAGAAAGAAGAGGAATACAAGAAGTCACTGGAGCCCAAAAGAAGAATATGAAACATGGAAAAAGGAGATATTGTAAGGAGATGGAAGTTTGGCTTCAAGAAGGGGGAAATCAAGAGAAGAGTCAAGGTTTATTTCAAATTTTTGCAAGTCATCAAGAGGACGTTCGTAGCTGACGTTGAAGAATTCTTGAAGGAAATTACAACCATTTTGATGAGGCAAAGAAAACATACATCCACGGTGACTTGTTAGATGAAAATATTTTTGAATTTCATGAGGAAGGCAATAGAATCCTAGGTAGAAGAAAGGAAGCGCTCAACTGAATAATATGGAATCTCTCACATTGAAGAATCTTGGAGTTTTCTTCAAATGTGTTTGGAGGTATTCTTC
This sequence comes from Cunninghamia lanceolata, assembly GCA_027924645.1. NCBI lineage: Eukaryota > Viridiplantae > Streptophyta > Pinopsida > Cupressales > Cupressaceae > Cunninghamia > Cunninghamia lanceolata. The sequence goes on from BSBN01001333.1 coordinate 2,877,659, forward strand.
ATTAATTAAATCCTTGAGGTATTTCCTTGAAAACTCACCATTATTTATGTTAAAGTTATTCTAAAAATTCTTTTAAGAAAACTTGTTATTGTCTAATGAAATTAATCTTATCATATGAATTAGTTTATAAAAAGGTTTCTGGGTTTTGAGAATCATGTTTTCTTCTTTCAGAAACATTTTAATTTTTTCAATTTTGTTAAGTATTTTGAAAGTTATCAAATTTTTACTACTTCTGTAGAAAAGATTGAAAATCTAGGATTTTGTTGGTAGTTTACTTTGTTGTAAATGAATTATTCTCATTACATAAGTGTGTTAGATGAATTCTCATATTTTATTTATTAGAATGGGTATGATTAGATAATCTTTCATATATTTAGTTGTATCCAAAAATTAGATTGAATCAAGAATATTCTTGTAGTGCAAGAAGGTCAAATTAAATCCTTATGTTGATTAGTTTATAAAATAATTTCTAAATCAGACATATATATATATAGCACTTTATTTGAAATGTCAAAATTAAAGCAAATAAAAGATCTTTAATCTTTTAGTATTTCTATCATTTATTATAATATAGGGAATACTTTTGAGTAATCAATTCATTCTCGATTTATAATCAAGTTTTGGGTAAATCAAGATTTGAGGGAAATGGATGATTGCAGTAAACACTACCTCCTCATCTTACACAAATTTTCTAATTGTTTTCTGGGTTTTATTCCCCTTATTCTTATCTTTCCAAAACATCTTCAATTTTAGAATTTCACTAAGAAATATTAAAGTTATGATAGATTTACTACTAGGTAGTTTTTTTTCATGTTAAGGCTATTTCTATTCAAATTATTCATTTTTCCAATCATCTAGAATGTTTTGACAACAATTGAATTTGATTTATATAGGTTAATAATTGAAAATAAGAATCTCGTTTAAATAGGTAGAGTAAATTATTTTCTTAGAATCTTTAATGTGTAACTAAGCCATGTATGAGAGAATAGAACTCTTGAGATACTTGTGCATTGCTTTAATGACTTAGGAATTGGAGGTTTTCTTATTGAATAGAAAATTTAGTAGGCTTTTCATGAATTACCTTAAGCAATATTTTACTTGTGTTTGGATAATATAAATGTAGATTAGAATTTAGGAATGAGGCTAAAAATTTAAAATTTTAGTATAGATAAGGATGAGAGAAATATAAAAGAAAGTGTGTTTCATATCAATATCCAAGAATGGTTGGAATATTTTTTTTGTTATAACTTCCCTACTTTACCTGTAGGGAATATTTATAAATTTAATTGTTACATGCACTTTTTAGAACTTGAATGATTTAATTAGCATATGGAATAATATGGATGTGTATATTAATTGATTTATTGACTCTAGAAAATATTATGTGATGAGATCCCTTGTGAGTTAAAGTATCTAAGTCAACCTTATGGTTGCAAGACTAGTTACTCTGAACTACGAAATCTCTACAATGTGTATACGTAGGCAAGGCCATCATGGATTAGCCCCCGAGACATTAGGTTGACCCCTTAGGGCCTGTAGGTTCGTCATCTTGTGCATTGCTATCTAATATGTTGTTCATTGATTTTGCGGGACTAATGTTTACATCTAGTTGTGCAGATTCATGCCGAAAGATTTGTGCAGTTACTATTACGAAGACAAGCATTATATGATTGGTGTAGGTAACTAGACAATCTAAAGGTGATTATTAATTATTCTGTAAATTGTACTTCTCATTATGTATCACCAATGTATTGGGAACAATTATAAAAGATGATCTTTGCTTATTATGGAAACTCGCTAAATGTTAAACATTTATGGATATTCCATTAATGAATTGATTTCCTTTCCATTTTTGGATTGAGTTACCTTTCAAATGTTGTTTTTAGTAAGTAATATTTTCAGACTTTACATTTGGTATCAGAGCACCAGGTTGCAACACTTGGGAGCTTTGGGGTAAAAGTACTATTGTGAAACATGGATGATTTACATTGTAGAAATGATTAAGATGATTTCAATTATAAGATATTTTAACAGCACTAATGTTTTATTAAGATGTATTGTAGGAAGAGTGGATCAATTATTTGTTTTATAAAAATAAATGCAAAGAGTTTTAATAAAAAGGGAAAAGTGAGTTATTTTTTGTAAAAGAAAGCTCTAACTGAAATCTTCTAGAGTTGAGGTTGTTGTGAGTTTACTGGATTGTTTGAAGAGTGGAAGGCTAAAAGGTTAATGAGCTGATCACGCATGAACAATCAAGGTATGATAATATTTTGGTTAAAACATGATCATTAATGAAAGATATGTTGTTTAAATGGGTAATAATTTGATTGAGGAAATGAATTGTGTTAGTCTCTTTGGTTACTTAAATAAATTTTAGTGATAATATTGCAAATGATAATGATGGTCATATAGATGAATGGGTGTGGGAGAAAAAGGCGATTGATATTATGAATTTTAGGAATTACTGGAGTTTTTCTTTTAAGGGAGTTTACTGATATGATATTGGAGTTACTTAAATCTTAAACTCCCATAAGAGAATCTCTTTCTCTTATTTTCTTACTAGAAGGTTGTGAAATAAAATATTTGTTTAATGATTGTAAATTGTTTATTGTTATTGAGAAAGAAAATATTTTATTTGTATATTTTACAAGGATACCATATGCTATAGAAAATAAGTTATGAAAAGACTTGTATTTTTGGATATTGCTAATGCCTCTGAAAATAAATCTTGTTTAGAAAAAGTTTATGAAAGAAATTGTGTAAGTTGCAAAGATATCAAAAGAGTTATAGGATAGGCTGGAGAAAAGAGGGAAGTATTGAAAATTTCTGAAATAGATTCTTGGAAAGATCAAGAAAAGTTAGAGGGTAAATGCTGAAAGAATTTGCAAAAGGGATTCAAATCTGGAGAAAAGAGGTAAGAAGTTTGTTGTATATTTTGTTGTTTTTCTTAGATTAATAATGGAATTCAATGATTTATTATGATACTAACATTATTTGCTCTGTGTGAGCCATTTATATTGTTCTATGTCAGCTATTGGGAGATATTGTGCTCTGTATGAGCTATTGAATGGTGATAAGGGAGTTACAAAAGTGATAAGGGAGCTACATTGTGAAAAAGGGGAGTTTTCTAAACTTTGATTACTCATAACTATTGAATGTTATAACTGCATAAATTTCATGGTCTATTTCTTTTGTGGTATATGTTGGAGCTCCATGTGGTTTGAGACCACCACATTCCCCTTCTCCCCTTAGGTGGTTCATTTGAAGTCACGTAGTAATTGAGATATTTAGTTTTGTGAGACGATTTGAAATTTTTATTTTCTTATTTGTTTTAGAGAGCCAGCAGTTTGAAGATTTATTAAGATATTTGGTTGTTTAAATTGTCCTTTTTGCCTCAAGGACTATTCTATTAAGGATTTTGGTTTTGATTTGAACTGTTGCATTTCTGTTAATTAATGTGTTTTTATATGAAGTTTTATTTATTCATTTTTTATTTTTATTTGAAATCTTTACTCATTGGAACTTCTGTATTTTGAGGCTTTATTGTTGCTGGCTTGAGTGAAGTAATGTGAATTGTGTAGATTGTCCTGATAGGTTGTATAGGGGAGGGACGCCTTGGAGAATGTATATTGTGAAATTGTCTAAGGTCTAATTTATAGCATTATGGTTATATCTGGCACTAATCATTTCAATCTCATTAAAAGCATATATAATGAATGAAACTGATATTTGTGATGTTTTGCAATGAATTTGATTATCAGTAATTTATATTGATGCTTCTATGACAAGTAATGAAGAAATTTTTGTATAAGCATTGTTATGTTGGTTGGTTGCTCTGTTTTAGCTATGATTGCTCTACGTGAGCTATAGTTGCTATGTGTCAGCTATGATTGTTTAGTGTGAGCTATGGTTGCTCTGTGTAAGCTATGATTGTTGCAAGTTGCTGGATCAATAGAGGAAGGTATATGGCTACTAAGCCAAGGTAAGAATGATTGATGTGGTGAATCATGTATTGTTGATTGTTATTAGTGAAGAGACTTATACATATGTACTATATGAGAATGATACTTTTATGGTGCAAGTAGCGCACTATGCAGTAATACACCTCTAATGCTTTGTGCAAATGACACATCTATATGAAATTGTTTCCTTAATGCACTTATCATATTTATTATATTTATACTTGAATGAGAAATGTTCACTATACTTATCCTAATGTGATTAATGCATATGTCATATTATTATTGTCCTTGTACGAGTGAGGTACTAGAATGAGTTATTGATTCCTTTGTGCGAATAAAGCATTTGAGTAATGATTACATTCATAATTTGTGTGTGGGATACACCTTTTATACTCATTGTGTTTTGGATCGAGTAATGATCACTATAATTATATTACTGTAATTTATGCATATTTCATATTTTGTGTGAGCAATGCACTTGTGCGAGAGATGCACTTACCATATTTATTGAACAAAAATTTGAGCGAGAAATGCTCATTGTGTGTGATGCATTTACCATATTTTGTGCGAGAGAGGCACTGCAAGTAAATTATGTATTTCTCTCCTGTGTAGTTATGCACCAAAGGATTCATGATTTCTTATTATTCATTTTATGTGCACTAGTGTGAGTTATGCACTATCATATTTATCTGGTCTATATTTTATACAATTTGAAATAGACTATTCTTGTTGAATGTATGTGGTAAAGCTTACCTTTCGGGATAGGATGTTGAATGTGGGCTCCCAGAGACGGTAATTTACTTTTTCTAAATTAACACTTTTGTTATTTCATGCTTTGGCCAAAGCGAGATGTACCATTGAAATAGATGGAATAAAAAGCCTAGTTTTATGTTATATGTCACTGCCACATCCTGCATGCCATATATATGTCATTTGAGTTAGGAGTGCATATAGGCATCAGACATGCATCGAGAGTTTCCCTCCTGCCATTTGTTTTAGGTTTCTAGGTGCCTTATGCAGGGCCAAGTATTCTTCAAGTTAGGAAGAATCCCGGGGAAGTGTTATTCTTCATGGTTGGGTGGAAAAAGCAACTTAACCATGGTACATTTGAATCTCTTTATATAATTAAAATATGCATTTTATCATGTATTAAACCTTTGATGACAAGGTATGTAATTGAACTTCTCTCTGTATGAACTAAGATTACACTTGAGAAATTTTAAAGATTATACATTCTGGATATCTCTGTAAATAGAAAGTTTCTCATAGATTGAGATTTACTTTTCATTGTTAAACTTAGTGAATGATTGTATCAGTATTGAGATCATGATTACCTTCTTACTTCTGACCTTTCTAATCATGTTGACGATCTTTTGTATGATGAAAACTTGTTGATCTTCTTATCTTTTATATTGAACAAGTTGAAGGCCTTGTTGATATTTTTGTTGTTGAGACTTTTGATTGCCAATGATGATAACAGTAGTATGGGATGCTTGTTTTTCATCATAAGGGCAATTTTTCAGTTATCTCATGCGAGTAGGCATGTTGACAAAATGAACATAATTGTTTTATATTATGAGAATGTTTGGGATATGAATAAGATTTTATGAAGAAATGAATTAGTTTGCATGCTTTTACTTGTTTAAAGATAATTGACGAAGCAGTGACATGCTCACGATATGTGCAAGTGAATGAATGTTAGACAGAAGAATTTTGTTCTTCTGAACAAACAGGTGCTTGGAGAAAATAATACATTTGTCAGGTGGGTCGATTTTGACATTGAGGTAAAACAAAATTAAAGAGGTATGAAATCTTATCATAAGTTAAGTTGATTTGATCATTGAGACGATGATTCTTTTAAGAGGGAAAGGATGTCACGACCCCTAATTTCAATAATTTATTTTACTTATTAATTATGATATTTTATTAAGAATAATTAATATTTATTTATAGTTTCAAGTTAGTGGAGCTAATTTTAGATTTGTTTATGAAATTATGATATAAGTTATAAAGAGAATATAATTTAGCTGTAAGGTCTTGATATGGTTTAGTTAATTGATTTAAATTAATTATTCTTGTGTGTTGTGGAGAATAAGAGCTATTTTATCATTATTTTAAAAAAATTAAGACCATAGGTCAATCACCTATGGGTAGGGTACTTGTTTATTCATAAAAATTATGTTTTAGAGTTCTTTTAATGCATTTTTAGTGCACAAGAAAATGGGTGACGAAATTGGAAGTGGTAGAGTCTTCTTCTCTCGAAGAGTCTTAGAGAATTCAAGTCATCAAGAAAAGAAATAAAAGGAAATCCAAGAATCACATTTCTTAAAGAAGAAACGAATGTCACCAGCAAGAAGAGGAATACGAGGAGTCATTGGAGCCCAAAAGAAGAATATGAAACTTGGAAAAAGGAGATATTATAAGAAGATGGAAGTTTGGCTTCAAGAAGGGGGAAATCAAGAGAAGAGTCCAAGTTTATTTATGATTTTTGTAGGTCATCAAGAGGACGTTCATAGCTAATGTTGAAGAATTCTTGAAGGAAATTACAACCATTTTGATGAGGCAAAGAAAACATACATCCACGGTGACTTGTTAGATGAAAAAATTTCTAAATTTCACGAGGAGGGCAATAGAATCGTAGGTAAAAGAAAGGAAGTGCTCAACTGAATAATATGGAAGCTCTCACATTGAGGAATCTTGGAGTTTTCTTCAAATGTGTTTGGAGGTATTCTTCATTAATTAAGTCCTTGAGGTATTTCCTTGAAAACTCACCATTATTTATGTTAAAGTTATTCTGAAAATTCTTTTAAGAAAACTTGTTGTTGTCTCATGAAATTAATCTTATCATAGAGTTAGTTTATAAAAACGTTTCTAGGTTTTGAGAATCATATTTTCAGCTTTCTAAAACATTTTGTGATTTTTAATTTTGTTAAGTATTTTGAAAGTTATTGCATTTTTACCACTGTTGTAGAAAAGATTGAAAATCTAGGGTTTTGTTGGTAGTTTACTTTGTTAGAAATAAATTATTCTCATTACATAAGTGTGTTAGATGAATTCTCATATTTTCTTTTTTGGAATGGGTATGATTAGATAATATTTCATATATTTAGTTGTATCCAAAAATTAGATTGAATCAAGAATATTCTTGTAGTGCAAGAAGGTCAAATTAAATCCTTATGTTGATTAGTTTATAAAAACAATTTCTAAATCAGACATATATATATTGCATTTTTTTTGAAATGTCAAAATTAAAGCAAATAAAATATCTTTAATCTTTTAGTATTTCTATCATTTATTATAATATAGGGAATATTTTTGAGTAATCAATTCATTCTCGATTTATAATCAAGTTTGGGGTAAATCAAGATTTGAGGGAAAGGGATGATTGCAATAAACACTACCTCCTCATCTTACACAAATTTTCTAATTGTTTTTTTGGGTTTTATTCCCCTTATTATTATCTTTCCAAAACATCTTGAATTTTAGAATTTCACTGAGAAATAAGAAATTTACGACAGATTTACTACTGGGTGGTTTTTTTCAAGTTAAGGCTATTTCTATTCAAATAATTCATTTTTTCAATCATCTAGAATGTTTTGACAACAATTGAAATTGATTTATATAGGTTAATAATTGAAAATAAGAATCTTATTTAAGTAAGTAGAGTAAATTATTTTCTTAGAATCTTTAATGTGTAACTAAGCCATGTATGAGAGAATAGAACACTTGAGATACTTGTGCATTGCTCTAATGACTTAAGAATTGGAGGTTTTCTTATTGAATGGAAAATTTAGTAGGCTTTTCATGACTTACCTTAAGCAATATATTACTTGTGTTTGGATAATATAAATGTAGATTAGAATGCAGGAATGAGGCTAAAAATTTAAATTTTAGTATAGATGAGGATGAGAGAAATATAAAAGAAAGTGTGTTTCATATCAATATTCAAGAATGGTTGGAATATTTTTGTTGTTATAACTTCCCTATTTTACTTGTAAGGAATATTTATAAATTTAATTGTTGCATGCACTTTTTAGAACTTGAATGATTTAATCAACATATGGAACAATATGGATGTGTATATTAATTGATTTATTGACTCTAGAAAATATTATGTGATGAACTAGAACCCTTGTGAGTTAAAGTATCTAAGTCAACCTTATGGTTGCAAGAATAGTTACTCCGAACTACGAAGTCTCTGTGACGTGTATACGTAGGCAAGGCCATCATGGATGAGCCCCCAAGACATTAGGTCAGCCCCTTAGGGCCTGTAGGTTTGTCATCTTGTGCATTGATATATAATATGTTGATCATTGATTTTTTTGGGACTAATGTTTATATCTAGTTGTGCAGATTCATGCCAAAAGATTTGTGCAGTTACTATTATGAAGACAAACATTATATGAATGTTGTAGGTAATTGGACAATATGAAGGTGATTATTAATTATTCTGTAAATTGTACTTCTCATTATGTATCACCAATATATTGGGAACAATTATAAAAGATGATCTTTGCTTATTATGGAAACTCGCTAAATGTTAAACTTTTATGGATATTCCATTAATGAATTGATTTCCTTTCCATTTTTGGATTGAGTTACTTTTCAAATGTTATTTTTAGTAAGTAATATTTTCAAACTTTACAATCTTAGGCAGAGCCACCACATCTACCCTGGAACTCACAAATGTCAAAATAATTGGGAATCTTCTTGAGGATGAACTCATAATGGAGTTTCCTCAAGAAATATTGTGGCACCTCATCATTGTTGCATGAGTGCTTATTGAAGACCATGTACCATCTATCCTGAAAGTTTTGGTATATTTCTTCATTCTTACACCAATGAATAGGGAACCGTTTGCAAGTTTCTTCTAATCTTTGGCTAGTTTTAGGATTAATAGATTATGCACATAATTGAGATTTTGTAATTTTTTCATTCTTCACTTGTTCATATGACAATTTGTTAGCATAGTATTGCTGGCACCTCTCCCTATAATTTTGAAATCTGGTGATTTGTTTTGTCACCGAATCGGTGTGGGAAGTAATCTCCTCTAGTGACTTTGCAAGCACTCTCCTATGATCGGTGCTTGACTTGGATTGTTTAGTGTTTGAACATGTTTCTTATTTTCTTCTATTATCTGTAGGTAGTTTTCTTTACTATCCCTTACATTGTGAGGAAGTGAAGGTGGGTTTTGAGGGTTTGGAGGGTTTTGGGGGGTTGTTTTGACTCTCCTCAGCTAGATTTTGGTTTTCTCTTGGCTCATTAACTGTAAATGCAAATAAAAAACTAATTAAACATTTCAAAAGTTAAAAATTCTTCTCAAACTAACAAAAATTAAACAAACCCTACCTTCTTCGGCTGCTAGGCCCTCCAAATTTGCTTCACAAAGTCTTTGGTGGTGAGGTGGCATCGTGAAAGTGTCAATTTATCCCTTGCACTTGCTTGGAGAGACTTTCCTTGAATGTGTTTGCACTTTGAAGATTGTTTTTCACATACAAACTCCTTTGCCCGCGGGTGAATGGCAGAAAATGAAGTTTTTTTACTTTTAAAGAAAGTCAAAATGTGAGCGCGTTATAACACATTCGTGTTTTGGCCTATTTTGGACCAAAAAGTCCCATGGTGGTGACTTTTTGGTCCCCATCTTTGTGCATACACCCTGTTGGGGTTTCTCTTTATGCTTTTCACTTTATGCACTTGTTGCTAAAGATTTTGGGTATCTTTTGGGCCATGTGGTTGCCTAGAAGTTAGTCAAAATGTTGCTTTGCTCAATTATCTACCTAGTTTATCAATGGCCACTTTGTGTATGAATCCTTTCTCACTTTGATTGAAGACAAAGATAATATCAAACAATCCACTCATTTCCTAGACATATTATGTAAGGCTTTAGGTTTGAGTATTAAATGGCAAAAGACTCAATGCTACAAACAATCTTTCCTTCCTAAGCATGGTTGTTTGAATTCATTTGGTTTGAAGTGGATTGATCATGGAGAGGTCTTCATATTTCTTAGAATTACCTTTACCTTTAAGGCCTCCATTTCTACCTTATGGCAAGTTATAATATCCAAAATTGAGAAAAATTTAGCTTATTGGATTACTAAACTTCTCTCTCTTGATGGCAAATTCCAGGTGTGTTCTAAAATTTTGTTTGATACTCATGTTTACTATTCTTCTTTTTGGGTTCCTTCTAAGGCTTCCTATTTGAAACTTGAAAACCTTCTTAGGGATTTTCTTTAGGCATCTTCTAGTAGTAACACAGGCTCTCACTATGTGTCTTAGGAGTATTGTTGTCTCCCCCATGATTTGGGGAGTTTAGGATTACTCTCAATCTATTGTCAAGGCTTAACACTTTATGCTAAATAGATTATTAGAGCCCTTCAAGGCAAGAAAGATTGGAAAGTCCCCATTTAGCATTACATTTCCTCTAGAGTGTCATCTGGACATCCATCTTGGAAAGGCCTTGGACTCCATACTCTACTCCTTATGAAAGAACCCATTCAAATATAAGGCATGCATTTGTTATCAAAATCATTTGGAAGGTTTGGGAATCCATCAAGCCTTGGCTATTTTTGGATAACAATAATTTCTACAATGGGCTTTCTATTAATCAATAGTCTATATAGTGGTCACCAATTCTTTCATGTTAAGATTCACCTTTGGTTAAAGCCTCTCGGTTTAACTTGGTTTGAAGTTTTATAACAAAGGAGTTAAAATGTTGCCAAATTTTTATAACAAAGTCACCAAGAAGTTTCTATCTTGGCTAGAGGGCAAGATAAAATTCTATTTCTCCAAGCAAGATTGTGAGACATACTAGATAGTTATTGATGTCATTTCTCCCCACGTGGTTTACAAAAGTTAGGTTAAGACATTCAAGCCTTAGTGGAAGGATTCAAAATGATATCCTAATACACTATTTCATAATTAAAGACCCCACAAGGGATATTTGTGGTTTTTACTTTATCTTCCCATGATGGCCTAGTTAAATCACTATTGACACTGTTACCTCTCACTGACTGGATGCCTATTCCCAGTTTTCCCTACAAGGTAGCCATCAATGATCAATAGGACTCCTGGGCCAATAGCTAACAGTATAGGAGATAGACTCTATAGATATCTCCTCTTCTTCTTTAGGCTCTGCAGAACCAAGGGGGGTATTCCCTATTCAACATCTACACATATGCACATGAAACTACTCGGATGTTGAAACAAAGCAGATAAATCCTCTATGATGCAGACCAAAAATGTGGAATAAGTGCAAAGGGGCTAGCTTTGGGCCTATGCTCAGTTGTAGACAGAGGATTTTGGGTCCTAAAACTACTTCTAAAATCCTAAAGGTTTGTATTTAAAGTTTAAGTTGGATTTTATGTTTGGATGCAAAACTGAGACCTTGGGTTGCGACCTCAATACCAGACTAGATCGGTGCCTATTCGGGGCTCGGAGTCAATAGACATACAAATGTGAATGGTCAACATGAACATACACCAAAGACTGGATATCAAGGGGATTTCTAATATCTGCCTTACAGATACTTCCCAACAATTAGGTGCTTAATCATTCATACTTAATGGTATCCCTACTGTAACACATTTTCTCAATGATTAACCTAAAACATTTAACTTGTTCCTTGAAAAAAAGTAGGAGATTAAACATTCAATATAGAAAAACTATATTCCTGAACCTTAACAACCCTTAGTTATCTTGATTCAAAAGAAACTATGCCCACAACTTGGAGACAAATGATTAAACACATGCACCAAGCATTTCTCATATAAAACAACATGAAACTAGTGAAGTCATGCATGAAACATACAAAATGAGATTCATAAACTTACAAGACATCAAGAACAGGGCCACCAATGAAGTTGTATTGTGTCACAGCACCAAAGTTATTGTTCAGTTTTTCAACTACAAAAATGAGTGACACAGTCTGCTTAATACAGCAAGAAAGTGTACTCGGCAAATTAATTACATGGCACATCAAAAATTTGCCAGATTTAATGCATGAGGAATGGCGCTCAGAAACATTCAACGTTGAGGGGAGACAAAGAAGAATGAGTAGATGGAATTGGGATCCACACCGCCATTCAAGGACATTCAACTTCAATCAGGTGGTTGACCTGTCCTTTCCGTCGTCCATCCTCTGCAAATCCACCATCAATGCTTCATCTACTCACGAGATGCAACAACAGATGCACCTAGAAATTTTCCTGCTCAAAAATGGCCGCAGACACAAGGGAAAAAACCATCGCAGAAGGTTCAAAACCTGACCGTTGATCAAAAACCCATCCCTGAGATCGATGGTCCCATAACACGTATGATGAGTTGCCAGCCAATGAAATTGTACCACGTAGGCACCTTGACCTTCTATCGCTAACCTTTTCACCTTTCATTTTTCCTTTATCGCTTTTGTATATACAAATCCAAATGCACATACAACATACAGGGCGGACGTCAAATGTTATAGAACGAACTGAAATTTGGTTCGGGTCCAGCTTGTATCCCCATCCTGCATCCATCGCTTTGTATATTACACACATGCAAGCGCAAAACACATACAAGGCGGACTTCATTGCATCTATCCATCAGATTTGAAAAACCTTCAAGTCCAGGCTTTGTATCCTCATGAGTTTGTATATCGGCACATATACAAGTGCAAATATACAAGTGGTGGGCCCGACCCATTTTCTCTTCCCTTTGCACAATTTCTTGCACATCGCATATACAAATGTAATGTACAAGCCACGGACGCCACATTGCTTTAGAATAAAATGAAAATGACTTTAGGTCGGGAATGCATATGTCTTCATTCTATATCCGAATGTATATTTTGTTTGTATACTGAATATACAAACACAAGCATACAAGCGAGAATCTTCCACAGAATATACCTGCAATGCATCTTTTCTTTGTATCTAACCGTTGTATGTCTGAACATACAAACCAAATATACATGCAACCCAATATGCAGGCAGCAAATATTCTTGGAATATTCAATGTATATTTTGCCCTTGACATTCTCCTTTTGAACCCAATATGCATTTGGAAATGCATACAACTGCAGAATATCCCTGGGTATCTTCGAAAGATTCCCTCTTGTATATGCATATTCTAAGCTCGGTATGCATTCAAAAATGCATCTAACTCATTTTTTTCAAAGGGCGATGGAGATTTTGCACCTGCCAATACATATTCTTGACCTGCACGCATATACAAACCACTTTGTATATACAAAGACACTTGCACCTTAACTGACTTTAGTATTTTTTAACCACAGAGGCCAAAAGTGTTATAATTTTTGGACTTTTGGGAAAGGGTCTACATATTTAAATACATGAAAACAAACTGCTCATGCAGGTGGTAACAGACACCTCTAGTCTTCTATGGGCACTTGGTATCATAGATCCTAGATTGTTTGTGCTACTATTCTTGAACCCAAGCTTTCTCAGTTTGCTTGGTGTATTATTTATCAAGGCCTCCCACTTGGATATATATTGTCTCATCTAGGAGTTATCACTCCTCATTGTCCATTTTGTGGGCAACTTGAGACTCTCATGAACCTTTTCTGGTTCTGCACTAGAGCCTAGGAAGATTAGACATAGATCCATGACTTCTTCAAGTCATTCAGTCTTGATACATTTTCATGGCATATGGTTTTTCTATGAGATTATCCTTGCCTCCCTTCTACATTTACCTAGATTTGGCATGATATCAGGGTGGAGATCCTTTTTATCATTTGGAAAGACATGAATTTTGTTATTTTTACTAGTTGTGTAGTTGATATTCATTTATCGCTTTACACTAAAGCTATGATTTGTTCCAATGTGTTTATGTAGATTCAAGTGAAAGAAAACAAGGTTGTACTTGAAGTTGCTTATCTACAAGTGGTTTTAGGTCACTAGGATAATGCCCCTTGTATAGTTGCTAAAATGTTGTCTCCTTTTGCCTCCCACCAGGGTCATTTCCCTCCATGTTGGCATAGACGTGGACAAAGCTAACCTATAGTGGAGATCATGGATCCTAATCACATGGCTATTAGCCACATTTGAGATGAGCTAAGGATCATGCTACATGCAAGTGGTCAAGTAGTGTTCTCACTTGGATTTAGTCTCTTCACAATTGCATGGGCACGATGCTTCCAACTAGTTGGATTCTAGCAAGTTTCCTCTCCTAGATTTGACAGTTTCTCCTATTCATGTTCAAAAACTTATAGATGAAGATCAAGAGAAGGAGGGTGCTCTTACTAGTTAGGAACTAATTACTGATGTTTCCATCCCCTATTGATGTATGGAGAAACCAAACATGGATATGATCCCCCTAATTATGTAGCTCTCACTACCTAGTAGCTTTATTATTTTTTGATGTTTCGGCTTTGGCTTTGCTAGACTTTTTTTTTTTTCAGCTTAGCTCCACTTAGACTTTGAGGGTGTGCCTTCTACCACCCATATTTTTTGTGAATGGTGTATTATTCTCTTTTTATTTTATAAAAATTTATGTAGCCATTATTCATCAATATATATATATATAACTTAACATTTTTGGTGGTCTTGACCAATCTTACACCTTCTAAGATTTGATCTTAGGTTACACCACTAATTTTAGGGCATCTAAAGATTTGAATTCATTTAAGATTATTATACTTTGAAATTACAGTTTGGATTCACAATTTTACATAGTGATATACATCCTTTATTCTACACTCCTACACTAGGATATTCTTCCTTATGGCTCCCCTTCACATACATGTGATGATTTGATTGCACTTATTATATCACTAGAGATATGACTTGTTCACCTTCTCATGAGGTCACAAACCCCCATGTAGTTCATGATGATCCCTCCTCTCTATCTTGTGGCTCATGGTTTATTGATGATATTCTTAGTGATGACCATAGTGATACTTCTTCACCTTCTTATGATGAGGTTGATGACTTCTTGTTTCATCATGATTTGTCTTATGATACACATTGTTTTAACACACTTATAATAGTCATTTACTAGAATTGAAAATGCAAAGATACATGTTTGATCATTCTTATCTTTATATTGTGCTTCTATGTACATGATTATTGTACTGGATAAATGCATTTACTGATATAATGATTGATAGAGATAAATAATGGTATACTTCATGTTGTACTTCTTATATGTACCATTCCATGCATTGTATTGTCCTTTCATAGATCACTTTACTCTTATCCGTATACTATGTGTTACTCATGACTATCATTTTTCCCCTTCTAGTGGCCTTTCCTTAGTGGATCCCATTAAATTTTTCCATGCGTTAGTATTCCTGATATACTATTTTTTAATAGAGACCATTCTTTGGATCCATTAATGCTTACTCATGACATATCTTTTACTACTTGTGGGGTACCTCCTCCTACATACCATCTTGTAAGTGTTCTATACATACACATAATGATGAAGAGCAACATTAGGATCTTTTACAATTTTTACTTGTTATATATGAGGATAAGGTGCCACTTGTTGATGACACATTTTTTGCATCCTCCACCACCATTACATGATATGATGCATACACATGAATATGGGACATGTTGAACATAGTATTTCACCTTATGCGAACTACCACATCACTAGGATTGATAATCTAGAACCTTGTGTTGATACTTATACACAAAGAGTTCAATCACAAGATGATACTATTGAAGTATTGCACAATCCTTGGCATATGGCATTTTGACTTATCCTTCACCAGATAGAGTTGTGGCACCTCATTTTAAAAAGTGATGGTAGCAGTGATACATTATGACCTATACAATACTTCCAAGTTATGTGTGTCCCTTATTTATATCAGGATGAATTACTTTCTACGGTGTTCCTACCAAGCTTGAGTGGTCATACACTAACATGGTTCTATTCATTGTGGTGCTAGGGGTGGATGGATATTATAGGATATGCTTGGAAATGGATTAGAAGAAGATGTGAATTACTTTCTAAGGTGTTCCCATCAAACTTGAGTGGTCATACACTAACACGGTTTTATTCATTGTGATGTTGGGGGTGGATTGACATTATAGGATATGCTTGGAAATGGATTAGAAGAAGATGGTAGGATTAGGGATGATGATGCCCTACCACTCAAAGTGAGCAATGAGGAGGAATGATGGTAGGGATGATGCCCCCTCAAGAGGGTAGGTAGGTTTGAAGAACATGGGTGTGCTCTCGAAAGAATGAAGATGGCTAGATTAGAATGATTAGAATGATTTGGAGGATAGAAGAGATGGGATGTAGGGGATTGGAAGAAGGAAACAATGGGATAGAAATGATGAATGGAGGATCAGGGATAAAAGATTGGATAGAAGGATTGGGGGGAGAATGGATGGGGGGAATGTGAATGGATGGGGTGATAATTTGCATTGTATTGTATTGGATGGGAGCAATCTTATTTGATATGGCATGGGACGTTATGCACCAAGGTATGGGGAACCAAGGTGACAATGTGCCCCATGCATAAAATGATGCCCAACACATCATAAGGCATTTGATGACCTTGATGGGTAATCAGATGAGACAACTGATAAGGTCACAAGCAACCCTATGTCTTATGACACCATGATATGGAAGATCATGATACCACTATGGTAGGTAGGTTACAAGGACCAAAGTTGATGCAAGATAAAATGATAATGAACACACACAAGTAAACATGCATGCACAAAAATAATTCAAAGACAAACACAATGTTGTTGATGATAAGAACACAATGATTGGGAACGATATATCTCGATGATGATGATGATGATGATGATGAAAGCTTGATCAAGGCTAGAAATAAGACTAATTGATGTGATTGAATGATTTTGTGTAGATTTCTTAGCAAGCAACATGCATTTATTAGGATCTTCTTGTAATGTTTTGATGCTCAAGAGATTTGGATTGCTGGGGGGTGGCATTGGTTTACATTTAGTCAGCCTTTAGCTATATACCAATGACAAGGGAAAGCCGAGTCTATGGAAAAGGGATTCTGGGATGATTTAGATGGGGTGATTGAGTGATTGGGTGATGGAGGGATAGGTTGATAGAAGGCAGTATGGAGTGATCAAAACATACCCATGGATATCAAAACCACATCGAAGTCAGGTAGGGGAGGGGGATAAGATGGGGATTGGGATAAGGGTTCATGATGGATAGGGGATTTAGGATAGATGGATGGAGGGGTTTGGATGTGATCTCCATGGACTACGTCACATAGGAATAAGATACCCCACTCTAGATGTGTCATTGAGGCATTGTGATGCTGGGGTGGGTGGACATTATAGGATATGCTTGAAAATGGATGTATGCCAAGAGGTGTCCAAAGCAACCTATTATAGGAAACGAACATAAAAAAATAAACTAGAATGATACTAACCTATTTCATTCATAATCTAATGCAACCTTTGATATAGCTAATAATGAATGCATAATACAAATGAAGCTAACTAGTTAACTACACATGCAAACCTTGTTCTTTTAATGTGCTCCTTGATGTTGGATGTATGCTTGCTCCTCAAAATGACATCATAACCTTGCATAAGATGGAGACTTGCAAATGGCTTGCAAGAGATTGGATTTATAGATTTTTGGATGGGGGATTGGATGGATAGTATTGATTTGGAAGATAAATGGTTGAGGATTGGATTGATGAGAGGCCACCAAGTGGCATCATATGGTTGGAGGATAAAGATGGTCCTTGGATAAATGAGAGATCAAGGGTGGATGATAGGCTTGGATAAAGTGGATAGAGAGGATCAAAGGAGGAAAAAGGACTTTTGTATAAAGGACTTGCCCATCCCTTTATAAGAGATGTGGTATACAAAAACCCATGTCTTTGTACATGTTGGAAGATGTGAGAGGTTTGAATGGGTTAATGAAGGACTTGGAATGTGCAAGAATGTGATTAAGTTGATCAAGTGAATTAGGACTCAACTTAATCAAAAATGCACAAATAAGGAATTATATAAATATGAAAATATTTATTAAATTTTTGGATGAGGAATGGATATTAGATAAATAAATATTTATCTATTGTTGGACTATGGAAAATGATTGATTAATTGAATAAATTATTAAATTTATTCAATTTTAATGCTAGGAGATGGTATAGATGAATAGTGATTTAACAATAAAATATTATTTAATTACTGTCAAAAGGGGGATAGATCAATTAACTATCTAAATAGGTGTTTATCTAGTTAATTATGGAAGAAAGTGGTTTAGTGATATCTTGATTGGGGTTGAATAGTGGTAAGACTATGAGTCGCGAACAATTTGAGGTGTCTACAGATCTATTAGAATATTTGGGGGGTACATAAACAATGGATTTTCAATGGTACAATAGGCATATAAGTAAAATTTGGTGTAGAATAATGGCCACTTTGAAAGAAGCTTGTCAATTTTGGATTTAAGATTATCAAGTGAGTTCTTGGTGCGAATTCAAATTTTTAATGAGACTTGGTATTCTTATGGATCCTCCCTCTTCTACTTCTTCCAACAATAACCCTCAAGAATATTAGCTTAGTAAATAGGAACACCCTCCTCTGGGCTTGGTCAAAATTAATGGTAATGATGATTCAAAAGACAATCTCAGAAATGCTTGCATGAGAGGCGTTTGTCATAGCCATAATGGTAGGGTTTAGTTTTGATTTGCTAGTAGTCTTGGTGTTGGTTCTAATAATTTTGCTAAGGCTATGACCATTCTCCAAGTTCTTTTAGAAGCTAAACTAAAGCATTTTGCTGATATTATTATGGAATCTAAATCTAAAATATTGGTTGATCATTACAAAGACCTCGTTTAAGCATCATTTTTTAAAACACGGGATTATAAATTGTGACAAGATGACTTTCATGTAGTTCAAAATACATGCCCTTCATTTTGACATATATTTGTGTCCTTTCTTATCACTGTCAAAGAAGACTTACATTACTAGGATACTTCATTTTTTATTTTATAAAAATTGACATATGATGCCCCCTATTAATATTAAGGGGGTGACCCTCATAATACTTATATAATGTTCTAATATAAGTTTATAAACCTTATGTTATAAAACATATACTATTTAATAAATAATAATCTAATAGGTTTACAAATGGTTGTTTTAAAAATGTGTGACTAATACCCCTTCAGATATTTTGCCACCCTTTCTCCTATATTTAAGGAGGTTCTCTCTCATTTCAGAGGTGGTGAATTTGGAGATTTATAGCGAATTATATCACTATGCACAGAAGATATCATTGGCCATGTGGTAGTATGTAGAGGAGTATATCCGCGGGTTTAGTCTATTTTTTAATAGACTATAAATTTTGTAAGTTTTTTGATAAGATGATGTTTTAAGAGATTTTTTTACCCGAAAGGGATTTCTCCATGTATATCTTGTGTAATGTGTTAAATTCATGCTTGTATAATTCTCATTTATATTTTGTTCATAATGACTAGTATCCTAAGATCTTAATTTTTAACAATATTCCTCACTTCCAATAGTGGCAACAAAATGAATGTAAGAAAGACATCAACATCCTCATTCATGGTCTCAATGTTGTTATGTGGAACCATATTAGAAGGCAAGGAAATCAAGTTGTTGATTTTTTGGTTGAATTAGAGTCTAATTAGAATAACATCAAGGTTGATACTAGGAATAATTAGGATTGCCTTGTCTAGGACTTGAGCGGAGACTTTAGTGATTTTGTAAATGCTAACTATAATGCCTCTAGATTCTTGATTCCTATAGGTGTGCTTCCTACTAGTGTACTTTTTGTTGGTGTGCTAGTACTTGTGGTGTTCTTCATGTTTATTCCCCTATGGCTAACTTTAGCATTACTATTCTTAATTGGTTTTCTTCTTGTTCCAATTTGTTTAACATTACTTACGATACTCAAAATATGTATAATTTTCAAGGGAACACATGTATGAGATTTAGAGGGCAAATTGTCTATTTCTAGTCCATCTAGATTTTCCTAATTTTATGGAAATGGTGTGCCATCAATCTTATAAATAATGACAGACCTACTTTTAAAATATATATTATGTTCTTAAATACAGTTAGTAAAATTAAATTTTGCTTCATAGTGCACCGCAGTTTATAGACTAAAATTAAGCACCAGTTCGTCAACTTCCAGATCAACAAAGATAACTTTTTGGCCACTAGTGAATTAGCTCTCATACGTACTTAGCTGACTTGATATGACAACACTTCACTGCAACCACATACATTCAACAGGATTTGTTGCAACCACGTACAATCATTCATTTCATAAAAAATGCATGTAATTATGCTTTACATGAATTTCCAATCAATTATGTTAATATAGAAATGGTTAAAAGGAGGGATTACCAATTGCAGTAATTGTCGACTCAGTAAATCTCAATTTTCAATGAATGTTCATTTAAAAAAAAAAAATTTCCACAAGACTACTGCTATTTATGTAGTACTTGTATGATAAGGGAAACCCAAGTGCTTGAGTTGAAGAGGAAGATGGCCATGAACCCATCAGTCCTAGCTACACTCTTCTTCATTTTGAGTTGGTCTTGTAGAGAAACTTAGTCATCACATCATCACAAAAGCAATGCTACGGATGAAGAGGCTCTCTTGTCATTCAAATCTGGGATCACCTATGACCCCATGAATTCCTTAAGTAGTTGGGCTACAAATCTGTCATTCTGCAAGTGGAAAGGCATCAGATGCTCTCTCTGCAAACAAAGAGTGGTATCTCTCGATCTCACCACTTTGGGTTTACAAGGTACCATCTCCCCCTTTCTTGGTAATCTCTCATTTCTTAGGACTCTGGATCTTAGTTACAACACCTTTCATGGCCACATCCCTACTCAATTAGGAAAGCTTACTCGCTTAAGGAACTTGATTTTTCACACAAATCAGCTGGAAGGTTTAATCTCTACCATCCTCAGTGATTGCCGCAATTTAAAAGTCATGGATATGGCAGACAACCATTTGACTGGAAATATCCAATCCCAACTAGGTTTCCTTTCAACTTTAGAGACAATTATCCTTGCTAGAAATAATTTGATGGGCTTGATAACAATCTCCCTGGGAAACATATCCTCTTTCATGCACATAGATTTTCAAGAAAACAAGCTCAATGGCACAATCCCTTGGGAATTGGGTTCTCTTACCCAACTCAACATGCTTTGTTTCAACTTCAACCAAATTAGTAGAGAAATTCCTTTATCCTTGTCAAACTACACCACTCTCCAAGTACTGAGTATTGTTGATAATAACTTAATTGGAGAGATCCCAAGGGATTTGTGCTCCAAGAATAATAACTTGATAGACCTATTTCTAGCTAGTAACCAATTGAGTGGCACAATTCTAGTTTCTCTATCCAATTGCACACAACTCCTAGAAATTGAGTTATACCAGAAGAATCTGACTAGAGTGATTTTGACATGGGTAGGAAAGTTGTCCTTACTCTAGTGGTTTAGTGTACAGTCAAACCAGTTAGTTAACAACAACCCCTCTAGCTTATCAATTGTAACTCTTCTCATTAATTGTTCAGTTCTAGAAAAAATAGGATTAATAGATAATCATCCTCAAGGAGTCATACCAGCTTCTATGGAACAACTTTCTACAAAACTTGAAAGACTATACCTAGAGGAGAACAAATTAAGAGGGGAAATTCCTCCACAAATTGGAGACCTTAGTATGTTAACTATATTAGGCTTACATAAAAATTTATTCACAAGTGTAATCCCTTCTACAATTAGTAAGCTTTACAAGTTGGAACAATTGGACATGAAGGGGAACAATCTTCAAGGAAACATTCCAAAGGAGATTGGCTAGCTTAAACAACTAGGTCTTCTAAATCTTGCAAGGAATAAACTTTCTAGAAATATTCCTCATTCCCTTGGCAACCTCCAACAATTAAGATCTTTGAACCTTTTTCAAAACTAGTTGATAGGAAGCATTCCTTCTAGTTTAGGGAATTGCTCAAACTTGCAAGAACTTAGTCTCTCATACAATAGGCTCAGTGGAAAAATTCCTCTGCAGGTAGCATGACTCTCAAATTTGGCAATCTATATTGACCTTTCAAACAATTTATTGCAAAGCACCTTGCCTAGTGAACTCGGCAAGATGGATCGCATTCAAGGCATAGATATTTCTACAAATCAGTTAACTGGCCATATTCCCTATGCACCAGGCACTTGCATAGTAGTTGAATATCTAATCTGTGAGGACCGCCCTTTTTACTACTGTTGTTATGACTATTTACAGTACTGTTATTGTTACTTTCATATTTGTGGGATAGCAGTTCCCGAAATTTGTCAGACTATTTAACTTTATTATGTTTTCGGAAAAAACTAATTGGGTGATGTTTGGATAAGTTACTTTTCAGAAAAATGAATTAGGGATGATGGAAAAGTGTAATATGATTTTTAATTATGTTAAATTGTACTAAGGCATGAGAATGCATGTGTTATTTAAGTTGCTTCGGCTATGATGAATTTATGTGGTTACTGATCTTGTAATTGAGTGTGCAGGGACTACTAATCAAACCACAGATTTCGGAGATCATTCCACACCTTGTTAATTGTTATTCCCTGTTAAGCCGATCTGGTTCCACGAAGAACCAAGATCTCTTTGTGTTTGATGTCATGATGTAATGTGGTCTTTCGTATGGTCGAATGGGTTAGGTTACCCTCATGTAACATTATTTTATAAGTAAGTGTTGTAAAGAGATTGAATTTGAAATTCCTATTTTTATTTAAATTATGAGGCCCTTTTTCTTGTGCTTTACCTTGACCTGGGGTGTCTTGTATGGGTTAAAATTGACCCTGGGTTCTACCCCATGGGTCCAGGGGCCCATTTGGCATGGGTAACCCTTGAGTAACCTCCATCTAGTCAACTTAACCTTCCCCTGAAGTTAAGTGGCGAAAATTGGAGGTAGGAGGGGACATGATGGGTTGTACCAACACTCAACCCATCCCCTCTACTTTTCCCTAGATAAAAGATGCCATCCATTAGTGAAAGTTGCCTCTTCTTTAGTAAGATTCCCCCATGTACTATGGGGACACCCATGTGAAGAAAGGAGAAAGAGGCATGGGTCACCTGTCTTGTTCCCATTTAACTCTTTTTTTTATTTCTCCCATGAGAAAGTGGAGTCACATGAGAGGAATAAGGAGTACCCTTGGGAATGGAGAGTGACATAAGCCACCTGGACAGAATAGTGATTTTTGGGAAGGGTGAGGAGGTGACAAGTGTCACTTCCCCATTTCTCAAAATTAGAAAGAAAGAGAATTTTGGGTTATTTATTTTGAAATTTTGGGATGAGAGGGAGTTAGTTGAATTTTGGGGAAATCTTTCATTTTGGCCTTACCAAAAATAGAGAAGTTAGTTTGGAAGATAGAGAAGGGAGAGGGAGTTGGTGGCTAAGGTTGGAAGTGAACTCTGAGGACTCTGCAACAACTTCATTCCAGGAGGGCTTTGCAAGGTTGGTCTGAATTTTACCTTTGTTTTGGTAGAATTGAAATGTGTGTGAAATATGTGTTTAAATTTGTGTTCTGTGGGGTTCTTGTCGGGTTGTTTGACAGAGCGTCTCCCACTTGGGAGAAATGCTCATCAAGTTTGGGGTAGGGGAGGAGAGATCCTCCTCGGGTGCATACCTGTTTCCATCTTTTGGGATGTTGAAAGCCTTGAGGGCATGTATCTGTGATTTTTGACTTGAAAGTCATATACAGATTTCTTACAAATTGTGATCACACTTGGTTGAGACCAAGAGAAATTGATATGAGTTCATTTATCTGTCAGGGTGACACTCTGGAGTCGAGTGTGTCCACTCTCCTGCCCCTTATGAAACTCACTGTAGTTGAGTTTCCGTATTGTGTAAAATAACCACGGGTGTATGTGTGCTTTGGGATTGTTGTTGTTTCTGTTGTGAAGTGGAGTGTTTGAGTACCCAGGTGTGAGTATGGTCTCCCTAGCTCGGGGGTGACCCTCTTGCGGGTCTACGGTAGGGAGGAGAGCTAGACGAGTGGTCTTTTCTTCTTGTTTGTCTTTGATACGCAGGTTTTTCTCTTGGAGCTTCTGGTTGGCTATTTATGAAGAAACAGTTCATCTTCTTGTCATGAGAATTAGGCCTGGTTCATTTCATATAGATGAAGAGAGAACACCTCTCTTGTTATTGTTGTAAATTAATGATATTCTGGGAGTGAAGAAAATCACCTCCCTGATCTTGTTATTATTGGATTTTATTGGTTGTCATAAGTTTTCAGTTGTATACTGTTTGGGAGGAGAAAGTTCATATCTGGAAAGTTGGTATTCATGATTGAGAAGCTGTAATATGAATGTGCTTAAATTTTTAAGTTGATGTTTGCAACCTTTGTTCAATAGCAATTTTTGTGTTTCAAGTATTACTGAAAAGAATAAGTTCGTTTTTTGCAACTAAATCTGAGTTGTTTACATTGAAAGTTTGGAATTGCTTCACTAGTTGAAATGCTAATTTTCTTTTCAATGATAAAATGGAAAAGACAGTTTTAAACATTTGAAGTATTCTTCATATTTAATGGATTCTGATAAGTTAGAGGAAATCTAGCATGTAAATATATAATCTGTTTGTAAATTTACGAAGTCTTAAATGTTTATGAAAATGGAAATTTATACTGATAATAAGGGAATAGCTATTTACCATTTGGTGAAATTGGGATATATATATATATATATATATAGTTATATCTAATTGTTATGACAATTTCTTTCTAACAGGTTGATTTGGAGAAAATGCATAAAGTAGTGAATTTGAGAAATTTTAGGAATTGGAATTATACAAATACATAAAGAATATTTTTTTTTAAAATAAATATCTCTATTTCTCTTTTTGAGTAATTCTCATTTTATAGAATAATAGAGAAATTGAAAGTAATTATAATTGTTATGAAATTGAATGTTTTATTCAATATAAAAAAAAAGGGGATATATATATATATATATATATATAAATATATTATCGTTGTTATATATACATATATATATATTTATATATGAATATATAAATATATATATATATATATATATATATATATTTGAAAATATATTATTATTGATAATAATCAACGAATTGTGAAAGACTGTCATAGGTTAAGCCGCGGATTAGAAGACAGTCGCGGTTTTAGAATAGGCGGTGGGGAAAAATCCCCACCGCAGACCCTCTTGCATATATGTGAAGGTGTGGAGTGGGGCGGAGCCCCACCCACACCCCACGTCGTGGGAATGTGGGTGGGGCTCCGCCCCACTCCACATCCCCCCCCCAATCCCTTATGCCTCCCGCGGCCTGCATCAGGCCCGCCGCTCTGCGGCCACCGCAGGTCTTGCCCGCCGCTCTGCGGCCACCACCGGCCCTGCTCCTCTGTCACGCCGCCCATGGCCGCCGTCTGCTGTGAATCTAAAACAATAAAAAAATGTTAGGGCTTGGGCCCTAACATATGAGTGGTGTATTTGTTATATAAATACAGTTTTTTTTAATATAGTTTTATATATATAGGCATATATATATACTATATATGTCTATGTATATAGCTATATATATAATATAATAATGATTATATATATATAAAGAGATATAGATATATATATCGTGGTAAACCAATTTCGTCCTATGCATAGACTTTCAAATAAATATATTATATATATATGTATATATATATATATCGTGGTAAACCAATTTCGTCCTATGCATAGACTTTCAAATAAATATATTATATATATATGTAGATATATATATAGATTTTTCTATATATATATATATCATATCGATAGGAGTAAATCTATGAACCATATTGTTGGACCCTCGTTTCAAATCGTTATAAACTATGTCTCATGGATAAAAAAAATATATATATATATATATAAATTATATTCTCACAGTAGAAGTTATTAAGTGTTGAACACAACAACCAAAGAAGATATATTACCATGAACAGAGTTTTATAAAGTGGTGAACCACCTACATCTATTGACAACGTCATACGAGTCACAATCAGTGTATGAATCGTAATTAAGAGTAACAGTAACAACAGTAATTCTAAACAAGAGAAAATAAAATTATAATGTAAAAGAGAGTTTAGGAATATGCAGTGATACTCTGGAAAGAGTTTCTCGGAAGTTTCAACTATTAACGTACTAATAATCACCCGGAAATTGAAGAGGAAAATTACACAACTCTTTGCTCAAAAGAACACTGGAAATAAACTTAAGAAGCCACCACTGACAATCCATGTGGCCATATTAATCTCAACTGTAGCAAACGATCTCTTATGTAAACCTGTAAGAGGTTCCGAAGAAGAAAAAAAAAAACTAACATTGGAAAACACAGAGGAGAAAATGCGCGACATTTCTCACACGGGATAAGAGAACTAAGTTGACAGACCCTTCTGCAAATTGTGCTTAGGAACAAGTTGACTAAGTATTTACGAAGAGGAGGAACCTAGATCGGGGAAGATTAGGAGACCGAGTCCAGCGAAATAGTAAACTAGCCTTTGTGACCTAGATCATCCTGAAATTAGGTTCAATATCAACAATAGCTGCAGTAATAACCCTAATTGACGTAAATCATGAAGAAAGGTTAGGATGCACATAAAGAAAGCATAGAAAATGAAAGAGAGAGAGAGACCGAAATATAAACACTCTAAATGAACAAAGAAATAGTTAAGGTAAGGGCGATAAAGATATAATCAGAATTAAGAACTTGTGAAAAGGGAAGAGAGGGCAACCAAACCGCCTTGTTGAAAATGCTAAGTCATAGGAGGGGTATGTTTCAGGAAACAAGAGAGGAGACAGACAACCGTGCCTGGCTGAAAAATGACTAAATAGGGAGATCACTAGCCGGTTTAGTCAGAACAAGGCGTCGTGGGGAGTGGTTCTTCTATCAGCGAACCACGTGCGTAAATGAGTGCAGCGTAATTCCCACTAACGCCGTAAGGCATTCTGCTACCGAACATTGCCGAGGGTTCGATTTAAGAACTTTGGTAATCTCACTCTTGCAATGACATTAGCAGCGTTGTATAGACCCTCTTGTTGATCTATATGCTTCTGGTTGCACGCCATTGTACTTGTATTCCGCCGAAGAGTATAGTGTTTCGCCATGAGAGAACACCGTTGAGCATGCGTACGCATGCGAAAGGGGTTTTTAGGACAGTGTGAGAAAAGTTTTTCATATCTCGTGTCATAACCACAAGACAGATGTGGCTATGACACGTGCGATGTGTGTTGTGACCACAAGGAAAATGTGGGCATGACATTTGGTATCAGAGCCAAGTTTGTAAACACTGGGCGTATTTGGGCACGTTATTATTCCGCAACTTTGGCTAATTAGTTTCTACCTTGTTTTGTAGGATGCCTCCCCGACGTGTTCGACGAGCGCGATCACGCCACACAACGTCAGTCGAGGTGCACAGCGATTCCTCAGCCGAGGGACTGGCACCCGCAGATTCAGCAGCACCACCTGCACCACCTGTACCACAAGCACCACTAGTACCACAGGCGACACCAGTATCGGATATAGGTCCACAGATCTTACAGGCACTACAGACTATGTTAGACAGGTTACCACCAGTGATTCCTGAGCCACGTATAGAGCCTCGTGTTGATCCGCGAGAGGAGCCACGTGCCGAGTCACGTATTGAGCCACGTATGGAGCCCCGCGTTGATCCACTAGAGGTGATACGTGTGAAGCCCTTCGTTGAGATTCCTGACACAACAGTAGAGGAGGTAGGGTCGGCCTCCCGAGCACGGAGCAGGAGTCCTCCGAGACTTTTGAGACAAGAATAGGTTCAGCAGGGAGTATATGAGGATGGTGTGGAAGAGCCACTAGGGAGACTTAGAGACAGAGGGGACCCTATTAGAGATCTACTGAGGCTCAACCCACCCACCTTCGCAGGAGCTACAGAGGGAGCGGTGGCCGAGGCTTGGCTAATTAGCTTAGACAGGTGTTTCGCATTGCGACCGTATGAGAGCAACACGAAAGCACGAGTGGCAGTTCATCTTCTTAGGGATGCAGCAGCCACCTGGTGGCGCAGAGAGGAGTGCAAGCGCCGACTCTCCGTGGATACACTCACATGGGACACCTTCATTGAGCGCTTCAATGCGCGGTATTTGTCTGAACATTATAGACAGCGCAGAATCGATGAGTTTCATGATCTACAGCAGAGGGGACTCACCGTTACTCAGTATGAGAGCCGATTTATAGAGCTTTCTCGTTACGCGGAATACCTCCATGACGAGAAAATCTTAATACACAAATTCATCAGGGGGCTAAATCACGGGATAGCAGGACCAGTTCGTATGGCAAATCCCCAAACCATGAGCGAGGCTGTTGAAAAGGCCCTTATATCAGAGGAAATTCAGGGACAAGGACAGAATTCACGCCCACAGTACCAGGAACGAAATCTCCAACAACAGCAAAATTTCTGAAGGCCTCAGAACACAACACAGAGAGGAGGATATAATCCTTCATCATTACCTCCTAGGCCTCCACAGCAACAGCAACATCAGCAAAAATCCAAATTTCAACAGAGGGGACAGGGAGGACAGAACCGTGGATGGCAGCAGCAGGGACCACGCAGGGATCAGAGACAGCAGGGTTCATTGGCAGGACCCGCAAGGTCCCAGCAGTCTTACAGAGGCTCACAGGGATCCACCGGACGGACCGGGCAACAACAGTCAGGCAGAACACAGTCAGGGCAGTTACAGGTTAGAGGACCATGTTATGTATGTGGTGGGGCAGGGCATCTGGCTAGAGAGTGTCCGCAGGGATTTACTGCAGGGGGTCAGCCCTGATCCGGAGGGTCTGAGCAGACCGTAGGTGACGTGGGCAGATCTCACCACATGTTTGCAGCGGTTGATAACCGTCAGGCCGATTTCCAGGCTTCTGTCATCGAGGCAGCAGGTATGATTAGAGACTTTCCCATCTCGATCCTTTTTGACTCAGGAGCTACTGACTCCTTTTTGTCTACATCGTTAGTGGAGCGTTGCAGGCTGGTGGCTTCTAGGCAAGACATTAGGTGGGAAGTTGAGTTGGCCTCAGGGGCCAGGATGTCAGTAGATACCTTGGTTAAAGACTGTGAGATCACATTGGGACCCTTCACCACAACATGCGACCTTAGGATTATGCCATTAGGGTCTTACGGAGTAGTTCTGGGTATGGATTGGCTTGCGGCACATAGAGCCAAGCTTGATTGTCGCCAGAGAACGATTAGCTGTTTAGACGATCATGGTTCGTCGGTTGAGATAGTGGGCATTCAAAAGCCCACGGTGGTTCGTATGATATCCGCACAACAGCTTAAGCGCAGTATGCGGAAGGGATGTCAGATGTTTGCCATCACAGTCAGTGATAGAGCAGAGGATGAACCTGAGGCTACTTTAGATGATCACCCTATCCTTAGAGAGTTTGCCGATGTGTTCCCGCCGGAATTACCTGGTATGCCTCCACGTAGAGAAGTGGACTTCCACATCGACTTAGTGCCAGGTGCAGAACCGATATCCCGCGCACCCTATAGAATGACGACCCATGAACTCACAGAACTTAAGCTGCAGTTGGAAGAATTACTTGAGAAGGGACACATCCGACCTAGCGTTTCACCATGGGGCGCACCAGTGATCTTCGTGAAGAAGAAGGATGGGTCTCTTCGTCTATGCATGGACTACAGGCAGTTGAACAAGGTGACGGTGAAGAATCGTTATCCTCTACCTAGGATTGACGACCTTTTTGATCAGATGCAGGGAGCCAGAGTGTTCTTGAAAATCGATCTAAAATCTGGGTATCATCAATTGCGCATCACGGAGTCAGATATTCATAAAACTGCTTTTCGAACCAGATATGGCCATTATGAATTCACAGTGGTACCTTTCGGGTTGACGAACGCTCCTGCAGTATTCATGAGTCTCATGAACGGGGTGTTCCGTACATACCTAGACCGGTTCGTGATCATATTCCTAGATGACATTCTGATTTATTCACGGACTGAGGAGGAGCATGTAGAGCACTTGCGTCAAGTTTTGCAGCAATTACGAGGACAGCAACTTTATGGCAACTTGGCGAAGTGTGCCTTCTTCAGGACAGAGGTGCAGTATTTGGGACACATTTTGTCAGGCGATGGCATCTCCGTAGATCCATCTAAAATTAGAGCAATCCAGGAGTGGCCGGCACCCACGAACGTGACAGAGGTCAGAAGCTTTATGGGGTTAGCCGGGTATTATCATCGGTTTGTCGAAGGTTTCTCCAGGATAGCACATCCCATTACTTCCCTTCAGCGAAAAGGGAAGGGTTTCACTTGGACCGAGCAGTGTGAAAAGGCTTTTGGAGACCTCAAAGAGCGTCTTACGAGCGCTCCTATTTTAGCAGTTCCAGATCCTTCAGAAGAGTTTGTAGTTTGCACGGATGCATCATTAGAAGGTTTGGGAGCCGTGCTTATGCAGGATGGTCGAGCGATCGCATACGAATCGCGGAAACTAAAGACACATGAGCTAAACTATCCTAGGCACGACTTAGAGCTTGCAGCTGTTGTTCATGCCTTGGTTCACTGGAGACACTTTCTCTTAGGGCGACGCTTTGAACTCCATTCAGACCATCATAGTTTGCAGTATATTTTTACACAGCCTAATTTGAACGCCCGCCAACGGCGTTGGATGGAATTCCTATGCGAATATGACTTCGATGTCCATTATATAAAAGGGAAGGAGAACGTGGTCGCTGATGCTTTGAGTCGAAGACGCCACGAGATCTAGACCCTGACCCTGAAGATGGACTTGAAGGATCGCATCTTACAGCATCTGCCGGAGGACGAATGGTTTCTTGAAGTGCAGCAGGCAGTACTAAATCAGAAGGCCCTTGAGGGCAAATTTACAGGATATACCCTTGATTCTGATGGTATGCTTCGACATCGGCAACGCATCTATGTACCCCATGCGGGTAATCTTCGTACAGTAATCCTATCAGAGGCTCATAGAGCACCCTACGCAGCACACCCAGGAGTGAAGAAGATGCATGCTGATTTACGACAGCTTTATCATTGGGCTGGGATGAGGCGTGACATTGCCGAATTTGTTGCTCGTTGCCTGGAATGTCAGAGGGTCAAGGCCGAACATCAGCATCCAGCAGGACTGTTGTACCCTCACGCGATACCTGAATGGAAATGGGATACCATTTCTATGGATTTTATCGTTGGTCTACCTATGTCATCGCGTCGCCATGATGCTATTATGGTGACAGTTGACAAGCTAACCAAAGTGGCGCATTTTTCACCAATTTGTACAACATACAATGCACCATCAGTGGCAAAGGTGTTTCTTGATCAGATTGTTAGACTTCATGGGGTACCTCGTTGCATTATATCTGACAGAGACTCCGTATTCACTTCATCGTTCTGGAAAGCCTTACATCAGGCGTTGGGCACACAGCTCAACTTCAGTTCCGCATATCATCCGGAAACTGACGGATAAACAGAGAGAGTTAACCAGGTGTTAGAAGACATGCTTCGCATGTATGTGATGGACCACCAGTCTAGATGGGAGGAGTACCTGTATCTAGTTGAGTTCGCCTACAATAATGGGCATCATAGCTCGTTGGGTATGCCTCCTTTCCAGGCATTATATGGCAGACCATGCAGAACACCTCTGAGTTGGGATCGTATAGAGGACAGAACAGTCATCGGTCCAGAGATAGTTCAGAATATGGAACTGCAAGTTAAACAGATAAGACAGAGGCTTCTGGAAGCACAGGACAGGCAGAAAAAGTATGCCGATGCTAAAAGGACAGACCGAAGCTTCTCTGTGGGGGAAAGAGTATTTTTGAGAGTGCGGCCGCACAAAAGTCCAATCCGTTACAGAAAAGGCTCTAAACTCGCAGCTCGATTTGTAGGACCTTTCGAAATCTTGGAGCGGATAGGACCAGTAGCCTATCGTCTAGCCTTGCCACCTAGCCTGTCACGTATCCACGATGTATTTCATGTATCAGTTTTACGTCAATATATTTCTGACTTATCTCATGTGTTGGATTGGAGTGCTCTTCAGGTAGAGGCAGACGGACAACTGGCGTTGGAGCCAATTCGCATATTGGCTCGTCGGACGCTGGCCCTTCGAGGTCGAGAGCTGGACCAGGTTAAAGTCCAATGGGACTTATACGACAAAGTCACTGCAACATGGGAAGATGCAGAGAGATTGAAGACCCTGTATCCTCACCTTTTTGACGACTTCCAGGAGGAAGTACCGTCTTAGGGGGAGAGGATGTGAGGACCGCCCTTTTTACTACTGTTGTTATGACTATTTATAGTACTGTTATTGTTACTTTCATATTTGTGGGATAGCAGTTCCCGAAATTTGTCAGACTATTTAACTTTATTATGTTTTCGGAAAAAACTAATTGGGTGATGTTTGGATAAGTTACTTTTCAGAAAAATGAATTAGGGATGATGGAAAAGTGTAATATGATTTTTAATTATGTTAAATTGTACTAAGGCATGAGAATGCATGTGTTATTTAAGTTGCTTCGGCTATGATGAATTTATGTGGTTACTGATCTTGTAATTGAGTGTGCAGGGACTACTAATCAAACCACAGATTTCGGAGATCATTCCACACCTTGTTAATTGTTATTCCCTGTTAAGCCGATCTGGTTCCACAAAGAACCAAGATCTCTTTGTGTTTGATGTCATGATGTAATGTGGTCTTTCGTATGGTCGAATGGGTTAGGTTACCCTCATGTAACATTATTTTATAAGTAAGTGTTGTAAAGAGATTGAATTTGAAATTCCTATTTTTATTTAAATTATGAGGCCCTTTTTCTTGTGCTTTACCTTGACCTGGGGTGTCTTGTATGGGTTAAAATTGACCCTGGGTTCTACCCCATGGGTCCAGGGGCCCATTTGGCATGGGTAACCCTTGAGTAACCTCCATCTAGTCAACTTAACCTTCCCCTGAAGTTAAGTGGCGAAAATTGGAGGTAGGAGGGGACATGATGGGTTGTACCAACACTCAACCCATCCCCTCTACTTTTCCCTAGATAAGAGATGCCATCCATTAGTGAAAGTTGCCTCTTCTTTAGTAAGATTCCCCCATGTACTATGGGGACACCCATGTGAAGAAAGGAGAAAGAGGCATGGGTCACCTGTCTTGTTCCCATTTAACTCTTTTTTTTATTTCTCCCATGAGAAAGTGGAGTCACATGAGAGGAATAAGGAGTACCCTTGGGAATGGAGAGTGACATAAGCCACCTGGACAGAATAGTGATTTTTGGGAAGGGTGAGGAGGTGACAAGTGTCACTTCCCCATTTCTCAAAATTAGAAAGAAAGAGAATTTTGGGTTATTTATTTTGAAATTTTGGGATGAGAGGGAGTTAGTTGAATTTTGGGGAAATCTTTCATTTTGGCCTTACCAAAAATAGAGAAGTTAGTTTGGAAGATAGAGAAGGGAGAGGGAGTTGGTGGCTAAGGTTGGAAGTGAACTCTGAGGACTCTGCAACAACTTCATTCCAGGAGGGCTTTGCAAGGTTGGTCTGAATTTTACCTTTGTTTTGGTAGAATTGAAATGTGTGTGAAATATGTGTTTAAATTTGTGTTCTGTGGGGTTCTTGTCGGGTTGTTTGACAGAGCGTCTCCCACTTGGGAGAAATGCTCATCAAGTTTGGGGTAGGGGAGGAGAGATCCTCCTCGGGTGCATACCTGTTTCCATCTTTTGGGATGTTGAAAGCCTTGAGGGCATGTATCTGTGATTTTTGACTTGAGAGTCATATACAGATTTCTTACAAATTGTGATCACACTTGGTTGAGACCAAGAGAAATTGATATGAGTTCATTTATCTATCAGGGTGACACTCTGGAGTCGAGTGTGTCCACTCTCCTGCCCCTTATGAAACTCACTGTAGTTGAGTTTCCGTATTGTGTAAAATAACCACGGGTGTATGTGTGCTTTGGGATTGTTGTTGTTTCTGTTGTGAAGTGGAGTGTTTGAGTACCCAGGTGTGAGTATGGTCTCCCTAGCTCGGGGGTGACCCTCTTGCGGGTCTACGGTAGGGAGGAGAGCTAGACGAGTGGTCTTTTCTTCTTGTTTGTCTTTGATACGCAGGTTTTTCTCTTGGAGCTTCTGGTTGGCTATTTATGAAGAAACAGTTCATCTTCTTGTCATGAGAATTAGGCCTGGTTCATTTCATATAGATGAAGAGAGAACACCTCTCTTGTTATTGTTGTAAATTAATGATATTCTGGGAGTGAAGAAAATCACCTCCCTGATCTTGTTATTATTGGATTTTATTGGTTGTCATAAGTTTTCAGTTGTATACTGTTTGGGAGGAGAAAGTTCATATCTGGAAAGTTGGTATTCATGATTGAGAAGCTGTAATATGAATGTGCTTAAATTTTTAAGTTGATGTTTGCAACCTTTGTTCAATAGCAATTTTTGTGTTTCAAGTATTACTGAAAAGAATAAGTTCGTTTTTTGCAACTAAATCTGAGTTGTTTACATTGAAAGTTTGGAATTGCTTCACTAGTTGAAATGCTAATTTTCTTTTCAATGATAAAATGGAAAAGACAGTTTTAAACATTTGAAGTATTCTTCATATTTAATGGATTCTGATAAGTTAGAGGAAATCTAGCATGTAAATATATAATCTGTTTGTAAATTTACGAAGTCTTAAATGTTTATGAAAATGGAAATTTATACTGATAATAAGGGAATAGCTATTTACCATTTGGTGAAATTGGGATATATATATATATATATAGTTATATCTAATTGTTATGACAATTTCTTTCTAACAGGTTGATTTGGAGAAAATGCATAAAGTAGTGAATTTGAGAAATTTTAGGAATTGGAATTATACAAATACATAAAGAATATTTTTTTTTAAAATAAATATCTCTATTTCTCTTTTTGAGTAATTCTCATTTTATAGAATAATAGAGAAATTGAAAGTAATTATAATTGTTATGAAATTGAATGTTTTATTCAATATAAAAAAAAAGGGGATATATATATATATATATATATAAATATATTATCGTTGTTATATATACATATATATATATTTATATATGAATATATAAATATATATATATATATATATATATTTGAAAATATATTATTATTGATAATAATCAACGAATTGTGAAAGACTGTCATAGGTTAAGCCGCGGATTAGAAGACAGTCGCGGTTTTAGAATAGGCGGTGGGGAAAAATCCCCACCGCAGACCCTCTTGCATATATGTGAAGGTGTGGAGTGGGGCGGAGCCCCACCCACACCCCACTTCGTGGGAATGTGGGTGGGGCGGAGCCCCACCCACACCCCACGTCGTGGGAATGTGGGTGGGGCTCCGCCCCACTCCACATCCCCCCCCAATCCCTTATGCCTCCCGCGGCCTGCATCAGGCCCGCCGCTCTGCGGCCACCGCAGGTCTTGCCCGCCGCTCTGCGGCCACCACCGGCCCTGCTCCTCTGTCACGCCGCCCATGGCCGCCGTCTGCTGTGAATCTAAAGCAATAAAAAAATGTTAGGGCTTGGGCCCTAACATATGAGTGGTGTATTTGTTATATAAATACAGTTTTTTTTTATATAGTTTTATATATATAGGCATATATATATACTATATATGTCTATGTATATAGCTATATATATAATATAATAATGATTATATATATATATATATAAAGAGATATAGATATATATATCGTGGTAAACCAATTTCGTCCTATGCATAGACTTTCAAATAAATATATTATATATATATGTATATATATATATATATCGTGGTAAACCAATTTCGTCCTATGCATAGACTTTCAAATAAATATATTATATATATATGTAGATATATATATAGATTTTTCTATATATATATATATATATCATATCGATAGGAGTAAATCTATGAACCATATTGTTGGACCCTCGTTTCAAATCGTTATAAACTATGTCTCATGGATAAAAAAATATATATATATATATAAATTATATTCTCACAGTAGAAGTTATTAAGTGTTGAACACAACAACCAAAGAAGATATATTACCATGAACAGAGTTTTATAAAGTGGTGAACCACCTACATCTATTGACAACGTCATACGAGTCACAATCAGTGTATGAATCGTAATTAAGAGTAACAGTAACAACAGTAATTCTAAACAAGAGAAAATAAAATTATAATGTAAAAGAGAGTTTAGGAATATGCAGTGATACTCTGGAAAGAGTTTCTCGGAAGTTTCAACTATTAACGTACTAATAATCACCCGGAAATTGAAGAGGAAAATTACACAACTCTTTGCTCAAAAGAACACTGGAAATAAACTTAAGAAGCCACCACTGACAATCCATGTGGCCATATTAATCTCAACTGTAGCAAACGATCTCTTATGTAAACCTGTAAGAGGTTCCGAAGAAGAAAAAAAAAAACTAACATTGGAAAACACAGAGGAGAAAATGCGCGACATTTCTCACACGGGATAAGAGAACTAAGTTGACGGACCCTTCTGCAAATTGTGCTTAGGAACAAGTTGACTAAGTATTTACGAAGAGGAGGAACCTAGATCGGGGAAGATTAGGAGACCGAGTCCAGCGAAATAGTAAACCAGCCTTTGTGACCTAGATCATCCTGAAATTAGGTTCAATATCAACAATAGCTGCAGTAATAACCCTGATTGACGTAAATCATGAAGAAAGGTCAGGATGCACATAAAGAAAGCATAGAAAATGAAAGAGAGAGAGAGACCGAAATATAAACACTCTAAATGAACAAAGAAATAGTTAAGGTAAGGGCGATAAAGATATAATCAGAATTAAGAACTTGTGAAAAGGGAAGAGAGGGCAACCAAACCACCTTGTTGAAAATGCTAAGTCATAGGAGGGGTATGTTTCAGGAAACAAGAGAGGAGACAGACAACCGTGCCTGGCTGAAAAATGACTAAATAGGGAGATCACTAGCCGGTTTAGTCGGAACAAGGCGTCGTGGGGAGTGGTTCTTCTATCAGCGAACCACGTGCATAAATGAGTGCAGCGTAATTCCCACTAACGCCGTAAGGCATTCTGCTACCGAACATTGCCGAGGGTTCGATTTAAGAACTTTGGTAATCTCACTCTTGCAATGACGTTAGCAGCGTTGTATAGACCCTCTTGTTGATCTATATGCTTCTGGTTGCACGCCATTGTACTTGTATTCCGCCGAAGAGTATAGTGTTTCGCCATGAGAGAACACCGTTGAGCATGCGTACGCATGCGAAAGGGGTTTTTAGGACAGTGTGAGAAAAGTTTTTCATATCTCGTGTCATAACCACAAGACAGATGTGGCTATGACACGTGCGATGTGTGTTGTGACCACAAGGAAAATGTGGGCATGACATAATCTTTCATGTAGTAAGCTTGAAGGTGTCATTCCAGATTCTCTTGGTAAACTTCTAAACTAACTCCTCCAAATCTCCAATAGATCAGGATGCATGATCAATCCTAGGGCGTTTAGATAGCAAGCCCACTTCCATCATAATCTCCACTTCTCCACTCTCTCCATAATTCATGGAGAGTGGAGTCATGCCTATTCTCATGAAAGAAAAATATTTGACAAAAGAGACTTATCAAAGCATGATAAGGATTTAAAACTATATCATATGATTATTACTTATACATCATATAAGTAATAATATGCAAATATAATTATAAGTTAAGCTATTTTGACTCCATGAAATCATTATCACAAGTATGGTGCTAGCATTAATCATGCGACAGATTGTGAATATGGGGTTGAGGTTTTCTTCCTCCCCCTTCGCAATCTAAAACTGACGTTAGTAAAATTACTTGTTGATACTTACAAATAATAATATATAGAAATATCAAAAATCTCTGACAAAAGACAATGATTAAACTCTAATCATTAATAATGTTCCCTGAACATTCTTCAACCAAATCAACATAGATAACATCAAAAAACCCTTAACAATAGATCGACAATAGTCAAATTGAAATTGACTAAACAAGGGAAGTTAACTAATACATACCCTGTCTCATGAAGGTTCACGTACTGTACAACTTGAAACTCAAATGGCAAACCTGACTTTTCCAAAACATCTATTCCCTTCTCTCCGGTGATACTCTCCTTCTATTCTTGGAAGTGGAAATCTTTTCCTGGTTACCATCACAGTCATACAAACTATGATCAATTTATCATCAATAAATCATTATACATCATGCTTAAATAATCTCAATAACATGTAATCTCATGTCTAATTCTATGGATTAATCATAATTCATAAAATTAATGATTTATCCTAACGTTTTCCTAAACGTCAAATCATTAATCTATGATTAGTTATCCACTTAATCCTATGAAAGGAAAAGTAAAACATAGTCAAGGTTTGGGGATGTAACATATCTCCCCCCATAAGAATCATCGTCCCTAATGATTTAATGTATCTAAAGTTTATAACATAAAAAGATTTTTGTTCATCATATAAAAAAGCTTAAGATAGATGAGGGAATCTTTGATAAATATCATCATAATTCTCCCAGCTAGCATTCTTTTCTGCATATTGGTCCCACTGGACCTTGCATTGAGTAATTTCTTTATTACGCAAGTGTAGCTTACGTATTTTGAGCACTTTAATTGGCTTGATCATTACCATCCCTAGGTCTTTCACCTATATGGCATTCCAATCAAGAATAGGAATATGATTATCTCCTGCAACATACTTTTTCAAATAAGAAACATGGAAAACATTATGCATCATGGCAAGAGCTAGCGGCAGAGCAATCCTGTATGCAACTGGGTTGACCTCCTTGAGAACTTCAAAGGGACCCACATACCTAGGAGCTAGTATGGATGACTTTGCAAACTTAATGGAACTCTTTTGTGGTTTGAAATGTCTTGTGATGTGCTTAGCATCTGCATAGCTTTTATGTCTATCATTTACTTTTGCTACCCTTTTCTTAATCAGATGGACTTGTACTTCCATTTCTGATAGAATTTCTAGACCAAGGCTAATCCTATCTTCTAGCTTATCCCAGCTTATAGGAGTTCGGCCCTTTCTTCCATATAATGCTTCAAATGGAGCCATCTTGATAGTGAAATAATAGGAATTATTGTAAGCAAATTCCACAAGAGGAAGATAATCTTCCCACTTGTATTGTTGGTCCATGCAATACATTCTCAATAGATCCTTCAACACTTGGTTTACTCTTTCTATTTGGCCATCTGTCTCGAGATGATAAGCTAAGCTTATGTTCAACTGAGTTCCAAGTGAGGAAAATAAGGTTTGCCAAAACCTTGATGTCATGCGGGCATCCCTATCTGAGACAATCTTCTTAGGAATACCGTGCAACCTAAATATTTCTTGTACAAATTTGTGGGCTATGACTGGTGCTCCATCTATCAATTTCCTAGGTATAAAGTGCACTACCTTAGTGAGTCTATCTACCACTACTGGAATAGCATTGTGTCTATTTATAGACATAGGAAGTCCTTGCACAAAATCCATGCTAATGATCTACCATTTTCATTTCGGAATCTCATGAGGGCATAGAAGTCCTGTTGGGTGATGATGTTCTGCTTTCACCCTCTGGCATTCTAGACATCCAACTACAAACCCTGCAACATCCCTCTTTATTACTTTCCATAAATATAATGGTTTTAGATTAGCTAGCAGATTCGTCACTCCAAGATGTCCTGAATAGGGTGCAAAATGAACCTCCTTCCACATGATATTCCTTAACTCCTTGAAGTTCAGAATGTACATTCTTCCTTTAAACCTTAATGATCCATCTAGTTCAAAGTGGAATCCATCATATCTAGAATCATGAGGATTGTCCACGAGAGCCTGTTTTACCTGCTCATAGTATTCATCTCCCTTAGAATTTTGTAACACTTGATTCCTAAAATTAGAATGTATGGAGATTATCGAGGAGATATGTCTTCTCCTACTTAAGGCATCCACCACTTAGTTTTCTTTTCCCTGAATGTATTTAATCTCAAAATCATAATTAGATATTATCTTTAACCACCTTCTCTCGCAAACATTAAGATGTGGTTGAGTAAACAAATATTTGAGTCCTTGATGGTCTATTTTTAATTCAAAAGGTTTCCCAAGTAAATAATACCTCCACATTTGAAGTGCATGTATAATTGCTGCCAACTCAAGATCATGAGGAGAATAATTCTACTCATATGATTTCAACTTTCTAGACTCATAAGCAATAACTTGCCCATCTTGGGCAAGTACACCACCTAATCCTTCTATTGAGGCATTAGTGATGACTAGAAAATGACCCTCTGGATCAGGTACCTTTAAAATTAGTGTCGTAGTTAACTTCTCCTTTAGTTGATCAAATGCCTCCTAGAATTTCTTTGACCAATCAAATCTCTTGCCTTTCCTTTGTAGAGAAGTAATAGGATAGGCAATTTTTGAAAAGTTAGCCACAAATTTTCAGTAATATCCTACTAGGCCCATAAAACTACAGACTTCTTGCACATTTTTCGGTGTAGGCCACTCCAAAATGGCTTTGATCTTTGTTGGATCCACTGCAATTCCCTTAGTTGAAATTACATGACCCAGGTATTGTACTTCTTTTTGAAAGAAAGTACACTTTGAGAGCTTTCCATAAAGTTTATGCTCTCTTAATCACTGAAGAACAATCCGTAAATGCTAGAAATGTTCTTCCTCATTTTTGGAATAAATCAATATATCATCAAGGAAAACAAGGACAAACTTGTCCAAAATTCTCTGAACACACTCTTCATTAAGTTCATGAATGTTGTAGGTGCATTTGTCAATCCAAAGGGTAGGATAGTGAACTCGTAGTGCCCATAACTCATTCTAAAGGTTGTCTTATAAATATCTTCATCTTTTTGCCTCAATTGATTGTATCCTGATTGAAGATTGATCTTTGAAAATATAGTTGCCCCTTGTATTTGATCAAAGAGATCATCAATATGGGGCAATGGATACTTGTTCTTTATCGTTGCCTTATTTAGCATACAATAATCTATACATAGGTGTAGTGTGTCATCTTTCTTCTTAACAAAAATCACTGATGCTCCCCAAGGTGAAACATTGGGTCTTATCAATCCTTTTTCTAGCAATTCATGTAGCTGAGCCTTTAGCTCCATCAACTCTGTTGTGGTCATTCTATAAGGAGCTTTAGATACAGGTTCCAATCCTAGAATTATATCTATTGAAAAGTCAAAATCTCTCTTAGGAGGTAATCCAAGTAATTCATTTGGAAATACATCCTTAAAATCTCGAAGAAAGGGATCTACTTATCCATATTTGATCTCTATTGATCTATGGATTCTCTTCCTTTAACTCCTTGGAGATTCTAAGATTCATAATACATCAAATCAGCTTGGAAAATAAATTCTTTGTGATTATCTATTTTCTCCATTTTGATAGCAAAGAGTTGACACCCTTTTCATTGGGCTCTCTTCATCTGTAGGGAAGATATTTGTCTCAGTTTGACCTCTCTAGAAGTTCCTTGTAGAAAAAATCTATTCCCAAGGTCATCTAAGCATTCTACTATTTTAGCAAAACAATCCACCTTAGGCCTATGTCTCCATAGCTTCCAAGGATGACATCATATGATCCTAATGGGGCTACATAAAGGTTCACTTGAACAATGGAAAAACTTAGGATTTCAACCTTGGCTTCAAAC
The DNA here is from genome assembly GCA_027924645.1 of Cunninghamia lanceolata. Classification (NCBI taxonomy): domain Eukaryota; kingdom Viridiplantae; phylum Streptophyta; class Pinopsida; order Cupressales; family Cupressaceae; genus Cunninghamia; species Cunninghamia lanceolata. The sequence goes on from BSBN01001333.1 coordinate 2,919,247, forward strand.
AAACATTACTCTACCTAAGCTCTTGTCTGGTTATCATATTCTATTGACTATGAACTTGCCATGTAACCAGCTTTTCTAGTTATCTTATTTAAAACTTTTGGAGAAATAAAACATTCTATAGCACCAGTATCTACTAAAATTGAAATTAGAATACTAGATAAAGTACCTGTGGTTTCAATTGGAGTAATTTGATACTTTGCCTGTCAGTTATCTAAGGCTACATGAATTCACTGTTAGAAGGCTTCCTATTGTGAGGGTAAACCATTTCCTTGTGGTTGAGTCCCTTGTGTCTTATTGGGGCACTGATTGGCATAATGGTCACTGCCACATGAAAAGCACCCTCTCGCGGGTCCTCACCATTCATAAGGCTTTCCTAAATTATCTCCATTTTTCTTGGAGTTATTATTATTTTTCTTATAACCCTTAGATTCATTCTGGTTATCCCTAAATCCTTTATCACCTTTCCTTTTGGAATTCTATTTATTGCCCTTTTTCTTGAATGACTGGGAGGATTGTGACCAATTGTACTTTTATAGTTCTTCTCCCAATATGTAGATACAGATTTCAATTTTTTTTCCTATTTAATAGTTTTCTCATAAACTTGGTCCATTGTAGTGGGACCATGCACATCTACTTCACCTCCAATTTGGGTATTCAAGCCCATGATGAACTTTTGGATGCAAAACCTCTCATCTTGCTAATATTCAGGGACATATTTAAAAATAAGAGTGAACTTCTCCTAGTACTTATTCACAAACGAGTCACCTTGTCTCAGGTTTTGAAAATCTATGAGCTTCTGATCAAGATACAACTATGGCAACAATCTTTGCCTGAAGAGTTCCACAAACCTTATTGGAAAGATGGTTGTTGTTGCACCAAAAGATTGACTTGTTAATGCCTGATATAACCGCTAGACTTAATGAATCCACATGATGTGGTTAAGCCTTGTCACGAACCCAAGGGCTATGTTGCATAGCACAAGGATACCAAGGGCGCACACCTTGGAACAATCCCCCCAACACAAGCGAGGGGTTCAAACCCGTGACCCAAGCTCTGATACCAATTGTTGGAAAGATGGTTCTCATTGCACCAAAAGATCGACCTGTTAATGCCCGATACAACCACCAGACTTAATGAATCCACAAGAGGCAGTTAAGCCTTGTCATGAACCCAAGTGTTGCGCTGCACAACACAAGGAGACCAAGGGCGCACACCTTACAACAAACCTTTCCCAGGTTAGACTCAAGGAGCTCAATCCTAGCTCCATCTTCTTATTCATCCACCAGGTGGATGCTTCTCCAGCCAATTGGTATGCTCCCCATACTGCTTTGGTTATTTTAGAATAGTTTCTTATTTCAAAATATTTCTCCATTTCTGTGAGCCATGCCTCTGTGACATCTCCACTCACAATTCCATCAAATTTGGGAGGAGTAACCTTTTTCATAGCTCTGGATAGTTCGAGGGCCAAGTGGCTCTTCTTATCCTCATCTTGTCTCAATTCTGAGTTATTCTGTCCACGTCCACTTTGGGTGGTATGTTCATGACATCTCTCATCTTCACCCTCGTGGAAGGCTTCATGTTTGGCTCTACTCTAACACCTGAACTCTTGCTCTAAATTTCCAATCCTTGGCCTCGTCTCATGGATCATAACAAGAATCTGGTCTCCCTACTCATGGGAATGACTTCTAAACTAACTCCTCTAAATCTCCAACAGATTGAGGTGCATGTTCAATCGTGGGGCGTTTAGATAGCAAGCCCACTTCCATCATAATTTGCACTTCTCCACTCTCTCCATAATTTGTGGAGAGTGGAGTCGTGCCTATTCTCATGAGAGAAGAGCATTCGACAAAAGAGACTTGTCAAAGAATGATAAGGATTTAAAACTATATCATACGATTATTACTTATACATCATATAAGTAATAATATGCAAATATAATTATAAGTTAAGCTATTTTGACACCATGAAAGCATTATCACAAGTATGATGCTAGCATTAATCATGTGATAGATTGCAAATATGGGGTTGAGGCTTTCTTCCTCCCCCTTCGCAATCTAAAATAGACGTTAGTAAAATTAAGTCGATACTTACAAATTATAATAATATATATAAATATTGGAAATCTCTGACAAAAGACAATGATTAAACTCTAATCATTAATAATGTTCCCTGAACATTCTTCAACCAAATCAACGTAGATAACATCGAAAAACCCTTAATGATAAATCGACAATAGTCAAATTGAAATCGACTAAACAAGGGAAGTTAACTAATACATACCCCGTCTCATGAAGGTTCACATAATGTACAACTTGAAACTCAAATGGTAAACCTGACTTTTCCAAAACATCTATTCCCTACTCTCTGGTTGTACTCTCCTTCCATTCTTGGAGGTGGAAATATTTTCTTGGTTACACTCACAGTCATACAAACTATGATCAATGTATCATCAATAAACCATTATACATCATGCTTAAATAATCTCAATAACATGTAATCTCATGTCTTTAATTCTATGCATTAGTCATAATTCATAAAATCAATGATTTATCCTGACATTTTCCTAAACGTCAAATCATTAATCTATTATTAGTTATCCACTTAATCACATGAAAGTAAAAGTAAAACATAGTCAAGGTTTGGGGTGTAACATATGTTATTTCATATATGGCCCTCAACATTCAAGGCCCGACTAGTTTACTACATAGATTAAATGTATATTATTATTCCCTGCATTATCAAAATTAGACGTAGGAAATAATGGATTGATGGCTTAGGATCTATGTGGTTTTGGTTCAACTTTATTCAAGTCTCTAATGTATAAACTTGTGAGAGGCTACTTGATCCCATCCACAAATCACTTTGTATTCATATTTGAATCTAATTCCCATCATATATATACGCCTTTGGCTCCTCATCCTATGGTCACCTTTTGCCCTTCTAATGTTGTGCTTGGTGGACCTCCCCTAAACAAATAGGTGTCAGATTTGGGGCGATTAGATGTATGAGTCTCAGTTGTGGTGGTCTCTAATAATAACTTTTAAAATGGAGTGGAGTGGAGAGGAGAAACAAGTATTAGTACTGCTAAATAGAAATTAATGTCTCTTTGCCTTGACTTCTTTGTCTAGCGCGTTGTCAATCAAAAATTGCTCTACAAGTTTAAATGCCCAATTGAAGAAGAAATTATAGGTATATGTAATTATGAATATATTTGGACTAAGCAATGACCAACTATAAGAAAAGAAGCAAACTTGACAATATTGTAATGTTTTCTTCTTTTGTATTTTTTAAGCATTTTATCTTCTTGATTTTCCTTGCTTCCATAGATCTTGACAAACAAATGGATGCCATGGATGCCAAATATGCTTGCTAAATAGCTTGTGCTTGTTTGTAGTGACTAGTTTTCTCAAACATTTCCATTCTAGTTTGTTTTTCTAAATTGTGTTAAGTGGTGTGCTTGGAACCCCATCTTTTTAGTAAGGTGATGGGAAAATTTAACACCAATTAATGAAACCCTAAAATGGGGGCTTTGTTTTTTATGGCAAAATGTGAATGATTCAAGCTCCTTTGTACTTTATAATATCATTGTCTTTGTTTATGATGTAATTACTTTTAGTTATTGTTATTCATAGCTTTACCAACTCTGTGTTGTCATGGTTAATATAGGAGAGTCTTTTTCTTTCAATTTCCTCTATTTGGATTTATTACATGGGTTATCCTCATATATGAGAGCAAATATTTCCATTTCTTTCAACCTTGCAAAAATATGTTCATAGGGATTTGCAATAAAATAACAAGAATTATTTGAGCTATTTTAGGCAATTTGAGCACAACAATTGACGTTTTAGGTGAGAAAAGTAAATAATTCATATGTTTTATTAAATTGGGTTTCTAGATATTCATCGCCCCAAGTCCTTTCATTCGTTCAATTTCTCCTAATCTTCTTTACTCTCCTTCAGATCCTCCTAATCTTCTTAATGTTCACTTCAATTTCCTATCAGCACATCCCTTGCACCCCTAAAATTGCAAGTGCTAGGCTTGCCTTATGTTTCGCCTCACATAAACAGTCGGCACGTTGTGCCCACAGTTTTTTTTCATTTTTCGACTTGCAAATTCTGCGACTCTTTCTACCAACATGTTCAATCGACAGTCCCTTCATGTTTTCGACAGCATCAGTTGGCTCAATTTTGACTAAAAATGGTTAGTCAACAAGATTTCGACAAAAATGGAAAAAAAAATAGTCGGCACGTGTCCTCTGTTTAAGTTATTCCCTTATGTTTGGAGGCAATCCAGTTGTCAACCATGTACCTAAAATTTAGCACTGAGGCAAGTGGTCTATTCACTATGGAAATTTTGTTCTCGTTATGTCCGTCATCTGCCATAAATGACATTAAGTATTTATAGATGTCACTTGGTTATTGACATTAGAAAGACTTTTTAGATGTGATTGTCCATTAAAATTAGCTTTATGGAGTCAAATTAAGCATCCAAACCATAAATTAGTGCGACAAGAAAGCTGGTTAGTTTTTTTGGTAACACTGTTTCTTTACCAAATCCGCTTCCAGGTGCCCTTATGAAATATGTTCAGTCAAAATCAAGTAGGTAGAGAGTCAAATTCACGGCACAGGGTTTCTTACCGGCTATACTACTACGTGTTTAGATGTTTTTGGTTGATTCTCAAAGAAGAGTGGAAAAATAGAATGTCTTTTTTCAACTAAGGTGTGATGGAGAGGAAATAATATGAAGTGCTCTGAATAGAACTAGAATATGTCTTTTTTCAATTAAGATGTGGTAGAGACGCAATGACATTTCATCATGAAGTGCTCTGAATAGAACCATATTCCTTCCAACGATGAAGACATTTTCAAAATCCATCAATTTAAGATGCGGTGGCCAATTAGCTCTGGCATGTACTTGGCTGACTTGATATGACAACATCTGACAACACTTCACTGCAACCACATACATTCAACACGATTCGCTGCAACCACGTAGGTCCACTCATTCATTCCATAAAAAACGCATGTAATTATGCTACCCCCGAATTTCCAATCAATAGCAGGGAAACTCTACTGCAGTTAATCACCAATCGAGTCTCCCTTGTTATTAATTATTGACGACTCAGTAAATCTCAACTTTCCGCGAATGTTCATTTAAAAACAAAACAAAAACAAATTTTTTTTTCCACAGGTCCGCTGTTATTTATGTAGTACTTGTATGATAAGAGAAACCCAAGTGCTTGAGTTAAAGAGGAAGATGGCCATGACCCCATCAGTCTTAGCTGCACTCTTCTTCATTCTGAGTTGGTCTTGTAGAGCAGCTCACTCATCACATCATCACAAAAGCAATGCTACTGATGAAGAGGCTCTCTTGTCATTCAAATCTGGGATCACCTACGACCCCATGAATTCCTTAAGCAGTTGGGTTGCAAATGTGTCATTCTGTAATTGGAAAGGCATCAGATGCTCTCTCTGCAGACAAAGTGTTAAGGATTAAGATTGTCTAGAAAATTGTAGAATGATTCTAGAGCCTTCCACAACTAGAACATTCCTGGAGCTATTCTAAAAAAGAATATTGTAAGATATGTTCTAGAAAAGAGCATTTCAGGTTTAAGAGTTTTCTAGAAAGCTAGAAGCTTCCAATTTTCAAAAGTTCTATAACTATATATATGTGATTGGAAAGCGCTGTTGAGAGAGCCTCTGGATGGCTGCTGGATACAACATTCAGATTGCTATTAGATATAGCATTTGGATAGCTGCTAGACATAGCATTTTGGATGTAATATATTGAAAGTTAGATGAATATATTTATGAGTTATCTAACTCTGTTTTGCCCTACATTTGCTATGTTCATTGCTGTTATGTTTTGCCCTGTCTTTTGGTGTTTTTTGGGCCTGTTCTATCACAAAGAGTGGTATCTCTCAATCTCACCACTCTGGGTTTACAAGGTACCATCTCCCCCTTTCTTGGTAATCTCTCATTTCTTAGGACTCTGGATCTTAGTTACAACACCTTTCATGGCCACATCCCTACTCAGGTAGGAAAGCTTACTCGCTTACGGAACCTGGGTTTTCGCACGAATCAGCTGGAAGGTTCAATCCCTACCATCCTCAGTGATTGCCGCAAGTTAGAAGTCATGGATATGGCAGACAACCATTTGACTGGAAATATCCCGTCCCAACTAGGTTTCCTGACAACTTTAGAGACAATTATCCTTGGTAGAAACAATTTGACGGGCTTGATACCAATCTCCCTGGGAAACATATCCTCTTTGATGCACATAGATTTTCAGGAAAACAAGCTCAGTGGCACAATACCTTGGGAATTGGGTTCTCTTACCCAACTCAGCGTGCTTTGTTTCGACTTCAACCGGCTTAGCGGAGAAATTCCTTTATCCTTGTCAAACTACACCACTCTCCAAGTACTGAGTATTGTTGATAATAACTTAATTGGAGAGATCCCGAGGGAGTTGTGCTCCAAGAATAATAACTTGATAGACCTATTTCTCGCTGGTAACCAATTGAGTGGCACAATTCCAGTTTCTCTATCCAATTGCACACAACTCCTAGCAATTGAGTTATCCCAGAACAATCTGACTGGAGTGATTCCGACATGGGTAGGAAAGCTGTCCTTACTTGAGTGGTTTAGTGTACAGTCAAACCAGTTAGTGAACAGCAACCCCGCTAGCCTATCAATTATAAATGCTCTCATTAATTGTTCGGTTCTAGAAAAAATAGGATTAACAGATAATCATCTTCAAGGAGTCATACCGGCTTCTGTGGGACAACTTTCTACAAAACTTGAAAGACTTTATCTGGAGGAGAACAAATTAAGAGGGGAAATTCCTCCACAAATTGGAAACCTTAGTATGTTAACTATATTAGGCTTACAGAAAAATTTATTCACAGGTGTAATCCCTTCTACAATTAGTAACCTTCGCAGGTTGGAACAATTGGACATGAAGGGGAACAATCTTCAAGGAAACATTCCAAAGGAGATTGGCCAGCTTAAACACCTAGGTCTTCTAAATCTTGCAAGGAATAAACTTTCTGGGAATATTCCTCATTCTCTTGGCAACCTCCAGCAATTGAGATCTTTGAGTCTTTTTCAAAACCAGTTGACAGGAAGCATTCCATCCAGTTTAGGGAAATGCTCGAACTTGCAAGAACTTAGTCTCTCACACAACAGGCTCAGTGGCAAAATTCCTCCACAGGTAGCAGGACTCTCAAATTTGGCAATCTATATTGACCTTTCAAACAATTTATTACAAGGCACCTTGCCTGCTGAACTCGGCAAGATGGATCGCATTCAAGGCATAGATATTTCTGCTAATCAGTTAACTGGCCATATTCCCTATGCACTAGGCAGTTGCATAGCAGTTGAATATCTAAATCTTTCATGTAATAAGCTTAAAGGTGTCATTCCAGATTCTCTTGGTAAACTTCAAAATCTCCAGACACTTGATTTTTCCTTCAATAATTTGTCAGGTAACATACCAAAATCTTTGGGAAAAATTAAAGTGCTTCATAGCCTAAATTTTTCTATGAACCAGTTGTCAGGGGAAGTCCCAAAAGAAGGAATTTTTAAAAATCTCGGCCTTGAGTCACTGATTGGGAATCTTGGTCTGTGTGGACCTTGGGTGAAATTACCCGCATGCTCTGCTCCCAAAAACAAAAGCAATAGGCTTCTCAAAAGGGTGGTGGCACCTATTGTTGGGACTACAATTTTGATCTTATGGTGTTCACTTATGGGGTTCCTATGGCGACGCTATTGCAGCAGACATCCTATAATCTCTCATCCTTTCAAATTGGGGTACCAGAGAATTTCATTTCCAGAGCTTGTCACTGCGACAAATGGATTTAATGAGGCTAACTTGTTAGGAGTTGGTAGTTGTGGAAAAGTTTACAAAGGGGTCTTGCAGGATGACACAATGGTTGCTATCAAGGTTCTAAGTTTGCAAAATGAAGATGCTCACAAAAGTTTTGATAGAGAGTGCAAAGCTTTGAGGAGGGCCCGACATCGAAATCTGATTAGAATCATAACCTCTTATTCAGATCCAGACTTCAAAGCCTTAATATTTCCTTTAATGCCAAATGGAAGTCTAGACAAGTCTTTGTATCCAGAAGGTCCAGAAAGTTCCCATGGTAATATTTGTAGACTGGACTTGATTCAAAGGTTGAACATAGCCAATGATATTGCCCAAGGCATGGAGTACCTCCATCACTATTGTCATGTGCAAATCATCCATTGTGATTTGAAGCCTAGTAATGTGTTACTTGATGAGAATATGACAGCTTATTTGACTGACTTTGGCATTTCAAGATTGGTTTCTGGATACTCTACGGCTTCATATACTTCTACACATACATTGAAAGGATCCATTGGCTACATTGCTCCACGTATGAAATTTCGTCTTTGACAAGAGTCTATTTTCATTTCCTGGTTTTGTTTTGGAAATTTGTGAATACAAAACCTAATGTTTAGTGTTTTTAATACAGAATATGGACTGACTGGAAATGTTACCACGAAAGGAGATGTTTATAGCTATGGAGTAGTGTTACTAGAGATAGTGACCAGAAAGAGGCCAACTGATATCATGTTTGTAGAAGGAAACGACTTGCCAAAATGGGTGAGTAGAGATTTTCCAAATACAATACCAGAAGTTGTTGACAGTTCTTTGCTTAATGCTACTACCAATAGCGGGGAAGATAAGGTCTTCATCTGCCTTAGACAACTCATAAGTTTGGGTTTGCTTTGCACAAGAGAATCTCCTCAAGAACGGCCAAGCATGATTGAGATTGTAAGAATATTACATAGCATTAGAGACACTTTTCTTGGAGTTGCTTCTACCCCAACATTTCGATCAGATTTTTCATCTTTGATTTCCAGCCAAAGTCTTATTGCAAGCAGAAACGACGAAAGCCAAACTTCTTCTTCATTCTAATTAAATAAAGGCTTCTAAGGATACAATATTGTAATGCTTTATAATACTTTGGGAACCTTATCAGTTGTAGTCCCTCTTGTAGCAAGTTTCAGTCAAGATCCTATTACATAGGCAAGTGCCTAGTTATTGGCTACCATAACAATCCTTTACAAAAGGATTATTGTCAGGGGTTATCTTTCCTTCAAGAGAAATTTTTGATAGGCTTCAACAAATTACAACTGATTTACAATGTTTCTTGCTAGCAGTAAATGCATCATAGTTTACAGCCACATTTCTAAATGTTCAATTCTCAGTATTATCACCTCTTTCATGGAAAGCCTATCTCATCTAGGTACTACGACGTCTCAGCTATTTATGAAGCAATGGCCTTAGGAAGCCTATCTCATCTAGGCACTACAACGTGTCAACTGTTTATATGAAGCAATGTAGTGCCGGCTGTTTATGAAGATATGGTCTTACCTTTGTTGTTTGGTTGTCTATGTAAATGCTGATATTTGGTTATTAAAATCCAAGGATTCAGAATTTACTCAAATGACGGGATTATTCAACGTCTAAATGGCTAATTGATAAGAAATTCTCATTTATTCGGACAGGCTAAAGAACAGTCTGGACCCTTCTCAAGTCAATGGAATGCTTATTGTTCTTGGAAATAGCAATACTTACAGATGTCCTGGTTTTATTTGGAACAGTGATGATAGTCTATAATGACAATCAATTGTTTGCCCTGTATTGATTCTAGTTTTTTAGATTGATGTTTTGTTTGCAGTCTTCTATTTTTTAATACAATGGTTGAGCTGATAAAGAGAAGGGCATTCACATACACCAGAGGTTGATATGTGATAACTTGCTTTATACCAATTTGATACAACAAGTAGAGGTCCAAAAATGTGTGGAAGAAGAAGAACAAAAGCTGTAATACTTTAGTATATTGATATTGATAATAAAATACAAAAAAAAATAAAAAAAATTTCAAAACAACAATTTTATTGATGTAAAATATTGAAGCATAGTGCCACTCTTTTCTTTTTTCTTCATCATTATCTATTATGGTATAAGGATGTATATATAACATGTATGGCAATGTGTGTGACTTGTACTCCAAGTTTCTAACCTTGATTTGACTATATGACATCACATACTCTAGACTTGCACTCTAAGACTCAACCTTGACTTGACATACTGGTACTTTTGACACGATTCATACACTAGACATTAATAAATTTGTACAATGAAAGCATGAGGGGCAAGGTTACATTTTCTACACCCCCTTTAGTCTTGAGTGGAGCATTGTTATGCATTTGATCTTGAATTTTTGAGATTTTCTTTGAATCTTTCAAAATCTTTTCTAAATATGTATTCAAATTGACCTCTTAACTTGATAGTCTCTAAATATATTTCACCAATATTAACCAAATCTTTGATGATGTGATAGCTTGTGTCAATATGCTTACTTCTTTTATAAAAGATGTAATCTTTGATAAAGCTATTGTTGAATTATTGTCACAAAAGATTTTGATGGTAATAGTTTGTCATTGATGTCAAAAGGTATTGAGAGAGTTGAGTTGTTGTGCTTCTTCACAAGGTATCATCAGGACTGCAGGACATTTTGAGGATCACTTGCTCTATTGACAAAGGTTGTTAATGATCATGCATTTCACAGTTGTTCACTTATGGAAGGAATAAATCAGGAGTTGTTCACTCAACCAGGATAAGTGGTGTTGTTCATCAGTTGCTTATACAGGTGATGGAGTTTATTATCTTGCTAACATGTGTTGATCTTGTGCAAAGTCTTGTTTCAGGATGTCATTGATCATAAGTTTGGAATTGTGATGTCATACATTTGGGGATGTGAATTTAAAAGTAATGGGTTGTGCTCAAGACAAGGTTGTCAGGTTGTCAAGTTACTTCAAGGTATGAGGTGACACACTTCAAGGTATGGGAAGATTAGTTGGGAGTTGGAGTTAAGTTTGTTAGATGAAGAAGTCTTCTCTTATCTTCTCTTAATTATGCTATTATACCATGATTGATCATGTCCTGATGTTTGAAGTTGATCACCTTTCATGATTTAGTGTTTGCTTTTACATGACGAAAAGGTTGTTTTCAAATTGAAGATGGTATCAGTCACTGACAATTATCTCTGCAAAAGTTGTAGTCTTTTTGTGAATTTAAGATAAGGGATGTAAATTAGAATTTAAATAGTCTAAATTCTAAACAAGACTAAATCCCTAATCTTCATTCTATGCTGCCCATAGCATAAAAGATGCACTTTTTGTTTTTAATAGTTGTTGACCTGCTATAGTAAGTTGATTGTGACTTTAAGTCATAACTTGAGGGCATAAGAATCATGTGATAGACTGGCCCCATCCTCCCTGCTAGACCGATGCAATCGGTATTATAAATAATCAATGGTTATTGCTAAAATTTCAAAGGGCATGTTTCGAAGAGGGTATTTGTTTTTATGTGGAAAGAATAGTTATCAATTTAGTGAAAGGCACATGGAGGAGCACGTTAAAACATCGAATTCTTTAACAAACAAAATATTAAATGGTCGAATACCTTAAGATAGTCATTGTATTTTTTGGAGAGCATTAAAAATGGTTTATGAAATATAAGGGGAGCACGATTCTTTTATAAAGAAGAGGTGGAATTTGTTTTAAGTTATGAATATTTTTTAAGAACATTGAATATTCCAAGGGGAGCTCGATTCATGAAAAAGCATGGAAGTGTTTAAGAGTTAAAAAAAAAAAGGCATCAAATATTATATGTGATGAGGAGGACAATGCCTTTTATAAAGTGGAGAATTTTTATGTATTGAAAAAGTTTTTAAAAAATACTTTATCTCCTATTTTGTCGGCCCACAAATGTCATTATTCTAAAAAGTTTTTTTTTGGAATTTTTTTTAAGGAGAGTTTTTTTTGGAAAGAGATTTTTGTGGAGATAAGTTTGTTTTAAATTAGAAATTGTTTTTTTTCTAATTTAACAACTCCAAGAGATGACATTAGAATTTTTGAGGAGATTTTTGTAAGGCAAATATTTATGGAAAATTGGAGATTATATTTTTTAGAAGATATATTATGAAATTTTTTTGTGGAGACTTTATTTCTTCATGCAGATGGACAAAGAAGATCATTTTTTTTTAAAAGAAGATGCAGAGGAAGATGAAGGTTAAAAATGCAGGATATGAAGAGTCTTTGAAGTGCAAAGAGAATATGAAGTTTTTTTTGGAAATTGTTTTTCATAGATGAATTGATTTTATTGAAGATAAAATAAGATTGCAGGAATATACATTGGAGGAATATGAAAAGATTTTTCTTTGCAGGTGACATTCAATTTGTATAAAATTATTTTTTAGGTGCATTGATGGTAGGTCTTGGGAAACAGAGATTAAAACATACAGATGATAAGTTTTTAGAGGTTGAATATGCGGTGTTGTTGAGTGGATCAGGATACAGGGTTGATTTTGAATATCTGAGTTTTGTATATGATTTGGGTTGATGAAAAGAATGGCCATTTGACAGACACATGTGAGAGAAGAAGTGTTTTGTATTGAAATAGAGAAACCCTCTGAGTTTTTAATTTGTTCTGTATTAGGGGTTGGTGCTCCTTGAAGTTGGTGCTTCTAAACATTGTAACCAGTGAGGTTTTCATTTAAGCCAGTGAGGCAGTTTTGAGTGGTTTTTCTACCCAAGAAGGGTTTTCCACTCATGAAAAGCATGTGTCATGTTTAATATTGTTTTCATTTGTATGTGTGTATATTAGTGCTTTGCTTATTAAGTTTTGTTCACATCCTTCATTATTAATCTTAATATATTCCTCTCTATTTGTTCTATAATAGAAAGCTTGCAAAAAGTTGTAAAATATTTGAAAACTAATACAACACTGATTCACCCCCCTCTCAATGTTGTCCTGGACTCCTATAGATTTTTGTTGGTTTTTCTTTCTCTTGTTTCAAATGTGCTAGCATTTTCTTATGCATATTGTTTGATATGCTATTGTTGTAGCTGCCACATATTTTGTTTCTACTGTAGAAAGAGTTATATTGGGTTATTTTTTGGAAGCCCTTGCCATTATTCTTGAACCAAGGTGAAAGATATACACTGAGATACTCTTTCTATCATTAATGCCCCTTGCCCAATCATAGTCCAAGCAATCAATTGGCTCAAATTCATTAGATGTAGAATATAAAATACAATAATTTTTAGCATGCCATTGACATATCTCAAGATTTTTTTCTAGTGTACTAATGAGTATTCTTTGGTGATTTAATGAACCTTGAAATTAAGCTCTTTGGTGATTTAATGAACCTTGAAATTAAGCTTACTCCATACAAAGTTGGAGCTACATTGGTACTTTTATCTTCTTTGCTCAATTTCAATCCTATCGCAATTGGTGTTGTTGTTGGCTTGTAATTCATCATTCTAAACCTCTGCAAAACATCATTTATATATTTTGTTTTAGAAATAAAATTTTCATCATTTGTCTCATTCACTTCAATTTTAAGAAAATATTGTATCAATCCCAAATCAATCATCTCAAACTCTTCCTGCATTGTTGATTTAAACAAGTCAATTGACAAATGTCCTATAAATATCAAATCATCCACATATAAGCACAAATTTAGAATTTGACTTTGATCATTCATTTTGATGTATAGTGTTGATTTGCTAATACTTTTGCTAAAGTAGTTTTTCAAAAAAAGAATAAATCCTACTATACCAAGCTCTTGGAGCTTGTTTGAGTCCACACAAGGCTTTCCTCAATTTATAAGCTTTGTATTCCTGACCCGAAATTTCATATCCTACTAATTGTTGCAAATAAATTGCTTCTAGTACACCATTCAAAAATCTAGATTTGACATCCATTTGATAGACTTTCTACTTATGTTGGGCTGCTATTGCTAAGACAACTCGAACTATATATAGTCTAGCCACTAGGGAAAAAGTTCTATTATAATCAATTTTAGGAATCTTATGTGGAAAACCCTTTGCAACCAACCTTGCTTTATGATTTTCAACATTTCTATCTATACATTGAATTTGGTCCCACTTCACACCAATTACCTCTTTTCCTACTAACAAGTTTATAAGATCCCAATTATGATTTTTCTTTATAACATCAATTTCTTCATCCATAGCTTTCAACTAGCTTTTATTCTCAATTGCTTCCTCAAAAGATACTAGATCAACTTCAACAAATAATATAAAATTAGAAATCAAATCATCACCATGAGTTTGGTATACCTCATATATTTTCTTTAAACTTCTAATTTTCTTTAGTGTTGAAGAGAGCATTAAATTGGTCCTTCTTATACATGTTGCAATGGAAGAAGATGGAATAGAGCTATCACTATAAGTTGAAGGTTGATTTGATCTAATGCTTGTTATAGGTAGTTGATTTTGACTTGTATTTCAATTTTATTAAAGTATTTGATCTCGAGTCTACAGGGGGTTGATTTTGAATTGTAATAGTTTTATTAAACATTAAGTTTCTTCTTACTCCATGTTTCTTGTGGTACTTTATCATTTACACTCTTTGTAGGGCAATTATTAACAATATATATTGTATAAGCTACAACTTCAACCTAAAACTCATTTGGTAAATATTTGGCTTTCAACATGCTTTTGGTCATCTCCATGATTGTTTTATTCTTTCTTTTTGTAAAACCATTATGCTATGATGTATACCTTTTAGTAAATTGTTTCTTGATTCAATTTGTCTTGCAAAAATTTAAAAATTCATTTGATACATATTCTTCTTTATCTATTCTCAACACTTTTATAAAGTGTCCACTTTGCTTCTTAGCTCCCAAGCTTTAAACTATTGAAATATATTAAAGAATTCTATTTTTTGTTTCAAGAAGTTCACACCCATATTTTTCTACTAAAGTCATCAATTAAGGTTAAATGAAATATCTTCTATTCCTAATTGAGGGTTTTGCATTGGGCCACACAAGTCTAAATGTACAATTTCAAGAAGAGCTCTTGATCTATATGACTTGCCAATAGGGTGCTTCTCTATATTGTTTCCCAAGAATGTACAACTCTCACAAGTTTTATTGGGCTACTCTATAAAGGGTAAGTCTTTCACCATAGCATTTTTACATAATAAATTTAGCCTACTAAAACATAAATGCCCAAATCTCAAATTCCACAACAATGATTGATCTTTTATAGTGGATTTGAAGGCAACAAAAAAATTATTTTGTATATTTAATGGAAACATTCTATTACTTGTCATTGACACTTTTGCAATCAACTTGTTACTTTCATTTTTGTTTAAAATCACATGTGCTCTATTTTTAAAATAAACTCTGTAACCCTTTTGTACTAATTACCTAATACTAATTAGGTTATGTATAAGCCCCAAAACATAATATACATATAGGATGTGCTTCTTCTTTGATTGCTTTATTTTAATGTTTGTGCTTATTTTAACCATGACAACTACTTTGTTATTGTTCCCTAGTTTGACTTTAGATTGAAATGATTCATCAAAATTTTAAAACATCTCTCTATTTCTTGTCATATGACTACTACAACCACTATGTAAATACCGACCATCTTTTCTACTTTCTTCAAAAAAATTACAAGAAATACACATGGAACTATAATTTTCATTTTTATTTTCTTAAGAAATTTACACTTTGCTCATTTTGATCGTACATCTTCTTACATTTATAACTATAATGACCATATTTTTTGCAGTTTAATGGCATTAGATGCTTGATTTATCATAACTTCAATTGTATCTTTGTGTATACTTTCTACTTTTTCTTCTTCCACTTTCTTCATGGTAGTTGTATTTCTCCTTTCTCCTTAATTATGATTATTATTCTCACCTCGTGTAAACCCTCTCCCTCCTCTGCCTCTATTGCTTCATATGCCTCTTTCAAAGCTTGGAGATGCTTCTTGCTAAAAGTCTCCTCTTTTGCCTTTGGCTT
This sequence comes from Cunninghamia lanceolata, assembly GCA_027924645.1. Taxonomy (NCBI): domain Eukaryota; kingdom Viridiplantae; phylum Streptophyta; class Pinopsida; order Cupressales; family Cupressaceae; genus Cunninghamia; species Cunninghamia lanceolata. The sequence goes on from BSBN01001333.1 coordinate 2,935,130, forward strand.
TGAATGATACTCGTGGTTTAAATATTTTCTCTATAGAGGAGTTAGCTGGTTGACTCAACCTTTTCTCATGAGTTTGTAGGGAACCTGTTAATTCATCCAAAGATATTATGGGAAATCCTTTGATTCTTCAACAAAAATAAGGATGGGGTCAAACGTTGTTGGTAGATTCCTCAATTATTTCTCCACTATTTTTATCAAGAGTTTCTCCATACATTCTAATTTGATTGACAACACCTATTACATGGTTAAATAAATTATTCATGGATTTAGAATCTTTCATTTGTAAATTTTCAAACTCCCTTATTAACATTTGCAATCTCATTAAATTCTCTTTGCTAGTACCTTGATAAGAATTTTGTAGGATCTCCCATTCTTTCTTTGAATTAGTTATTTTTCCATTCCTTGGAAAAATAGACTCAACAATTCTTGGTTTTATGGTAAATAGGGCCTTTTTATCCTTGTATTTTTCATTCAATAAATAGTTTTAAGCTTGAGTGAGTATTATATGTTGTTTGATCTGAGAGTTTTCAATACCCATTTCATACTAAGTCCTAAGGCTCTTGTAATCCAAATAGAATCTTCATTTGTATACACTAATGTTCATAATTATTACCATTGAAGCATAAAAGTGATGGTTGTGTGAGATTGTTACTAACATTGGCCATTACAAATCAATTCCTTTGCTTGACAACTAGTTTTGATACCACACTAACAGAACAAGAAGAGGCCCAAGAATGTGTGGGGGTGATCCCACAATAGTGTGTCCCACTTTTTGGCCAAAGTGGGATATTGAAATAAACATTTTGTTAAACCATATTTTTTTCTTTGTCACCTATAGAAACTAAGCTATTAAGAATTTGAAGATGATGTGAACTAGTGATTTTTGAAATTTCGTATGTGTGTGTGTGTATACAATACACACACACACACACACACACACACACACACACACACACACACACACACACACACACACACACACACACACACACACATATCTTATATTTATAGTTAATAGTATTTTTAAAAAGTAACATTTATTCCATAATGTATAACTTTTTTTACAAAAGGGATAAAATTATAATTTTTTAAATATAAATTTGTAACATATTTTTCATATTTTTTGTTGCATATTTTATTTATGATTAATTTTTGATGTGAGATTGCCCTTAAGGGCATAGTACGGTGGTGAGTTCACTTGTTTGCTATGATAGCCACCAAGGTTCAAACCCTCGCTGGGCCAACAAGCTCCTAGGTCTTGTTCCTTCATTGGGCTACCATGCTCCTAGGATATGTGCCTTCACGGATCCTTCGTTGGGCTGGTGTGTTTGCAATCTATGCGCCTTCGTTGGGCCAACGAGCTCACAAGTTTGAAAGGGCACTAACGCCCAAACGATAGTGTCGTGGGGATTGAGATTCCCTAGTAGTGGTCTCGATGATAAATCCATGGGAAGAGATCCCCCATAAGGGTCTCTCTAGGCTCAGAACAAGCTAAAACCTAAGTTATCCCAAACATTTTTTTGATGTGAGATTAATTATGATTTACACAGTTTTATTCCATAACGCATAAATTTTTCTCTATATATCCAAATTAATTTTTTTTGTTGAAACAAGGACATCAATATGTAATGCATAGATATTTTTAGAATTTATTTCTCTATTTTTATATTTTTTCCACATGTGTGGAACAATGATCTTGACGTTTGGTGAAAAACCTATGTTCACTGGAAAATAGAAAATAAATATAATAATAATTTAAATATATTCAAAATTATACTTTTTTGGAAATCTTGTTTTAAGGTCTATGATCTTAAAAATTTGATGCCCCAATGACTCAGTTTGATGGTCCAACCCAGGCTTTGAAATATAAATTTCTATAGAGAAACAAGTGAGAAAAAAATGACATCAAAAGGACCTTCATTTGAAGGTACCTTAAAATGAAGGTTTTGAACATGAAACATTAAAATAAATAAGAAAATGACCTTTGAATGAAGGTCACCACCTACATTTGAAGGTCAAAGCACCTTCATTTGAAGGCATTTTTTTATTTTTTTGGTGCCTTGGGCTCAATTTTTTCCCTACCCCACAAGCAGGACACACTATTCTGGCTGTGGAAGAACAACAAAAGTTGTAGCACTACAATATATTGATAATAAAACACTCATATACACAATAAAATATATTCAAAACAATAATTATTGATGAAAAATGTTATAACATATTAGCCCTCCTTTTCGTTTTCCTTCATCATCATATATTGTGTTACAAGGATGTATATATAATATGTGCAATGTTCATGAATTGCACTCAAACTTTCTATTCTTGACTTGTACTCTAAATTTCTAACCATGATTTGACTATATGACATGACATGTACTCTTGACTTGTACTTCCAACATCTTATTTCAATTATACTCCAAGACTCTAACTTGACTTGAGTATATGACATGACATGTACTCTAGACTTGTATCTCAAGCTTATAACTTGACATGAATTATACTTTTGACATGATTTGTACACTAGTCATTAATACATTTGTACAATGAAAGCTTGGGGAAAAAGATTACATTTGTTAACAATATGATGGAAATAAGTGAATTTATGTAATGTATTTCATGTTTTGAGAAGCATATGAATATCCAAGCTCGATCATAAAGGGTAAATCTCTATAATATGAGGGTGACAAATTTCTCTAATAATTTTAGATGATTGGATGTGAGTTCTATTATTCATCACATTAATCTAGTTTTATTACAATCCTATATGTTTTTTTTTGTTATCTAAAACTTTGAGATAATTATGTTGATAGGCATAACTTACAATCGTAGTAGGGGAGAAGCGTCTAATTCCATGACCATGAAAGAAAATTTGAAAGAAAAATTATTTAAAGCTGACATTTATTTTTAAATATACAAACATCAATATTATAAAATATACATTAATACTCAAAACTATTAAAAAGTAATAGATAAATATATAATTATTCTGAGAGGTGTTCTACAATGGTATCAAGGCATAGAGTATCATGTCGTGGTTGTGTACATAAAAAACATAATCAACATATAATTTAAAAAGCTAAAACTATAAAACTAATTTGTTTTACAAAGTGTAAGGTTGATAATTGCATCCTCATTTTAGTGTTCATCTCCTTTAGCATGTTTTTAAGATCTATTTAGCCTAACTTTGGCTTCTACATCATTCCTAGTACCAAATTTGTTGTTGTGTCTTGTGTGTCAAACTATTTTATGCATTCCTTGTGTTTATTTTATGTCTTATTTCCATTATGTGAAGTCTCTGGCCATTTTATACTGAGATGTTAGCACTAGCACATAGACGTCTACATGGGCACACTATCATTCTATGATACTATAGCTATACAATGTCCATTTCTTCCTAGGACAATGACCATTCCAATTCCAAAATCTCATGTGTAATCAACATATGACCTATTGGATAGAACCCCAATAGTCACCTTGGTCTAAAAATAGCCTTTTAGTGATTCTTGACCTTTCCTCGTACACACTCACTCAATCTCTATCACTCTCCCATGCAATTTAAATTATCCATGCAATCTACAACATTATATTTGGCTTCTTGAGCAAAAATTCATGAACAACATCTTTGTGAGCTTGATAGTGGAATTCTATAGCATTATGTGAGCTTATTCTTATTCTTAGAGTTATAGACATTAATAACTGAGCATTCCACTTTTTCATTTTTGTGATAAAGGCTTCCTTGCTTATTGTTGGAGTTTCTACATTGGAGGATAGCTTACCACTAGTAAGTGCAACTTTTTTTAATTGCAAGTAACGCATATCCTTCACAATCGCTTTGAGATAAATAACACTTGTATTTTTTATTTTCTCTAAATCCTCTTATGGCTTCTAACCCATCATTTTCACTCTAAGGGTTTTGATATTTCATATCTAGTTTGAATCTCTTAACAACATTCTTATTGCTTTTGGTATCATTCTTGTTGTCTCCCTCTTATTTGAAGAGAATTTACAAGTATCTATTTCGTTGTTAATTCAATATAGTGTTATTTGTTGGAGTTGATATTTAACTCATAACACCAAGATCACCTTCAAAACCTAAGATTTACTTTCCATAAGAGAAAAAAGCAAAGAGACATAATTTGCACAATATTGGATGAATTAATGAATTGGATTTGAGAATTATATGTGACAACTTACTTTTATATTTGCAAGTTAAATAAAACCCTAATATGACTTAATAATAACCTAAGACTTAAAATAAGTCCTAAGTAAACTTATTAAAGTGTAATTAAATATTTAATTACACCAACACCCCCCCCCCATAAGTGCAACTTAGGGAGAAATGAAAAGCATGCAACTAATGTAAGAATGGGTCCCAGCTACAAGGCCATGTTAGGTACCCATGAACAACAAGAATCTCTCATAAAGTAGAGAAAAGGAGAAAAACCCAGTGGGAGAAAAACTCCTCTCCAAAAGAGAGAAAATACAAGTACATGAACATGTGATGTAAGAAGGACTAACACTAAGACCGCCCAAGAATTTATTCCATCATAAAAGTACAATCATGAGTGCCCTCCATAAGAGAGAGCGAAAAGAGAATAGGAATCCCCTCCAAGAAGAAGCTATAGAACCAATGAGGAGATCTTGAAGACAGAATCCAATCCACTGCCTACAAACAACATTTCTCCCTTTCGGAAGAAACAAATTCACTAGTGAATGTAGAATCCATTCCCACATCTTGGATGAATAGGGAATCCATATCGAAATGTGTGCCTCTGAATGCAATTCAAGTGACCTTATACTGGGAGAATATGTCTTCTCCAAAATAGAAATTGTCTACTCAATCAAAGAAGAAGAACTAGGAGAGGATATGATATGAACTGCATCTGAAAACATAGAAGATGAAGGTGGTGATGCAAAACCACATGTGATAGCATCAAACAAGAGAGGTAAACCCTCAAATGTGTCCTCCAAATCAACAATGTGAGACTCTACAAATAGAGATGATATGTCTGCAAGATAGGAATCCCAATGAGGTGGATCTGAAAGACTAATATTGACCTGCTACACAGAATTACTAGAAGCCAATGATGATGTAACATAGAAAATTGAAGTAGCAGAAGGTGATGGTGGAGCAATGATCTCATCAGGAGAAGCGATCGAAGCAAGCATTTCAAAAAGACAATGTGAGAAAGGACACATCTCTTTCTCATGTTGATTACTTCCACAGTATTTGCAATCAGATTTATGCTGATGGTAGAATCACATCTCCTTAGATGATGAGAGATCAAAACATGCAAATAGATTTATGCTAATAACAGAAGTGTATCAAAGAAAACAAAACCTTTCCATGAGGCAGCATGTTTAGGATATCCAACAAAATCCATAAAATTAACAAACTAATTAAAAGATACCCGGGGCTAAATCTAAAAAAATTATATAGGCAGTTGTGTAGAGCTCACTGATACCTTTCCAACACCTATTCATTTTTGAAAAATTGAGATTCTGGGCGCAAGAACGGAGCTCGAAAGACAAAAAGATGCCTTGACCTCAAATAGAAAAAATAGGTACCAAAAAACAAAATTAAAAAAAAAAAACTGATCATACCATCAGAAAGTGTATAGAACCAGCTTTCTGGCAATATTTCGTTTGTGAAAAAATGACTCCGGATGTGAAAGTTCTGACAATTTTCATGAAATTGCTCCATTAGGGCGTGTAGAAGAGGGCAAGATGGAGGATTGCTGGATAAAATGATGCACCCTACAAAAGCACCCTTCAGACCACTAGATAAAATGATACACCCTGTGGAAGCACCCTTTGGACCACTGGATAAAATGACACCGCTGGATAAAAGGACATGGAAGCACCCTTCGGACCGCTGGATAAAATGATGCACCCTCAAAAAATCACATAGATTTTTTTTAGTCTCTAATTTTTGTGAATGAATAGGTGATTCTAGGGTTTTTAGCCCTTCTAAGCCATTGGTGACGACAATTTTGGCCAAAAACACTCCAAAGCTATTATTCCCCTTCGGATCTAAAAAAAAGTACTGTTGAAACCTTCATAGATCTAGCTTCCCCAGACCAAATTCAACTAAACAAAAAACACATCCACCTTTTCCTGTTGCTCTAAATCTAATTAGAATGATGATTTTACTCAAAAAAGCACCCAACAAAAGACTCTATGCAAACATTTTCCTAGATTTGAGAAGGAGGTTGTAGATCCACTCTGATACCATGTTGGAGTTGATAATTAACTCATAACACCAAGATCACATACAAAACCTAAGATTTACCTTCCACAAGAGAAAAAAATAAAGAAACATAATTTGCACAATATTGGATGAATTAATGAATTGCATTTGAGAATCACATGTGACAACTTGCTTTTATATTTGCATGTTAAATAAAACCCTAATATGACTTAATAATAACCTAAGAATAAAAATAAGCCCTAAGTAAACTTATTAAAGTGTAATTAAATATTTACTTACACCAATATTATTTTGTTGGCACTTTGAGACTCTTTCTCCCATATTACCTTTCGTACACACTTGGGTATTAAAATCTCTATAGACCTAAGATTGTAGCATTAAATAATTATTTAATATTATTATTATAATATTATATGTGCATTTAGGATTAAGAGAACACATAAAATACAATCTTCTCTTTTTATTTGACTACCTGTGGGGGTTGAAAGACCATATTAGGGACTTGACCATCTTGATAAGCTCCCAAGTAGTCATGCTATTTCTCTCTATCTCAAACATTAGTATTGTAAAGGTTTCACCTACATAGATGTTTGAATTAGATCTTATCTTCCTTTGTCATTTCATCATTTATTTAAATTAAATTAGATTAAATAATGTCACTTTTGTTCTATATTTTCATATATATTTATAGTGCTATGTTATTTTTGTCTTCACTTTCCTTGTGTGTAGGGATTACAAACTCTATACAAGTACTTCAATTATCTATTGCTTTCAGATGACAAGATGAATTTGGGGTGACAACATGAATTTTGGATCTGACAACATGAGTGCACTAGTGTCTAAACTAAACACCTTTAAGATTTATTTTCAAAGCCATATATAATTCTAGGTTTATTTTTCTATAGTTAATTTTCATATCTTATTTATCTATTTCTAATATTTACTCTTTTTTATTTCTAGCTCAATTTTTTCTAAAGAATAAAGTTTAATTAAGTAGAGGTAGAATTAGATAGGACTAAACATATTATTGGTTATCTCTCATAAAAAATACTATTTTTTAATTTGTCTTATCTATTAGGGGTGATTAGTTGAAATCTAAATTAGTTAGGAATCAACTTTTCCCTCTTACATTTTTGTTCAACCTAATGTACTTGTTCACTACTTTGACTTGTCTCTCTACAACTCTATATTTTTGTGTAGTATATTAGAAATTCTCTATTCTATTCCTTTTTATGATTTTCACCACATAATCTCTATTTTCTTCTCAACCTATGTGTCAAAGCCTATGTAACTATCTCAACATATCTTCTTCATTTTCTCCCAACTATTCTATCATCATACTTTCTAACTGTTTGTATGTCATTCCTCCTCCTCCCACTCTTCCTCATTTACCCACCATTCCTAAAGAAAACCCTAATAGTAGGGATGAGGAGTTTGATCATGAGGAGGATTTAAATATAAGTAATCATGAGAGAGCCCGTAGAATAGACTAGCACAAGTTATCTCTCGTTCAACATTATCTTGCTCTTGATGACCACACCCATGATCACACTATTAATCCACTCCTCGATGCTATGTTCACCATGCTTCTAAACTACCTTGAGGGCCTTGACCTCTTATAGGCCATGGGACATATTATGCAATAGCATACCCCCTTACTTAGGCCTTCACTGACTACCCAGTCGAATCACACTCTAATTTATCACATACATAGATACCAATTTATCTACCTACACCAAACACCCACATGCATAACCCTACACATGTTGCCACATATTCCATCCTACCTACTCACATAAGCACTTTTTCATTCATACTACTTAGAATCCTATTTCTATCTATGGGTCTACTCCACATTCCCAACCCATCCCTTTCACTTACATGACTAGATCATCTAGCTCATCTTAGCCCTTGCCTTCTCTGGCATTGACCACTGATGCTACTGCCAACATTCCTCCTTGCACCATTGATTCAATTACAAATTAATTAATGTAAAACATGGGGAACATACAAAAGTAGCTTTCATTTCTTTCCTTCGCATCCCAGCCTATGATGAGCATGTATTTATGTTGTTTTCCACTTTCACTTGAAATACTTGTGAGACCTTTCTTACCTCAGTTTGAGCTCCACCACTTTGATAAATATAATGGAAAATAGGACCTCAAACCCACATTTCTATATTCACTGCCACCTATAGTGGTTTCATCTTTGACAAAAAATTATTGGCAAAAACTTACCCATGCTTTCTTAAATAGGGTACCCTAGATTTATTTTTCTCTCTTCCTAGCTATTTCATCCATTCATGGTCTTATTTAGCATGGTGTGAGAAATCGTTTGAACATGGTCTTATTTAACAATCAATCAAGACATTCATGTAGCATATTTTCATACACAAATGTATCTTCTATCACAATTCCATGTAGCAATTAGTATTTCTATTATTCATGCCCTTGCTTTAGCAATCTACACGCTCTAGTCACAATCTTCATTTTCCATGCATTATATTGGACAACAACAAATATTCTTTATTTCAAGAATAAATTAACGTGATATAAACATATAATTCCTATTGGTTTACTAGTGGATGAGACTAATCTCCTATATATATACAAATACACACACACACACATTTACCTAGATATGTGTGTGACACACACACACACATATCTATGTGTGTGTAGACACATAAAATGAAAACAACCTTCCATTTACGACCACAAACAAGAATAGATGGAAGAAATCCCATTGTAAACCGTAAAAAATATTTTATTACCCATGGATAAACAAGAACCCCATTTAAATACAGAACCCTCATGATTACAACCACACATAAAACCAAAAGAACCTTCCGCTTTCAACCATGAACACCACTGTCATATATATATCCACATATATGCATGTATATGTGTATGTATATAATGCATATGTACATATATATACATATATGTGTGTCTCTGTGTGTGTGTGTATGTATGTATATATTTATGTTTAAACATTTATATATGTATATATATAAACATTACATAATGATAAACAAAGATTGACATATGAAGCATCCACACTCATAGGTGTAAGGCTCACCAAACAAGAAGTCAAAACAAGAGGACATAAATCAAGCAACCATCAAACTTATTACCAAATTCTAATTTTAACATTCATCAAATCCATCCATCATTCTCACATGATTCGATCCATACAATTCCATTTCAATTTCACCAAAAAAGAGGATAGAAATTTAAGAGTTCAGACCACAATGCATTCAACCAATTCAATCAACCTCTCATGATAGAACTCTCTAGTTTTTCCATTTTACATTAGAAATAGGGGAGAGGCCCCCATATTGTGTCACCCTAACTTTTGGGGTCCATCTGGAGTGCCACGTCAGTCAAAGAATTTAAAAAAATTGATTGTCCTATACATTTCCAATATCTTAAAAACAGATTGATTGTCCTTTTGTTATACATTTCCTATCTCATATACATTTCTTGAGTTGTTTTACAAACTTAATTTTGCTAGAAAACCATGATGTATTTAGTTGTGTATGTGTATAAACCATGTCAGTTGCATTTACATTTTAAAATCATCATAAATCTTTTCTCTATACCACCTAATATGAATTAAAAAAACTAATGAATAAACAAATATGATTTGTACATTGATTGGTACATATTTGTGCTCTTTTTAGAAATATTTTGAATATTAATTGAAACAATAAAAATACTACACCCGACCTTACTTTGGTCAACTCCTATACCCATGAATACTTGTAAAATAAATGGCTTCAAAAACCAGATCTAAATGCATGAAGGAACCTATCAAATAGGACTACATTCTACTAGAGAACTTGACTACATGAAGAAACCATTCAAATACCTAAAGTTAAACATGAAGAAACCTAAGATAGTATGAGGTAGTAGCATTTCGGGGACTTGGTTATCCAAAGGCTAACTCATTTGTGGATAACTGCAACATAGCTTAACACTAAAAATGCTTTAGCATTATCAAGTCTCTCCATCTGAACTAGTCTAAACTATAATATATGGTCAAAGAAAACTATAATATAACATGAATAAGTTGTGAAATATATGGCTTCAAAAACCATATCTAAATGCATGAAGGAACCTATCAACTAGGACTAAATTCTACTAGAGAACATGGCTACATGAACAAACCATTCAAATACCTAAACATGAAGACACCTAATCTAGTGTGAGGTCCTGACATTAGGGAAACTTGGTTACCCAAATGCATTTTGGGTTAAGCTATGTTACAGTCTACATATCAAACTAATTTGTGGATAGAAGAAACTTAAGCTAGTATGAGGTAGTAGCATTGGGGAGACTTGGTTACCCAAATGCATTTTGGATTAAGCTATGTTGCAATCTACATATCAAACTATTTTGTGGATAACTGCAACATAGCTTAACACTAAAAATGCTTTAGCATTATCAAGTCTCCCCATCCCAACTAGTCTGAAGTAATAGAGAGCCTATGTGACCATCTTTTGATGCAATTTGCAATGACCATTCGTGAAGACAAGCCTCAATAGTGGGGTGCCATAGATTGATAAATGGAATGTATTGGAGCATTGAAGGCTCCATTGCTTCAAATTGACGTGTCATGCTGAATAGTGAAATGCGGACTGCAGGGAAGTTCATGTGGTGGGCGGAAATAGAAAGACCCAGAGATGTAGTGTTTAATGCGAGAGTGTGAGAAAAAAGGTGGCACTCTGCTCGCATTCCACACGACATGCTAAGGACTATCCACAATGTTTTGTACTGGGACTGGGGGTCCTCAGACTGACCATCAATTAGTCTTAAAGAAAGCTTGGAATTTGGATCCCGCCAACTTGTCACATCATCCATGTGGAAAAAAACCCTAAAACCCTCCAAACGAAATATTTTACCAGTCCACCTCACTGTATGCATGTTTGAGTACAAATTTTTAGGACTGAAATAAAAAAATGCCATCTCAAACAATAAAGAATGTGAAGCCCATGTCAACCTTTAAAGTTAGGTTGCACCACTATCATTCCCTCGATATATGATTGTACTCAATAAAGTTTTATGTTGAGCATTAGAGGTTTACAAATGATGCATATCATTGACATGCCAAACATAGATTTGAAATTCCCTTTCATTAATATAAGCCAAAATAGAAATCATGGTAGTACATATTGTAAGGACCGACATACAAAATGCAAAAAAATACCTCTCTAGGATAAAATTTCAAACTTGTTTGTGTACAATGATTGGTTTCTCCCAATCTCACTGAAACCATGGTGGGAAAGCAAGTGGACTTGATGTGAGTGAGATTGCTTTTGCCTAGTTGCTTGACAAATTAATCCCACCCATGTTCTCCTCCCTTGGTGGTGGAATTAGAGTGCTTCTCACATGTGATGGGGTTAGAGTTTGAAATGGAGTGCTGCTCACATGGGATGGGGTTAGAGTGAAAAATGGAGTGCTACTCAGATGGGATGGGATCAGACCTATAGAATTAATTGCAGTAGAATAGTTAGTGACATGAATGTTCATCATGTCCCTAAACAACGCATGATTTTCTGGAAAAGGGTGTAGCGGTTGCTTAAACACTTTTGTCTCTCTAAATTCCTCCTTGCCACTTTAATCTCTCTTTCCTTTCTATCTTTTTCCCTTTGAATCCTCTCTTGCTCTTTTTTTTAATATTGAGACTCTCTTGCTCCTTTTTTCTGCTCCTTTTCTTGCCTTTGTAAAACTTTTTTCTATTCTCTTGCTTGTCGTGCAATATCTCTATCTAATCTGGCTTGATCCTTTAATTCCCTTGCAACAACATGAATCACCTTTCTATCCTCAATTTGATGTATCTATAAGAGTTTTATCTCCTCAATTTATTTCTTCCTTTGCACTTGATGCATTAAAAAGTTCATGTAGTTGTCTGTTGTTAATAATTGGGAATGTCAGCTCAACTAAATCTACCACTATCCTCTGCAGTCCTGGGTCTTTCCTTCACAATGTGAATGGGAAGTTTAAGGAATTTGCTAATGCATGAATCACATTGGGAACCCAATGATTGGATGGATTCTCCATGAATGGTATGTTTAGCTTCATTGCAAATTGTCTCAGCACCCTAGCTCAAATCTACAATATCTCCACCATCAGCTTCTACACACTCGGCATAGTAATGTACCATTTTAGGTACATTCAACGTGGGTGGTGGAGAAGGGAAAGAAAACATGATGTCTTCTTGCTAGGAATGCAAATTAATTCCCAAATGCATGGATCCCTCCACCAACCATGATGGCTAGATTTGCTGAGACAGAAGGCTAAGTCCATTTAGGCTTTGTTCTTGTTGACTTTTAGCCATGTCAATGTTCAAGCAATTGACCCCCCACCACAAGTTCAGGTGAATCATAAAAAGTGCTTTGAGTTGAATCTTGCATAGTTCCCTCTCCCACTATTGAAAGGCATTTGTAGGATGTAAATAAACATTTGAAGGATGTAAATCAACATTTGAAAGGCATGATAGTAATGTGTTGGCAACTTCTACTTGTGAAACATCAACCCCAAAAATCCTAAGGATGGTCTGCACTACAGAAGCATCATCATGCACGCTGAACTAAAATGTGTCACTAGGGTTCATGTCCTCCATTAGAGCCTCTAGATTAAGGGGCCATATACTTGTTCTTTTAAATCCATCTGTGATGTTTGAAACAATGAGTGCTTTATGAAATGACTTGTTGCCCAATTCTGTCAATTCTACTCTCTTTTTATTTCTATATTTGGAAACCTTGCTAGCCACACTGCTCTTTCTGATTTGAAGTATGATTTAAATGATGAAATACACTCACATCTAATGGCTATAATTTGATAGAGGTGTGCACTGGTAGTGTCAACAAAGCAATACCCAAAGACCTAGCTTCTTGGATGGTTGTCACAGCTACATGGCTTCCATGGCCATCAAAGATTAGCAAGTGCCTATTTGTCGGTGATACACCACCTGGAACTGATCATTTAACCAATTCATAAATAGCTCTTTAGTCATTTAAGCATGGGGATAGGCAACCATGCAAGCACCTAGTTCGTAACCAGCAATGTAATTTTTAAGCTACTTTTTACCTTTGAAGAGATAAAACCCTGGTGGGTAAATGCACAAAGTTGAGTCCACTTAAGGTGGAAATTTCAGACTTAGACAAAAACCTAAAATTGAGAAAAATGAAACAGGATCCCAAGCCAAAAGTGGGATCCTATTTTCTAGAAACGAGATCCCATTTCATAAAGGGATTAAATATGAAAACAAAATAGGATCTCGTTTCAAAATGGGATCCTATTTCTTACAATTTAAATTTTGTGCCCAATTTTTGCTTTGTTAACCAGTTCGGGAAAAGGGTTGGGGACCTGAACCTAGGCTTTAGACCTGGTTTGACTTTGGGCATATGTCTGAAGACCTTTTTTGTAAAATTTTTTTGACAAAATTAAAACTCATTATAAATGAGACAGTGTAGATTCCAAATATGTAATTTTTTTTACAATTGGATTACTTTTTCTATTTTTCAATTAATTTCTGATGAAACAGGTCCATAAACTTGAATTATCAGGGTTTTTTAGTATTTTAATAACTTTTTATTAAAATATTTTTTTGAAAAAAATTGTATGACAACGTACTTTAGACAATTCTTTTCAATTTGAAAAAAAAATTCAAAAAATGATAATTTTAGGTCATCTTATACGTGGCGTACATGACGATTTTTTAAAACACCAAATATGGCCACTAAAAAATTAACAAAAATATTCAATAAAAAATTACAAAAAAATATGGAAAAAGTGCTTCAGTGAGTTACAAATCTTTTCCCAAAAGGATTTAGAAAAATATGATTATTTAGGTCAAAATATGGATGACGTACACGGGCGGGTGCAAAAAGTTGGGGGGCCAAAAAGTGGCCAATTTTTTTTTTTTAAATTCTAAGACATAACGCGAGCGTGTTATAATGCACTTGCATTATGTTTTACTATTTACAAAAAAAGGGAAGTTGCTGCTCATTTTTTCCTTTCATTTTCTCTGCACCTACAGCCTGCAAACCCTAAGGAGCACACTCATGTTATTGAAGACCAAATTCGACACCAAAATCTCACCGATTTGTCGCCAGAATGCCGCCACAATGTTGGGGAGGCTAAAGGAGTGAGTTGTTTTTGTTTTTTGTGTGAATTTGTTTCTAAATAGGTAGGGTTAAGCTAATTTTTTATGTAAATTTCCTTAATTGATAGGAAATAATAATGCACCTCCTCCTCCTCCTCCTGAAAATCCACAAATACCTACTGAAGAACAACTTGAACAACAAACTCCTCCATCCATTCCTCAACATGCCCCTAGAACACAAGAAAATGCAATGGGGCAAATTGAAAACAATAAAAAACAAATTGAAGATATAATTGCAAAGTTGAAGGATCCTGCAACTTCAACCTCGCATAGATCCACACTTGCTCAATCTCTTGAATCTATGTTATCAAATGTAGATTCAATTAGTAAGCAAATATCTAGTTGGGCAGAAAAGAGGAGAGAATTTAGAGAGTATTATGCAGACAAGTTGTCGTATGAGCAAGTAAAAAATGAACAAATTACAAAATTGGACTTGTGTTCTATTTTTACAAACCCACGAACAAATCAACCTCTACCCCTTACATGCAAGAAGTTCCCTATCCATTGGTGCAACAACCAAGTGATAAGGGACAATTTTGGGTAGAGGTGGTGTATGGTTTTTGACCATCCTCCATGCAACAATAATGAGGTCTCGCAATACTTTTTGAGGAAACTCTACTGTGAGTTTGTAAAAAACAAAGTGCCAAACTATTTTGATATGCGGGTCTTCTAGGGTAGAGATGGGGGGTCAGCACAAGATAGGCCAGGGGCACGTTTTGACCCATAGCGACCAACGAGATGAGCACTCGCTAGACTAGCCCATGAGCATGTGTTTATCCCTTCCATTGTGAAGGAGAGTGCTGAGGTCGAGACACTTCAGTCTGTTAGTGCCTTGACCCAGAGCATCATAGAGCATGTCAGTACTGCAGCATAGCATGGGCCGGTGGAGAGTTCGAGGAGTAGGGTTCCACCCCATACTTGTCAAGCTTGCGGGTCAGCCTATGGTTATGACCCCATGGATATTTAGGACGCAGGTGTGCAGGCTACATCTGTAGTTGAGCAGATGGTGATGACAGATGCCCTCCTAAGTGAAACTTTTAGCCTTGATACTCAGGTAAATGTTTGCAAGTTCATTGAATTTAATTTATTAAATTTCATTTTTGAAATGCAAGATTAACTAATTTAGTTTGATGATTTTAATGAAATTCTAGGGTCATAGTGTTGATGCAGTTTTCAGTGGGTCTCCACCTGCATATTAGACTAGGACATCTACTATCAGGGTATTTAACTAGTAAACAATTATAAATATTACATGTGAATAGAATCATTATATGAATGTTATTCTAATATCTAATTTTGGATGTTGAATAGGTTAATATTGGAGATTTCACGACAACACCTACTAGTGGTGGTGGACTTCAAAGCTTCACAGAGGTAATAAAATAAATAGTTTAATTAATGAATTGTACTTACTAGATTTTTGTATTTTATATTCATATCGTTGATTACATTTCATTGCACAACTTTCAAACTCAAAGCATTACTAGACATTGCATAACTAATAACTAGATGTTGATAGATGACAAATTTTCAATTACAATATAGTTATTTGCAAAAATGCCTCAACAAAATATGGTCTCATGGAATGCCATGACAAGCAGATGCATAGACAAGGACATCACCATGAGACCACATTTCTTTGAGGCATCTTTTCAAATAGCTCACTACCTTGTCTATGCTACCACATTTTCCATACATGTCTACCAAAGCTTGTTGATCCCCTCCACACTATTCTTTGACAAATTCTCTCTAATAAACTCATCCAATTACCACCAATTAGACCCCAGGACATGACACCAGAGAGGAGTATGAGCCTATGACATCTTATATAGCATATGATTGACTCCAACATCATCTAGGTCCCTCCTTTGTTGACTCTAAAATTCCCCATGATGGTAATGTCTTCACCATTTCTCATAGCCCATACCACCTAGTTGTTACCTTAAGACACTTCTCCTTAGATTATTTTTTGTCAACCCCTTCTGGTCCACCTCAACCTTATACCAATTCCCTCTTTCACCTTTACCTATCTTATGCCTCTAAACGCATTGTTGCCCCAACCCCACAACCTCTTTCTATTACTTCACCTACTCCACTAGCTATGCCCCTATCTTCCCCACCATATATCCACCTATTACTACTTCACCTTCCTCATTGACTTCTATCTCCTATCTAACACCCCTCCAAGGTAAAGTAAAAGAAAAAGTCTAGGACCTTTCCCCATCCACTTCTAAAAGTAGGCCTAAGAAATTTCCCCAACACTACACCCAACCTACTAACCAACCCATATCTACCCTACCTATTTCCTAATATACCCCTACCAAATGTTCTAGACCTAGTTTGCTTCCAACCCACCCCTTGACAAACCTCAAGACAAAGAAAATGATAAGAAATTTTTAAAATAAGGTTTTTCTTCTCCTATTTAGTATCTTTCCTCCCTCATATCATCCCACAAACTCTTGATATTCCTCCTTCCCATAAACCCATAAACTTACCTAATGTCTATGTGATTTCTAGTTTAGGCATTGTCCTGTAAACCCACAAACTCTAACTTAGGCATTGTCGTACATCCATGACTACCAAACAAACAAAAATTTGAGCACAAACCTACCCCACCCTACCACCAACCTAAACCTAAACTAACATCTTCACTCCCTCTTTGACTTCTTAAACCTAAAATTTGATGCTACTATGTTCCCTCCTTTGTTGACCCTTATACCACACAATAGTCACGAATCTTCATCTAATTTGTATATATGCATGTGACTTGTGTGCTTTATTGTGTTTACTTCCATGTTTAGGTGAACGTGTGTGTATGTTAGGAGCCATGACTTGCATCACTATTATAGTTTTTGTAATTGAATAATGTTTTATTTTTAGATGATGCAGGCTATGGAGACACCTCCCAATGTTCATAGGGAAATGGAGCATGGTGTGTCCTCTGCGATTCATAGCTCCATGCCTTTGATGGGGGTATGAGGTAGATTAGTAAATTTCAAATTACATTCGTTGTTATAGTTGTTTATTTTTGAAAATTCAAATGATTATCGATTTGAAATTTAATTTCTATTTGGATAGTTTCTATAGGACATGACATCGCCACAACCTAATCCCAGTACTGAGGCAAATGAGGAGACAAATTTTTGGATAGTGGTAAGTGATTATTTTGTTAAATGTTTCATTTTTTAAATGTAATTTCTATATATTAATGTTTATACTTTTTATTGTAACAGCTATAGATGCATGAACAACTAAATAGGAGGAGCAACTCTTAGGTTCATAGTAGACTAGCCTCATACGCGCCTCCATCCCCTCGAAGATCAAAGACTTCCCGTGATCTATTTTCTTCACCGGACAGAGGGGAATGACTTTTAATTATGTTCCTTTGTTGTATGCCTATATGGAATTTGTGGACATATATTTTGTATTGCATATAGTTGACATTGTATGCCTATATGGCATTCTTGTAAGCCTATATGGCTATTTTGTATATATGTTATACTTATATCAACAGATATTGATGTATGCCTATATCAATATTTAGTTAATACAAATCATTTTTGTTGATCATTATGTAATATGGAATGGTGCAGTGTAGATCATTTTTTGTATGCCTCTAGGTTTAAGAAGTGTAGAGGGTTTCAAATATCACAGAAGTCTAAGTTCAAGCCTAATAACACGGTGACCTAAAGGTGGAAGAAGATGAGGGTTGAGCAACATGGATATGACAACATGAAGATGATATTAAGGTTTAGGAGAGTAGCCTAACAGAGGTCTATTTCAAGCCTAATAGGGGTCTAAGATTGTAGTGATGAAACAATGCATTGAAGGACTAAAACAAACCCTATAGATATAGTACTAGAGAACAAAGTCAAGGTGAACCAAAATAAAAGAACAAGCAGTTCATATATGACTATGTTGATTGCTAGAACAAGTTGTTGGAATTAGGTCGGACAACTGAGAGGGGGGGTGAATCAGTTGTTTGTAACTTTAACCTTTTCTACTTTTAATCTTCTTTGATAACTTACAACCAAATTAATGATGTAAATATTAAAGCATGAATTAACAACACATGAGCAGAAACAAGATGAACACATATAACACCAAAAATTTTATGTGGAAACCTGGTTAAGGGAAAACCATGGTGGGGGTTAACCCACAAGATTTGTACCCTATTAAAAGTACTTAAAAGAAATGGGAAGGCACTTGCCTTCGAGCACACTGCCTAGAGCTCACTACTCAAAGAGGCTCACTGCCTACAGGAGGCTTACTACCTACAAGATTTTATGTTTAATATAGAAAGAATGAACTAAGAAATAACATCTTCTTCATGCCTAGTTTAGTCCCATTGAAAGCTCACAAGACTTCTACTCTGCCCCCAAACACTTCTTCACTATCTCTTCATACCTTACTGCTCTTGTTCCTCTGCTCCTCTTCTCTGCTCTGCCTCTGTACCTTTCTTAGGATTTTATCATTTTCGCAAGACAACTTTCCACAACTCATCCACAAGTATTTATATGCTTCATCAACCTTGGAATGAACATCAAGGTTGGATTAACTCAATGCGGATCACTATATTGTCGGTCAAACATAATTGGGACTTGAATATTCTTCGATCAACACGCTATGCTCTAGAGAGTTTCTCTTAGATCATCTGCAACACGCTTAAATCATCCGGTCGGCCAAGACTAGGAAAACAACAACAACAAGGAATAAATATTCAACAACAAGCTCAATCTTCAATGCGAACCTCCAACACAACAAGCACACAATCCAGAGACCTCCACAAGCACATTGAATTCAACAATAACATCCACACTACTCCAAATCATCAGAATCACTTGCCTCTTCATCTGATACCTCAAGAACACCGTCTGCCATGACTGTCACACTAGAAAGATTTCTTACAGACCTCCAGACCACAAACCACTTGAGTTGAGGATACACACTAACTTCCCAAACATGCCTCTAAATCCTCAAAACATAAGTTTTCATTGCGGAGCAATCCAGACCAATTTCCTGTAACTCTATCACTTCTAAACACTGCAAACCTAGTTCTACTCAGATGGCCAAAACTTCTTCAAATCTTCATATGGACCTCTCAAATCTTAACTAGAGCTATTTCAAACAATCCTCTACGCAGCCATATGGTCCGCATACTTTGATCTTCATTCCTCTAGAAATGTGGAGCAATCTATATCACTAATCTGCATTGTTTCCCTTATTTCTGAAAAAGAGATATGTTGACATCAATGACAACACATCATAGGCACATATTTGCAACAATCTCCCCCTTTATCATTGATGGAAACATATGATGTGAAAAACTGACTCAACCATCAAGACAAGGATTTCTCCCCCTTTCTCTTATCACTTCTACAACCACTTTCTTCACTGCTCCCCCTTCCATCAGCAACTAGTTTTTCACATGACTTCTCTTCCCCTTTGACATCAATGGCAAGGAGCACATATTTGCAATCTTTTCTCCCCCTTATTGTTTCAGATTGATCTCCAAAATTTTCATACTGACTACTCCCCCTAAGTAGTGTCTCCTTAATATCAATCCAGATCACAAGATATGACTGTGAATTCCTCCAGATTGATGCACATTAGTGCATCTTAGTTCTGAACAGGAGGGGTAATAACCCCTAGCTTCCCTCTGAGATACTCAAAAGTATCCTTAGGTAGAGGCTTGGTGAATATATCTGCTATCTAATCCTTTGAAGAAACAAACTCCATTTTGACTTCATTCTCACTTACCTTTTCTCTCAAGAAGTGAAACTTGATGGATATGTGCCTTGTCTTTGAATGTAACACCAGATTCTTTGAGATGTTTATTGCACTTGAATTATCATAGAAGATTGTAACAGGCTCTTCAAACATAATTCTAATATCCTTCAAAATTTACTTCATCCATAAGACTTGAGTACAATTGCTTGCTGCTGCTATATACTCTGCCTCTATAGTAGATAGAGATATTGCCTCCTGCTTTTTGCTCAACCAAGAAACTAATCTCCTTCCCAAGAAGAATGCACCACCACTACTACTTTTCCTATCATCCACATCTCCTGCCCAATCAACATCTATATATGCATGAAGAGTGAATTCATTATCCTTTGGATACCATAAGCCATAATTAGATGTTCCCTTTAGATATCTAAAAATTCTTTTGACTACTACAACATGGGATTCCCTAGGATCAGCTTGAAATCTAGCAACAAGTCCAACTACATTCATAATGTCAGGTTTGGTCTGAGTCAAATAAAGTAGTCCTCCAATCATTGATCTAAACCTTTTCTGATCTACCTTAGGTGAATCATCATATTTACTCAGCTTGCATCCGGTTACCATAGGAGTTCTTACTGGTTTTGAATCCTCCATTAAAAACTTTTTCAACAATTCTCACATACTTGGACTGAGATATGAAGATACTTTTATCTGACTGAATGATTTGCAGACATAAGAAGAAATTCATTTCACCAAACATGGACATCTCAAATCCACTTTGCATCTAATCAGCAAATTCTTAGACATGCTTCCATTTCCACCAAAAATGATATCATCAAAAAATACCTCAACAATTAAGATGTGCTCATGATCAATCTTGAAATAAAGATTACTGTCAGTTGTGCCTTTGCTAAATCCTAACTTTAGTAGATACTTATCTAATCTTGCATACCAGGCTCTTGGGGCTTGTTTAAGTACATATAAAGCTTTCCTCAATCTGCAGACCATATCTTCTTGATTAGACAACTAGAATCCTTCCGGTTGCTCAATGTAGATTTCTTCCTCTAACTCTCCATTCAAGAATGTTGACTTGACATCCATCGGGTAAACTTTGAAATCTTTGAAAGCAGCAAATGCAAGAAATAATCTGACTGCTTCAATTCTTGCCACTAAAGCAAATATTTGTTCAAAATCAATTCCCTCTACTTGAGAATATCCTTTACATACCAATCTTGCTTTGTTTCTCACAACTTCACCATCTTCATTCAGTTTATTTCAGTAGACCCATTTGATTCCAATTACATTTTTATTTTTAGGTCTAGGAACAAGATCCCAAGTATGATTCTTTTCAATTTGCATTAATTCTTCTTCCATTGCTTTTACCCAGTTCTCATCATTACAAGCTTCATTCGCTATTTTTGGTTTAATCTTTCAAATCAAACAATACTCTACTTGATCTTCAACAATTCTTCTTCTAGTTGGAACACCTTTATTCTTGTTTCCTACGATTTGATTTTTAGAATGATTCAACCTTACATACCTAGGGGTTTTTGGAGTTTCTTGAACTTCTGATTCTTGAGCTTATTCCTCAACATCTGCACTAATTTCTTGAGTCGCTAGATTTTCTAGATCATTCTGGATCTGAGTCTAGGTTTGAACTTGCTTTCCTTGACTTTGACTTTCATCTTGATCATCTGAATCATATCCATAAGGCCTGGAAGGTATTTCTTTGCTCTCATCAACCTTGACATTAGCACTTTCAATAATCTTTTTCAATATCTTGTTGAAGCACCGATATGCCTTGCTTTGAGTAGAGTAACCCATAGATATTCCTTCGTCACTTCTTGCATCAAACTTGCCTAGATCCTCATCTCTTTTGATATAGCATTTGCTACCAAAAACTCTGAAATATTTCACAGTAGGAGGATGACCAAACCATAGTTCATAAGGTGTCTTACCAGAATTGCCTTTGATCTGCACTCGGTTAAGAGTGTAGAAAGCAGTACTCACAGCTTCTCTCCAATAGACTTGTGGAACATTTGCTTCCATCATCATGGTCCTAGCAGCTTCTTGAATGGTCCGATTCTTTCTTTCCACAACTCCATTCTGCTGAGGAGTCCTAGGAGCAGATAACTGTCTTTTTATTCCATGCTTTTCACAAAATGTATCAAACTCACAGGAGGTAAACTCTCCACCTCTGTCGAATATTAGACACTTTATCTTCACACCAATCTCATTCATCACCATAACCTTGAACACTTTGAATTTTTCAAGAACTTCTAATTTTTCTTTCAAGAAAGTTACCCACATCATCCGGGAGTAATCATCAATCAGCAAAATAAAATATATGTCTCCTTGCACACTTCTAATTCTAGCAGGACCACATAGATCAGTATGCATAAGTTCCAACAGTCCACTTGAAAATTGTTCTTTACTCTTGAATGAAGTTTTGTTCTGTTTACCTAGTTGACATTCTCTACACATGCTATCAGCAGGTTTCACAAGTTTTGAAAGATCTCTCACAGCCCGAGTAGAACTTATCTTGACAATATTATCAAAATTCACATGACATATTCTCCTATGCCATAACCAACTCTGATCAATTTGATCAATCAAACAACTTTGGCCAGTACCACTTAAATGAAAGATGTTACCTTTAGTTTGTGTACCTGATGCAATCACAGTTCCGAAGCTTGCTAAGATTTTGCATTTTCCATCCTTGAATCGGAGATCATACCCTTTGTCAACCAACTGTCCAACACTGAGAAGATTATGCTTCAATCCTTCTACATACAGAACACCATTAGTGTTATTCTTACCATCAAAAGAGATGGATCCTCTGCCATGAATTCTACCAGCTAAATTGTCTCCAAACTTCACAATTCCACCTTCATATCTTTCCAAACTTATGAACTTACTTTTATCACCAATCATATGATGAGAACATCCACTGTCAATCACCCATTCATCCTTTTCTTCAATTTGAGTAGCTAGGGCACTTTCCATATTCACACAGCTAGTAGATTCAATAGACACCAAATCTTCTTCTTTGATGGCAATGAAAACCCATTCATTTCCTGAGTTACTTCCCTTATCAGATTCATCATTAGTGACACCTTCTTCAGCTTCTTGGACATAGTAACTGTTGACCCATTTTCCTCTGTCCAGAGCTAAACAGTTCACCTGGTACTTTTCCTTGAAACTCCTTTGGAAAATGTTCCTATAAAGCTTAAAGTGCCAAATTTCTTAAAAAGCCTTGCCTAAAAAAAAACCTACCATTGGAAAGAGCTTGAAAAAATAGGCAGATTTGCTTTTTACATCACCCTGAAACTCGGCCAAATAAAGAAGTTATTCATGGTCAAAGTTTTGGTCAACATACAGTTCAAATGTTCATTGGCGGGCTTGCAAATCTCTATCAGCCTTAGAACATGATGAAAAAGGTAAGTTGTATGCATTTTAGAATGCATATCGGGCTCAAGAAAATGCATATACATTGAGGGAATCTATCGCAGATTCTAGGAATATTCCCTCAATGCATATCAGATTTCGCATGCATATTGTGTTGTATGTCTTCACATGCAATGGTTACATACAAGGTAGATTCCCAGAATATTCTGCAAATGTATATTTTCTTTGTATATCGGGTTTGTATATTCGCACATACAACCCAACATACAATCAAAATATACAAGGCCGATTATATGCATGTGAATAGTGGAATGTATATCGGCAACGGAACCAAAAGAGAATGTATATTTCGCTTGTATGTTTGCACATACAAGCGAAACATACAAGGAAAATTATACAAAGCAAGAGATACATTACAAGAATATTCCCTCAATGCATATCGGGTTTCAAATGCATATTATGTTGTATGTTTGCACATGTAACAAAAAGATACAAGGTTTGACATACAAGTGCATCCGCTATAGTGGAATGTACATTCGACCTTGTATGTTTCTTTGTATATTTCACTTGTATGTTTCGCACATACAAGTGAAACATACAGAAAAACATACAAGGCTGAATGTACAAGAGGTGGGGCCTGCGCACATACAAGGCCAATTGTATGTTAGAAGATACAAGTGAGCATGAATAGTAGAATGTATATTTCGCTTATATGTTTGCACATACAAAGTCGATATACAAAGGTTTACATACAAGCCAGACCCGATTGCATTTTTAACTTGTTTTATAAAGTCTTGGGGTCCGCCTTGTATATGGGCGATTGTATATTGCGATATACAAGTCAGAGATACAAGGGTTATATACAAGGCGGACTTGAATCGAAGATCTAATTCAACATTTTAGGTCTTGGGTCCACCTTGTATATGTATAAGTGTTTTGTATATTTGAACATGCAAGGAAATATACAAAGAAATTGATACAAGTTGGATCTGACCCAGCAGTCAAAGTAGTTGATAAATTTTTGGGGTTCATGGCTTGTATATTTGGCACTTGTATATTGCGATATACAAGCAAACAGACAAAGGAAGTATACAAGCTAGATTTCAATGTCTTTTTAGGCTATTTCATAAAATTTGAAGTCCGTGGCTTGCATGTACAATTGTGCTTGTATATTGCAATATACAAAGGGCAGATATAGTTTTCAGTGATGCTCCTTGAACCAGCTCACCAACGAATCAGGCGGTGCCACGTAGTGGAAGACATACATGCATGTTAACATACAAATGGTGGGGCCCGCATATACAAAAGGAAATTGTATGCATATACAATTTTAAAATTCAAAGGGGCAAATTCAAGTCCGATATACAAGGCGCTATGCATATACAAAGGAGTTGCAAAGACAATTTTAGAAGCTAATTTAGGTGGCAAATTCAAGTAATATATACACAGATGCAAAGCGATATATACAGGTAGTTGATCAAAACTTTGACCACCTGTATCTCCTCCATCCTGGCAAATTTCAGCATGACTCAAAAGGCAGGATGCATATATTTGCCCCCTCTTTCATTTGGCAGGCTTTTCAGGGGTTTTCTCCCACTTTCAAATTTTAGATCTGGCATTGCATGCCTAGTCATCATGACGTTTCAGCAGTGACAGTTGCATATTCAGCTGAAGATATTTGTTGCATTCATTGCTACAAATCGATGACTCTGCAGACCACATTAATGATGAAAAATATCTTTCATCTGCCTTATTTTCAGATCTTTTACACCATAACTTCAGGCAGATAGATGTCCCTTCAACGGGGGATATTTTCTGATACAGCTGATAGAGCGAATCTTGTAACCGACTGAAAAGGTAAAAATGATATATATATACATGTAAAATAGATGTATATGAAGTTGGTGGTTCTTCTGGGCTATTTTTTGTAATGGTTATTTGGCCTCTATAATCAAAATAAAATAGTATTTTTGCCTCTCTGTTATTATTTTTAGCACTGTGTATATTCTCCTAGACCTCTCTAGAATTAATGAGTCTACGTAAGCCTTTCCAGCTATGAGATTATTACTGTGTCTATTCAGTTGCAGCCAAACACATTTAAATTTGGTGTATCACTTAGTTCATTTTAGCATTCCTTCTAACCCTTTTTCCAGCAAGCATTAGCACTAACTTTAGATGTTTTTCTCTAAGCAATAGGCTTAGAAGGAGGAAGCTGGCCTTCTCTGGAGGTCTGATCTCATTTTGCAAGGTCCCACACTTTGAAGTCATTCCCATGTTACTCCAGATTGCTAAAGTTTCACAACCGCATCAAAGGGTACAAATCTGGGTGATAATAGTTCTGGCACGCCCAGTGGGACTAGTTCGATGAACTTCTTATTAAGATACTAAGAGATTTGGTGTTTCTCCTAGTATTACTAGCCTTTGGAGGCAATACAAACAACACTATGGCGACTCTACTAAATGAATCAGCTGGTTTCAGCATCCCAACTACCTAAATTTTCATCAAGGATCAGGATTTGGTGATTTTTCCTGGTCTATCCAACTTCCAGAAGTATTTCAATCACCTGGTGACTCCCTCTTTGGTATGTATCTAGTCTTTTCTGGGTTGCACACCTATTTTTCTCTAATTCTGACATGTTTATGAATATCCTGCATTTAGATGCTATAAGATGTCAGAATTTTATGGGAAATATGGTTATTTCCCTACCCCTAGTCCAATTATAGGCTATTGGCCCCCATATCAGCAATACCAGACCCTAAATATCTCTAATTTTATGCCATATAGCCCTGCCGCTGTAGAGTATCAGCATCCTCCTGATGCTTACCTTCCTCCTACCCCTAATGTTGCCCCTGAGAATATTGATGCTTTCAATAAGCTCATGGAGGGTTTTCTAAAGCTTGATGAAATTTTAGATAAGGCCAAAAGAATAGCAGGGTATGGTCGGCCTCAGCGGTTTTATGATCTCAGCATCATAAGCATGTATGGTCTCAAGAAGCTATCTCTAGATCTGAATAGGGAGGCTGATGAATTTATAGAAATGTTAACATGTGACCAGCAGTGAGAAGCACAGGAGGAGGTTTTTCAAAAAAACCTTGCTATAAGGAAGACACCTGCTCAGCTTGCTACTGAAGAAGCCCCAAAATTTAAAATTCTAAGCTTTAGGCAGGATGATCCATCTGTGCCTCCAAAACCGCTTCCCAATTTTAAAATCCCAAGTTTTAGAGGCCCTCAGCCCTTACAAGTTCATCCTTCAGACCAAAGTGAATCTATGAAAGAGCCTCAAGATTCTCTACCATGGCAGCCTTCTTGGGTCAAGCATCTTGGTTACAAAGTACCAAACTTGGAAAAGACCAATCCTCTCATACCAATTCAAAATCAGGCAGAGGAAACAGTCGTAGAATCCAAGCCTATCATAATTCTGAGTTTTAGGAGTGCTTCCCCAACTCAACAATCTATACTTGACCAAGAGCAACCTAAACTCCACAAGTTCCCAGGCTTCAATGCCTATATCCCTTCACAAGTCCCTGTTCCTATGCAAACTCAAATTATCACTCTCCAGGAACAAATTTGTCCAGAACCCTCTCCCCTCCAAGAAATTCAAGAAGTTATTCAGGCTTCTTTCCCTGATGCTATTTCAATCCTCAAGGGTGGGCAAGTTGTCTACCAAGATATTTGGAAAAATGAGCCAAAAGAGAAGGTGGAGGAAGCTAAAACTAATAAGGAGCAGTCTGTTCCTACACTTACAGAGAAAATATTGTTTGAACCTATTGCACCTGTGAGTATTGTTAAGGTCACTTTAGAAATGGATGATGCTGCCCTACTTCATGAGCTACCTGATTATGTTGAAGATGAAGAGTATGAGCAGTTGGTTGTGGATATGCAGCAACAAGAGGACAATGAAAATAATGATAACTTGTTATCCATGGAGGCCCAACATGGTAGTGAGTTTCCAGCTCTTGAAGACTTAGAAGAGGCTATTTTCTGGGATGAGTCCGCTATGGAGGAGGCTATTGCTGAATTTACTCATAAGGCAAGTGATGCTGCCTTGTTTGATGATTTCCCCAGCCACGTTAAAAATGAAGATGAAGGCAAGCTGCCAACAGACCTAAAAATTTTTGGAGGTAGTGAGCATGATTGTGAGTTGCTGGCATGTGAGAAAGGGCAGGGATATCGGCTTCTTGATGGGGAGGTCTTATCTTTTGAGCAAGTGCATGGCTCATTTTCTGAGCCTAAGTTAGAATATCATGAGCATTTTGTTCATAAGGTGGAGGTAGCCATATTTATAGTGGAATCACATGAGCTAGAGTTTTCAGATCAGCAAGAAGAGGAGGAATGCAGCCATGTTGACATTATATCAGCCTTCTTGGATTCTTTGAAGGAAGAAGGACAAAACCATGAGGTCTCAGGTTAGTTGTTTCACATACAAGAGTAACATGAGAGAAAGGTGGAGGTCACCATCATACCAAATGAAGAGCAAGTGGCAATCAATCCAAAACCTTCAAGGGGATGCCCAATCAGGCATCTAGCCCAGCTGGAGACATACGAAGAGGAGTTACCACTTGTCATGCTTACCTCTAAGCATGAATTTGAGCATCAAAATGAGTGGGATTAGCCCATTTATTCACCACAAGTTAGCAACATCAGCAATTAGTCCAGGTGGATAGGTGAGTTTATCT
Organism: Cunninghamia lanceolata; assembly: GCA_027924645.1. Classification (NCBI taxonomy): domain Eukaryota; kingdom Viridiplantae; phylum Streptophyta; class Pinopsida; order Cupressales; family Cupressaceae; genus Cunninghamia; species Cunninghamia lanceolata. The sequence goes on from BSBN01001333.1 coordinate 2,963,325, forward strand.
CCACTTTGAGGGGGGTGTTTTATCAATTTGCCATATGTATATTTCCCCCTTACCTCTTTTTAACTGCCCACATGAATGGGAAACATTATAGATTATCAAGAAAAGGCAATTATTTTCAAGAACCAGTTAATGGCTTTGTTTAAAGTCATGTCTGATTGGTTAGTTTAGGATTAGAGTAGGTTTCATTTATGTTTTAGTTTTCCCTTTCCATAAGTGCTTCTGCACAGGCTTCATTGTCATTAGGAGAATGCAGGCCTCCTCCTTTTTTTTGTGTTTTTGAGGCAGTTTCTAGTTTTCTAGCATGTTTTAGACTTGACTCCATGCCCAATGGATACAATAAGGCCATTGATATAATTGTTTAGCAGGCAAACATCCCATAGAAGTCACCAAATTGTTGACCCATTTTCCTCTATCCAGAGCTAAATAGTTCACCTGGTACTTTTCCTTGAAAATCCTTTGGAAAATGTTCCTATAAAGCTTAAAGTGCCAAATTTCCTAAAAATCCTTGCCTAAAAAAACCTTACCATTGGAAAGAGCTTGAAAAAATAGGCAGGTTTGCTTTTTACATCACCCTAAAACTCGGCCAAATAAAGAAGTTATTCATGGTCAAAGTTTTGGTCAACATACAATTCAAATGTTCATTGGCGGGCTTGCAAATCTCTATCGGCCTTAGAAAATGATGAAAAAGGTAAGTTGTATGCATTTTAGAATGCATATCGAGCTCAAGGAAATGCGTATACATTGAGGGAATCTATCGCAGATTCCAGGAATATTCCCTCAATGCATATCAGGTCCGCATGCATATTGTGTTGTATGTCTTCACATGCAACGGTTACATACAAGATAGATTCCCAGAATATTCTGCAAATGTATATTTTCTTTCTATATCGGGTTTGTATATTTGCACATACAACCCAACATACAATCAAAGTATACAAGGCCGATTATATGCATGTGAACAGTGGAATGTATATCGACAATGGAACCAAAAGAGAATGTATATTTCACTTGTATGTTTGTACATACAAGTGAAACATACAAGGAAAATTATACAAAGTAGGAGATACATTACAAGAATATTTCCTCAATGCATATCGGGTTTCAAATGCATATTATGTTGTATGTTTGCACATGCCACAAAAAGATACAAGGCTTGACATACAAGTGCATCCGCTACAGTGGAATGTACATTCGGCCTTGTATGTTTCTTTGTATATTTCGCTTGTATGTTTTGCACATACAAGCGAAACATACATAGAAACATACAAGGCCGAACATACAAGAGGTGGGGCCTGCACACATACAAGGCCGATTGTATGTTAGAAGATACAAGTGAGCATGAATAGTAGAATGTATATTTCACTTGTATGTTTGCACATACAAAGCCGATATACAAGGGTTTACATACAAGCCGGACCTGATTGCATTTTTAACTTGTTTTATAAAGTCTTGGGGTCTACCTTGTATATGGGCAATTGTATATTGCGATATACAAGTCAGAGATACAAGGGTTATATACAAGGCGGATTTGAATCAAAGATCAAATTCAACATTTCAGGTCTCAGGTCTGCCTTGTATATGTATAAGTGTTTTGTATATTTGAACATGCTCAGAGATACAAGGGTTATATACAAGGCAAATTTGAATCAAAGATCAAATTCAGCATTTCAGGTCTCGAGTCCGCCTTGTATATGTATAAGTGTTTTATATATTTGAACATGCAGGGAAATATACAAAGAAAGTGATACAAGCCGGATCTGACCCAGCAGTCAAAGTAGTTGATAATTTTTTGGGGTCCGTGGCTTGTATACTTGGCACTTGTATATTGCAATATACAAGCAAACAAACAAAGGAAGTATACAAGCCAGATTTCAACGTCTTTTCAGGCTATTTCATAAAATTTGAAGTCCGCGGCTTGCATGTACAATTGTGCTTGTATATTGCAATATGTAAAGGGCAGATACAATTTTCAGTGATGCTCCTTAAACTAGCTCACCAATGAATTAGGCGGTGCCACGTGGTGGAAGACATACATGCAAGTTAACATACAAATGGTGGGGCCCGCATATACAAAAGAAAATTGTATGCATATACAATTTTGAAATTCAAAGGGGCAAATTCAAGTCTAATATACAAGAAGCCACGCATATACAAAGGAGTTGCAGAGACAGTTTCAGAAGCTGATTCAGGTGGCAAATTCAAGCGATATATACATAGATGCAAAGTGATATATAGGTAGTTGACCAAAACTTTGACCGCCTGTATCTCCTCCATCCTGGTGAATTTTAGCATGATTCAAAAGGTAGGATGCATATTTTCGCCCCCTCTTTCATTTGGCAGGCTTTTCAGGGGTTTTCTCTCACTTTCAAATTTTAGATCTAGCATTGCATGCCTGGTCATCGTGATGTTTCAGCAGCGACAGTTGCATATTCAACTGAAGATATTTGTTGCATTCATTGCTACAAATCGATGACTCTGCAGACCACATTAATGATAAAAAATGTCTTTCATCTGCCCTATTTTCAGATCTTTTACACCATAACTTCAGGTAGATAGACGTCCCTTCAACGGGGGGATATTTTGTGATACAGCTCATAGAGCGAATCTTGTAACCGACTGAAAAGGTAAAAATGATATATATACATTCAAAACAGATGTATATGAAGTTGGTGATTCTTCTGGGCTATTCTTTGTAATGGTTACTTAGCCTCTATAATCAAAATAAACTGGTATTTTTACCTCTCTATTGTTATTTTTAGCACTGTGTCTATTCTCCTGGACGTCTCTAGAATTAATATGAGTCTGCATAAGCCTTTCCAGCTATGAGCTTATTACTATGTCTATTTAGTTGTAGCCAAACACATTTAAATCTGGTGTATCACTTAGTTCATTTCAGCATTTCTTTTCAGCATTCCTTCTAACCCTTTTCCCAGCAAGCATTAGCACTAGGTTTAGATGAGCTGTAGATATCGGAGTTAGTGAGTTATGAGTTTCTTAAATAGAAAGAGTTGTGTAGGTGCAAGTGTAGGTGCAAGTGTAGGTGTAAGTGTAGGTGGTGTTAAGGTAGGTCCACCCAGTCATTTTATGTAGATCTTATTGGTACAAATTGGTAATCTTATCAGTACAAATTGGTAAAAAAATATTTTCGGTGTGGTTGGGGGTAAAATATCAAGTAGGTGGTTTGGTGCGTTGGGGGTCCAACTGAAAGTAAGTGGGTTGGTGCGTTGGGGGTCTAATGGATAAAAGTGGTGTGGGGTTCCTCCTGGTGTAAGGTTGGTTGGGGGATGGTTTCTGTTGGTTGTGGGGTGGGGATGTTGTCTGTTGGTTGTGGGTGTTGGTGGGTGGAGGGCATTTTGTGGGTGGTGGGTGGTAGTGATTGTAATGGATCCAGACCTTCCTTCCAGTTGTTAGATGTTGGGAGGACCTTAAAGGTTGGAGGGTTGGTTGGAGGGCATTTTGGATTGTTGGAGGGCATTTTGTGGGAGGGCATTTTACCTTCCTTCCAGTTGTTGGATGTTGGGAGGACCTTAAAGGTTGGAGGGTTGGTTGGAGGGCATTTTGGATTGTTGGAGGACATTTTGTGGGAGGGCATTTTTCCCTGCTGCCTATGTACCGATAAGATTTGATAAGATTTTGACAGTCCCTCATTCTTCATTTACTTCATTCCCTGCTTCTCTCCATCCTTCGATCATCCTTGTTGGATTCCTTGCTTTGGTACTTCCCTGCATGGATCAATGCTTGGTGTGCATCCTTCCCTGCTTGCTTCCTTCATCCTTCGTTCCATCCTTCGTTTCCACGTTCGGTTGTTACTGTCCTAATCGGGTGGCTTGCATGCATATGATTAGATTTGAAATCTTTTGACTTGCCCCTTTCTCTCTACTGAGGGCATCAAATCTTTTGATTTACCCCTCTCTTGTGCAACTCTAATGAGGGCATCAAATCTTTTGATTTGCCCTTCTCTAGTGCGATGAAATCTACATAAAATCTTTTGACTTTCTCGACCGATTTGTACCGATGAAATCTGCATAAAATCTTTTGACCTGGTGGACACATGAAATCTTTTTAGTATTTCAACAGCAAAGGGTGCAAATCTGGGTAATAACAGTAATATTTCTTCTGAGCCCTTGATCTGTTAGGGTTTGGCTTTGAAACCCTCTCTGGACACCTTAAGGCAAAATGACCAATCTTATTACAAGAAAAACATTTGAAAGGCAACTTTCCTACATACTTATCAGATCCTCTTGGCAATCTTTTGGCAATAAGGGCTTCAAGTTCTGTAGCCTCAATTTCATCATCTTCAAGATCCTTCCTTGCCTTCTCAAATCTGTTTGATCTTCCTAAAGAGCTTTCACCTAGATCATATCTTTGTTTTCCATAAACACTAGCCTTACATGCAGATTCAGACTTAGGAAGAGAATCACCAAACTCACTCATTTCAAATGCTGAAAGCTTACCAACCAATTGATCCCTTGTAATAGTTGTCACAGTCCTGATCTCTTCAATGGAAACAACTTTATGCTTGTATGCCGTAGGTAAGCATCTGAGCACTTTGGCAACAATCTCTGATTCTTCCAATATTCCGCCAGCATTACTAATAATGGTCATAAGTTCATTCACTTTTTGCATGTAGGAAGTATTGTTTTCATCTTCACTCATCATCAACCTTTCATATTTACCCTTTAGGCTCTGTAGCTTGGCACATTTGACATATTTATCACCATCATATAGAGTTTCCAACTTTTTCTAGATTTCATGAGTAGTTTTCAATTCCAAGACATTTGTCATTTATGTATCAATCAGGGAACTCAACAATGCTTCTTTAGCTTGAATATTGTATTCAGCTTCCTTGAGTTCGTCTATAGTTGAAGGGCCATTCTTTAGAATCTTATACTCATCCTTAGTTATCAACGTAAAGGCATCACCCATACATTCCAAATGACACTGCATGTGTACCTTCCAAAGGGAGTAAATTGTTCCATCAAATCTTGACTTTCCTTTTTGTAAGTCGACATCTTGGATCTCCTCAACCGATCAAGCTTCTTTTAGAGGAACTGGCTCTGATACCAATTATTGGAATTAGGTCAGACAACTGAGAGGGGGGGTGAATTAGTTGTCTATAACTTTACCCTTTTCTACTTTTAATCTTCTTTGATAACTTACAACTAGATTAATGATGTAAATATTAAAGCATGAATTAACAACACATGAGCAAAAACAAGATGAACACATATAACACTAGAATTTTTACGTGGAAACCCAGTTAAGGGAAAACCACGGTGGGGGTTAACCCACAAGATGCATACCTTGTTAAAAGTACTTAAAAGAAATGGGAAGGCACTTGCCTTCAGGTGCACTACCCAGAGCTCACTGCTCAAAGAGGCTCACTGCCTACAAGATTTTATGTTTAATATAGAAAGAATGAAATGAGAAATAGCATCTTCTTCATGCCTGGTTCAGTCCCATTGAAAACACACAAGACTTCTACTCTGCCCCCAAACACTTCTTCACTATCTTTTCATACCTTACTACTCTTGTTCCTCTACTCCTCCTCTTCTATGTTCTGCCTTTGTATCTTTCTTAGGATTTTATCATTTTCACACAAGGACAACTTTCCACAACTCATCCACAAGTATTTATACGCTTCATCAACCTTGGAATGAACATCAAGGTTAGCATAACTCAATGCAGATCACTGTACTGTCGGCCAAACACAGCTAGGACTTGAATCTTCTTTGATCAACATGCTACGCTCTAGAGAGTTGCTCTTAGATCATCTGTAACACGCTTAAATCATCTAGTCGGCCAAGACTAGGAAGAACAACAATACCAAGGAAGAAATCTTCAACAATGAGCTCAATCTTCAATGTGGACCTCCAACACAGCAGACACACAATCTAGAGACCTCCACAAGCACATTAAACTCAATAATAACATTTGCACTACTCCAAATCATTAGAATCACTTGCATCTTCATTTGGTACCTCAAGAACACTGTCTACCATGATTGTCACACTAGAAAGATTGCTTGCAGACCTCCAAACCACAAACTATTTGAGTTGAGGATACACACTAACTTCCCAAACATGCCTCTAAATCCTCAGATCATAAGTTTTCATTGCGGAGCAATATGGACCAATTTCCTATCACCCTATCACTTCTGAACACTGCAAAACCTAGTTCTACTCAGATGGCCATAACTTCTTTATGTGGGCCTCTCAAATCTTAACTAGAGCTATTTTAGACAATCATCTACGTAGCCATATGATCCGCGTACTTTGATCTTCATTCCTCTGGAAATGCAGAGCAATCTACTTCACTGGTTTGCACTATTTCCCTTATTTCTGACAAAGAGATATGTTGACATCAATGACAACACATCATAGGCACATATTTACAACACAAGTATGCTAACAGCCATAAGATGCATGTTGACATGTGAAGACTATAACAGTTATAGCAAGGGCAATGTGTGAGGATGTCGTCGGTACAATGTAGCTCAGACTGTTTCAGCATGTTTGGGTGTGAAATAGGACCATGCCTAACCTAAACATACCTATCTTAACACGTTGGGATAGTCAGTTTGGCTGCAGGAGGAGTAGAATGAAAGTTACACCCCTTTGCAACTTCACACTGCATGCAACTGACCATTTTTGGGGTAGCAAAAAAACTTTCACCATAGGCAAACACCTTAGAGATATAAAAATAAAGAGGTTATTGTAGAGGGACATTATATGATCCCATAGCCTTAGACAGAATGTTTCTCAGTGACATGGTTTTCGAGTAATAGCTCGTCAAATATTGTTGCCTTTTTGCACTTTGGACTCTTCAGGGATATTGTCGATACAATGTAGCTCGAACTGTTTCAGCAAGTTTGGGTGCAAAACAAGACCATGCCTAGCATAAATGTAGCCATCTAGACACGTTGGAACTTTTAGTTTGGTTGCATCAAAAGCAAGACAAAAGTTACATCCCTTTGCAACTTTACACTACCTCCTTCTGATAATTTTTGGGACAGCAAAAAACCTTTCACCACGGGCAAATGCCTTAGAGATATCAAAAATTGAGAGAGATTATTGTAGAGGGGTTTTACGTGATCACATTGCCTTAAACGGAACGTTTCTAAGTGTCAGGGTTTTTGAGTAACAATTTGTCAAAGATTCCTACCTTTTTGCACTTTGGACTCTTAAGGGATATCACTAGTACAATGTAGCTCAAACTATTTCAGCATGTTTGGGTTCAAAACAAGACCATTCCTAGCCTAAACGTACCCATCCAGATGCATTGGAATTATCAGTTTGGTCGCATCTAGAGTAGGATGAAAGTTACACCCCTGTGCAACTTTATACTACCTCCTTCTAATGATTTTTGGGCAGCACAAAACCTTTCACCACAGGCAAATGTCTCAGAGATATCAAAAACTAAGAGTGGTTATTATAGAGGGGTTATACACAATCGTGTTGCCTCAAATAGAATTTTTCCTAAGTGTTAAGGTTTCCGAGTAACAACTCATCAAAGATTGTTGCCTTTTTGCACTTTGGACTCTTCAGGGATATCACCAGTACAATGTAGCTCGAACTCTTTCAAAATGTTTTGGTGCAAAAAAGGACGATGCCTAGCATAAACATACCCATCCAGATGCGTTGGAACTGTTATTTTGGTTGCATCAAGAGCAGGACAAAAGTTACACCCCTTTGCAACTTTACACTACCTCCTTCTAATGATTTTTAGGGCAGTAGAAAACCTTTCACCACAGGCAAACGCCTCAGAGATATCAAAAACTAAGAGAGGTTATTGTAGAAGGGTTCTACGTGATTGTGTTCCCTTAGACGGAATGTTTCTAAGTGTCAAGGTTTTCGAGTAATAGCTCATCAAAGATTGCTTCCTTTTTGTAATTTGGATTCTTAAGGGATATCGCTGGTACAATGTAGTTCAAACTGTTTTGGCATGTTTGGGTACAAAATAAGACCATGCCTAGCCTAAACATACCCATCTGGACGTGTTGGAACTGTCAATTTAGTCGCATCAAGAGCAGGATGAAAGTTACACCCCTTTGCAACTTTACACTACCTCCTTCTGATGATTTTTGGGGTAGCAGAAAACCTTTCACCACAGGAAAATGCCTTAGAGATATCGAAAACTAAGAGAGGTTATTGTAGAGGGGTTCTGCGTGATCGTGTTTCCTTAGACAAAATATTTCTAAGTGTCAGGGTTTTTGAGTAATAGCTCGCAAAAATTGTTTCCTTTTTACACTTTGGACTCTTCAGGGATATCGCTGGTACAATGTAGCTTGAACTATTTTGGCATGTTTGGGTGAAAAATAGGACCATGCCTAGCCTAAACATACCATCGAGATGCATTAGAACTGTCATTTTGGTCGCATCAGGAGCAAAATGAAAGTTACACCCCTTTGCAACTTTACACTACCTCCTTTTGATGATTTTTGGGGCAGTAGAAAACCTTTCACCACGAGAAAATGCCTTAGAGATATCAAAAATTAAGAGAGGTTATTGTAGAGGGGTTCTACGTGATCGCGTTGCCTCAAACAAAATATTTCTAAGTTTCATGGTTTATGAGTAACAGCTTGTCAAAGATTGCTGCCTTTTTACACTTTAGACTCTTTAGGGATATCATCGATACGGGTGTAAGGTATTAACTTAGATTTTAGAGAAAAGTAAAGACTAGGGTTTTTAGGAGGTAGGACTAGATAACCCTAAACATAATACAATCTAAGTGTTGAAGACCACATGAAGAACATAGAAGGTTATCTGAGACAGATTAAACAGAGAGTATAACACAAACAAAACTTACCAAACTATGTATTTAAATACAATTCATGTAGGGTTTAAAACATAACTAATAACTTTAACCCAAAAACCCTAACTAGTTTTGAATGTTTAAACGTCTGCAATTGTGATATGAACACTGTCATTGTGACATCCTTTAGACTTCCAAAACTTCCAACAACAACCACAACTCATCAATCAACATCAACATGACCTTCACACCATATTTTGTGATCAACACCTTCACTCCATGAGGACACTGAAGTCGATAAAGTTTTCCTATTAAGAAAAAGAGCTTTCCTTAGCTTCAAGAAATATAAATATTCTATACTAACAAGGCCAACCATGTGAAGGTGGAAGCTCATGTGCCCTCACCTAAGACCTAAGACACGTATTCTAGTAGATGTAGGACACTTAAGACACCTATTGTATAGTATGTATCTAGATTTTATAGACATAGTAGACCTAAGACACCTAGTCTTTATACCTTATCGTAGTCTAGACCTAAGTCACCTAGACACCTAGATTATAGTTCTACCTAAGACACCTATTATGGTAGACCTAGTTGACATATAGTACCTACCTAAGATACCTAGATTAAATTATACCTTATTCTAGTCTCTAGACAGGTAGTTGATATATAGTATCTACTTAGAAGACACCTAGATAATTCTAGATTATACCTTATTCTAGTCTCTAGACAGGTCGTTGATATATAGTATCTACCTAAGACACCTAGATTAGATTAAATACCTTTTTTCTAGTCTCTATCTACCTAGTTGACATATAATATATACCTAAGACACAATTAGAGACACCTATTATCTAGTTAGAAACAAAGACACCTAGATTTTATACATTACCTAGATTTTATACATTACTCTCAGGATCAACTTCATCCATCACTTAGGTCTAACCCAATGAAGCATAACATGTTGATGGTGCAAACATCAAATGTATACCATAGCAAACAAATCAAGTTCATACCACTGCTTTTCAAGTTAATACAACTATGTGCATCACATCACATACTCTATGAAGAAGCAAGGGTCTTTATATCACAAAACCCAACAACATATCCTGAAAGCATAATCGTATCATCAAATAATAGACAACCAATAGCCCTGCACAATTATGCATTCCTTACTCAATTACTAACATCCAAGTACTTTGACATCAATGACAAACATATTTATCACAATATTCACTGTATATGTGTAAAAATGCAGTAGCAAATAAAAAAAGACAAACCTATGTAAACTTACAAATTAATCTGCATATTTACAAGTCAATGTAACATGACTTTACAAAATCAATCTGAATAATTACAAATTAATCCAACGAACCATCCAGGTCTGCTCTACTCTTTATTGTGTCAAGTATTACCTCATGGTCAGACTCATGTACCTTCCATAAGGTCTTGTTCAAAGGTCTACCTTGATATTGTATCAAATTAACATTGGATGCCACGACAAGGTTCAAGTAATGAAGAATCTTCTGATGCATGTCAAGGTTTTGAAACAACCAAACATTAACACTCTTATGTGGGTACCTTCTAAACCATGTTCCAGTAACAACCATTGAGCCTGTAGGGTATTCGATGTTTTCTCCATCTATAACTGGGGCCTCCAATTTCTTTTTGGCCTCAACACAATGACACAAGTAATAATATGTTCCCTCTTCGTTATTTTCATCTGCAATAGATGCATAAACATGCCCTACATTGATATGTGTAGCAAATTAGATGAAATTAGTCAACATTACAAAAACACTACAAAGTAAGATAACATTAGAATTTCAAAAACTATGCAAGTAGATATATTACCTAGATGAACTAGATCTGATATGTGGTCAAAGTCAACTGATGATTCCATCTCTATCAGTTCCAGTGCCTTCATGGGTCGATACGTGTCAAGTGGGTTAAGATAACTTAACCACCATTCGTCAACCCACTTCTTTAACTCGCACTCATCCCAGGATTCAATTGTACATGAAGAACAAAATCATGCCATCTTCTACATATAGATACTCCATGAATCTGTAATTGAGCTTCTGAAAGAGTGTATCTCACTTGATCTTGTCAGTGTACAACATTCCTCATATGGTGCAATGTTAGTATCATTTATCAACCAAAAAAATCTACGAACTGAAGACTTACCTTCATTACTTGGACCCATCAAAGCGTTTCACCACTCAACGATTGATTTTGCATCTGTCAACTTTGCATTGTATTTATACTTTAACTCTTCTCATGTTATGGCTCTTTTGATACATGCTCCTGCACCATCATGCTCCTCCTTTCCATGCCCGGCCTCACAAAAGTTCCACATATGTTGAACACTTGTAATATTATGCCTCTTGCTCAGCCAAGAGAAATTTCGTGAGTTATTGAATTGTGATGCATAGTTATCCAACAATATGATATGCTGACTAAATGATATGTGCCTTTTAGCCAAATCATTGTAGAACACCTGAAAGCAACCTTGCACAAACTCTGTAGAATGTGTCGATCATCACTAATATAAAAATGATACTCCCTTATGATCTTTTTGTCATCCTCTATACTATCATTCACATGAATGAATGTGATGTGCACAAATATAGAAACCTATGTGGAATTGTAATATTGTGATTACACATCGCATTGTGGCTGTAGACTATAGTTCTCTGCAAAGTCGACAACTGAAACAATGCTACCAACTAGAAATTTGTCCATGCATGACTTAAATTGTAAGTCTAACCATCGAGCTCTATGGGCATGTCTTGCATATACTCATACACTATTGTCATGAAATATAGGCATAAACTGATACACTAGAATCTTTTCAATAACCAATTCACACCTTTTTGTTTTTTTACCATCTTTTGTATTGTATGCCACTATTTTATATTTGTCGAACTCTACCAGTTTGTTTCCAACCGCATGTGTTCTTTCCATATGTTCACATATTGGCATACCTTGCAAGCCACCACAATACTGACATGTGCCATCCAAGCAAAATTTTCTATAGAATATTTGACCTTCATCTCTTTTACATATAATTCTTGATATGAATTCTTTTGAAGATGTTGGTGGGGCATGTATGCCACAATCCTGCAAAACATTGTTAGTATGTGAATCTAAACATATAGATTGATAAACATAAAAATGGTTAGAAAATTCAATATGTAATCTACAATAACAAGTAGTGCGTGTGTGATTTGTCTTGACATAGAAAGATTTTAGCATTTTAAAATATCTTTGACAAATTTTAATGAGGATATATCTCTAAAAATTTACCAAAAAACTATGGTTGAGTCATATCCAAAAAATGCTTTGGATGTGGCTAACGGTTCTAACTACCAATTCTCCTTCTTACCACATCCCTTTGATTCAGAGATACCCTTGTGTAATTCTTCCAAAAGTCTTCAAATAATGTTCTCAATGCTTCAACAATTGGTTTATCTTTTCGTGGTAGTCTCCCCGAGAACGCCCATAATTCATTGGCATTGGTGTCCTTAATTCTTTGGTGCCTTCCAACGGCTCTTGATAAAGTTTTCCTATTAATTTTCAATGCTTGACTCATCTTTCTAATGAGACGAGCTTTCCTTGTTTGACTACTTACTATAGTCGATGTAATGACACGCCGTGTTGCATTACTATCTTTTGTGCATGAGGTGTTACCCACACTCTCATATGCACTCATTCGATTCTTGACAATAGATTTTTCACTTGAAACCTCTGATATTCTCAACCCAAGAATCTTCATGATGGACCTATACTTTATACTTCACATCATTTCAACAAATAGTTGACATCTTGCGGTCTCATATAATTTTTCAAAGAACAATCTTCAAATCTTATGAGAATATCTTCTACAAGTGCATTTTGGAATCTTACCTTCCATTGGCTGCAAAATATTCTCGTCAATATCAATCAAATACTTTGGCTTTCTATGCAAAATTCTAGGTGGTGTTAAGATAGGTAAATTCATCTCAACATTAGGAATTTCATCAATATTTAAATGAGATGGGCTAGATGGCATACCTTCGATCGAATATGGAATAGATGACATACCTTAAGGTTGAGCTGGGAAGGATGGCGTACCTCCTTTCTCACATGTGAGTGATGATGTACTCTCAACTTGAGATGAGGTAGATGGTGTTCCTACATGTTGACTTGCGATAGAGAACATGTCTCCAACTATGGTCTTCAAATCTCTTATAGCACAAAGTTTTTGCATTCATTCCCTTTGTGTCGCCAATACCATATCTCTTTTTGATGGTTGTGGTTCCTCTTCAATTAACATGTCTTTATTTATCGTGTCCAATTTCCTCTTCTCACAAAGTTCCCTCATAGCCGCTGCTTTCTTTGCATTCTTAACTTCTATCTCTTCCTGTGTTAGTTTAATTCTTGATCGTTTCCTCGGCATGACGAAGAATTTATCTATAGCATGATAAAGAGACAAATATTAGTTTCTAAGAAATGAATCCATACAAATAACTAAAATATATGTCATTCAACCCTTCATACGATCATCATGTAGAAGAGTAAATGTCACTCAACCAAAATAGGTACAAAGCATACAAATCATTATTGCAGCCATACAAAGCATTATGGTACAAAGTTCACTTCAGTCCTATGAGGATAAGGACAGAGGAGAGTCACCTATTGAGGCTACAAGTGGAGTATATGGGACTTCATGTTGACTACAAGGTTGAAGATGTGGGCAAAGCGTTGGTGCTAGTGGCATCAAACTACCTACACTTACTTGCGGATAGAGATCATCTCCTCACACATGAAGATTCAGCTTGCAACCATGGGACAGAATTTAGGACACATGATACACTTGATTTTCACTTGGAGACATCTCATGGGCTAGCACTTGTTGATAACCATCTAGTCATGAAAGTAGAGATGATTGAGATCGTGGGAGACATCACACTAGGGCATGAGGTAAGGACTGATTTTCTGATGTGTGATGGTAGTCCCTTATCTTCACATTATCATGTTATGACAACCAAGAGGATCAACCTTAAGGCTTATAATTTTCATGGAGACACTCATGTTGAACTTTGTACTTTGTTGTGACTGAACTATCTTGAGACCCTATCTCAATTCCATGGCAATGTGACTGATTTGTAGTATTTAACTTGGTACATTGTCATAGATATGGGAATGGAAACATTTGGTATACAATGTTTGTATGAACTATCAACATGAAGAATAATGCAGCATAGCATGGATCATGATTGGATTAAGCCTATTGGAATTTACTTATATGATCGTGGCACCTATTCATTTGTATTTTAACTTGTTATGACAAGATAATAGTATTTCATTATGCTTAAGGGATTGTATATTTATATGTTGTAAGGATTTATTCTTGTATAATTTCACATCACAGTATGTTAAGGTCTATTTAATTCATTATTGCACATACTTATTAAAGAGCCCAAGTGTAGAAAATATGCATGGCACCATGTGAGATTGTAGGCTAACCTTCTGGATTCTTGAGTAATAAAATCTAGAGATTTAACTTAAGGCTGTATATGCAGGTTTAAAGGAAACACGCATGATGGAATTTTGCATGAGGTCCTTTAGGTTGAATCTCATTAGATAGACATTAATGAGTTTGTATTATAAGGTTCATTATGCAAAGGGAATTAACAATGATATCGTGATTATGTCTATTTTAATTAATGTTGACCTTTGAGATATCTTTTATTATGCATACCATGAATTGATTTAAAACATAGTCTATTATAACGACATTTGTGTGTGATGACTAAGCTCTTTGGGTAGTAAGAACTATGATAAACTATAAATGCAAAATGTAAGACATGTATGCAAAATATAAGACATGTATGCAAAATGTGGAAGCATAGACAAGGCAGATGAACTATAAAATAAAAAAAGCGAGATTGATATAAACACAAAATATGTAAACCATACAAGTGATATAAACATGTATGATAAAGCATGATAAAGTAATTCAAATAGATTGAAGGAAAATGTAAAGAACATGCATGTAAAGACTTGACATACCTAAAAAATGAAGATTCGTATGGAGAGAGTACCCAATTATGTAGTGTTTTTTCCTTCTTGCATCAAACTCAACAATTTGAGTATTTCACCAATTGCTTCCTTTTCAACGTTAAATTCAATAATGTACTCAAATAGAATTAGTAACAACAATACTATTAACCAATCTATAATGTTAAATTCATACAATTCAATCATAATTAACATTGCAACACTACAAAAATTGAAACTTGAATTGATATATATCAAATTCGATGTGAAAACTATGTTATTTCCTCCTTAAGTTGGCAAAGCAGAAAAAGGTGGTGGAAAGTTCATGCAAATGTGGTAGAATGTGCAAAATGTGCATGTGAACTTCCCAACAGCATGAAAACACTTTTTTATTTGTTGAAACACACACATAAACAGAATAAAACAAAGTATGTCGGCTTGGATCACGGGGGTCCATGCCTTTTTACCGTTTCTATAGCAAGCCAAAATGTGATCGTGTTTTGTCTTGCTATAGATTGATCCATAGAAAAATGTGTCTAAATCAAAAATAAGTTCAGAGAGTTCATGTGTTACTGAGGGTTCCTTGATCTAAATACCAATAGATTGATGCTTCATAAGTGAAGGGATTGCCATGTGCATAATTCAAGGGATCATCATCCTTCTTTTTGTAGTGGTCTAGGTATTTTATTTTGAAACTTATGAAGTGAATTAACTAATTGTATTCTCTTTATAAGGTGCCACTGAGTTGTCATGGAAAAGAAATGCCAAGTAGCTAGAGGTGAGATATATTGCAAAATATGATAGAAAAGAGTGGCTACAAATATTTGTGCCTATCTCACCTTTGATAGCACCTTTGCAATATCTCTCACCTCTAGTTCCATTAGCTCATGTTTTATCTCTCACCTATCTATATCTCAATTATCCCTCAACCCTAAACCTTACAGGGATAGCATTTAGGGTATAGTGTCGAGGGTTGAGGGATTAGAGTTTAGGGATTAAGGTTTAACCCTCAACCCTCAACCCTCAATCCTAATCCCTCAACCCTTAATTGTTAAACCTTAAACCCTAAAACCTATCCCTAAACCCTATACCCTATACCCTCAACCATATACTTAAGCCCTAATCCCTCAATTCTCAACCCTATACCTTAAACCTTGAAGCCCACACCCACAAACCCTCATCCCTATACCTTATAACTTCACCCTTATACCCTAAACCTTGAATATTGTGCCTCAACCCTATACTTAAATTAAACCTAAACCATACGTGCTCTCAACCTATATCACCCTATACCTTATATACGCTCAATCCATATCGTAAACCCTAAACCCAATATCTTAAACCCTAATCCCCATGCCTTACTTAATCTTATACACTCAACAACCTGAATATTAACCCTCAACTGTAATCCTCAACCCTCTAACCTCTACCCTCTACCTATTACTTAAGCCCTAATCCCTCAACCCTCAACCCTAAAAAACATACGAGCTCAGGTCCTTATATACCCTAAACCCAAACCCTTACATACATACATACATACATGTACATACATACATACAAACATACATACATACATACATACATATATGCATACATACAAGCATGCATACATGTACATACATACATACGACCATACTTACATACCTACAAGCATACATATATACATATATACATCCATCAAACATACTTACCAAAATTGAAGATAAATCATTCAAAGGGAGACATAACGCGAGCACATTATAACGCGCTCGCATTATATTTTGCTTTGGGAATCCCAAGCCTTAGGCTTGGGATCTTCTTTGGATTTCCAACCTAAAGGCTTGGAGTGCCTTCCCAATGTCCACAGACGTGTTTTTGCAAATTCTACAAAATTTCACATAATTTTGTTCATGTTAACCCTCAGATTTGCACATGTTTTAAGGTTGAATAAATCAAACACCTAGGTAATGTTAGGCTTTCTCTTAACTATTTAATAATGTAATTTTTTCACAATTTGACAATGTTAAGCCTTTCATCTTTAATTTCTTTTGTTTGTGTGTTTATTTTTGGGCAAAAACGAGCACGTTTAGTTTTTTTTTCATTATAAATTAACCGTTCATTGAAATTTCAAATAAATTACATTTTTATAAACTAGACTCCATTCTACACATTAAAAAAATTCAATTAGTTTTCAAAATTTACAGGGGTAGCACGGCCAAAATTCTATTTTTTTAGGATGTGTCCACTTTGAAAATTAGTAAAAAATTAAATATTCATTAAAAAATTATCAGACAAAATCGGGCATAAACTACATGCTGTTAGCTAATTCTCACTGAAGCGATTTTAAAAATACCAAAAAAAAAGTTAACCTTTAAAGGGAGCCATAAAACACACTATGTTATATTTTTTTGATAGAAACAACACCAATATCTGTGGCTCCCTGTTTTGAACCCCTTAATCTATACCATTTAAAAAAAAAATTAGTAGTTTAGAAAGTAGACTCAAAGTACTACGAACACTATTTTAGTTGCATCTTCAAATTTTGAGTGTAACTATGCTCAATTTCTCATCCAAGGTCAGTATTTCTTAATTTTAGGGAAAAAAAGGTGGCCACTTAAGACCCCTTTTTGGCCCCCCATCTTCCTGCACTTACCCACGTGCATGGTACAGTAAAAAAAGACTTTTAAATAATAGTTTTTAGAAAGGCCTATTGAAAATCAATTTGTATCATCTGGGTATTCAAATAAATTACATATTTGGAAACTAGACTCCGAATACTACATTTTATGATTAGTGACTTTTTTCAAGATTCTATCTCTAAGTGTTTCAGATTTTAAGGTTAAATGTGACAAATTTTGAAAATCAGGGAACACACCACTTTTTGGCCAAAAAGTGGACTCAACTGCTTGCACACACCTTGGTATAATTTCTCTAGTAACATTAACACAACACAAAATGGTTATCCATTTGCTGCTCTTTGGTATGATGTATGAAACACTTTTGTTGCCTTTTTTGGCCAACACCCGCATGGCTCCAGTTCTCCCTACCTAAATTCTAGTTTTGTCACAATTCCAAAATTTTTGAGGTCCATATGGGTTGTCTTCATAGGCTTTAGACAGTGTCTCTTAGAATGCAGTTCAAAAACTGTAGGCCTGAGGTTTAGAGATCTATATCTATCAAGGCCTTCTACTGTCCTCAATGTCAATTCAAGATGACACCTTTTAAAACCAATCCACCATGACTTACCAGGCAGCCCATCCTTAAATGGGTTTGGTCATGCTTGGAAAATTTGTGTGACTTCTGCTTTGAGATTAATAATCTCTAACCCATGGCCCACTGCAACCATATCTTTACACCATTCGATTATTAAAGCCTCTTCATATGCTGTCAAGATTGTGGGAGGACCATTTTTTATGTTGAGGTTAAATCATCAAACCAGTTGCTGAGTGTTGTGGTAGGGATTCCCCATTTCCTTGTTGCATTCCTTGTTGACATCCCATTATTGTCCACATATTTAAGTGTTGATTCCATATCATCTTTCGTTGACTCACATTGAACTAAAACCTTCTTTCTTCTAGCAATTGCATTCACTTGAACAATTGCCTTAACTAGTTTGGGAGTGCTCTCATTAGCAACTTGAGTGTCTTTATCTAGTGGGAATCTAACTCCTCTTTTTTGTGGGGCATGTTTGTCTTCAGTCTCTTTGATCCATGGTGGGTTTGCATTTTAGCTTTGTTCTTCATCTATACATTGGAACAAACACCTTTGAACACCAGTTTTGAAATTTAGAATCTTTAGAATCTTTTCAATACAAAGATAAAAAATAAAGAGTCTTAAGCATTGAACTGGGCATTCCACCAACCTCTGTTGATTAGCAAGGTGGTGGAACTTAACTATCAAGCTCCACTTGGGCTTGTACGTGACATGTAGAGAAATATTGTTTACTCAGCCACACGTGTAGTGAGGTTGACCGTTTAAACTCTCTGTTCAAAGAAAGAAAACAATGAAGAGTAACAATCAAATTTAATAATATTAATAATATATTCCACAAACAATACAACATTTATCATACCATTTTCTTCATCCTTCTAATTGCAATTTGTAAGTTCAATTGGAGAATTCACAATGATTCTCTAAATAGAATATTTGTGATGTTCTATGTTTAATTTTATAGTTTGACATTTTGATGTTGAAAGTTTGGCAATTTGATGTTTACAATTTGACATTTAGATGTTGAAAGTTTTACAATTTGGCATTTAGATGTTGAAAGTTTTACAATTTGATGTTTACAGTATGTAATTGTTAAAAACACAACCAACACAATACCATAGGAACTATATATAGGCGAACTCAACCCCCTCACTGCTATAGAAGATCATGAAGACGAAAAGGAGGATGTCATAACACAAGATTCACTTGTAATAACATATACAACCACTGCAAACCTAGAGAAACCACTAAAAGTGGACCAATATTGGCACACATAGAAAAGTCCATCACAAGTGACAAGACAATAGGGGGTACTACAACACAATATGGAATACTGCAACACTAATGATGTAAATAAAGATATTAGAATAGTTTATCGGGCAAAATTGCAAATGAAAGATTTCAAGAGTTGTGGTAATCCCAACACCTAAAACATGCCCTATTGAAGACACCTAAGAAAACTAAAGGCACCATAGCAAACAAAACATAAGGCTTGACCACAAAATTAGGTGCCTTGTTATATGCATAACAGTAATAAATTAATAATAGGTGTTTAGTGTCATGGACATGGCTCATGGTACTAACAATCCTACTTTTTATGGCACTCTAAATTATTTTCTGAGAAAAATTTGAGAACTTGATAGTTTACTCAACAACAATATCAACCATAGGATGAATTACAATAGCATATCTAAAGTATTTGGAATGCAATTCTGAACTTATTAATAGGGAACTTGACTAGGTACATATTGCTGAAATAAAATGAAGTGAATTTGCAGGCATATAAGGAGATTTATTGAATATGTAGGGTCACAATCTTAACAGGGTCACGATATTGTCACAATAGGAAGTTACAATGAAGTGGCTTTGTCACAAAAGGAAGGCATTTGCATTTTAAGTGAAAATGACAATCTAACATATATGCATTTACATTTTAAGCAAAAACAACATTTTACATTCTAACAGATAGACATTTACATTTTAACTTTAAAACAACATATTAGATCATATAGAACATGCAAGCATTTAAAGTATATTCTGAACTTACAATATTGTTGATACCAATGTGCAATTTGAACTCTACAGGACTTTTTTGTATGGGTTGTTGGAAAATTGAACTAGAAAAAATGGGGTTTATGTAGGAATATGTGGAATGAAATATTGATGATCTATACACTCTCATTTGATTGGTTCAAATTGTTTTGGGTGGATTGGTTCATTTGATGGATTTGATGGATGTCCAAAAATTTGAATTTGGTAATAAGTTTGAGAGGTGATTGATTTGGTCGAATGCTTGTTTGGTCCGAAGTCTTAAATTTGTGTCCTATTTTCTTGATGACTTGATTGGTGAGCCTTAAACCTTTGATTGTGTCTCATTAAGTTTTAGACTTGATTGGTTTGGTTGAATACTTGTTTGAGCTAGAGTATTTAATTTATGTCCTCTCGTTTTGATGGCTTGTTTGGTGAGCCTTACACCTTTGAGTGTGTTGTTTATTATAGGTATTATACAGATGGAACCAGTAGTTGGTCATATTTGACTTGATATTATACATTTGAGGAGGAGTTATGGGATGGAAGAGCTTGTTGGATGTGACACTTGGCCATGGTTGTTTTTACTTGGGACTCCAAGTTTGGAAAATAGTAAACTATTATGGGACATAGTAATATATGTGATGGGACACTTTTGAATGTTTAATGTTTCAAATTGCTTTTGTTATACAAAAAGGTACTTTGTAGTGGTTACTCGTTGCTTGGCTAGTTGGAAAAAAGTACTCTTATCTTTTAATATATACTCTATATATTATCCTTTTGTCTCATGATGTATTCAGTTGTGTATGTGTACAAACCACATGCCACTTGCATTTATGTTTTAAAATCCATGTAACCCCTTTTTATATGCCATCTAATATGAATAAAAAATGCTAATGAATAAACAAAGGGTAATTGTACATTTATTGGTGCATATTAGTGTTATTTTTAGAAATATTTTGGATATTAATTGAAACAATAAAAAACTACAGCTGGCCCCACTTTGGTCAACTCCTATACCCAGTATGGGGCCCTCTCCCCTATTATTGGGTATTTGTTCTTCAACAAATCCATATTTTACTTGTGTGCTTAATTTGATCTTTAGAAAGCTAATTCTAATAGACAATCACATCTACAATGTCTTTCTAAAGTCAATGACTAAGTGATGGACTTCACAAGGTATTGTGCAACAAGGGACATGTAGTGCAACACACTTATAAACTGTATTATATGAATGAATAAATGAAATATTTTTAATGATGTCCACGAGACCAAGCACTTTAAAGGGCCAAGAGCTGCAACCTTAAGATATTTTCAAGCTCCTATCGATGTCAGGTATTCTATTATAAATCTTTACCAAAAAATCAATCATTTTGTGAAACCTTACTTCCTCAAATAACTCATTTAGATTGCCCACTTTCAAGTTGTTTTCATACGGATATCCTCATAGTCTGCACCCTCCATGATGAAGTGTCATTTTGTTTCAAACAATCCTTTACTATAGAAAATGCAAGTTCCTTTTTCCCAATCTTCCTTGAGAATCATCCATCTACCGGTCTCACACCTAAGATGATGTGATCCGGTCAACAACTGTGCAATTAGCAGTTTTGCCTTTCCCTTAAGTCTAGCACACACATATGCTTTTTCCCCATGCTCCCAAGTGGGGTTGAACTCTTTGACATAATGCACTTTTTTCCGGTCAATCTACTTTGTCCACATGATAGTCCTGAATTGTTTTAGCACATACTTTTTAATTTTCTCATTAGTGTTGGGCCATTCTTGTAAATCAATGTTTCATTTACTCTTCCACTTGTTGTTTTGATTAATCCACGTTTTCTTCCTACAGTCTAATTCCTCCTTTACAACCATTTTGGGCCAGCACTGGTTATCCATGTTTTCAACATTTTTTCAATAACTTAACAACCCAGTCATCGTCGATACCTCCATCGAGAAAGTCTTTGGATTCTTTCTAACTGTCTCCACTTGTGATTTGACATGCTAATCCCCTAGATCTCACAGCTATTAAGAACAATCGGAATGAAAAAAATATGGTTAACTTCTCCTCTCTTCTCCTTCCATACAACCTTGGCATGCCCACCTTTCTATTAATTACGTCGATAGGCGTTTACTCTGGAGCGAAGCCAGCTCTATACGTTGGCAGGGCGCTCATCAACGGTCTAGGGTGGGTACAGGGACGACCATTAGATAAATCTTCACCCCTCGTGTCAATGTCAACTACAGTATCCTTTATTGCTTGCTATGCAAGCCTCCACTAGCAAGGCAAAGTTTGATTGAGCTATTACTCTCTTGCATACTTCTTGGCGGTCCTTATTTTACTACAGACTCCATCCATCCCATAGAAACGGAGATGTCCTTTTGGAAGAGGTTCTGTCTGTTTACCAGGCTGCAAAAGTACCTGCGTGTTTTCTTGTTGAGCAAGTTTAGCCCCCTATTTTCATTGACAGTCAACAAAGTAAGAGCTACGAGAGATCGGGATGGTGGATTGAAAAGTGGATGGTTGCAGACGAGCTGTGGACCAACAGCTTTTTTTCATCAGAGAGTTTGAATGCCATGATGAAGCTAATTCAAGCAAAGGCTGTGGAGGGAGAAAATGTTCCTCAATGATGTACAGTGAAAGTAGTCCCTGACAAATCCAAACCCTATTTCCAATTTGAGGTTGCGGTCCACGAGTTTTTGGAAGGAGATGAAGTGCTTCTGTGAATTGATGTGGCCAATGGCCAACTGCTTAGGGTTCGAGTGTTTTTGAAAGAGGCTGTGGAAGTGCTTTGTTCTCAAGAGGGAGTCATACCCGAGACCTCGTTAGGGTTAGCTTACCTGCTTACCGCCGGGGTGAAGGATTACATCATGGCTGCCCTGGGATGAAACTAAGTAGCAATAACAATGTTGTGCAAGGTCTTTTCCAGCATCTGATCAAGTACCTGGCTGTTCTAGGGAAAATTTGTGCGATTTGTGGGAGCGACCGACTGTCGGAAGTTCCACCGAGCAGTACTTGTAGTAATATTTGCAGGGCTAGAAAGCAAGGCTACGAGGCTTTAATGGACCTGGAGATTTCAATATATTCACCGACTGTTGTGAATCCTTTAATGACTCTAGTGAATTCTAACTCGTAGGGGTTAAAGGGTGCCTAGTGTGTATTCTTCTGCTGCAGGGAAACCTCTAGTGGTTCTATTGAAATCTAACTGACAACTGCCACTATGCCGTGTAAATCTAATTTGCTTAAAATTTAATCAAAACCATTAATTTGAGAAATTTGTCGGAGTCTGTGTTTAACATTTGTAGGAAGGAGTGTTTCTTTTACATTTGTAGGTAGTGCCCATTTTGGTAGGGCAAACCCTCGGTTAAAAATTTAACTTTAATTGTTAGTTGGACAAGTTTGGTACACACTTCTTATCTTATGTTTGAGACAATGGCCAATTGCATAGAACAATCTTTGGCCTAGTATATCGAGGCTAGACTATTTTGATTTTACTGGTTATAAGGCTGGCTTTTACTATTAGGCATGATACTGCATGGGCATTTGCAACTGGTGCATACTCATTGTTGGAGAGTTTCTCTACAGCCAAGCTTTGAACTTGGGTGTCCAATAAGTGCTGTTTAGAATTTGTGCCTTAGCTTCACCAACTCATAATACAAAAATTTAGAAAATTAATAATTGGACATCCTAGTAGAATTGGATCATTTTGTGATGCAACTGCATAGCATGTTATGTCAGGATCTAGATTGTGAAGCTTGCATTTAATCTCCCTGAAGTTGTAATCATGTAAATTGTTTATATAAACTTGAACACTCTAATGGTAGTTTGTGCTGATAGTTAACTTTCAAATGCTGGCAGGAATGAGTGAGATTGTTTTTCTGTTCCTCAGCTTGATGAATCTATTTAGAAGCAATATTGTTGGATTTGTGTGTGTTGTGTTTGTTAATGATGTTCCTTTTGTAAAGCTTGCATTGTGGCTCTACAAGAGATGGTGGCACTTTTTAAGTATCAGATGTAAGATGTGCTTATGAAGTGGCAGACATTGCATTTTTTTGCCTTGTTTGATATTGTGCATTTGTGTCAATAATGTATAAGGAGATGAGACTGGGCTGTCCCAGTTTTTGCCTGAGCTAGATTACAAGGGGATAGGGTTGTTGAGTTTCTGCAAAGGCCATCACATATGCCAAACTTGGTGGCCAACGTCTATCCAACCCTCTGGATGCACATTTGACCGTATTTATTAATTAATTGAAATTCACAATACTGTTCGAACTTGGTGTACTGGCTAGGTCAGGACCTAAAATGTACCTTTACCCTATCACGAGCAACATGGGAACATCATCTGCAAACCATCAGAGCAAACCCTTTTTTAAATTTTTTGTAGTTTGCATTTTGTACGCCTGAAATGACTTCTGAAGGACTGGACGTACAAACACTTGTACGGAGTCAAACACACATTGTTTGTTATAGTGGTCATGCATGGCAGGTGAGTCTCTTTTCATAGTTTTAATTTTTAAGTTTAAATTGTTTTTCTTTTGCAGAATTTTTTTGCAGGATTCCCATTGTGACAAGGATATTGTTTGTACACGAGAAGAGATTTACGCATCTTGGTTTGACCAAAATACCACTACAAGTGAGAATGCATTTGTTAAATGCTTTTCTTAATACTCTTTGAATCAAGTATATAGAGCTTCTGGAAGAGACTCTTTGTTGTTTTTTTGGATCTAAAAAAGAAACACACATTCTCTTCCAGAAGCTCTATATACTTATATCATGGACTGTGGAAATATCATGTCTACAACTCTTTGAATCAATTATATTTAGTTGTGTTGAAAATGGTATCACACACATATTATCTTCCTAGAGTAGTCAAAAGCTTCTTTTTGTATAAAAATGTTCTTGTGCTTTCTTTTTGAAAAACAAAATTATGTCCAGTTAGGTCATTTATGAGCACTATTTAAGGTATTTTACTAGGCAGTGATATAAAGATGTAAGAGTAATTTCTTCTTTTCCATTGGTAATCAGCGAAATGTAAAGCCCAAGAGCTCACAGCATAAAATTGATATATGTTAATGCATCAATTGATAGGTTTTCATCTTCATTTACTGACTTAATGTACTTCATTCTTTGGTCATCTGTTGGTTTTCTGTCTATTGGATTTCCACTCTTTTGAAAAAAATTGTTACATTTACCATGTCATTTTCACAGGTCTTCTACGACAAAAAAAAACCAAAAAATGTTAGTATTACTAATAATACTTTAATATAATTCATTGAAACAACAGAATAAAAAAGACACAACAATGACAATGAAAATAAGTTATCTAAAAAGATGTAGTTGCTATTGTCAGTGATTATTACCTGCCAATGAATGTCGTACTGTCCAGTTGGCTAGCTAGTCTTGAATGGATAGGGATAAAAAACTATATATTTGGTTTTTCAATGTTATTGCTGAATGCATATGATGCTTTCCATCTCATATTCACCAAAAACAGAGTGCTCTGAATAAAATATTATTCTGAATCACAATGTTTACTTGCAGTTGCTTCATGTGATCGCCTGTGATTCTATATTATCTATGCTTTGTATGGGTTGGTAGCCAGATATGGAGCTTAATACTTTGAGATTTAATCATTAAATTTGTTTTGACTTCACTTACTGTTTGTAATGAGTCAATGACCTTGTAGAAGGCACATGCATGTGGTCATGAATGGAATTATGAAATAGAAACGCACAGTTGCCTTCTCAATCATTTGCAAGAAGATTATCTGTGACATGCTTATATTCTTTTAGGATAATTATATAGTGAGAAATTTTCTTGGTTTAAATTTAACAGATTGCATAAAAACTAGATCCTTTGTTTTGATTGATCTCAACATGTTTCATCATCAAGTTATTATTTTTTTGTTCTCTTTTCCTTTCATTTTTGGGTCTTTTTTGTTTTTGATATAAATTTAATTTTTTATTAAAGGGTCATGTGGGTCCATGTGGCTCCTCAAATCCCAAACTTTTATTGATTTCTATTTAAAATTCTAGGTGTTTTTTTTTTATCTCTTTTCCTCTCATCTTGGGTTTTTTTTGTTTTTCGATATAAATTTAATTTTTTATTTAAGGGTCATGTGGGCCCATGTGGCTCCTCAAATCCCAAACTGGTATTGATTTCTATTTAAAATGCTAGGAAACACCTTCATATGTCCTAGAAACTTTTGGGAATTTTACATGCCTAGATGACAAATTTCCAAGTGTTGAACAATAGCCAAAAATAACATTGAGCATCAAATTTAAATGCTTGTCTTAATGGACCTAATATTGTTTGAAATCTCCTTCTAATAGTTTGTTTGGACCCAAATATTCTCATATTTAATTATGGGATGGGAAAATTTGAGTTCTTAGATTAGAATAATAGTTCATCCACAAATTTCTAATCAAAGAAAATGTCTTTTATTTATGGATTTAATGAAACAAACAAATAACATGACTTTCCCTGACTACTTATCCAATTGAGTTGGACTAACCAAGAGATAAAAGGAAGGAAAATGGATGGAGTTGTTATTATGATAGGCTTCACATTGGCCATAATGGTCTACAATGCAACATTCAATAACATTAAGACTTTGTATTCTTATTCAAAAAGTGCATTGGATGGTCTTAATAAGTATGAAGTGGGAGGAATATTTGATATTCCCAAGGTATTCATGGTAGAGGAAAAAGAAGCAACAACCATAATGGTGGGTGATATTGATGGTATTGATTAAAGGGAATGTTGAAGTTCATGGTAGAGAAGCACTTCTGAGAGACACAGAACCTAGTTCCTTGGGAATGAAGCTTGATATCATATTTACATTCAAATATAGGTCCATAAACTCTGTCAAGTTAGAGAGCTCTTTTGGTATTTCACCTTGAAGACTATTATAATGCAAATAAAGCCCACTAAGACACTTGAATCGAACAACTATTGGGGGAATGGAACCTAATAATCTATAGCTCTACAATGAAATATTTGTCACCTAAGCACACTCATTACATGCAATTCCCTTGAAAGACCCATTGCGCCCATGCATATAGTTTATCTCTACTTGGACTTAATGTAGCTTTCATCTCCATGAGAAAGTTCTCCCACATCTAACCTTGTTGATCTACCTCCTAATATCAATACCACCAATATCAAAACACCCACATTATCACCCTTTCCATTCCCATTTTAAATCCCACACCCACGATGAGGATATGTTGATTTTTTAATGACAAGTCTTGATAAAGATCTATAGGATAGTTTAGTACAATTGCTAAGAGGAGGGATGCGAATGATAAGCAAAAGCAAGGTGACTCTGTTGTACAGATATAGTAGATTCTTTAGTAAACCTTGCAAAAGAGATTAAACCCATGAGATTGGTGTAGCCAATCTCTAATATCTAGAAAGACATTCAACTACTGAAAGAATTTGGAATGCTTCCTTTTAAAGGATGTTAGAGATGATGAAGACCTATAGCTTTCTTGAGCAACAAAATTATATTAGCCCCCATCAACTGGTTTTGTGCAAATCTAATCCCCCATCAACTGGTTTTGTGCAAGTCCAATCCATTGAAGGCATGTGCAATTGGCTAAAAAAATTGGAATGACACCTAGGAGTAGGTTAGTGCTAAGGTCTAATACCCTCAACACATTGAGCTCTCTAAGTTGTTGTGGAATCCTTCATATGAAAGAGTTTATAGAGAGAATCAAGTTGTGCATTAAAGAAAAACCTCATAAAGATAGAGAAATCATACCTTCCAATTGTAACTAATGGAGGATTATCATAATAGCTCTCTTACTGAATTTTTTGCACCAAATACCTTTCCTCAGATAGATATTCTTTGAGTTGTTTTTCATGTAAGTGGACAAGGAGATGTTTGTGTCAATCATACTGTTGTATCTTGAGGATAATAGAACTTCAACATTCCTTTAATCAATACCATTAGTATCATCCACCATTATGGTTGTTGCTTCTTCTCCTCTACCATTCAGATTTCCAAGGACAAAAAGCCAATTACAAAAAGTCTGCAACTTAATCAAGTTTGACCGGATCTTTCAAAATTGGCAAAATCTTTTTTCTGTTATTAGTCTTCTCCTTCTAAAAACAACACTACCTGGGAATATCTATCGGGATGCCTATTGCACATTTTTGTGCGATTGCTAGTAAGTATTTGATGGCTGATTGACAGAAATTACTGATCTACAAATAGGTACTTAATGTCATTTATGACAAATGACGGACACGACGAGGACAAATTTTCCATAGTGAATAGAGCCATTTGCCTCCGTTATCGCTAAATTTTACGTAGTCCGTAGAAGCAGATTGCCTCCAAATGCTAGGGAAAGGCTTAAACAGTCGGTGAGTTGTTAGTCCCAGCTGACATTGCATGTGGAGCCCACACTACAGTCAAACTCTTTTCCGTTTTCGTTTCTGTTTCTGTTTCCGTTTCCCTCAATTGGCATTCATTATTCGCATGCCACGCATGTCATATCAGAATCCGACATGGGTCGCGTGATGGGATGGAGAAAAAGTACAGCTATGTTTAATGGATGCTACGTGCAGTCTACAACGGAGTTTAAATGATTTTAAATTTATTTCGCTACGTACAGTCTACCACTATTCACGAAGTTCAAATGTTTTTAAATTTATTCCGGTGGCGTCAATTCGTTTAATAATTTTTAATTTATTAGGGTAGTCCAATTTTTTTAAAGTAATAGTTTTGCTGCAATATTGTTTTGGATTAAAAAAATAGTTTTGGTGCACTGATAATCCAAAACAATAGTTTTACTGTATTAATAAAATATTTTATATTTTTAAATATTTTACTAGTCCAACTAAGTTATTGCTTTTAATATGGACTTTTAAAAAAATGGTACAAACATTAAGAGTTTAATGTTTTGGATTTTTTTTCAATTTTTTATAATAGAAATTAGAAGGTTTTTTAAAACCATTGACTAAACGCTTTTTATTGGAAGAATTTTAGAGTTTTCAATTTGTAAAAATTAAGAAATTATTTTATCCAATCAAATATCAATATAATAAAAATTTTGAGCCATTTCTAATGCTAGGATGTTGTGTAGTTTTAACATGATTTTGAAATGAAAACAGTCTTTAATAGTTTGTTTTGGATATTTGTGTGGTGTAATAATATGTGATGGAAGAAAGATTTATTAAACCTAATAGTATAGCTTCATTCTTATTGTTGAAAATAAGACTTTGTAGGTAACTTAATTTAATTTTAGGTTAGAGTTTATCTTGCCATGTGATTGTTTATTTATACAACCTTCTATAATATGTGCTTATGTTTTCTATAAATTACAATGACTCACTTTATTATTGCATATGCATAAATAAAATAATCTAAATATAAACTAGTATAGATATAAAAACACATGAAGATATGTATACTAATTTATCTACAGTTTTAACAAATTATTTACTTCATATTTTAAATACATCATTATATCAATAACCTCAAAGTTTTATAATTGAACAATTTTAATAAATTATTTACTGCTTCACTATATCAATAGTGCCAAAGTTTTATTGTCTACAATTTTAATAAATTACTTAATCCATATTTTAACTAAATAACTATTATTATTTGTTGTGGAAATAGATTATTTCAATAGTTTTATATCTTATGTTTATTTCCTATACTGCATAGCTTTTCTAATTACTTTATTTAACTTATTAAGTATATAGCTATTTTTAAAATAAGAGATTTCTCTAAACAATTACAAAAGGAAACCAGAATGACAAGAATACAATATAATAATATGTAGTTGATTTTTCTATATAAATATTTAATATTAAAATCTATTTTAAGTAGGAAAAATATATAAATAGATAAGTAAATAGATGAAAAAAGACAGATATTTTTATTTACATAAGAGTTGTTTTATTTTACTTTAAAACTATTTTATTCACTAGACACATACTATTTCTTTTGTAATATCCTAACTTTAAATCTTACTTTTGAAAAGCTCTTTCAATATTTAATATATATTTTAAAATTTTGATGACTGTAATATATAAAAATTTAATATTAAATTATGTATTCTATAATTCATTATTATGATAATAGTATATTCATTTTATTATATATTTAAATAAATAAATGCTTTAATATTTAACTCAAAGAAAATATTTAACAAGTGCCACGTAGTGGCCAGCTTGTAGTGTTGTTATTATAATATTTGTTTAGTTGTAATTTTTTTTTGTTGATTAGCTATTGGTTGTATATAGTATTTGTTTAGTTGTAATTTTTTTTGTTGATTAGGTATTGGTTGTATAGACAAATTACATTCCAATAATTGAAAATTTAATTTTTGAAGAGTGTTGAAATGTCTTAGGTAAATAAAATTGAAATCTCAAAAACAATCTAATTTGGTAAAAATAAAATAGGACTAAAATATTTCCTAACTATAAAACTAAACTTTTACAAAGTCTATTAAATAACACAAATATTTCCTTAAAATATAATAATACTAATACTTTTATAATTTAAAATGCATTAAAATATTGTAAGTTTGAAGAATAAAATAAAAAATATAATTAAATTCATGATACTATAGATTTTAAAGTTTTGACTAAATAAAATAAATAATTTAATTACATAAAATAAAATCTATAGAACACTAAAAACTAAATTAAAATTATATTACTTTTAACTAATGAAGCAAAAAATTAATCGCCATCCATTTAGGCATGACTTAATTAGTGGGAGACAAATTTTGTGTTCATAATTTGTTTACTTGCCACGTGCAGCCAAAATTCTCTCTGCATTTATAGTTTTTTGTTGCACTCTCCCGACAAACTGACAATCCGCAGAGAAGAGGTCATTTTTTTCAGCTAATGACAATACAGATAAATCATTTCTAAATTATTTTTTGTTAAAAATTTATCATGTTCACATAGGAAAAGTACAAATTTAAATCAAATTTGTTCGAGAAGAAAAATAATCTTGATTGGTTTGCAATCAATAGATTAATAACTAGATAAGTTGAACTCATTGCAATAGTACCAGCCGAAGGCAGGTACTAATAAATTAGTGTAAATTTTAGTTTTTTAAAATATAAACAAACTATTTAACCTATGATTATTATTTGGAGATGTGTTTGCAAGATGATTATTTTAACATTCTTATGATAAATATAAACAACTGTCACTAGTGGCCACTACCTGCCTTGTAGTGTTGTTGCCACCTATCTTGTAGTGTTGTTATTATAGTATTTGTTTAGTTGTAATTTTTTTTTGTTGATTAGCTATTGGTCCTATATAGTATTTGTTTAGTTGTAATTTTTTTGTTGATTAGGTATTGGTTGTATAGACAAATTGCATTCCAATAGTTAAAAAGTTAATTTTTGAAGAGTGTTAAAATGTCTTGGGTAAATAAAATTGAAATCTCAAAAATAATCTAATTTGGTAAAAATAAAATAGGACTAAAATATTTCCTTAACTATAAAACTAAACTTTACAAAACCTATTAAATAACACAAATATTTCCTTAATAATACTAATACTTTTATAATTTAAAATGTATTAAAATATTGTAAGTTTGAAGAATAATTACACAATATAATAACAATAACATATTCATTTTTAGATCACTACAGTATTTTATCTTAGTCACTTAATTTTTTTGTTTAAGTAATAATAGTAAGTACTTTTAAATAACATGATTTTAATTATTTTAATTAATCTAATATTGTGGTTTAGTAATACTTTTTTCTAAAGATAAAGAATTGTTTATCATTTCAAATTTGTAACTATTATATTTGGAGAACTAAATTTATGAGAAAAAATTTATGTGCCCCTGTCCTTCGAGGTATATGGATGGCTACCTCCCCGACCTCTCCTGGTGCAGAAAGATGAGTAGGCCGCTCTGTAGCCCAGTAAGCATCATAGTCTAGTAGGGTCCCTACATTTGTTGGTCCCTGACTCTATCCCCATATGACTGGCTGCAAACCCTCTACCTCAGCCAGGGCTATCTCCACAACTACCTCAGGTCCCTAATCTACCACCTCTCTGCATGTACGACCAAAGACGGCCTCACCGACTGGTCTGCCCTGTGCAATCCCAAATTGTCGCAGCACTCTCTCTAGTAGAAATCTCTCAACGATATAGATCCCCCAGCCAAATAAGTATTGAGCCTATCGTGCATATACTAACTCCTCTACGTCCTCCACCCATGCCTCACAGCTCAGCCATGGTCACCATACGAATCTATCCATCTTATCTATCTGGCGCCTCCAATACACCAGATGCCTCAACTGCATGTAGCTAGGGGCTCCTCCATATATGTGTGCCTAGGGCTACCTAGGTAACCTCTGCTGCAATCCCATTGGCGGCTGGCCTCATCACTATAATGTGCTCAAAAGCCCATACGTGTAGTATAGTGACATCCGCAGACATGCTCGAACCAAATAAATATGCACAATCATGCAAATAATGATACAACTATCTCAAGACGCATGAAGCCCATGTATACCGCGTACCATAAATGAACATACTCTCCATCATTGCACCCCATCCAGTAGGGAAGTCCCAAGCTCATCTGTTTGGCACTAAGAATCTGATCACGGCCACAACCACTCTCTGTAGACAGTCACATAGCTCCCACATTTGTGTCATTGGTATCTCATGCTCCTCATCTCTGATGTCAGGTGTGCCAAATAATCTCATGAACGTGTCTGGCCCATGATCTGGATCATAATCAACCTGATCTCCATGAATCTGAACTCAAAGAATCTGGTAGACGTCCTCCAGGGTCACTGTCGCCTCGCTTGTCAGAAATAAGAATGAACTATGCTCACTGTGCCATCTCTCTACCAAGCATGTCATTAAGGCTATGTGTGTGCGGACTAGCTCTACATGTACCACATGCTCAAATCTGATGATCTCTAGAAACAACAACTCATTTGCATCTAACTGAGGGATTCATCGTAGATCGGAAGGGTGTGGCTCCCGTGATAACAATGGTTGTAATGCCTCCTGCAAAATAATACAAAGGTCATTCATCAATTTCTTTCCCAAAATCTACCAAAATCCTAATATACTAACCTAGTTTGACCAATTGCGACTTAAATTTCCAAAGGCGATTCTTTCCCCTTTTCCATATACGACTAGCCAGGCCAATTGCAATGTGCCTTTTGCCATATGCGACTTGAAAATTCAAAGGTGACTCACTACTATTTGTATGCGCCTATATTTGCCAAATGTGATGCAAACTATGCCATAAGCGACTTGAAACTACCATATGCATGTTAACCCTAAATCTAGTTTGCACTTACATCCAAATGCGCATCCTCATTTCCAAAGGCGACCTGCTCTAATCCATATGCGACCTAAAACTCCAAAGGCGATGCACTTTTAACCAACTACAACTAGTTTTCCCAAATGCAACATAGCCCTAACCTAAGCCCACCCCGTCTACCATATGTGCATAAATTTCTCAATTGCAACCAACCCGTGCTCAACTACGACTAGTTAAACCAAATGTGATGCACTATCTACCATATGTGCTTGCAGAGTGCTAGTTCTCATCTCATCGCGCGTGCAAATTTAATGCATTTTTGGCAAAATTACATGACATTTTTGGCTAAATTACATGACACAAATGGAAAAATTTTGTCAATTACCGGTGTGCTTGCTCCTGCTGGTCACCTGAACGTCCTCACCCACTCGGCCTGATGATGATGGCGTGGAATTGGCATCTTCAAAGCTCCAAATAGCACTCTCACTCCCAAAACACTCAACAAAGCAAATGGCACAAATGAATAGATTTTGAACTAAGAGGTGGTCTTTATAGGCCTTTCAACCTAGGGTTTTCTTATCTTTCTGTACCTTGTCCCTCTGCTTCTGTCTCTGTCCAAGCCTCTTCTTGTCATGAGTCAAACCTATCTTTCCTCTGTCGCTCAATTTTCCTCTTGAGGGGGCATCATCCACCAGTTTCATTGGGGCATAGCCTAAGTATTCAACATATCATATCTTCTTTGAAACAAAGCCCCAACGGACATTATCTCAAAGAGGGGCAAAATGTAGACACTCAAAATTGACTCTCGTCGTGTTCATTGCATTTCGTGTCATAATTGCATCTGCTTGTTATATCTTGACGTTCATTCAATTTTTGTCCATCATTGCATTAGTTGTCACATCGTCGCATTTGTTTGTACTACCTTGTCTAGCACTCTTATTTTGCACACTTCCCTTTTCTTCAAGGTCGTAATTAATTAGTTAAATAATTTTATTTAATTAATTCCTCTTGTGCTCTAATGTTCTTCTACGAAATTAATTAAATAACCTTATGTTATTTAATTATCCCAATTTCATCCTATTGAATAAATAGAACCTAATGTTTTATTTATCCCTTTCTCACCATATGAATTAAATAAATTTTAATTTATTTAATTCCCCCCATCCATTTTCTTCTAATAAATAAATAACTATCAATATTTAATTTATTTATTATTCAAAAATAAATAAATTAAATATTGGTGGGTATTTATTTATTTTGCTCACCTTCTATTCTTGCTCTCCGCTCCCACTTCACTTCTAAATGGAAGTTGTCTTCCACTTCCTCATTTGTCTCTATGTGCACATGACTTCTATTTGGCAACAAATTAAAAATCAAAATTAAATTAAAAATGAATGGGAGTTAACTCCACCATTTATGGAAATTTCTAAATTCTTTGCACTCATGTGGAGACATGTGTTGCGTGCACATTCATCCTCCCTTCACAACTCCTCTCGACTGTTAATCTCATAGTTAGATCTCCACCGTCTGTTTCATCCTCTCTCTTGCTATAAATACCTCCTTTTGGTGCCATTTTCACTTCTTCTACTCTATGTAATCTGCTTTCCTTTGCTCTGCATTATTCATAGTCCTTTATCATGTCTTAGCCATTTTACTTAGCTTTTCCACACTCTTGCCATTTGCATGTCACTTTGCTTATTAACCATGGCAACTCTTATCAAATTATGGATGCATATTCTGAAGAAACAATCCACATGCAACACAAGGATCACACTATCTATGGGCTCTTGCTTTGTTTATTTGCATTTCATTTGCTTTCTTAGATTAGATTCATCCTCTCTCTTGCTATAAATAACTCCTTTTGGTGCCGTTTTCACTTCTTCTACTCTATGTAATCTGCTTTCCTTTGCTCTGCATTATTCATAGTCCTTTATCATGTCTTAGCCATTTTACTTAGCTTTTCCACACTCTTGCCATTTGCATGTCACTTTGCTTATCAACCATGGCAACTCTTATCAAATTATGGATGCGTATTCCGAACAAACAATCCACATGCAACACAAGGATCACACTATCTAAGGGCTCTTGCTTTGTTTATTTGCATTTCATTTGCTTTCTTAGATTAGATTCTTGATAGTTTGTAGGTTGCATTAGTTTATTAGATAAAACGATGAATTTTCCTGCATACAACTTGCATTTTATATTTTAGAGTATCACTTAGATGAGAATGGTGGTCATATTCTTAATGAGTTGATAAATTTAACTTAGTTGATTGCACAGTGAACATCAAACCTACCCTCTCTATATAGCCAACATCTATTGTGGCCCTTTCTAACATTAACCTTTATGATTTGTATATGGCTAAAGCTCATGTCATTTTAGTATAAATTTGTGTATGATTTCCCCTTGTAATAGGTATAACTAGGACCAACTGTTGGTTATTAATGTCCCATGGCACACCCGCATAATTATAAAATTCCATGGTCACACATAATCACAAGTCTGATGGTCAAGTACCTCAATGATATAGTATATTTTTTACAATGCCAAGTGCCCCATTAACCAAGCTAGCATCTACCCATAAATTGCACACCAATATTACATATTCACCACACACATAGTAGGACTACATTGTCTAAATGATTGTCATTGGCATCATGTGATTTAATACACCTAGTATATGCAAACACACTACAAGAAACTAGTGTGGTCAATGACTTTAGCATTCTCTTATTATGGAAGATGACTATATTATTTATTTTAACAAATGCATCAAATATTGAATGCTCCTCAATACTGAGCAATGAGATATTTGTTCAATTTGTGAGTGCTTTTTAGTTATCATATATTGTAGATGCATTCCTTATATTTATTAACATTTATTTAAAATTAACTTTTTCTAGATCATGTCTTAGTTAATGAAAAACTATCTTCAAGGTCACATATGTCAACAGTGTAACCCACAATAGCTTACCATAAGTGTTGTATGTAAACACACAAAGTACAAACATTACATAAAATATGTATGGTCAAATTGCACACTACTCAATGATCTACAAATATAGCGATAAAGTGTTGTCCCACACAATGCAATAAAATGGGGATACTTGCATAAATGGCATGTCACACACAAGTAGTAAGTAGACAAGATTGACAACAAGAATGAAAAACCTTCCACCAAAATATTTTTTGTCATGTGATGGAAACACCTATTTCAAATATTTGTTGATGCCAATAAACAACTTGGGGCTTATGGAACTCATTTAATCTATGAGTACATATTGAATATGCTTCAACTCCTAATGTGTGGCAAATCAATATGCTTCAACTCCTCCTAAGTTGTCTACTTTTATGGCAAATCAAGAAGGTGACAATGCTTATCCCTATCATGATGAATATAATCTCAAACAAGAGCCACACCCACCACCAATCCTAGATTATAAATTCCTTTGGGAAGGGTCAAAGGAAACAGGGAGAGTTCCCCTTATTAGCTGGCAAACATCATGCAAGGAAAAGAATGAGGGTGGTCTTGGGCTCAGGAGACTAAAATTACATAATTGTGCATTGGGAGCTAAGTTAATCTAGAAGATGTATGAGGATCCCTCTTCTCATTGGTGTCGATTACTGTAATGCAAGTATCTTGACAATGTAGACCCCTGTTGAATTCTAACTACTCCAAATCCTCCTAGGGGCTCACACATTTGGAACTTCCTGATTCAGTATTGACCCATTATCATGAATCATCTATCCTAGACCATCAATAATTATTGTTCAGTTTCCTTTTGGAAGGATTCATGGAATGAATTTCCCCCATTGGTAGAAGATCGGAGACTTCATAATATTATGGAGATCCTCACCAATACATGGGGATCATGGGTATTTGATTATCTTATCCCCTTGTGAATGGTTCCCCCATGTGGAGATGGAAAGACCTTGATGTAATTTCGATGCTAGAGAACTAAAAACTCATATTAAAGTAGACCCTTGCCTCAAGACACATCTTTATAAACTAGAAAGAGGATTTGCATTGTCTAGACGGGGGTGAAATCTAGTGCATATGTAGTCAAGCTAGAATGTAAAATTCAAAAAGCTCTTATATCCAGGGTGATTGGTCGTCAGAGCTTTGCTGAAGCCAATGGTGTCTCCCTAAAGCAGGTACATTTTCTTGGATTACCTTGCACAAAAGAATCCTAACAAGGGATTGACTAAAAACCATGTAGGCATTTTGGGTCCCTCTAGATGTATACTCCGCATAAATGAAGAAGAAAGTGTGAATCATCTACTATTGAATTGTGAATTTTCTAGTAAATGTTGGGAATGGTTTCTCAATAGTCTCAAATGGTCTGGTGCTCTGTCTAATGACATTCTGGATCTTTTCAGCAGTTGGCCCAAATTGAGAAACTCTCTTTGGGAAGGAATCTGGACAGCTGATCCATCTTTAATCATATGACACCTATGGAGAGAACGCAACAGTAGAATTTTCAAAGATATAGAACATTTGATTCAAAGTGTTATAAAGAAAATTGAGGAAAGTATTTACAAAATAGTCATGTCCAAAAAAAGTATTTGGGGCAATGCTTTTGACATAACAGTTGCTCTTAAGAGTGAGGACATCAAACATGCAATATCTCTTTTCAAGGATGGTGTTACCCATGATAACATGGAAACTTTCTCCTTCTATGTGGAGCATGTGGCACCTCCTCTCTCTCCCAAGCAAATCGAAAGGATCACCAAATTCATAGCTAGAGTGAGGTTTATATTGCATAAAATCCCCAAGTAACATAATGTCACCCTCATGGCTAATGTATTGTCACCCTTGTGGCCTATGTATTTATCATTTTTATTAATGTCAAAGAGAGTTATCCCCAAGGTAGCATAATTAAAAAAAAAATAGTAATCACTATTCATGGGGATGATGGGACCACATCAAACCCTAGATAGAGAATATGATGGCTTGGTGTAATACCCCCTGAAGGATGGTTTAAAATCAATTTTGATAGAGCATCTAGGGGAAACACTAGCATCTGAAGAGCTCGTTGTATAATTAGGGATCATGAAAGGAAGATGGTTGGAGTAGCCTTGAAAAAACTAGGAACTAACAACAAAGTAGAAGCATAGGCATTTCTCTTAGGCCTTGGATTTGCAAACAATATGGAGTTAAACAAGTGCATATTGAGAATGATTCCATGGTCATTATAACTTATATTAGAAAGAAAGGTTCCCTAAAATAGAAAATAAACAATATTCTAAGGCAATGTTGGCCCTTCCTTGAATCTTTATCAACATTCACAATAAAGCATGTTTTAGGGAGATCAATAGTGATACAAATTCACTAGT
The DNA here is from genome assembly GCA_027924645.1 of Cunninghamia lanceolata. Taxonomy (NCBI): domain Eukaryota; kingdom Viridiplantae; phylum Streptophyta; class Pinopsida; order Cupressales; family Cupressaceae; genus Cunninghamia; species Cunninghamia lanceolata. The sequence continues at coordinate 3,001,943 of BSBN01001333.1, forward strand.
CAACTTGGTAATAGACATGGAAGGAGATTGCATCATGGAAAATTCACCACATATGTGGAAAAAACTAGTTCCAAACATATTTAATATTATATGCCCCTTGCGCAACTTGTGAGGCCCCACCATTAGAAGATGGTGAAGCTATTATAGACACAAGCAAAGCCAATCTAAGGCATCCTTCCATGGTATAATTCTAGGCATATAAATCATGATGTTTAGATATGCAGTCACATCCTACATTCAAATTATAAATTCTTCCAATTCATTCCATTCTTGGTGGCCTTGGAGTAAATACAAGATGAATACAACAGTGATTACATTTTTTGAAGGAGATTACTAATCATAGGTTGAGGAAGGTCTTCAAAGTGAACATGATAATCATGATACATGCTATCAAAATGACCCTCAAAGATGAATTGTTCCTTTCAATGACTCATAAATATAGGGTAAATATTGATGCATCTTCCATGTTTGTTATTGTTTTTGATGTGGGGGAAGCTAAGGAAACTATGTGGGTGGTTTCAAAGTATTTAATTAGGCTTCTCTAGTGACAACGACTATAATCCATCCTAGATGATGTTGTGATAAGCTATGGCTTCCATCCCAACATAGGAGTATGGCCAATGCTTAACGTTGTACCTACAAGACCATGGATACCTTTTATAGATAAGTAAAAACCATATAGAATCTAATATTAATAGTGAATGTAGGAGAAATCTATATATTAAGGGTATTTTTAAATATAAAGACAAAAAATATATTAAAACAACTAATTACAAAGTGAATTTGTCAATCTTAAAAAAATTGTAGTACACCAACTCTAAAAAATTAAGATCAATTTCCTTAAAGATTGTACATGCTCTAGAAGTAATGTTTGTCATTATGTTAAAAAAATTGGACCAACAAGGAAACCAATTAAAAAGTAATGATAAAGTTAGCCATAGGGAAATCAAGAATCCAAAGAGGCTTGTAGTCAAGCATTTAGAAATCACTAAAGTCTCTACTCAAATTCTAAAGAGGACAATGCTAATTATTTTGAGAATGACAAGCTTCATGTCATGCTAATTAAAAGTTGATTTAATATTATTAATTTAAATAATTATTTTGTAACTTAATTGATATGTAAATAATTATGCTAAAGCATTCTACAATAGAACTTTATGTAAAAACCAAAATATAACTACATGAGACTTTAACAATAATTATAATTTTAAAGAATTATTAAAATACAAATAAATGTATATATTAATTATAAATATGAAAAATAATTCAATATAAAAAGACACACTAACAAATTAATTAATTAACTTTATATATATAAAATTTAAAGCAAACTTGAAATTTAAACGTTTCTATTTTTTTTTTTTATGATAGTTGCATATAAATATAAATAAAATAAAATTAAAGCAGTTGCATACATATAAATTAAATTAAATTAAAGAAGGTAAAAAAATTAAAGAAGTTGAAGCTTCTTTAATTTCCATTTAAAGAAAAAAATAACACCAACTTTTCCTTACAATCACATTAAAAATCATAAAAAATGATTTTTAAAATTATTATTTATATATAAAAATAGTATCTTATTTTTTCTATTATAAAAAAAAATATTTTTTAAGTAAATAAAAAAGCCAAATCTAAAAAGTATTATAAAAAAATAAGTTGAACTTCTTTAATTTAATTTAATTTTATAATACTTTCAGATTTTTTTTTTTTTACTTTAAAAAATATTTATTTATAATAGAAAAAAGCAAGATACTATTTCAATATATAAATAATAATAATTTTAAAAATCGTTTTTATGATTTAAATAATGTGATGGTAAAGAAGAGTTTTTTTGTTTTTTTTCCTGTAAAAATTAAAATAATTTTTTAATAATATGATTTTTAATGTGATCAGTAACAAAGATTTGTTTTTGTTTTTTTCCTGTGAAGATTAAAATTGTTTTTTTTAACACAATGATAAAATTAAAAAATCTTTATTTTTTAAAAAGATAAATCTTTAAAAAAATCTTTATTGAAGCAATAGAGTCAAAACTTTAAAGTCTAAAAAAAAATGATGTCATGATTTATATGTAATTTTTTCCAATTTCATAAAAAGGACTTGAAGATTTCCCTTTCTCCTTGCCATTGTTGATTACAAATTGAATAAAGTAAGAGAAATTGACTTACAAAATATAAGGCTTCTGCTTCCTATATATAATGACATTCTCCAGGGATTTTTTGAGAATGGCTCTCATCTGTTCTTTTACTAGGTTACTAATGTTGCCATATAAACTAATTGTTTTTCTCACGAACTTCAATGGTCTTCTACATTTATCTCATAGATCTTGACGACCAACTTATTCCCTTCTCTTTCAATAAACTTTGTGTCAGGACTTGAAACGAATGGGAAGAGGTATCATACCCTCGAAACTCAATCACCTTGAAGGCTTTTTCCTTGGTGTGTTCGTCCTCAATTTTGAATCTGAACACTGGTTTCTGCAGAGAAACACCGTCAGCTACCAGAGAACGACTTGCAATTAGAATTAACAGAAAAAGGAATAGAAAAAAAAGTTCACCTTCATTCTCTGAGAGGCGACGGAGATTTGCAAGACGCTTAAGGGAAGAATGTCTGGCAAATTTTGTGTACAATGTGCATGTAGGGGATTGAAAATAAATAGGCGAAAAGAGGGAACATGCAATGGTCACATGGATAGACATTGCCATTCTAACCGGATGAGCGTAAACATCATACTTTTAGTTTAATCTACATCTGTTATAAATAAACATCAAATAATTCAATGACAAGTTTAAGTGATATATTCTAAATCTTATTCCTGTTAAATATTTCATACGCAGCAAAGGCCTAAAACCAAACAGGGGTTCACTTCCACCATATCCAAATTCCTGCTCTATCTTGGCATCATCAGAAGATCTAGTGGTGCTGAAGCCAGAGTAGGCACTACTGCCTTGATTGAAGCCATCGTAGGTGTAGAAGTTCTTTCCAGCACAGAAGTTGCCTGCACTGCTGAGAATTGCATCAACAAGACAGCAATATGGGAGGGAAGCCCATTTATGAATTGATTGGGCGGCAAATTTTAAAATATTTGAATCTGGGCGGCAAAATGTCCCACGTTTTGTCTCCATGATCTAATATTTTAGGAGGTGTAAGGGATACGCTACAAGAATTGAAGTGAACATGAATTGAAGGAGAGTTAAAAATAAAATTAAGAACGTCTTTTTTTCAACGGGCGATATTTTAATTACGCCGAACTGGAACGAAAACTTTACCGCGAGTAGAACATTTTCCTTAACTGCTATTACTTGCGTGGAGCTTCCAAAGCGAAAACAAATCCATTTCATCTAAAAAGGAAATGATTCTCCACCCAATATTTAGTCACGGAAAAGTCTTTGTCGGCGGAACGAAAACCAGTCAGTATAAACCCATTTTTCATTTTATCTAGTCACCAATGAAACCCTCCGGGAGGAAACGGATTTGAAAAGTTTGCAATCTGTGCGCCTGCTTCATTTTCCTTTTTCTGTTACACAAATGCTTAAATCTCCATCAATTCTTGCAAAATATTTATTTCTCGTTTCCATTTCGCCGATTTCCCACATAAAGTAGAATAGGAAATTGAAATTTATAAATGAAACCCGGCATATCATTTCCACTCTTTCTTAATATTTTCCCGCTTGTTATTAATGAATTATCAATCTATTTTAGAAAAACGAAAAATAAAGGCTATTCACTTTATGCCCCCAAACTGCCCTCCACTCCTGATATGAGACAAAATGCTGGTAATAATCAAGCACTTTTGTACGTTGGCACATGGGCTCGCTTAAATATTTAATCATACAACTTTTTAAGTCCACTTTAAAAGCTTATAAAACACATAATATAATATTCAAACATTCTATAGCCATTCTACCATTTTTAAGCTTAATTATTACTTCTTGTTATGTGCATAGTGTCTTCCAACACTATGTCCCTGCCATGCCATGTCTTTCATGTGTTTCATCGACTTATTTGTTCATTGCTCCATGTCATCGGCTATTCTTAAATATCATCCATTTTAACAGTCAAAGGTCAATTTTGGCTAGTAAAAATAGGACACATATTTACCACTTTTTTATTGTGAATGAGATGTAAAATTGCTATTGACTGTTTGACCATTGAAGTGGATGACATTTGTATGTGCAATCAAATGGCCAAACGACCTTAACAATGAACTCTTTTTCTGTTTCTCTGTTTGATGGTCTTAGGTTAACTCCTCCGTAGACTGATGAAGCCGGTCACTTTTTAATGTGTAAAGATAACTTAAGTGCCCTATTACCTTCTATGGTCAGCGAACTACATTTAAAACAAAAAGGGCATTAATGAAATTTGCCCACTAGATTGCCAACAAATGAATGTTCACCATGTGTTTCGTTGCCTCCTGCCAAGGTTTAAGAAGTGTTTTTGGCTGCGTTCATGACTACAACCTTTTCATATGTCGACTAGACTTTCAATTATTTAGATGATTAACCAAAGCATTGAGTAGAGTCACCAGGGAGGTGTTGGAGCTTTATAAGAACATGCAAGAACTCATAACAAATATGCAGGGACCCTATAAGAATACAAGGATATGCAAGCGACAAGAGCTTCTTTAAGAGGGGAGATACTTCATTAAATCCCAGAGACAAGGGAAAAAATTCAACCAAAGAATGCATTTCATTAAAGATCAAACACATTACACTTGGTTCCTATAAAGTTTCAAAGGGTCATACCATCAACAAAGAGCTAGGTAACATATGAACCAATCACAAAAGTCTTTTAAAAAATAAAAGCAATCCAGGATTAACACTTGTATGATAAAACAGATAAGGAATTACATGAATGTTCAATGCAAGCTAAGCTTCTAACAACAAGAATAATCATCAATAATTTGAATGAAACCCCAATGTCAAAACTAAGAAATGTCTCTCCAAACTAATTAGCTCCTTCTCCATTCCTAAGAACTCATCATGTCTATACTCAATTAAGCGAACTTGAATTTTGAAACATCAAAGGTTTTGTATATATGTTGCACACAAGAAAATCAAGGTGCAATGTTACATTCTAAGGTTCATTGAGGTCTACTCAATGAAGTTAGAGAACTCGATGGCACAAAGATTTAGTCAAAATTGAAGAAAGCATAACCACTACATAAATCTTACATAGACAAAGGTCTTGTATTTAAAACACCCCATAATAAATCCAAGGGAGGCTTAAAAGATTGTAACAAGGCACAACTATAGAGAAAAGAGCAATCTAGGGGTATCTAGTCATCACTAAAGAACACCTTATAATCATCAAGGTTGATCTCACAAGAAGATTAAAAATTGCCAAAGTAGGGAGTTGAACCTCAAACTTGGATCATACCAATTAGTCATCACTATAGACACCTAAAATATATCTATTTACCATTGCCCTTAACATCATGTTGACATTCATCACCATACCAACATTGTCCTAATAAACCCATTCCATACTAAATAAGTATATTATTTAATTAATTTATTTCATCAATAATTAATTAAATAATTATAATTATCACCCTGGATGCCTTGTGGTTGTTGAACAAGTTTTGATTGCCACACTGTCCACCATGATCTGCATTTTATGTGACTCAAATTCAGTCATACAGATAAAAAAGTGGGTGTTTTTTGAATAAGGAAGATTATAAATGAATGGTTGGCTTTGATCATGGTATATCTTTAAGTAATAACTTTTAGAAATATTTGATCTAGATGTCACCCCTTTTAAAATTTGATAAAGTGGGTCAAGGTCACTAATGCAAAAAGGTCCTCCATCTTGCTCAACCACTCACATAGTCCACAAATTTTACAACTAACAACATCCACTCGTACACAAATACCAAGATTGCAAACAGCTACACTAATAACCCAAATCCTACATAACCAATGCAAATACAATTTGGCTCACCATTTTTATTCAAATAGAAAAAACAAATTACAATAGGGCCCTCAATAGCCTCTCTCAACTCAATCCTTCAAATCTATAGGTCTTCTTTTCCTATACTCTGTCAGGTACTCCTCTCTGACCCTCACACTCTCACAATATTACTCTACTTCACAAGCCCTCTAATGGGTTGAGATCTTCCTCCAATCTCCTTCTGGAAAATCTACCTCCTTTGTGCAAAAATATTGCTTTTAAATAACATTCTATCTGCAATCTTTAGCTTTTCATTTCCACCATGTTTTGGCACGCCTTCTCCTTTGAAAATGTGTTATTTGTGGAGTCTCAAAAGAGGCATTTGATCTTCTCTATCTGGCACCTTGGTATTTTTTCATACTTTATTATTCTAGAATCTTTTATTTGTTAAATAGATGTAATTTCTAAGTCAAGAACTCATTTCCTCTTGTTTTGGCCTCTAAAGAGGCATTGAAAAACTTGAGTAATAGTGATGGAATCTTTTCTAAATGTGGTTGTACACCCCAAATGCAGATCACACAATGAAAAACCTTAAATCCACACCTAATATGACCTCCAATTAAGCAAGGAAATCAATAATAAATGCATGAAATAAACACATATTACCCATGAACTCTCGTTGCACCAAAATGGCAAATTTGCTCAAAGCGATATGATTGTGGTTGCTCGACTTGTCAGCATGACATTGCTCAGAGATTGATAGTTGATGGAAATGCCTCCTAATTAGTTCAATTTATAGACCATCAAGACTTGGAGTATCGACGGTGAGGATTTGATGAGAAATGAGTGACTTATATTGAGTTGGTTGAGAAGTTAGATGATCTATGGTGGAGGATTAAAAGAATTATTATTTGATTTTATTGATTTTATGGAGATGGTTATAAATTACTTAGGGTGAAAATAAAAGAATTTTATATTATCTTTTATTTCATTTATGAGAGAAAAAGAAGGATTTAATTAATAAAAATTAATTAAATCATGTTCATGAGGGGACATGGATTATTATGACTAGGAAATGGGTTAGGACTTAGGGAAAATGATTAGGATTAGGGAGAAATATGGATAATAATAAATAATTAGGGATAATGATAGGATCAAGTTGATATAATTAGATAATGGACAAAATCAGGACTATAAAAGGATAATTAATCACTATTAGGATAATTTAGGATGATTTAGGGATAATTAGGATGGTTTAAAGACAAAGTGGTTGATGTAGGGGATCAGGACTTGATTGGGATAAAGTGGTCAATTTTAGGTGTCTACATTTTGCTCCTCTTTGAGATGATGTTTGCAAGAAGCAATGTCATTTCAAGGAAGAAGAAAATATAGATGGTGGAAAAAGGATGGGATGATACCCCTCAAGAGGATAGGAAAGTATGAAGGACATGGTTAGGCTCTTGAAATAGATAGAAAGGGAAGATGAGGCTAAGGGATAGGCTAAAAATGATGGAAAAAAGGATTGTCATGCTAAGTAGGTATAAGCAACCTGATGTTTGATATAGCACTTGATGTTACGCACCATGATATAAAGATCAAGGTGACAATGTGTCAAATGCATAAAGGATTAAAGTCACAAGAAAGCATATGTTGATGGCACCATGATATGAAAGACCATGATGACATTGTGCCAGGTATGTTGCAAGGACTGATACAGATGTAAGACAAAACGATAACACACACACAAGAAAAGTAAGAAAGCATGCATAATACAATTCAAAGACAAATACAAATATGATGTTGGCCCTAGTCAAGATTAAAACAAATTATTGGATTGATGATGATGATGATGATGATGATGATAACGTTGTTGCTATGGGAATGATATAGGCTGAGAACAACATGAGGATTAGGGATGATACATCCCGATGATGATGATTGATTGATTTGGATGAAGTCAATTAAGATTGGAAGCAAAGCCGAGGACAAGATCAATGGATTTTTTTGGATAGTAGGATAGATTGCTCCGCAAGATTTGTATGGATTAGGATTGCTTACGTGATGGATTAACTGCTTTAGGATCAAGATTGAGATTATTGAAGTGGAGTGCTTGGTATGAGGCTTTGCTTGGATTGCTTTGGATGATTGCAATGGATTACTATGGTTTGACAATGCATTATATTACTTTAGATGGGATTACGCTAGATTAGGATTAAATTACATCTGGATAGGATTGTGGTCTCCATATGATAACTAGTGACAAGGGAGCACCAAGTGTAGAAACAAGGATGGGAAAGTTGATTGATTGAGGCTGACGAGCTTATGGGATTGGATGATGGTTTAAAAGATAATGAATGGAATGGAGGATCGCTGATAGATGAATGGGTGACGTTATTAGCGATAGGAGATGGATAGGCAAGTCAAATGGAAGGATGTAGGATGTAACCTCCAAGGAGTATGTCGCAAATGAATAACATGCCCCTACTTTGTAAATTTTGTTTAGGATTTTGGACTAAAGGATATAGTAAATTGCATAGGCTATAATAAGAGGGTTGGAGAATATGTTGCAAAAAGGATTGGTTATGTCAAGTGTTTATAAGAGCATGTATCAAAATCATGCCTCAGTCCTAATCAAGATCAAAGCTATTATCAAGATCCAATTTGATTACAAAGGATGACGAAGGGGAATGAGAGCAAGGAAATATGGATACGATTGGTTAGGATGATAGGTAAGGGATATGCTCGTATGAGATAGATGAGATGACCTACCCTTAAGTACAATTGTCATCGACAATCAATTTACACATGACACCCGCAAATGGGTTTTCATCATGGTACTTATCCAAGGCACCATGGAAATGGTTTTCACCATTGGAAAAATGATTTCTCTTTACTATTTTGATTTAAATTGATTTTTTTTTTAATTTTTAATTTTTGCTATGCTTATTGGATAACACTGATAACTGATACTTAAAGGATCTTCAATATCTCTGTCTATTTGATATGGTCAATGTAGATGCAACTATCATAACATGCCAATAATGTCCTACTTGAAGTAGTTGTTTTGTGAGGATTAAAGTGCTCATGTACAATCTGTTAATGTTTGTGTGATCTTCGTCGATAACTAAGTTGGCCTTGTCCAAATGATTACATTTCGATAGGGAACCATCATAGCCCTTATAGTAAAGTGTTTCTACCACAACATAATGAATTTGAGAGTTGGCTTTTTTGGATTTGAGATGTGATTTTGTATGATATGTGGGGGATATTGGATGCAAGCTTAGGTGATTGTGACATATTTGATTTGGAGGGATATGTTGGAGATGTAAATGGGTTTGACAAATTTTTGACTCACCAAATTTGCACTGGTGGATTATGGAATTTCGATTTGAAATTATGAAGTGGAGATGTGGAACTAGGATGGCAATTAGGACTAATGCTCTTGTATAAATTATAAGGTGGTGGGCACCTATTATATGCAAGCCATGTGTTTTGATTTTATAGCTTTGATAGCTCATAGTATTTGGAAGATTTACTTTATTTTGCCTACTTGGTCCATTTTGTTTTGGGGCCCATATTTCTTTTATATGCTTGCCTTGATTTTTGACTTCATATGCATTTGGCATTTGATTTGAAGATTTTAATTTGTATGCTCTAAGATTTTGTTGGTCCTGATCGATGAGTGGAAGAAGTGGAAGACCAGTGATGTTGGAAGTAGAAGTGGAAGGATTGTCAAGATTATTGATAGCAAGTTTAGTGCAAGGGCTACAAATGGTCCCTATCTCTATGCTCTCATTGGATGAGGTTTTCTTAGAGATCTTGGAAGTATCATTAACACCATTAAATTTTTGAGATAATTTTGTGCCAATACTTTGACTATGTCTGATGTGAATTGGGATAGGTTATAGGATTCCTTGTTCATAAAGGCCCAATCCTCTTCCATGATAATCCATGCTTTGACATATCTTGTTCATGATAGGATATTTGTTGTCTTTGAAATATGATGCAAGGTCCTGGGTATTTTACTAAGAGTAGTCAGAATTTGCTATTGTCTCTTTTGTGAGCAAAATTTGTCTTGATAAAGATAGTAGATCCTATTTGATGGGATTCCAATACTAGATCTCATCATGTAGACTCTTTGTACCTCAACCATTGTGTATACTTGTAGTTTTGTATAGTTGTAGTTTCATGATCATTTTTGTGATTATCATTCCTTGATCATTTGAATGCTCAACGATATCCATTATGACTTGTGTTTCTTCATGCTTGATGCAAGCAGGATCTTGATTGCAACTATGCCCATTGGGATCCATTGTGATATGATCCAAGTGACTTGTTTGATTGTCTATGTTCCCTTGGGTACCAAGTGTCTCATCATAGAATATGGATGTTGTAGTTGGATATTTGATAGAACTATTTGGATATGTGATAGGATTATTTTGACCATGATGATCATGATTATCATAAATTTCAAGGAGAGAATCAACATGGATTTTATGATCTTGGATGTTATCAAGTTCAAGGATAGGATCAACATGGCTTTTATGATCATGGATGTCATAAAATTAAAGAAGAGGATGAATTTGGTTTTCTAGATCATAGCTAGGATCATGATCATAAATGGGAGTGGTATGGCTGGTTTGATTTGGAATAACTTGGATAACTTGATCTTGATTAGCTTGAATAACTTGATCTTTATTAGCTTGAGTACATGTTTGATCTTGCTTTAGATTTGATTCTTGACATAGCTCTTGAGTTTGGACAAACATAAAGGTTTCTTCGATAGGCTTGATATGATTTGGGTCATCGACACCATGGCTGCATAATGGATTATAACTTAGGTTTATGGTAAGGGACACTTGAATAGGCTCGATAGGTAATGATAATGGTTCATTATAAGCATGAGACTCTTGCATAAATTGGATGGACATATGATTGCATAATGGTGTTGGATAGATAGGCATGACACTAGAAGGCTCTTGTTCACACTTAAAAGACTGAAGATTGACAAAATATTCACATGATAGCACTTGCTCATGTGAATGGGTATTGTTAGGATTAAGGTGCCATCAACCTTATAAATCCTATGTAATTAATTACTCCCAATATTGTTTGTAAATCACACATAAGGGATGAAAGGTTTCACTAGTAGCGGTCTTGTTTTAGCTACATGTTTATATCGGGTCATTGACGCTAATTCATCTATGATGAGGGGTTACAGGGGGGTTCCCCCCTATGAGGGTTCTGAGGGGATCATCCCCTAGTGGGGGGTCTAGGGGCTACACGCCCTAGTGTGGGTTTGGGTAAGGCCCTCGAAACCACATTTTATTTATGTTTTATCATTGTAAATTTGGACCACTCATCATTAGGTCACAGATCCGATGGTCGATATTATGTCAGTTTTCTTGCCCTATAAGGCAACCCCCTTTTATAAGGATATTAGTACTATGTTTTTAGTAGAGTTGAGAGTAACAGGTGGTGCTGGATTGAAGACTGAAGAAGAAGAGGAAGTACATGTATTGTAATCTCATATTTGAAGATAATACAACTTGGAGCCTCTTTTCTTGGTGGAGTTTTTTACCTGAAAGGGTTTTCTCCACATTACATACTATGTTATGTGTTCAATTCTTAATGCATGTTATTTATGTGTAGTGAGTTTTATTTGTGTTGCAATCTCTATTGATTCTACATTATTTAGAGGAAATTAATAAGGTTTGAATCAGATTTCCGTTGTGTGGTTTGCGCCTTCATTTCTAACAGGTATGTTATTTGGCTTTAGAACACATGGTGTTATTTGTTGGATACGCATTCTACTAGGAGACTCTTGGATAATCTTGGCATAGGTATGCTTATTGACTTGGGGTTTTCTAGTTTCATATTCTTCCTTTGCTAATAGTCCTCGAAGGAAATTTGGAAAGAAGGATTTGGATGTAGTGGACTTGGATAGTAAATTCATGTCTTGGATAGATGGATGGTTGGTTTGATGAGATGAGCTAGAGTGTAAAGATGTGGATGAAAGATTTCCATAGGATGACATGGAAGATATAGAGTATGGAAATGAGGTTGGATTTGGAAACATTGATCAAGGACATAAGGACCTTTTTCTAATAAACTAGTGCTTCCCTTGTTGATTGTATCATAAGGATGGTCACAAAACAAATGTTTAGGATTGTCATGATAATTAGTCTTAGGACAATCACTAGATAAAAGTTTGGTAGTGGTATAGTAGCTAGCATTGACAGGATTTTGAATGCAAGGCTCTTTTGTGAGTGCAACAAACTTGTGATCAATCATCTCATCATCAATGCTATTATTATCAAGATATTCATCATGATCCACAAGACTATCATCATCAACAACAACAAGTTGAGGGCCACCTTTGATTGTGATTTTAGGCTTGACATTGGCTTTATTGATAGCTATAAGACTAGGAGTTTTGATTTGCATGATAAAGTTTTCAAATCAAAGATCCCTATTATGTATGATGAAGGCTAGCAAAGGTATTTTGGATGCAACTAGAAGCTAGGATGCAAATTTGGACTTGGTAGACTTAGTATAAGATTAAGATGGACTCTGAACAAGATGGATATAAATGGTGACTTGGATAAAGAGGCTTGGGAAGATGTCAACTTTGGTGAAAAAGAGGATTCAATCATGGTCTACGCAAAGTTGGTTGATTAGATTAGACTACAAACTTTTGATTTGGATGTGTACAAGGATTTGTTTCTAAGAATTTGACTAAAAGTGAGTTGCAAAAGATTTGGACAAACAAAAAGACATGATGGTTGACTAATGTTTTAAGGTGACAAAGGCTTATTGGCTTCCACTGGTTTCACACCAAACACTTGATCACAAACCTAAAATTAATAAAGTAGGTGTGACATATCTTGTGGATCTCACGAAATGGTTGTGGGTCAACCCCAACTCAAAATAAAGAAGAGATTCCCACCCCCATTAATACCATAATGCTTTAGCTTGGATAGATAGGGAATATATGGTCCTAAACCACCATATACCCCTTAGACTTTTGTCTTGTGTAAAGTAGCTCCCCTATCTCAAGTATAATGGTATGTGTGAGCGTCTTCCCTCCTATTGCAATAGTGTACCACAAGATATGATGACCGATGGTCTTAATCTAGGTTTGACAAGGCATCTAAAGAGTCCCCTATTTACATGTTACCAAATTGTGCTTGTAGCCCAATTAGGTTGGGCCTTAACAATAGTTGTTAAAAAGGGGTAAGAATAAACTCTCATACTTAGGGTCATTTGGTCAACATCTACTATCTTGGAGAAGAATTGTTACATGATCACATTTTTAGGATCATGTAGCAGCTCAAATTGAGCTGTTACACCATCTAGATAAGTGAAAATGCCTCAACAAGTCAAGAGACATTCATGGGATGACAAGTGATTGAAGTTAAACTAATCTTTATAGTTCATGTTTCAAATATGTTATTGTAGTTCATTCAGTGCAATTCAGTGCACTTTAGAAAAAGGTACTTATAACTTGTCATTTCTTCATGATTATAAACATATGTTTCAAATAATGTTCAGTTCATGTTATGTAATTGATTCACAAAAGAAGTTACACATAAGTCATTACATAAGATGAAACAACTGATAAATTCAAAAGACAAATGTTTATATAGTCCCACACAAGTTGTGGGAGTAATTGTATCTAATAAAGATATAAAAGAGCAAGTACAGAACATGAAAAGAAGATATATAGAAATAAGGATGGGACCCGTCATTGACCCGTCATTTCCTAGATGAATGATGAATCCCGTTGTTGGAGGTTGCACCAGCATCTCAAGTTGCCCAATTGCAGCTCCAGGAGAGAACCTGCAAGGGGAGGAGGAAAATTGATGTTAGAGCTCGAGGTACAATCCTTAATCCTATATACATCTAGTCAAGACTACTTGATATTCTACATCTGAGTAGTAAAACACAATGAATGAGCTGAACAACAAATGTAGATATTAAATCATAAGATGAGTCAGAAAAGAGAAGCATCAGATCATACAAATCAAGAGAGAGGTTTTGGCCTCTATGTTTTTATCTAACATATTTGTTGACTATGCCAGTACAAGTCAAGTGTGATAAGATATGAAAATTACAGCATGTGGAGGAAATGTGGCTCCCACAAGGGTTGAGCCTAGCATGCTATCCTCCTCTTAGTAGTTGAGAGGGTACATGGTCCAGACAGTCAAGGACAACAATTAATTTGTTGACTAATGAAGAAGCAATCATCATGTATTTAAGAAGCAGTCCATATCTCAAAAGAACATCATAAGCATGTGCATAGAAAGATGTGAGAACATAAAGCATGAGCAAGTGATGAAGGGTTTCAAGGAGGCATATTAATTGCTCAAGCACCACCTGATTTTTGTGAGTACAAAGTTCATTGATGCAACAAAGATATGGTTCATGACATGAATGCACAACCCAGTCATAAGCATGGAAAGTATCATGGGCAACAAGTCATTCAAATAGCACTTAATATAGCATAGGCAAGACATCAAGACATAGTCTTATCATGCATAGTAAGAGAAGTATAAAGAGTTTCACAAGTTTAGGCCTGATTGGCATAGGAATAGTCTTGTTTTTGCTCCATTCTGTACAAATAAATCCTATCCCATTTTGATATATGTCAAATAAGGGCCAAAAGGGTATCGAAAATAGTTTTTACATTCCCTTTAGCAGGTACTTGAAGGAAATTATGACCAAAAAGGTCTGATTTGCTACACCTCAAGGAACAATCTCCTGAAGGAAGTAGCCATAATGAATAAAGGAAGATAAAAGGTAGCAGTCATAATGCACCAACTGGGACAATCACATAATGAAAGGCAATAATCATAAAAGTCTTCAATATACTTTGTTAAATGATAAAGTCTAAGTAGACAATCAACAAAAGAGCTTAAGGACAATAGGTTATATAGTTGTAGCAATAGTCTATATGGCTATAACAACAAGTTTCTATGAGTGTAACAACAATATCAAATGAGAGGCATGACAGTACAGTATTGAAGACAATCATAAGCTAACTAGAGCATCCTTTCCAATGTATAGAGGTGCAGTTAATAATGAAAGAAAGATAGTGTTTTAAATATCATAAGCATGAGGAGCAATGGAGCTATCAACGGTCATGATAGACATGTCATTTCTATTCAAACCTTAAAACATTTACCTCTATTATGTAAGAATAGTCATACATGATAAAATTCCAATCAATAGGGTAATCTCTGATGAACAAAAGGCTGAAACACAATGCAAAGATATAAGTAGAGCAATCTTCCTATGACTGTCCTCATGCCTTTTAGTCTCCAACATCTTGTTGACAATGAAGATATAAACAAGGGAGAACAACATCTATGGTGAAAAGGAGCAAGACTACTACTAACAATAATATCAAATGAACTATCACCTCATAAGAAGATTAGGGCTCATTCAGAATACTATCTTAGGATAGCAAGAAGTCGTGGAGAGCAATTTTAGCAATCAAAAGACTTCTATAAGTAGGACAATCAAAGAAGGCCATGTTAAATGATGGTATGAAGAGACTGTGATAGGACAACCATGCTATGACAGCATGTACAAAATTTCAAAGCATATTCAAAGAGGAAGAATGCAACATTTAAGTGTAGAGACTATCCCAGCATAGGGACAGTCAAAATGACTATATAGAAAATCAAACATTTCGGTTGAGCTGAATAGAAGCGAAGGACTGTTACATAGCTAGGTCCAAGCTAAAAGAAATATAGATGACTTGAGATAGCCTATCAGAAAAACTAAAGCAAATGTTGATGATCTAATTCAAGAAATGGAAGCTTTAGATGATAAAATTGCCAGTATTGGTGAACCTTCTTCTATGGAAGCATATTTAAAGAGATATTTGCAGGAAAAAAAAAAGAAAAGCTCCTATCTGAGTTGAACCGATACCAAGGAACAATAGGAGTGTGTCAAAGCAATATATCAAAGAACCAACATGATTTGAAGCAAGCATAATACAAGGACAATGACAAACGATATTGTGATCAGCTTATTGAGTTAAAGCCCACAATAGCTAGTCAAGCAATCAAGATGGGCTGAAGCTGAATATGAATATGAGAATCTTTGGGGAGTAGCAAATGTCAAATTTGCTATGGTAGAAATAGCCCATTTGGATAAGGGAGAAGAAACTAAAGATGTTAGCTTTATAGATCCTCTAAACAAGCAGCGCTGGAAAGTTGTCATGACTAGAACAACAATATTTGTATTTCAGAAACTATCTAGAATAAATGCTATGTTTTACCTCTCTTCTACAATCTTCAAATATGCAAGAATACATCCTAATCTTGCAAATGTTTGTGTGGGAATATGCAAACTTATCAGGATCCATAATAGCATCATTTTTTATGGATAAGCTAGGGAGGAAAATACTGTTACTGTTGAGCCTTTTGGGCATGGGTGTAGCATGGCAGTTCAAGCAGCTGCAGCAAGCCTATTAGGGTTTTCAGAGCCTTTAAAACCTTTTAAAAAAAAGAGTTTATGTTACTGTATAAACTAGGAAGAAAACCTTAGTAGAAAGCATATGAAACCAAGCAAGAGAATGGTCCATTTTTATTATTTCATCCCAAACTAGAGCAAGGAAACAAATAATATACAGAAGCAATGAAGTAAAAGTGTTTTCATCATTTTGTTGCATAAAACATAGTGAAATGAAGCTATGACTTATAGGAGGTAGCAAAACAATAAGACAACCTTGAATCTACAGCAGGAAATCCTCCAGGAGTCTTCAAAACAACTATAGAGTAACAGAGTCCAAACCCTTGCATGGGTAGCATGGTGGCGTGGAGAGGTTGTAGATTGCAAATGGGCTAAGTTAGGGCATCTTTTTGCCTTTTTACTTATCATATGAAAACCCTAAAGTGCTTGACCTCCTTATGGTATATTTATCACTTATTTACTTAAAAAAAACATAACAAATGCCACCGTGGTCCATAACTTTAGGTGACCTCATGAAGACCAAGTTAAAACATGCCAGCTCCTTCATAGTCCTTTGCATGAGTTTCAAGATACAATCAATGTATTTAACAGATATTAAGGTAAAGGCAAATTAACTTACCTTTATATTTGTGATGATAAAAAAAGAAAAATTAGTTATCAAAACACTTATGAAGGTAAAATAATCTATATTACCTTGATATTTGTTGAAATAAACTAATAATAGCCTGAAATCATGCAAGTGAATGAGAAGGAGTTTGTGCAGTCAAGATGAGTCAGTGAACTGGAGTGTTTTCAATGGACTGGAGAAGGGGGATTTTTGACTTTTAGTCAAACTAGAATGCTTTTTAGTGCTTTTTCAGTTGGATTGGTTGAGAGCGACATACTGGAGCTATTTTAGCTCGTTTTGTAGCAGTGGTGGGCCCTCTTTATGGGGATTTTTGTCTTTGCTTGTGAATGATGATTTGGATTATTTTTGGAGTACAGATAGACTGGAGTTAAATTTTCTAGGTCATTGGGAGACATATTTTTTTTTGCATTATAGGAAAAAAGACAGTCTTTTTCCTCAGTTCTTAATTTTTGGCTTTCTCTTGCACATTGCAAAGAAGAAGAGAGTTTTGTAACTCATTTTTGAAAGATTTATATACAACAACATGTTTACAAGTTATACTTTTCAATTGTTTACCTTCTCAGATTTGTGTATATGCCTTCATGAATGATTTTGATGAACTTAGTGTGTTTTAAACATCAAAAACTTTAATTTGTCTCATTCATCACTAGAAGTACACAAAAAGCAATTGATTATCACAGGTCTTAGGTTGTGCTAGTTGTTAGTACTCATTTATGTTTAGGGTTTTAAATTTGAACATTTGTTGATTTTCTCATTCAAATCCTGAATTTTCTTAGGCGTGGGGTCTTGCATTGTTCTTCCTATTCTGGTGATGGTTTTCTGTGGTGGGTTCCTGGTTGTTCAGTTTTATCCTCGTGCTTTAGTGTTCATAGGTTGACCAGCCCCCATGTAGTGTTTTACCACCTTTTCCTGTTGCACTCATGAAAAATGTTAAGTCTTGTATATGCAAACGCAAGTTGCATGTAGGTAGGCTTGTGAAATCTTAATCGGCTTCCATAAAATGTTGAAAATTTGAGTTATATGCATGTTTTAATGTATATCAAGTTGCATATACATTAGTGGAATCTTTCGCAAGACTCCCGGGAATATTCTGCACTTGTATGCATTTTCAATTACATATCGGGTTCAAGGTGGAAGATACATTGAGGGAATATTCTGTAGAAGATCCTATGTTTGTATGTGCAGGAATGAATCTATGTCAATATACATCAGGTCTTATGCAATGAAAAATATACAAGGAGGCCCGATATACATCTGCTACAGTGTAAAGGTTCATCACCAGCATATACAATGAAAAATGTACAAGGGTGAATGTATCTCTAATATACAAGTCAACATGCAGGCATTGAAAGATACAAGGAAAGTATGCATTCATCGAATATTCCGTCATAGATTCTGCAATTGTATAAGGGGGTTTGTATATTTGACATACAAACAAATATACATTTGCTACAGTGTGGTGGAGGTGATACATGTGGTAGGGCCCACGGGTATATGCAAGTGGGTTTGTACATGTTCGACATACAAGAGAAATGTGCATTCATCGCATATTCTAAAAAGATTCCCTGCTTGTATGTTTATGTTTGTATATTCTGCATACAAATAAAATATACATTAAGGAGATACATTCCGGACTCGATGAAGATTTTAGGCTGCTGCATAATTATTTGGGGTTCGTGACTTGTATGAGTGTTTGTATATGTCGATATACAACTCGATGTACAATGATAGGATATAAGCCAGATTCCAGGAAGTGCTCCAATCCAGTAGAAGAAACATTTGGCGTCTGCCTTGTATGTTGTATATGATTTTGGATTTGCATATACAAAAGTGATAAAGGCAAAATGAAGGGAGAAAAGGTTAGCGATGGAAAGTTAGGGTGCCCACGTGGCACGATTTCATTGGCTGCTGCCTCTTCATACATATTTTGGGACCGTTGATCTTGGCTATGGGTTTTCAGATTGACAGTTGGGTTTTGAACCTTCGGCGATGGCCTTTTTCCTTGTGTCTGCAGTCATGTTTCGAGCGGGAAAACTTCAGTGACACGCTGCTGCAGATTTCCACGGTAGATGAGGGTGGTTGAGCCATTTATGGTAGAATTGCAAACAGGCATGGGCTGATGGTTGAATGGCCAAGTACCAGGTTCATGACAGTAATCTTCTAGCAGTGGCACAGGGCTCAAGCTTAGCTGCTCCTCGTCCTTCTCTTGCTTCTTCCTGTTTGGCCCCCGACTGCATTTATTATTTTGAGCGCCATTTCTAGTACTGTGTATCTGACGGGAAATTTTGACCTCGCCATGTAATTAATTTTCATGAAGTACACTTGCTTGTTGTTTTAAGCAAACGGTGCTACGCTTTTGTTGTTGTTGAAAACTGGACAAGTCTAAGTGTTGTAATAAGATACAACTCCATTGCTGACCATATCCGGATGTCTTGTGAGTTTATGAGTCTCATGTTGTATGTTTCATGCATGAATTTACTAGTTTCAGGATTGATTTTATATGAATAATGCTTTATTTGCATGTGTTATGTTATTCTGTCTCTAAACTGAATATGCTCTTCTTCTGAATCTAAACATCTAAGGGGTGTCTGGGATTCTAGAATATAGTTCTACTATGTTGAAAACTTAATCTTTTGCTTCTGCTCAAGGGGTAGATTAAAGTGTTTCAGGTTAAGGGTTGGGAAGATCATATTGCAGTAAGGATATTGTAAGTATAGGTAACTAAATACTCTAATTTGGGAGGTATCTGTAAGGCAGATATCACAAAATCCCTTTGATACCCAGTTTCTGATATATGTTCATGCTGACCATTCACATGTGTATGTCTATTGACTCCGAGCCTTGGATAGGCACCAATCTAGTCTTGCATTGAGGTACACCTCAGGTCCTAGTTTTGCATCCAAATACCAAATCAAACTCAAACTTCATAAACAAACCTTTAGGACTTTAGAAGTAGTTTTAGGATCCAAAATCCTCTATCTACAACTGAATATAGGCCCAAAGCTAGCCCCTTTGCACTTATCTCATAGTTTTGGTCTACATAATAGAGGATTTATTTGCTTTGTGTCAACATCCTAGCTAATAAAGAGATGCACTTCACAGATGTTGAGTAGGGAATACCCCCTTGGTTCTGTACAGCCTAAAGAAGAAGAGGAGATATTTATAGAGTCTATCTCCTATACTGTTGGCCCCTGGCCTAGGAATCTTGTTGATCACTGATGGCTATTTTGTAGGGATTACTGGGAATAAGCATCCAACTGGGAAAATAACCAACATATTTTGGCGACTTCGCTGGGGAGGTGAAGTGAAAGAACTCTGATTTTAAAAGAGAACAATTCCTAGCAATAGGTGGTGACTCTAAACCAATCTCCCAACTGGTAAAGTAAAAATTTGTATGCAGGGGAGAAGATCCCAGTGTAATACTTTGTTTGAAGAGTTACCCACAAAAATGATGTATAGGAAAAAGGGGACTGTTCGAGCCAGTCAAGATGGTTCTCCTAGCCCCAGAAAAGATGAATTTATTTAGGACAATCCAGGATCCTCAGAGCAAACAATGCCTTATTTTTCAAACACTGAGGCTGAAATCCAGAACGTGTATGAAAGACAACAGGGTGCTAGTCTGAGAATAAGGTTAGAAGTTTTTCAAGAACGCCCTTTTTTGGATCCCAGTGATAGATTTGAGGAGACTGAATCCCCAAGGGATGATGATGATGATCAGAATATAATGAAACCATCCTCTTCCATGCTTAGGGAGGAACAGTTAGCTGAAGAAATCAAAAGTTTAAGTGTAGAATTAGAATATCTGCAAGCAGTAAAGATCAGGGATGACATGAGACAGAAAGTGCAAGCCCTAAGAGTTGCTCAGAATGATTAAGTCCCCACCCTTGAAAATGCAAATATGCAAAGAAATCAACATAGAAATGAAGTACAGGATCAGCGCAATGATCAAATACAGAACGTGCATGATGTTAGAGCACCTTTCAATAATGTAAGAAATCAGAATGCAAATAGAAATGCCAATGTTATTCAGCCTGGTAGACAGCCCATACATTTAGATAGATTCAGACAGCTTGTTTTTTATGGCATTCCGGGTTATCCAAACCCTATTGACAAACATGTAAGGATGCAAGTGCCTAAATTCTCAGGAAACAACACTGTGTCAGGTGAAGACCATCTAAAAGCTTTTCAGAATATCATAGACAACTTTGAGGTTGAGCATGAGGATGTTTTCATGAAATCATTTATGCAATCTTTAGTTGATGAAGCCAAGGAATGGTACAAAGGCCTACCTGACAGAAGCATTTCATCATGGGAGGATTTCAGAAGAATTTTCAAAGAACAATATGGTGACAAAACTGATCCTAGTTTCTTCATTGTTGAATTTACTGGCATTACCAAAGGATCAAATGAATAGGTTGCTGATTTCAATGCTAGATTCATGAAGGTATTGAACAAATTGCCACAAAACTTGAGGCCTAATAAACCTATGTGCATAGTGTTGTACATAAATGCTTTTGATGCCAAGACAGCTTATGGATTGAGAGACAAGGGTCCTCACAGCCTCAGAGATGCCTTCAAGATTGCAACAAATATTGAAAATAACAGAAAAGTGTCAGGTAAGTCAAATAGAAGAGATGATGTAAAAATTCTGCAAAATCCAAACAACAAATCTCAAAGTGTTCAAGGCAATGCGTCTACTTCTGAGGATAAAATAGATGAATTGACAACTATTGTCAGGGACCTGAGCTATAGAATGGCTAAAAATGAAAAAGGGGTTGGTCCTGACAGACAGGTTTACCAAAGGAAAGAAAGAAGACCATCATTACATGATATGCCATACAATACCAATTGGCGTGATGGTAAACCCATCCTTCCACACAGCAATATAAATCAAAGAACTCAAAATTCAAAGGAAACACCCGATCCTTTGAAGAAAGCTATAAATATTGTTAATGACACCCCATGGTGTATAATCTGCCAAATGCCTCATTCACAGTCACAATGTATGATTGCTCAGTCTCTATACAACAATGTCGTGGCCTGTGATGAGTGCAATGAGTCGCATTGCATGGAAGATGACAATGTCAATATGTTGTCCACAAACAGAGGGTTTCCTGATGCTGATGCAAGTGCAAATGATGAGATTCAGGTCTGGTAACAATTTCCCTATGATGAAGATGAGGAAGATAGCTACGCTTATGCTCAAGATTCACATAGTTTTCTGAATAACTTGAGGAGGCCTTCTGATGAAGAGATTAGGGCCTTCATAGCTGTAGCAGTAGCTCAAGTCAAAAGCAACTACAACCTAAGAGGTAAAGTTCAGGTAGGCAACTCACACCAACCAGAGAGTACTTCTGCAGGCCAGCCAGTACAAAATAATAAGGGGATTGAAACATATAAGAAGCAATGGAACAATAATAAGCAAGGTTTTAAGCAAAAGACAGGTCATGATCCTCAAGAACTAGAAAGCAGAGTTCCCCAGGCTGAGGATCAAAACAAAAATTTTCAGATCAAGAATGACAGTCAACGAGCCATAAAAGCTAAAGCTAGATCATCTCAGGATGGAAATAAAACCGTGGAGCAAGCTACAACTATCATACAAAATTATGCTCCATTTGATATCACTCAAATCTTATCGCAGATAAAAGTCTCTGTTCCACTTATGGAACTAATGAAAGTGGAAGAATTCAGAAATAGAGCAGTATCCTTAATTTCAGAAGTACCCTGTCAAGCCAAGCAGAATGATGAAACTCAGGCCAAGAAACAAGCTATGTGTATGGATGAAGATGAGATTCCTGAGGTATATCTAGGGATGACCATGACAAAATGCCCTTCACAGGTTGAACCATTTTATGTCTCCCTGGTTATTAATGGAAAAGTGATTAAGAATTGTATGCTTGACTCAGGAGCATCCACAAATATCATGCCTCTGGCTATCATGCAACAAGTTGGGTTGAAAATAGACAAGGCATGTGGGAAATGCTATGCCATGGATGCTAGGGAGGTACCTGTCATTGGAATTATGAAGGATGTGGATTTCAGACTGGCAGCGTATCCAGAAAAAACTTACAAAATGAACATAACAGTTGTTGACATCAAGCCACAGTATGGCATGTTGTTGTCAAAAAGATGCGCAACACTCATTGGTGGAAGTATGCAATTGGACCTGTCATACGCCATGATCCCAATGAATGGCAAGGATGTTAAATTGACTAGAGAAGAAAGATCATTGGAAACAGTTGAGGACCAAGAGTCAGAGGAGCATATATGCTTTGTGGATATTGACTGTGAAAACTTCAGGGTTGTCTCAGATGATAAAGAGGGTATAGAGAGAGACATGTGCATTCAAGAGATTGACCAGTAGGGTCTCTGGACCATGTTTTTTGACATAGCTTATTTGAAAGAAGGCTCTGGTGCTGGAATTGTGTTTCTGTCTCCATCTGGTAAACTTCTGAAATTCTCTTTCTTGTTGAAGTTTGCCAATACAAATAATATTACAGAGTATGAGGCTCTGTTATTAGGATTGAATGTCGCTTTGAGGCATGGAATTAAGATGCTCAAAGTATTTGGTGATTCAGAGTTAATTGTGTCCCAAATTAGAGATAAGTATGCATCAAAAAATAAAAGGTTAAAGCAATCTAAGCATGCTGTTTGGGATACAATTGAATTATTTGATGCATTTTCAATAAGCTGGGTAGAGAGGTCAAAAAATGTCAGGGCAGATTTTCTAGCTAATGTAGCTATAAGACCGGATGATATAACTTTGTTAGATGTTACAAATGTTGAGGTTAAACTAAGACCTACAGTACCAAATAATGTATACAGCTGGCAGGTGTTTGATGATGACAAGGATTTACTGAGATTTCTACATTGCATTGATGAGTATGAGAACCAAGAAATGGATTTTTAGAACTTTGTGGAGGTTGTAGATGGAAAGGAAACTCTCTTAGGGAAGGAGGTAATTCAACTCAAGACAAATAAAATCCCTAGAGGGCTGGTTGCTTTGGAACGAGCTTTTGACAATAGGGACCAATTTGTTACAAAGGCATCTCCAACAAACAAGAATGATTTAGAGGAGATAAACTTGGGGACATCTCATGCCCCTAAGAAGGTGTACATTGGCAAACATCTCAAACCACATATCAGAACTATGTTGATTGCACTACTGAAAAAATATAAGCATGTTTTTGCCTGGTCATATGAGGACTTGAAAGCTTATAGAGAGGATTTATTTCAGCATGAAATCCCTTTGAAGCCTGGAGCTAAACCATTTAGACAAAAACAGAGACCTATCAATCCAACTTTAGCTCCTAAAATGCAAGAAGAACTCATGAAGCCTAGGGAGGCTAGAATAATCATGCCTATCAGACATTCAACTTGGGTGTCTAACCTTGTCCCAGTCAAAAAAAAAGAATGGTGACATCAAACTTTGTGTGGATTTTAGAAATCTGAATGTGTCTTCTTTGAAGGACAAATATCCATTGCCAAACATGGAAGCCATGTTGCAGAAGGTAATCAGCTGTGAGTTTCTCTCCATGATGGATGGACTTTTAGGGTACAATCAAGTGAAAGTAAAGGAGTCAGAATAGTTCAAGACTGCTTTCACTACTCCATGGGGAACATATGTATATGTTAGGATGCCATTTGGACTGACAAATGCAGGTGCCACATTTCAGAGGGCCATGGATGTGGCTTTTGCAAGATTGATTGATTCAATCTTGGCTGTGTATTAGGATGACTTGACTGCCTTTTCAAAGAAAGAAGAACAACACTATTTGCATTTGGAACAAATTTTTATCAGAGCATTAGAGTATGGCATCTCACTCAACCCAAAGAAGTGTGCTTTTGGGGTAGTAGAAGGAAAATTGCTTGGACACATTGTTTCCAAGGATGGAGTCAGGATTGATCCTGAAAGGGTGGCTGCAATTGATAAAATTTAGATCCCTAAAATTGTGAAAGGTGTTCAGTCCTTCTTTGGACAGATTAATTTTGTTAGGAGATTTGTTCCGAATTTTGCAGAGACCACCAATGAGATCTCTAGAATGCTAAAGAAGAATGCAATTGTCAAATGGGAAGATGAAGCAACTAAATCATTTCAAAACATAAAAGAGGCTATAAAGATGGCTCCTGTGCTAAAATCTCCTGACTTTTCTAAGCCATTTCAATTATTCTCATTTGCTTCTTTTCATACTATTGATGCATGTTTATTGCAGAAAAATGCAGAAGGGTTTGAGCAGCCTATAGCTTTCTTTAGTAGGTCATTGCAGGCTACTGAATTAAAGTATGATATAATGGAGAAGCAGGCATATGCATTGGTCAAAGCAGTCAAGAGCTTCAGGCCCTATTTGGTAGGATCTCAAATAATTGTGTATGTGCCTCATGCAGTGGTCAAAGATATCTTCACTCAGCAAGAGGCGACTGAAGAAGATGCAGATGGATAAATAAATTGTAGGAATTTAACATAGAAATATAGATCACTAAGTTGGTGAGAGGACAAGGTTTGGCAATACTAATGACATAGTCAAATTTAGAGGCATGCCAAGTGAATGTAGTGCATAATGAAATTATAGATATATCAGAATCTGAATGGTATAAGGACATAGTGTATTATTTGTAGAATTTAAACTGTCCTACCCACCTCAGTGATAATCAGATGAGGACCTTGAAGCTACAGGCTATTAAATACATCATTGTTCAAGGAGGGCTATATTGGAAAAACTCTGATGGTGTGCTACTCAGATGTGTAAATGAAAATTAGGCCAAAGATATTTTAAGTGATATGCACAATGGAGTATGTGGTGGGCACTATGCCACCTGGACAACAGCCCACAGAATTCTCAGAGCAGGTTATTGGTGGCCAACTCTTTTCTCAGACACACACAAAGTGGTAAGAAAATGTGAGTCTTGCCAAAGGTTCTCAGGAAAGCTAAGATATCAAGGTGCATTACCCCTTAGGACTATAACTGTAGAAGCTCCATTTTAGTAATGGGGGATTGATTTTATAGGGGAAATCTCAGAAAAGTCAAGTGGAGGGCATAGTTGGATTCTTGTTGCCACTGATTACTTCACCAAATGGATTGAAGCCATTCCAACTAGAAAGGCTACAAGCAAAGTGGTGATGGATTTTATCCTGAAAAATATTATTATAAGATTTGGAGTACTAGCCAAATTGGTCGCAGATAATGCTATGTGCTTCAGGTCTGGTGAATTTATTGATTTTTGCAATAATTATGGAATTGATTTGTCTCATACATCACCATATCATCCACAAGGGAATCGTCAAGCAGAGTCAAGCAACAAAAGTCTCATGAAAATCATCAGAAGGGTGATAGATAAAAACAAGAGAGCTTGGGATTCGAAGCTAAAGTTGGTGTTATGGGCTGACAGGGTGACAGTAAAAAGAGCAATTGGAAGGTCACCTTTTGAATTAGTATATGGTGCAGTAGCTAGGTTGCCTGTGAACAACCTCCTGCTAGCTTATAGACTCATCCAAGGGAACGGTGAGGAGATTGGAGACCCAATGACTGAAAGAGTAAATCAGCTGGTCACACTAGATGAGATAAGAAGGGAAGCACAGAAAACAAACATCAAGACACAACAGAAAGTGAAATATCTGTTTGATAGAAGGGCTACATATAGGAAGTTTCAGATAGGTGATTTGGTCCTTATGTGGAATGTAAAGAGCCAGGATAAGGGAAAGCACAGCAAATTTGAGCCCTTATGGACTGGCCCATACCAAATTGGCACTATTCATGGAGGTGATTCTTATTTTCTCCAGGCCCTCAATGGTGAACTAGAATTGCCTGTGCACGGTAAATTCCTTAAGGCTTTTTTCTCATAAATGAGTACCTATTGTGCACACTGTAAATTAGTTGTAAATATTTTGTACATGCCTTGTATAGTCGGTCGTGTTTTGAGTTTTAGGTTTTGTCTGGTCTGCCCCGGAGTAGTCTGGTCCTCGTTGCAGTCTTGCACCTGCACATCCTCAATCGGAGCCTCTGTTAGTACTCATTTATGTTTAGGGTTTTAAGTTTGAACATTTGTTGATTTTCTCATTCAAATCCTAAATTTTCTAAGGCGTGGGGTCTTGCATTGTTCTGCCTGTTCTGGTGATGGTTTTCTGTGGTGGGTTCCTGGTTGTTCAGTTTTACCCTCGTGCTTTAGTGTTCATAGGTTGACCAGCCCCATGTAGTGTTTTACCGCCTTTTCCTGTTGCACTCATGAAAAATGTTAAGTCTTGTATATGCAAACGCAAGTTGCATGTAGGTAGGCTTGTGAAATCTTAATCGGCTTCCATAAAATGTTGAAAATTTGAGTTATATGCATGTTTTAATGTATATCAGGTTGCATATACATTAGTGGAATCTTTCACAAGACTCCCAGGAATATTCTGTAGAAGATCCTGTGTTTGTATGTACAGGAATGAATCTATGTCAATATACATCAGGTCTTATGCAATGAAAAATATACAAGGAGGCCCGATATACATCTGCTACAGTGTAAAGGTTCATCGCCAGCGTATATAATAAAAAATGTACAAGGGTGAATGTATCTCTAATATACAAGTCAACATGCAGGCGTTGAAAGATACAAGTATGCATTCATCAAATATTCTGTTGCAGATTCCGTAGTTGTATAAGGGGGTTTGTATATTTGTGTTTGTATATTTGACATACAAACAAATATACATTTGCTACAGTAAGGCGGAGGTGATGCATGTGGTAGGGCCCGCAAGTATATGCAAGTGGGTTTGTACATGTTCAGCATACAAGAGAAATGTGCATTCATCGCATATTCTAAAAAGATTCCCTGCTTGTATGTTTGTGTTTGTATATGCTGCATACAAACAAAATATACATTAAGGAGATACATTCTGGACCTGATGAAGATTTTAGGTTGCTGCATAATTATTTGGGGTCTGTGACTTGTATAAGTGTTTGTATATGTTGATATACAACCCGATGTACAATGATAGGATATAAGCCAGATTCCAGGAAGTGCTCCAATCCAGTAGAAGAAACATTTGGCGTCCGCCTTGTATGTTGTATATGCTTTTGGATTTGCATATACAAAAGCGATAAAGGCGAAATGAAGGGAGAAAAGGTCAGCGATGGAAAGTCAGGGTGCCCACGTGGCACGATTTTGTTGGCTACTGGCTCTTCATACATATTTTGGGACCGTTGATCTTGGCGACAGGTTTTCAGATTGACGGTTGGGTTTTGAACCTTCGGCGATGGCCTTTTTCCTTGTGTCTGCAGTCATGTTTCGAGCGGGAAAACTTCAGTGACGCACTGTTGCAGATTTCCATGGTAGATGAGGGTGGTTGAGCCATTTATGGCAGAATTGCAAACATGCATGGGCCGATGGTTGAACGGCCAAGTACCAGGTTCATGACGGTAATCTTCTAGTGGTGGCACAGGGCTCGAGCTTAGCTGCTCCTCGTCCTTCTCTTGCTTCTTCCTGTTTGGTCCCTTGCTGCATTTATTATTTTGAGCACCATTTCTGGTACTGTGTATTTGACAGGAAATTTTGACCTCGCCATGTAGTTAATTTTCGTGAAGTACACTTGCTTGCTGTTTTAAGCAAACGGTGCTACTCTTTTGTTGTTGTTGAAAACTGGACAAGTCTGAGTGTTGTAATAAGATACAACTCCATTGCTGACCGTATCCGGATGTCTTGTGAGTTTATGAGTCTCATGTTGTATGTTTCATGCATGAATTTACTAGTTTCAGGATTGATTTTATATGAATAATGCTTTATTTGCATGTGTTATGTTATTCTGTCTCCAAACTGAATATGCTCTTCTTCTGAATCTAAACATCTAAGGGG
Organism: Cunninghamia lanceolata; assembly: GCA_027924645.1. Taxonomy (NCBI): domain Eukaryota; kingdom Viridiplantae; phylum Streptophyta; class Pinopsida; order Cupressales; family Cupressaceae; genus Cunninghamia; species Cunninghamia lanceolata. The sequence goes on from BSBN01001333.1 coordinate 3,030,774, forward strand.
TGTCTGGGATTCTAGAATATAGTTCTACTATGTTGAAAACTTAATCTTTTGCTTCTGCTCAAGGGGTAGATTAAAGTGTTTCAGGTTAAGGGTTGGGAAGATCATATTGCAGTAAGGATATTGTAAGTATAGGTAACTGAATACTCTATTTTGGGAGGTATCTGTAAGGCAGATATCATAAAATCCCCTTGATACCCAGTTTCTGATATATGTTCATGCTGACCATTCACATGTGTATGTCTATTGACTCCGAGCCCTGGATAGGCACCAATCTAGTCTTGCATTGAGGTACACCTCAGGTCCTAGTTTTGCATCCAAATACCAAATCAAACTCAAACTTCATAAACAAACCTTTAGGACTTTAGAAGTAGTTTTAGGATCCAAAATCCTCTGTCTACAACTGAATATAGGCCCAAAGCTAGCCCCTTTGCACTTATATCACAGTTTTGGTTTGCATAATAGAGGATTTATCTGCTTTGTGTCAACATCCCAGCTAATAAAGAGACGCATTTCACAGATGTTGAGTAGGGAATACCCCCGTTGGTTCTGCAGAGCCTAAAGAAGAAGAGGAAATATTTATAGAGTCTATCTCCTATACTGTTGGCCCCTGGCCCAGGAATCCTATTGATCACTGATGGCTATTTTGTAGGGATTACTGGGAATAAGCATCCAGCTGGGAAAATAACCAACACTAGTATTTATCTTGAATTTCAAGTTGTGAAACATAGTTTCCTCCAAAAAGATAGATCTTTTAGCCTTCTTTTGAATTATTTATGTGATCAGATTGCCATTCATTGAGCTACGTAAAGAAATCCTTTAAGAAATAATTGTGAATCAAGTTACTCTTTAGTATCATTTTGGTGAATCACCTCCTAGAGTTAAAATTTACATTTTTAGAGTAGTCTTTCTTCCCTTTTCCCATTAATCCATTAGTTTCTAAGAGATCTATAAGGGGAACTAGCCCATAATCTAGAGACTCATCTTCACTATGAGCATACCCACAGGCTCGAAGATGTTTCCATGTTTCTCGAGATTGCTAAGCATTCAAGCTTAGCATTCTGGGTGCAATCTCTATGACAACAATACACAAGGTACGTGGGGTCCAAACCATGAATAGGATTCCACAGTGATGAGCCACAAACACCACCAAACCATCTCTGCAGACCAAGGGTCTCGGGGATCAATTTGGACTTATCAGGTTCACCACTAAGGTACAAATTTTGCGCTTCCTTCTTTATATACCCCATCAGAACATGTGGTTGAGGTCATCCCTAGAGAGGATGAAATCCCCTGACAGGCCTCCTAAAGGGAAGGAATACTGTTCACTTTGGATCTCCAAGATCGTGTGAAACGCAAGGAGAGAGCATACGTGAGATAGCACCCTAGGATTGAACAAATAACAAAAGGAAAATGATGGACTTTTGATCCCCAAGATCACCCAAGAGTGCGAGGGGAGAGCATACGTCCAATCAATATCTTGAAGACACAACAAACAAGTTCTTTCCCAACTACTCTAATTTAGTGCAACTAAACTAGTGGAGAAAATTTGAGTCTTTGACTATGGTGCTACAGAAAATAGTTAGTAGTTTGCAAAATTTTATGTCTTGGACTAATGTGAAGTTGCAAAAATGTTAGTGAAAAAAAAATACTATGAAAAATCAAACAAAATGTTAACACACAACAAAATTATTATCACCAATGGATTATTCAAGACATTCTATGTAGTTTTAAAATAAATTTTGCTAAAATCAACACTCATGCAAAAATAATGGTTACTTTAAGTTTCAAAGCAAAAGACTGATTTCAAAAGAATATGCCTACAACTTTGGATGAAATCTAGAAGAAAGGCTTGCATCACTGTGTAGCTCTCTAAGTCACCTTTCCAACGCCTACAAAATTGCAAAAATCTGATAAAAAATGAAAAAATTATGATAGTTTGAATAAAATAGCCTCCAAGGACTAAAATCGAACACTCTAGCGATTTGCTAACTTTGTGTTTGGAATTTTTTCTCCTAGTCAAATGTAGATGGTTTTGCTGGCAATTATCCATGATGGAAAATGATACATTCGACGGTTGGTCAACCTCTAGCAGTTAGTGCTTCTTGTTCATATGCACTGGTTCAGTCAACTTGGTGAAATTTGGTGGTTACAATAAATGTCAACATTAATCATTGAGGTGTCTTCAAAACCAAATTCTACACCTTATCCAGTCTGAAAAGAGTTATCAATGTCACTATCGCAGTAGTTATGGCTTCTGTCATAATTGAAGGTTTTGTTCTTAAAGTTTATAAAATAATTTGGAGAAGAAGTCTGAGCTTATTTCTATTTTTACAGTCCCTTAAGAGTTGCTTGCAACTTTTCACACTCAACAACCCTGGCCAAGTCGAAGATGTGTGAAAAGAAATGGTAGATACAAAGGCGTAAGCAACATCCATCAGATGTCAAATCCAAATATTGTGCAAGCTATTTTCAGCCAAACAAACTTGTTCCATGTATTCCCTCTGCATTTTATAATGGACAGATAGAAAAAAAACACTAGCCTATCATTCCTAATAAACTGTGCATGATGAATCTAACACTAACAATAGTTGAAACTTAAATATCTCTATGTGGTCTAAGTTATCACCCTAAATTTTACGGTGACAAATCAGTGATAAGTTCGTAGGAATTTAACACATGAAAAATGGAATTAAAAACTTGGAGCTTATCATATTGTTGGCGCTCGTGGTCTTTAGGTAGGCAGTTACTATTGGTAATTATGGTTTATATTAAAGGTTTTGTGTTTACAACTTATAAAACTGACAATAGGAATGGTGAATGCATGATGATCGACAAATATTATCATAGTTTTTTAAACTAATAACAACCATTTTGCACAGGCCGCGATTAAAAGGACTCATCATGAGTCATATTAAATGTCATAACCACTATTAATATTATTCAGTTAAGGCTTTAAATGTTGACAAAGTGATGCTTAAACCCGTGGTTACAAATTTCATATGCTCGCTAAAGGAAACTAAATCCTTATATCACAAATATTTAAAGACTTTCACCACATTTTGAAGGTTTACACAATGTTACGTCTAGGATATAACAAATATAAGTATTAGTTTAAATCCAACAGTTAAAAACCGTGACCACTATGATGAGCAATGTTAAATGCCTTTCTAAAAAATAAGATTAATAACAAACTAACAATAAATAACAATGTTAAAAGAAATAGTTAGTAGAGTGGTTAAAATACCAACCAATGTCAAGGATGGCGGGTGCATTTGAGAGGGTCTTGGGCTTCTTGCTCTGAGGGTCCATTTTATCTTCAGGAAACACAGCTGGTGTCACAAGTGTTTATGCTATAATCTCTTTAACTGCCGCTCCTTTTATTTATATGTCCTCGCGCAATTTAACTGAAGACACTTGCACCTGACTTGTTGGAAAAGTATTTCAGCAAAATATATTTTTGTTTTCAAACTAGGAGGATTTGATCTAGAGGCATGCCAAATTAGTTACCTATGAATGAAAAGAACAACCATCTAGAATTTTTTTGGGTCGTCTAAGATTACATATCTAAGTGTCAACAAGTTTGATGAAATTGAGAATGGGAAGAGTAGAAGGGATGAAGGAGAGTGGGAGCAGGCTGAAGGCCAGTGATGGCAGTGGCGATGGCGAAGACGAAGACGATGATGATGACCCAGATGAATGGGTCACCATCTTAACGTTTTAAGGAGGTACTTGGGGTGGCTTGGGCGGAGATGGCGCTGAAGAGATGACATAAAACTTTCTTGCAGGGTAATGAACACCTTGCAGGAAAAGATATGGGGGAGGAGGTACTGGTGGCTCTTTTGGGGCTATTTTGATAAGTGAAAAGAGGGTGGTCCTTGCAAATGTTTTGGCCAGATATGGTGATGAGGGAAAAGAGGGTGGAGGAGTGTGCAATGACTAGTGTCCTATGGTAGTTAGAGGTGATGGCCCTTTTTGTGGCTTTGGTGAGTGGTTATCATCTAGGTAGAGTTTGGGAGGTGGTTAAAAGGCAGCCTTTCTTGAAGAGCTGAAGATGGCAGAGGTGTTGGGCTTGGAAGCGCTGGTGGTATGGTAAAGCCTGGTGGTTGAGTAAGTGCTCTCCCCATTTTGGGTTGTTGGCGTTGAGTGGGTGAAGACAGTGGAGAGCGTAGAGGACTTACTAAGGGTGTGAGTGGATAATGATACTTGTAGATAACATCAAAGCTCTCATGCGCTGGAGGCAATGGCCTCTTTGTGGTGAAATAGAGTTGGACTGGAGGAATGCTTGGGGAGGAGGATGGTGCTGGACCTGTAGAAGCAGATGGTGTGTCTGATGGAGTTGATGGGGCTTCGGCCCATTGATAGGCATCTGATACAGAGGAGCTTGAAGCCCTAATTTCACGTGTTGTTACGCCATCGATGGCATATATCCCCTCGTTGGCAAGGAATATATGATCGCTCTCTCTGCAGTCTTATGGGGAGACCTTGATGGTGTTAGCCAGATGGTCCAGTTGCTGGGCAAAGGTGTTGTTGACGCCCATGGTGATGGTGTTGTGGGTGATCTCAGTGGTGGCATTGGATTCAGGCAGGTGTTGGAAGCATCCTTGGTGGTGGTGGTGGGTGGCGACAGCAAGTTTGGCGGTGGTTCTAGAGTGGTTTGAGAGACAGGTGGTGGTGCTGATAGAGTTGGATGCGGTCAAATCTTAGCATTTAAGTATCAACATATGCCTTCCCCAGACAGTCACATCAGTGACAGATTAATGTCCTTTCTGACCCAAACGGGCAGATCCTGAGTAGATCTTTCCATTCTTTCCTGCCTTGTCAGTTGGTAGTTGATTTGGGGGTGGCTTGTTAATGTCTTTACATTAAAAGCATTTGTGGCTACTCAAGTTAGTAGGAAGCCACCTTGGGGAGTCTATTGGCTATGCTTGCAGTAGTTTTTATGGCCTACTGCCCACCATGTATTGTCTTGTCTTTTCTTCTCCTTGATGGCTGCCTTCTTTAATGCTATTTTCTTGGATGTCTTCTCGTATGGCGATGTGGTTGTTAGAGTTGATGGGACTTTTGAGGAGATTGATGCTCTAAGTTTCACTTGCAGTCTTTCATAATGTATGAAGTTCCTGCCCTCGCTAAGCCTGCTTTCATGTATAGAGAGAATGCGGATGGAGGGAAAGAGGTTCTGCTGGAGGGCCAAGATGGGGAAGTGGCCTTGGTGGTGTATCAGAGTTGGCTTTGGAGGAAAGGTTGGTGAGGTGGATGGGGTCAGACTTGTTGAAGGAGATGGTGTGATTGATGGTGTGGGTGGGGCTTCATCCCATTGATAGGCACCTGGTACAAAGGTGCTTGAGGCCTTGATATATGGCGTATATCCCCTCGTAGAGCCCGTTTTGATTGAGGCAAGGAATATTTGTTCGCTCTCTCCCTAATTTTTTGTGGTGACTTTGGTGGTGTTAGGCAGCTATTTTTGGGGTTGACGGATGGATTGTTGGGCGAAGGTGTCATTAATGCCCCTGGAGATGGAGTTGTGGGTGTTTTCAATGGTGGTGTTGGCCTTTGGTTGGTCTTGGAAGCGTCCTTGGAGGTGTTGGGTGGTGGCAGCAAGCTTGGCGGTGGTTCTTGAGGGTTTTGAGGGATAGGTGGTGGTGTGGTTGAGATCGAGGTTGTTAAATCTTAGGTTTTATGTTTTAGGCATATGTCTTCCCCGGACAGTCACGTCGGTGACAGATCAATGTCCTTTCTGACCCCAATGGGCAGATCCTATGTAGATCTCACCTTTATTTCCTGCCTTGTCAGTTGGTAGTTGACTTGGGGGTGGCTTGTTAATGTGTATACATTAAAAGCATGTGTGGCTGCTCAAGCTAGTAGTTAGCCACTCTAGGGAGTCTCTTGGTTGTGCCTGTAGTTGATTTAATGGTTTACTGCCTATCATGTATTGTCTTTCATTTCCTCTCCTTGACGGCTGCCTTTCTTTAATGTTGCTTTATTGGACACTTCCATAGGCCAACATGTCTTGGCTAGCTTGGCCTTTGTGCCTCTTTGCCCATTTTGGGCCCCCTATGTACTTTCATTTTCAATTTTAATACATTTCTGGTATGGGTGCTTCGCACCTTTTTCTGTTAAAAAAAAATACCAACCAATGGACCACTCCATGAACTGCTGCACCAGTAAGTGATGGATAAAAAGAGTATGCCTCTTCTTTTAATGTAACTCTATTGTTCTTGTCTGTCTGTTGATCTAGAGCTTATGGGGTCCTTTTTCGATATCAAGAAACTGCTATGTTTATATTCTTTAAATCAAACCTTTATAGGCTCGCCAATACATCAAAATTAGATGGCTAGAGGAAAGCAATAAGATGGACAAAACATAGTCAAATGAACATAAAGCCATGGCAACACTCCCAATGAAAACCAACTGTAATACCATAAATCTCACAACAAAACCATTTGAAGGCTAGAATGGTTAAGTTAAAGACTTAACCGATTAGATATTAGAATACTATCATGTTTGAAAACCTATATCCTATGCAAAGAGACAATACAAAGCAGTTACTAAATAGCCACAGAAGGTACAATGCAAAAGATTTGATGGTCAAAAGAATGAGTCACACAGAGTAGTATAGTGCACAAGATATAAAAAATTTTAACTAGAAGACAAATCCTTTGCACATAACATATAAAACAGATGAAAAGACTGCATCAAAGCTAACAAATTTGTAAGGTATGATTGTACTACGATGCAATGATGTCAAAAGGCTGAAAACTAAAAAAAGTTCAAGAAATTTCAACTTTTCTGAAACCCATGATGTGATATGTTTTTCTTTGCCTGCGAGCTACACTAGATTCGATGATGGAATCAGATATAGGCCAAGATGAGACCTGTAGAAGCTAACCTCCAAGACCCTTCACAAACTCACCAAACACTTGCAAAGGAAAAGATTAACAAGGACATGATTCACATTGGGTTCACCAAAATGTACACACCAAATGCAAATTAAACTAAAATATTTTAAACATAATGAAAAACCTTAAATCCACACCTAATATGACCTCCAATTAAGCAAGGAAATCAACAATAAATGCATGAAACAAACACATATTACCCATGATCTCCCGTTGCACTGAAATGGAAAATTTGCTCAAAGTGATATGATTGTGGTTGCTCAACTCATCAGCATGACATTGCTCAGAGATTGATCATTGATGGAAATGGCTCCTAATTAGTTCAATTTATAGACCACCAAGAAGGAGGATTGACGGTGAGGATTTGATGAGAAATGAATGACTTAGATTGAGTTGGTTGAGAAGTTATAAGATTGATGGTGGAGAATTAAAAGAATTATTATTTGATTTTATTGATTTTATGGAGATGGTTATGAATTAGTTAGGGTGAAAATAAAAGAATTTTATATTTTTTTATTTCATCTATGAGAAAAAAAGAATGATTTAATTAATAAAATTTAATTAAATCATGTGCATGAGGGGACATGGATTATTATGACTAGGAAATAGGTTAGGACTTAGGGAAAATGATTAGGATAGGGAGAAATAGGGATAATGATAGGATTGGGTCGATATAATTGGATAATGGACAAAATCGGGACTATAAAAGGATAATTAATCACGATTAGGATAATTTAGGCTGATTCAGGGATAATTATGATGGTTTAAGGACAAAGTGGTTGATGTAGGGGATCAGGACTTGATTGAGATAAATTTCATAACCACTATTATTGTTTTCTAGTTAAGGCTTTAAATGTTGACAAAGTGATGCTTAAAACCCTTGGTTGAAATTTCATGCGCGAGCCAAAGGAAACTAAATCCTTGTAGATCAAAAATATTTAAAGATATTCACCACGTTTTGAAGGTTTGTACAATGTTACATCCAAGATATAACAAATATAAGTACCAGTTAAAGCCAACAATTAAAAATCGTGGGCACCATGATGAACAATGTTAAATGCCAAGGTTTCTAAAAAATAAGATTAATAACAAACTAACAATAAATAACAATGTTAAAAGAAATAGTTAGTAGAGTGGTTAAAATACCAACCAATGGACCACTTTGGGAACCATTGCACTAGTAAGCGATGGATAAAAAGAGTGTGCCTCTTCTTTTAATGTAACTCTATTGTTCTTGTCTGTTTGTTGGTCCAGAGCTTATGGGGTCCTTTTTTGATATCATGAAGCAGCTGCGTTTATATTCTTTAAATCAAACCTTTACAGTCTCGCCAATACATCAAAATCAAACAACTAGAGAAAAGAAATAAGATGAACACTACATCGTCAAATAAACCTGAAGCTATGGCAACACTCCCAACGAAAACCAAGTGTAATACCATAAATCTCATAACAAAACCATTTGAAGGCTAGAATGGTTAAGTTAAAGACTTAACTGACAGATACTAGAATACTACCTTATTTGAAAACCTATATCCTATGCAAAGAGACAATACACAATAGTTACTAAATAGCCATAGAAGGTACAATGCAAAAGATTCGATGGTCAAAAGAATGAATCGCATAGACTAGTATAGTGCAAAAGATATAAAAAAATTTAACTAGAAGGTAAATCCTTTGCACATAACATATAAAATAGATGAAAAGACTGCATCAAAGCAAACAAATTAGTAAGTTATGATTGTATGGTGGTTCATGGATGTCAAAATACTGAAAACTAAAAAAATTTCAAAAAATTACAACTTTTCTGAAAACCATGATGTGATATGTTTTTCTTCACCGGTGAGCTACTCTAGATTTGACGATGGAATCAAACTTAGGCTAGGAGGAGACCTACAAAATATGACCTCCAAGACCCTACACAAACTCACCAAAAACACTTGCAAAGGAAACGATTAACAAGGACGTGATTCACATTGGGTTCACCAAAATGTACACACCAAATGCAGATCAAATGAAAACATTTTAAACACAATGAAAAACCTTAAATCCACACCTAATATGACCTTCGATTAAGAAAGGAAATCAACAATAAATGCATGAAACAAACACATATTACCTATGATCTCCCATTGCATCGAAATGGCAGATTTTCTCAAAATGATATGATTGTGGTTGCTTGACTCATCAACATGACATTTCTTAGAGATTGATCATTGATGGAAACACCTCCTAATTAGTTCAATTTATAGACCACCAAGAAGGAGGATCGACAGTGAGGATTTGATGAGAAGTGAACAGTTTAGATTGAGTTGGTTGAAAAGTTATATGATCAATATTGGTGGAGGATTAAAAGAATTATTATTTGATTTTACTAATTTTATGGAGATGGTTATGAATTAGTTACAGTGAAAATAAAAGAATTTTATATTTCTTTTATTTCATTTATGAGAGAAAAAGAAGGATTTAATTAAAAATAATAATTAAATTATGTACATGAGGGGACATGGATTATTATGACTAGGAAATGGGTTAGGATTTAGGGAAATTGATTAGGATTAGGGAGAAATAGGGATAATTAGGGATAATGATAGGATCAGGTCGATATAATTGGATAATGGACACAATAAGGACTATAAAAGAATAATTAATCATGATTAGGATAATTTAGGGTGATTCAAGGATAATTAGGATGGTTTAAGGACAAAGTGGTCGAGGTAGGGGATCCGGACTTGATTGGGATAAAGTGGTCAATTTTAGGTGTCTATAGTGGCACTTACGTCATTAACTCCTTACAAATTAAGGACGTTGAGAATAAGGCATCCTTCTACCCAAAATTTTTTGTTTACATACCTCTTGAAGAGGCATTTCACATGCCTGAATTAAGTGTTGAAATCTACACATGGGAAAGTCTTCTCCAATTTGGCGCTTATAAAGCTTAACTTTATTTTTGTTTGTGCCTCTATAGAAGCAGTTCAAAATCTGCATTAAAACCAAGTAAATGTGTCCTCTTAACTATTCAAATCACCTCAATGTTTTACTTTGATATTTATGCTTAACTCCTCTATACAATAGCCGACCAATTTCCTTGAATTGGTAATGTTTAATAACCAAAATAAGAGGAATCTCTGCATATTATTCTCACCAAATATTATACCCAGGAAGTATGCAAATATCTCTACCTCTAGAAGAATGTTGTGCTTGGATGAAACAACTTGATTTGTCTTTGAGAACGTATCAACCTCCATATCATTTTCTTCTTCCTTGTAGCTTTGCTCAAACATTGGAGAAACTCACTTATGCAGCTACGACAAGATGGTCGTGAAGTTCAAAGCTGACTTCAGCCATAAATTTTTACCAGAAGCTCAAAACATCACCAAAATAGACAAGGATATGCATCTTAGCATTCCTAAGACCTCCATCAAATCGTTTGGTCTCAAGCGCTACAGAACTCCAAAAATTGTGTTTTCACCAAACTACTAGCACAAGTTGTGAAACTAAAAAATCTTAGAAACTAGAAGGAATTCACCTATGACACCTTTGCATATAATTTTGGAATGCTCTCAAGATTCTTTCTATCAGAGGGTTTGTTTCCAAACTTCATAGATTGCTCTGAAAAATTGTTTCACTAAAACTGTCCTGTTATGCTCTGGGACTGAAACTCTATGAAGTTGTAACTTTACAATTCTGACTGTGCCAATCACATCTAATGTAGATAAATGCAAAAAAAAGCTAACCAAGACTAAAACACACCAAAAATGAAACCCAAAATCTATTTTTGGTTTATGTCGATCACTAGTCTGCCCAGATGCTCCTACATCAGACACGCCTGGTAGGAAAATTTTGTGAGTAGGACTCACAAAATGGAGTTGGGTAATAGAAATACCCTTTCATGTTGTAAACAACCTACATAAAACTCTATCACTGAATTAGGATGAAACAATTTCTTCCTCTGCCTCTTCCAGCACTTAGCAGGGACACTTGTCGTCCTCCTTCACCAAGTGTGCGCCTTATTCCTCCTTCCTCTCCTGAACTCACAACCACCATAGACCATCCTCCTCCTCCAAAGACTCTCTCCATTCCTCTCCTCCTTCATGGGATTTGACCCACCACAAACTAACCACCTCCACCAAAATCCCTCATTAGTACCTCTAGCATCCCCATACCAATATGCATCTACAACTCCATGGAAATTAAAGATTTCCAGGTGCTCTTCTCCATACTCTTCAACCTTTACCATCTCAACTAAAAATAAAATAGCATCATCACAACATGTAAATAAATTTACCTCTTCATGTGTTGTTACAAATTTTCCTTCATCATCATCGGCTACATCATTTGTTTCTTCTTTCTTCATTGTGATGCTTGTCTTCTCACTTCCATCAACAATCTTCTCAAGCCACTCTTCTTCTACCAACAAAGTTTGTGATAACAAATCTTCTTCACCTTCTCCATTTTCTGCGACATCCTTATACTTTATCATTGCATCTCCCAATTTCACAACTACATCTTCATTCTTTTCAATCTCTCTGTCGACCTCTTCATCTTCATTTTCAGCCATTGTACTAACATCTTCTTTTTCATCTTCCTTCTTCATGCCTTCACAAAGGCATGTTTCCACTACACATTCTTGCTTCTCATTGCTCTTGACAAACTCTCCATGTTGCAATACTTCCAATCTATCCATCCTTGCATTTATATCCACTATCATTGAAAGGAGATCTTCCTCTTTTGATACTTGCTCTAGCCTTCCCATATCACGGGCTTCTTCCTCATGAGTATACCCATCTCATTTGCTATTGCAATCTGTCAGTACCCACATCATACACTCTACAAAAAACAATTTCTTCACATCTTCCAGCACTCAATCACTCAAAACTTCACACACCTGCAATGATTCTTTCAAGCTCTTCACAACCATGCTTCCTCTACCCACAAGTCCTGGTGCATACTCTACAAACTCAAGGTCTTCTATCTTTGATACCACCTAATGCAAAAAGGTCCTCCCTCTTGCTCAACCACTCACACAGTCTACAAATTTTGCATCTCACAACATCCACTAGCACACAAATACCAAGATTACAAACAACTACACAAATAACCTAAAGCCTACATAATGTTCAATGCAAATAAAGTTTGCCTCATTGATTTTATTGAAAAATAACTAAGGTCATTCCCTTGGGGTGAGAACAAGATGCCAAAAGGCCAAAAAAGGGTAGGCTTCTAACCAAAGGTGTTTAGTGGGGGAACATTCGGGGGATCGACACGTTATGAGCGTCCAGTAAACCACTTTAGGTTTTAACTAGTCCTACTAGGAGTATCATATACACAAGGTATGCCTCCTTTCAAACTAGCACTATACGGTAAGCGCTAATACCGATTAGACTTAGCTTTCGCCTTATCCTATTTTGTATAGTAGGTTGAATGCAAGTACCACTTGATGCCATTCCCTTGGGGTGAGTACCTCTTTTCCCACCAAGGCAAGCCTCTCTAAGAAAATGAAAAGAAGAGCATAGAACCATTTATCTTCACCCAAAATCCTTATAAAGGCGAGGGGAGAGGATACTTCGATTCTATCCCTTAGGTTCTAATAACACATCCGTGCAAGTGCACAAGACACTTCAAACAAAGCTACATTCTTTTTATGCCCAAAAATGAAGTGTTCCTACGTTTGTTTACAAGAAAGATTTATTTTAATGAACCAAAGGTAAATGTTTTCTATGTTACGCACACAAAGTTCTTTTTAGTGCACCAAAAGAAATGTGTCTAAGTTAACAAAACCCTGCAAAAACTATTAGTAGTTTTGATTTAGATCTTGGACAAAAAATTTTTTCCCCTGCATAACATTGTCAAACACCTACACAGATTCCAATGTTAGCCCAGTAAAAGGTACCAAAATAGAGAGTTATGGTGCCACAGAATAGGGAAATAGTGCTACAATTTATGAAAATAGTGCTAAATAGTTAAAAATAATTATTTCTGACTATTCAATAGTGAATGGTGCCATAGAAAGTGAAAATGGTGCTAATGCTAAGGAAGGCACCACAATTAGATGAAAAGGCACTAAAGTTTAATTAAATAGCACCAAAGAGATTTTACCTTTGTTTTACCTTGTTTGATTGAGTCCCATAGCACTAAACTAGGTATGTATAGCACCAAAACGATGCAGAGTCTTCAAAAGGCTTGCAAAAACATATTTAGTCTCAAAATCTTAGTTTAAACAAGGTTAGTATTCCTCTTTCTACCAAGCAAGATTCAAAAGACCCAAACGACAGTGATAAATAAGTCACAAACAACAAAATAAGTGAGGGTTAAATGATCAACACTTATAAGTTTCCCTTGAAAAAATTTGCCATTATAACCCCCTATTTCTTTGCATTTACTGTCAAAACAGAGAGTAAAGTAGCCTAAAAGCTCACAAAATGTCAAAAAAAGCCTTAAAAACAAAACTTCTAGCTTAAAGGTTGGATGTTATGTTGTTTGAAAAAGGCACCGAAATAGTGAAAGATAGCGCCACGAAACCCAGAAATGGCACCACTGCGGGAGAAGATGGTGCCAAATAGAGAGATTTTAGTGCCACAACCTGCAAATCATGTTTTTCTTCACAAGAACTCACACAAAATTAGTAGATAAGGATTGTGGGGTTCCACTGGGCATGCCAAATGAGAGCAAGGAAAACAAATGAAGATAAAATACAAACTAAATACATGAAAAAAAAATGTTATACCTTCAAATGAGTCTCCTCCTCCTTAGATAAGGTTGAGACTGTTGCACCCAAACACTCTAGCTTTATCCATGGTTTGCATATGTGAAATGCTCTCAAAACTAGACTACAAATCACTCAAACCTATCTCAAGATGATGGAGATGATAGAGATTTTAGCATGATAACTTTACTCAAATTGTGGATGATAAAATGGCTTGGATGATGGTGTATTTATAGGCATTTTGGAGGGAGATTTGATCCAAGGGTTCAGATTCAATATTGAGATCAATGGATGAGGATGAATGTGAGGTGGAGGGCTTAGATTTGATCATGAAAAATGGAGGGATGAGAATAAAGACGAATTTTTAATTCACCTTGGGAAGGGGTGTGTATTAAATGAGGTTAGATGAGATGGATTAGATATGAATTTTAAATTCATAAGGGGAAGAGGTGAGGATTAAAAATGAATTCATTTGGGGAAGAGTTCTCATAAATGAAGGTAGGTGTTGTAAGAGGTTATTAATTAGGCTTATGACAAAAGTGTATAAAAAATTATTTTATGTGGCATAAAGATCAAATTTTTATTTGGGAAATATGGGGAGGAGTGTTATATGGGATTTGACCAAACTAATCAAGGTGATTAGTTTAATTAATATGGATGTTATAAATTAGTGAATGGGCTAATTAGGGGTTATAATTAATTAAATGATGTTTAATTTAATTAATCCTAGGTCTAGGGGTCATGTAGGTTAGGATAGCTAAATAAATAATTGATATCTAATCAACTAGGTTAGGGGTAGGCTGATTGGTAGCCTGAATTAATTGAATAAACATGATTTATTCAATTAATTAGGTTTAATGAAAAGGGGGAATTAATCAAATAAATATTTGCATATTTATTTAATTAATTGGGATAATGTTAGTAAGATGTGACTATTGAATTAATTCAATTTTAAGGGTAAAATGATGAACACTCAGGTGTTGGAGGGAATAATTAATTAAATAAAAATTTAATTAATTAATTAGAAGGGGAATCATTGATATTGGTGATGTTGGAGATTGGTTAAATGGTGAAGACATTTTTAGGTGTCTACATTTGCCCCTCTTTAACGTGGCGTCGTGACCTAGCAGGGAAATGGCATCAAGTCAAAGAAATTGCCCCAGTTGCCAGGAAGGAATAGAATGGATGAGGGATGCCCCTCGAGAGGTCAGGTGAAAAATAAAAAAAAATTAGGCAAGCTCTGGAAAGGAAGAAATGGAGAAATGGATACAGAATAGAAAAATAGGATGATAGGAAGAAAAATGGGCGAAAAAGGTTAAGATTTGCATCTTGGGGAGGAAAACATGTGTTGGAGGATGACATGGCCTTCTATAAATAGAAAAAGTGGGCCCAAAGTGCCAAATTTGCACTCATTGAGCTGACTTGGAAGAGAGAAGAAGAGACAAGATGGCAAACCCACTCTGCCCACGCTTCAAGCATTTGTCCGAGCGAGTTCATTCTTTCATGAGATCACCAGTGGCTAGCAAGTAGGTATGTGACCTAACCCTAAGCTTGTCAATTTTTTTAATTTTTTGCATTTAGGGCATCGGGAATTAGATATTTGGGGTTTGGTGCCATCAAAGGGCTGATTGGCGCCATATTGGGCTAGATTGGCACCATTGTTTGCAATGGTGCCATCCACATGAGGGGGGATTGGGAGGTTTCGGTGCCAAAGATAAAAGCTTTGGCGCCAAGTGATAGATTGGCCCAAAATCATGCTGAGGGTTTTAGGCACACATCGACGCTAAACCCGTAGGTCATGGCACCATTCTGTTGAATGGCACCACCCAGGGAAGTGGTGCCATTTTGTCCAATGGTACCATACCCTAGAGGCGTGGCATCATTCGCTAGCGAATGACGCCATAAGGATAGGATGAAATGGGGCGTATGAGGAGTGCGTACCAAAATGGTGCTAGATGCAAAAGAAATGATGACATTCCTTAGAATGGCACCTTCTGAGTAGGAAATGGTGCCATTCTCTGGAATGGTGTCATCTCAGTGGATAGTAGTGCCTTCTAAAAGATTGGCATGATGGCAGAAAAAATTGGCGCAATAAGGAATTTTGGCTCCAAAATGAGGAAAATCAGTACTATATGACTGACTTGGAAGAAATGTAAGTTTTTAACTCACATTAGGCGAATGCAGGTTGGCAGGGGGATAGTGGCTTCACTGGAGTGACGTGTTCCTGATGTGATGCAGTTGATGGATGGCTTCGATGCAGCTACATGAGCTTAGTTAGGTAGATTAGGGTTGTTGACAGTGGCTGATATGCTCATCATACAGGCACACAAGGTGATGATGACGGCCCTGGTTGAGCGATGGCACCCTGAGACATGCTCCTTCCTCCTCCCGACGGGTGAGATCACCATCACCCGAGAGGATGTTTATCGTATCCTAAAGTTTCCTATTCAAGGAGCACGGGTGATTTATGACACAGGAAGAGGATGAGCGGCCCTGGGTAGAGAATTTGCCCCAGGCCACCCAATGTTGATGTAGGATCAGTGGGAGATGACCTATGATCAGACATTGGTAGCTGGGGTGGATCAATTTACTTTGGTTCTTTGTGCATTGATTGGGGGTGTAGTGATGCTAGATCAGTGTGCTCGGGGCTTCCTGTGGGTTGGGGAGAGGTGATAGAGCATATGGTGCTGGAGGAGACTATCTATGCATGGGGTCTATGTATGCTGGGATAGCTATACCATGAGATGCATATCATGGTATACCATTATGATTCAGCTTTGTCTGCTAGGGCCATACTGCTGCACATGTGGGCTTTTGAGAATATTTCTATTACAAGGCCACGGGGGGCATATTTCCAGTGATAGTTTGAGGCATATGTATTCCTGTATGGGTAACCCCTCCAATACTCCCATACAGGGAAATTGCGCTATTGGTGGCAGCTTTTTGATGACTTGGTTTGGGTGACACGACGACCAGACATCAGAGTAGAGCAGTGGCCTGATGACCACATTCACATGCCATATACATTTCAACCCTATTATTTGATGGGACGTGGAGAGCATAGCATTGACATGTACCTCCCCTCTTAGGTGATGCATCAGTTTGGGCTATGCCAGGATCTTCCACAAGCGATGGTTGTTTTTGCTAAGATGCATCAAGATCATAGATGGCCGCCCGCCATAGCATAGGTGGCGATAGATGATTTTGCAGGCTTACAGTCCCAACAGTGGGATTGGGATAGCATAGAGGTGGACACAGGGACTACTCCTACATATGACTAGTGGTGGGTGAAAGGAAGCTAGGTGTGCGGAAAATGCTTCCTACACTAATCTATTAAAGAGAGGGCTATACAAATTTAGATTTATCCTAAATTTTACAGCAATGTTAAACCATTAACATGAGATATTGCAGCAAAACATGAGAATCAGAATGTAGATAGAAGAAGAGAGACAAAGATTTACGGTGGGGAAAACCCTTATCGGGTGAAAAACCCCACACTCAGAAACCTGCACAATGTATTAACAAATCTAAAAGAATGTTTACAATACACTTTCAATGCAAGATTCAATGGTCTTTGACACTCATGTCTAGAGTCAATCCAACAACATAATAGTACCTGTGAACCTGTGATACAAACTCCATCTCCAAGCACCTGTATATAAAGGAAATACAAGGCAATATTGGACCTATCTTGGAATGGGAGTCCAACATGGCATCTTGGACCAAAACCCATGCCTAGGGACACTTGGTCAACATTGTAGAATGTGTTTGACACTTCTCCACAACTCCCATCCCAAAGAGGTCGCCTATTTCCAAAATGCGCTATGACAGATGCTCTTATGACTCTTACGACCGTCATAGAATCTGTCATAGCGGTTACAACTTACAGCTGTAAGAGAATCTGTCATATACATGCTATAAATAGCATATTCTATTACAACATGTCATATTCCATCTTGGGGCACCCAAATATGCCTTATTCAAAGATGCTACATGACACATGTCATCACCTGTCTTCCAACCTTCTATTTCTGACTCTTACATGTCATAGATTCGTCATAGGAATCCATCATAACAGTTTCAGTCAAACATTCCTTACACAACATAGAAGATGCTGACACATGGCAAAATATTCCTACCACTAAGTGGGATGCCTATCTCCTCATGTGAGGACAAAAATACAAGTTGTCATAATCCACATAGGATTGACACATCACCGTGCCACATCCCACAATATGACAATATGGATTTTCTAATTATTTACAACATAGGCAATTAAATAATAAATACAAACATTACAAATGCAGAGAATTAACAAGGTTGAGACACCTTAATTCCCAACATTCTCCCACTTGTCGAACACCTTGTAAGAGCCAATAGAAAAACATGATTTAACTGATATAGGCCGAGAGGCCCATAGACTTCGAACACCATCTGAAGTTCTCTGTGCTCACTAGTTTCATCAATGCATCTGCAACATTCTTCAAAGTATCTACCTTGTCCAAATTTACTTTTCCATCCTCAACCATGTCCCTCACAAAGTGAAACTAAACATCAATGTGTTTGGTTCTAGCATGGAAAGTTGGATTCTTTACAAGGCAAATTGCACTTTGACTGTCACAACTGATCATGATCTGACTTACATCAACACCAATATTGGAACACAATCTCTTAAGCTAAATAGCTTCCTTACAAGCATGAGTTGCTGCCATATACTCAGCTTCTCTCATGGACAAAGCAACAACAGGTTGTCGCTTACTCATCCAACTAATAGCACCACCAAACAGTGTAAACACATAAGCACTGGTGGATCTCCTACTATCAATGTCACCTGCCCAATCTGAATCTACAAATCCACAAATATCAACAGAATGAAGAGGTCCTGAAACATTACCATGATAGAAAATGGAGTACTCAGAAGTACCCCTAAAATATCTGAACACTCACTTAACTACATCCCAATGAACCCGTCCAGGATTAGCCATAAATCGACTAAGGACTCCCACTGCTTAGGCAATGTCTGGTCTTGTGTAGACCATACCATACATCAAACTACCAACAACACTAGCATAAAGTACTCTACTCATGTCCTCCACCTTACTAGGAGATTTTGGACAATCCTCAATTGACAACTTTGTCCCAAAGAAATGGGAACACACAATGGTCTACAATCTACCATGCTGAATCTATCCAACACAGTCTTCACATACTTACTTTGGCTTAACCAAAGTTTTTTGTTGGTTCTGCCTCTTCTGATTTCCATTCCTAGAATGTACCTGGCTACCCCTAAATCTTTCATTTCAAATTGAGCTAACAACTGAGATTTAAAATCAAAAATCATATTCTTACCCTTCCCAATGAGCAACATATCATCAACATACAGTTCAACAATGAGAATACGATCACCATCAAACTTATAATAAACACAGTGATCTGATTTCAATCTCACAAATCTAATTGACAACACAAAGGCATCAAACTTCAAATACCATCTCCTAGGGGATTGCTTCAAACCATACAAAGACTTCTTAAGTTTGCAAACCAAATTTTCTTTACCTTTCACCAAGTAATGCTCTAGCTGTGACATGTAGATTTCATCCTCCAAGTCATCATGAAGGAAAGTTGTCTTCACATCCATCTGTTCTACCTCCAAGTCATAAGCTGCTACGAGAGACAACAGAAATCAAATGGATGTCAGCTTTGCAATGGGAGAGAAGATCTCACCATAATCAATACCCTCCACTTGTGAATAACCCTTCACAACCAATCTGGCCTTATACTTCTCAATACTGCCATCTACACTAATTTTCTTCTTGAACACCCATTTGCATCCAACGGGTTTCCATCCAGGAGGCAAAGGCACCAAGTCCCAAGTTTGATTCTTTTCCAAAGAAGCCATTTCTTCTTCCATGGCCTCCTTCCAGGAACCTGCATCCTTCATATCCAAAGCCTCTATTACAGTTCTAGGTTCATCACTGTTAGTAAGGAAAGCATAAGCACAACTAGAATCAAGCAATATAAAACCAAACCTTTTAGGTTGCTTTCTTATCTATGTAGACCTCCTCAAGAGCTAAGGTTGAGGTTCAACTTCTTCATCTGAGATTTCAGAGCTACTAGAGCTCTCCTCATCATCAGGTCCAACATTGTCTTTCTATTCAATCTTCTCAGGGGTGAGAGGAAACTGAACAACATCCTCTTTCTTTTCTCTTTCATCTGGTTACAAAATAGTGGAAGAAGGTGTAAGCTCTCTGTAGATGACACTTCTGATATACAACACTTTTTCAACCATGGGGTCCCAACGCTTGTATCATTTCACACCAACACCATAGCTGATTAAGATACACTTAACAGCTTTGTTCTCCAAATTTGACCGCTTCTCCCTAGGCACATGTGCATATGCCTCAACCAAAAACATGAAGATACCTTATTGAAGGCTTTCAACTAGACCACACCTCCATGGGTGTCTTTCCAACAAGGGCTAATGTAGGAGATCTGTTTACTAGATAGCAAGCAGTGGCAACAGCTTCAGCCCAAAACTTTTGTTCTAGGCCAGCTCCACTAAGCATACTCCTAGCCTTCTCCATCAGTGTCCTGTTCATCCTCTCTACAACTCCATTTTGCTGCGGGGTGTATGGAGTTGTCTTGTGCCTTTCAATCCCAAGTTCCTTGCAATACTTATCGAATTCTGAAGAACAGAACTCACCACCATTATTAGTTCTCAAACATTCAATCTTTTTACCAGTCTAATTTTCAGCAAAGGCTTTAAACTCCTTAAACTTGCTATAGACTTCAGATTTGCTTCTGAGAAAATAAATCCATGTCCTTCTATTGTAATCATCTATAAAAGATACAAAGTATACATATTTTGATAATGAAGGAACATTAACAGGACCAAACACATCAGAATGAATGAGGTCCAACACATTAGAAGATTTATGAGAACTCGAGTAAAACTAAACATGGTTTTGTTTTCCATAAATTAAATGTTCGCAAAAGTCAAACTCAAGATTACAATCATCTAACCCCTCAACGAGGTTCTTATTTTTTAGGGTACACAGACCCTTCTCACCAATGTGGCCAAATCTCTTATGCCATAACAGTCTTTTCTACAGGATGTTTAACTTCCAATGCACGATTACAACCATCAAGATTAGAAACAACATATTTCTTCACTGCTTGTTTAGATGGTGGGGATGAAGTGACTACTGCCCTCTTCCTTGAGTCAGAAGAACTATTACATTGTGCAATGCATGCCTCCATCTGAAATAGAGTACCTCTCCTAGTACCCTTAGCAAGCACCATAGCTCCTCTAGTCATCTTGCATCCTTCTTTCGAAAAGACAACCTGTACACTTGCATCATTCAACATACTTACAGAAAGTAGGTTCCTTGCTAAGCCTGGGATGTGCACAACCCCAGAAATCCCCTTCACTCGACCATCAAGGAATCAGATAGAGACTCTTCCATGACCAATGATCTTTAGATGAGAATAGTCACCCAAATACACCTTTCCACCATCAAACTCCTCATACTTAGTGAACCAGTCTTGATGCGAGGTCTTGTGAAAAGATGTACGAGAGTCGATTAGCCACACATTATCAGATGCATGGGTTGCCAAGGCTGCGATGAAAGCATCACCGTCATCTTGTGATTTGTCAGAATCTGAATCAGGAGCTTTCTTCTTTTTCTTCTTCTCCTCTTTGCATTCCTTTCAGAAATGCCCAGTCTTGCCACAGTTCCAACAAAGAGCCTTAGACTTTCTAGGAGATTTGGATCTCCCACAGGATTTGGATCTACCCTTCTCATCTTTCTTGTCCTTCTTCTTACCTTTCTCCTTGGGTCTTCCTCGAACTGCAAGGGCCTCTTTAGCTGCCTTAGAAGACTTTCTCCGCATCTCTTCAGACAACAGTGAAGAAACCACTTCTTCCATTTTGAATGTGGATGTGGTGCTTCCAATTGCCATGACAAGATGATCCCATGAGTCTGGCAGAGAACAGAGTAGGGTCATACACCGATCCTCCTCCATCATGTTTACACCAATAGATGTCAATTGTGCAACCAACATGTTAAAGGCATTCATATGCTCGGCAATGGAACCTCCGTCCTCCATTCAAAGAGAATACAACTTCTTTCTCAGGAAAAGTTTATTGACTAGGGATTTGGCTTGATACACATCCCCCAACTTCTTCCAAAGGAGTTTTGCAGTGGTCTCTTCATGGACCTTTAACAACGTAGAATCGGCAAGACTAAGTCTTATGAGACCCTTAGCCTTCTGATCCTTGAGATCCCATTCATCTTGTGACATTTTAGCTGGTTTAGTTCCGTTCACACTTTTCCAAAGGTCTCGGTCAACTAACATGTCTTCCATTTTGAGCTTCCATAGCTTGAAATTACTGCCATTGAACTTCTCTACTTTAAACCTTCCTGATGTGCCTGCCATGTCCTTGCTATAATAAGATACATATTTCTCTACACAGACTCCCACTCAACCTAATATTAGCTCAAAAAAACCCCTACCCAACAATTAGGACCAAAGGTGATCAAGCTCTGATACCAATTGAAAGAAAGCTAGGTGTGCAAAAAACGCTTCCTACACTAATCTATTGAGGAAAGGGCTATGCAAATTTAGATTTATCCTAAATATTACAGCAATGTTAAACCATTAACATGAGATATTGCAGCAAAACACAAGAATCAAAATGTAGACAGAAGAAGAGAGACAAAGATTTACGGTGGGGAAAAGCCTTATCGGGTGAAAAACCCCACACTCAGAAACTTGCACAATGTATTAACAAATTTGAAAGAACCTTTACAATACACTTTCAATGCAAGCTTCAATGGTCTTCGACACTCACGTCTGGAGTCAATCCAGCAGCATAACAATACCTGTGAACCTGTGATACAAACTCCATCTCCAATCACCTGTATATAAAGGAAATACAAGGCAATATTGGACCTATCTTGGAATGGGCATCCAACATGGCATCTTGGACCAAAACCCATGCCTAGGGAGTAGCTGTGTTACTAGATGGGAGCAGTGGAGCTGATGGGTAGGTTAGTGCCTTACATGCATAGTTAGTGTAGGAACAGGCACATGTAGCCAGCATGACTACTAAGAGAGATGTAGAGAGAGCCTTACGGCAGGTGGCAGATGCATATGTGGGGAGCCTATAGGCAGAGGCTACATGGATGTAGGGTGTCATTGTTGGCACCAATACATCATAGATGTGGACTGACTACACAATAGCTCAGAGTCGTGCAACACAGTTACAAAGTGAGATTTCAGAGGCACGCACATGGGTGGAGTATTATTATGGGGCTTATTGTATAGCAATCCCTGAGGGTCATTGCATGTTGAGCTATAGTCAAAGGAGTGGCTCTAGGATGTCTGGATCATATAGGTCTAGGAAATCAGTACAGTCAGTTCAATAGCCTATGGCACCTCCACCACCACCACCATAGCAGCCACAGTAGCCACAGCCACATTCAGGGTCACCTACTGACTCTTCCAGGGGATCATCAGCCCAGGGTTGATGCTTTGATATGTATTGATGTATTTTGGCCCTTTAGAGGCATTTTTGTATAATGACATTGAGTGATGTATTATTTTTCCGATGATGTTTCTGGATATTTATTATGGTTTTATGGATGTTTATGATGATGACATGATGCACCCTATGTTTATTTATGCATATGATGGTTATATATTATGTTATGATGTGATGGTTTATGCTTTGTTTATGATACTTATGTATTATAGATGATGTTATGTTGATGTTTATGATGTTCCTAGATGATTATGGATTATGATGTTGTATATGTTATGATTATGGATTTATGATGTTATGATGTTTATGATCATGTACATGGATAATTATGATACATGGATTATGATGAAAATGTATGTTATGATTATGGATGCATATTACATTGATGATGTTATGATGTTGGTGTATGAGATGTATTTGGTTTATGTTATGGATTACGATGTGGATTATACATGAAATGTAATGGAATATATGCTTAGATTAATAAACCTGCAAAATTAATGAAATGAAAATATATGCTTAGATTAATAAACATATATTATGGATGCAAAATGAATGAAATGAAACTATGTACTCAGATTAATAAACATATATTATGGGCGTAATGGATGTGCTCATATTAATAAACATATATTATGGGTGCAATGGATGTGCTCATATTACACTTGTGTGAGAGTTTGATTTTGAGAGGCATGAAATCATCATCATTAACTCTTTAAGACACCTCACACATATACAATATACATCAATAACTTACCCTATGCTCAGTGCTTTAATTATTTTGTTTTTGTTGGGAAAGTTGGAAAGAGAACAAGCAATAGAAATTGTCAGGCGATGTGTCGTCCAAAAAGTCATGATGAAGATGCAATGGTTAAATGATGTAATGATTGATGATTGTAATAATGGTATGTGACTATGATAATGCAAAACATTAATGAATCAATGTAGTGATTAATGAGATGGTCAAGTCATGATACATGTTATTGTTATCACGAAGGATTGCACCCTGAATCCTAAGCCTTTACAAGCTTGGCAATCCTGTGCAACATGGGAACATTCTCATACTATAGGTTTGTCTATTTCAAGAATGGA
The DNA here is from genome assembly GCA_027924645.1 of Cunninghamia lanceolata. NCBI lineage: Eukaryota > Viridiplantae > Streptophyta > Pinopsida > Cupressales > Cupressaceae > Cunninghamia > Cunninghamia lanceolata. Next base: position 3,055,012 of record BSBN01001333.1, read on the forward strand.
CCTCTGGAAGAGCCAACTCCCTTTAAAATACCCCTTTGGATCTGTAAGTTGATGGAGAAAAGAGATAGAAGAAAACATGAATAAACTAAAAATTGGATTTTAAAATCTATCTAAAGGGGTGATGCACCAATGTTTTGATTTAAAACTGCAATATAACTCACAAACATTCTTAATAAACCTACTCTTACAACCCAAATTGATTAGATTCACCACATAAATATTTCACAGAAAGGCATGAATAATCTTGCTCAAGCTGTGACCTATAATAAACTGAAATTTGTATACTTGCACCTAATAATTGAGACAAAGAATTCAGGCAATCTCTTCTTTGCAATATGCAAAGGCCAAAAAGCAAGAACTAAGGAAAAAAACATAATCTTTTTCTATATAATACAAAACTGTGCCCCAAAAAGTGAATGGGTAGTCAACTCCATCTCAACTCGACTCCAAAATTTGCATGGATGAGTCCCCAAAAGCAACACCAAGTTGTTGGGCGAGCACAATTGAAAAACCTAAAATTTAGGCATCAAAACTCCTCCAAAATTTGCAAAAATAGCTCAGAACTCCAAGTCTCAAGGTCCTTGACCAAAAATTGCCAAAATTAGCCCTCTTTAATCCCAAGGCAAAAATAGAACTCAAGATGACTCCCCTGTATGAGCTTGTATTTTAGTTCAACTCCTCTCCTGCTTTTTCATGATTAAGAGGCAAAAAATAAACTATTTTAACAATTATTAAGTGCAATCAATGTGATTGACTTAATAAATGTTATGTAATGAATGATCTTTTCCTATGTTTTACTCCATAACAAGTATTAAAGCAATTTATGACATTATTGCATTTAATACTTGTTAAAATATAATATATTTTGCCTATTTTTTGTGCAAAAATATTTGAGGTGAGTTACATTACCATAATGGCCTTAAAGGCAAAAAATACCCCCTCCTGTCATCATGCAAAAATAATCTCTAATCTACCCTTGACTCATAAAAATAGGCAAAACTAAATCCCCTGGTCAACTAAGGTCAAAAGACCCTCATTGCAATTCATTATCTTCAAAGGCAAAAAGAAATAAGCATTATTCTGCCCCTAGTCTTCAAAAGTCTCCATACATTATAAAACCTCTATTTTGTCTTAGTCATTGTCAAAAATATATCAATCTTCCTCAAGTTTGATTTAAAGAAAAGTAATAAAGGTCACAAAAAATCCTATCATGACCTAATACTTCAATGGGTTCATGATTTCCCTAGTCATTTCAAAACTTTCAAGGTTTTGACCACGGGAACTCATTTGATTTTTAAATGATTTTAGTCTCAAAAGTCATAAAAAGAAAAACAAGCCCATCGGGCTAGGGAATTGTGAGCTAAAAATTTGAAAACCCTAAAAGATGTTCATTTTCACTATTCTTCTCTATCCATCTTGATGATCTGGTGCTCTGCAGTGCTATGTTGTTACTAGGGCTTCAATGGACTTGATGGACTTCCTTTGTAGCTTCAGATAGTCATTCTCCTTCACTGGTAAGCAACACTCTTTGATACTATTGTTTCTATCATTTATCCAAGGAAAAAATGATGAAAATGGCCCTTTCTCTGCTACTCCATGATGGGAAAAATAGAGCTTCATTCTTGTTGCTTTGTTTCAAATATCCATAGCTGCTGTGACTTTCTATCTGTGAGGGTTTTGGTGAAACACGATTTCCTTTCTATGTATATCTCTGTTCATTGTATATCATTGTATATGTCCTTTCTCCTTGGAAGACTATGAGAGAGCCCTTTTTTGTCTCTGTGTGTTGCTCTTGTCTTCATGGCTCTTTTTGATATTTTTTCCCCAACACAGATCGACTCTTTGGTTTCATTTGTATCTCAAGTGAGAATTCAGAGGTTCCATTTCTCAGACTCTCCCCCAAATCTTTAAAAATCTATGTATTGAGTTTCTTGGGTCCTCCATCTCTAAGATCAGCGTACTCAGGTACATTTATAATTTCCTCAAATGATCCTATCAAGACATCCATATCAGTCTGAATATCATCAACATTAATGTACCTTCCATAAGATGTGATGATTAGTTTTCCCTGCTTTATATCTTCAAACACTATATGTGCTAACCAGCTTCAAAACCAAAGGAACACAACCAAAGGGCCATGACATTGAGATAGACTGCCACCATGCCAGCTAAAGGCTAAATGTAGTCCCACAGTTCTCTAATGTTCACTAGAAGAAACAACACATAGATGTATATAGTAATTCTTAAAGGCAAATGAGAAAATAAGCCCCAAAGTGATGTAGAGAATATCAAACATTAAGTCTATCATCAAAAGTCTCAATAATAGAACCCTTAAAATATTGAGTGATCTTTTGTATTTTGAAAGAGTTCACATATAGCTGATATACGGCAAGAATGCACAAAGTGACTAGTTCATATATTTAGAGGTTGCTCTGTTGTCTTTACTAATAGCACCATCCTTAATTGCTTTTATAGGCTTATTTAATGACAAGATCAGTCCCTATCATGATCTTGCATCTCTGCTACTTGTGACAGTCATAAGGACTGCTTTTGAACTGTTTGAAGCCACTCCATTTAAATATCATCCATTTCAATGGTTAAACATTCACTAGCAATTTTACACCTTATTCACAACAAAAGTGGTAAATATTTGTCCTATTCTTCTTGCATGATTGCCCTTAGTCTGTCATTTGTTGTTGTCCTTTTCTAGACTTATGATACTCTTTTATGACTTATTTTTGCATGCAATGTATCTCTTCTACAAGGCTCTATACAAAGATTTAAAACACTAACCAAGATCTTGAAAATCCTTAAGCATCACTATACTTTTAAAGCTCCTTAGATCTTAAGAAAATTGACCAAAATGGTCCTAGAACAGTGACAATACCTTCCTACCTCTGGCAGTCCATGATATGTTCCATGCCTTTAAAAGTGTCTCGAGGCCTCAGTTCAGGCTCTTCTAGCATTGACTCACTGTTCTTTCACTGTCATGCATCTCTGCATCCTCTGTTTGGCATTGATCACTGTATATGTTCTTGGGTGTCTTAGCATCCTTTTTCCATTGTGGCTAGTCTTTGCAACTCTTTGGTGGACCTTTTGGGTGTTGTAGGCCACTATAACTAAATGCTTACTGTCTCTATTTTTTGTTGTGTATTGTGCCCATGACTATCCCCTTTTGCCCCAAAACAATGACATCAAAACATCATATGAAGCACAGTAAAACATCCAACACTTGAAAAATCATTATCACTATTTTTCTGGGAAATGAGATCACTATGTAGCCTCTTCATATTTGTCAGTTTAAGACTAGAACAAGCATTTAAAACTCTAATGGTGGCTGCCCTTTTGTTCCACTATGGCTTGCTTGTGATAACTGTGTTCATCTATCAATGACAAAGCACAATGGGTTGTATTTACCTTGCCACTTCAAAACACAAGTACACTGTAAGACTTAAAGTGATATTATATTGTCTAATTAAACCTAGCTTATGCACTGTCTATTAGATCTAGGGCACACAACTGAGAGGGGGGGTGAATCAGTTGTATAAAACTTTCTTCTATTTCAAACACTTGATTCTTCTTTGTTAGTTAACAGTAAATCAATTAACCATTCATCAAAGCATAAAGCATGAACACTGGAGCAGATAAACATCAACACATTAGACACCAAGATTTTTGACGTGGAAAACTCAGTTAAGGGAAAAACCACGGGGTGATTAACCCAAGGATTATTCTTTGTTAGAAGAATAAGAAAAAAATGAATGGCACATGCCAATTAGGGCTCACTGCACAAGCACACTACTCACAAGGAGGCACACTGCCTACAAGAGACACACTATCTACAAGATCATAAGTATCACCAACTTGAACTGGAGAATGACATCTTCACCATGTCTGAATCAGTTCCATTTAAGCCCGAGTCACTTCTGCTCTGCCTTTCGCTCTTTCACTACACCATACTCATCCGCTCCACGACACACATCGAAATGAACTCACAAACCTTTATTTATACAAGACATCAACTTAGGAACAATCATCTAAGTCAGCAATCAACCATAAGAACATTCGCAAGATGAATAACCCATCCGGTCGGCCACCATAAGAACATTCGCAAGATGAACAACTCATCCAGTTGGCTAGTCTGAACAAGAACTTCATCCGGAAGAATATCTTCAATTCTAGGCTTTGCCACCAATGGAGACCAACAACACAACCTCAACATGATCCAAGAACCTTCACAGGCTTGCCTGAATGACCAGGTACATCTACACTTCCTCTACTCACTAGAATCTCTTCTCTTCCTCATCCGGAACTTCAAGAACATAGTCTATCGCCACTTTCATATTGCAAGAGTTGCTTCTGGACCTCCAAACCATGAACAAATAGAGATGACACATCACAAGGACATCCCAAACACTCTGTCCAATCCGCAGAGTAGGACAATGCACTTCCGGATCTCACCGAACCTTTTTGTAACACTCTGTCACTCTGGAGCATCTCCCGGAACTGGTTCTACTTGATCGATCACAACTTCTTCACATCTTCATGCGGACCTCTAAAATCTTAAATGGATCAACTCAAGACTCATATCTACAAACCCTTTAATCCGCATCCTCTGAATCTCAACCTATTGAGTACTTTTTACTTTCTTCTCATCACTATTCTTCACTGTTCCTGATTGAGACTAATTTTCTCAATATCCTCAGCACACAGCTCATCCAATCCTTCTTGTCAATGCAATATGAGTATGTTGACATCAATGACAACACTAGTTCACCTCATACTTGCAACAATCTCCCCCTTTGTCATTGATGGCAACATATGATGTGAAAAACCATCAAGACAAGAACTTCTCCTTTCTGTTACAGCTCCCTCTATCAACAACAACTCTTCACATGTCTTCTCTTCCTTTACTGCTCCCCCTTTGATCATCAACCACTTGTTTTTCACATGTCTTCTCTCCCCCTTTGACATCAATGGCAAAGGGCTCATACTTGCAATTCGAACACATCAGAATCATACCAGCTGCTCCCCCTTAGTAGCAGCTCCCCATCATCAATCCGGATCACAAGATATGACTGTGATATCCACCAGACTGATGCACATCAGTGCATCCTAGTTCATCACCGGAGGGGCCATGACCCCTAACTTTTCCCTGAGATACTCAAAGGAGTCCTTGGGAAGAGGTTTAGTAAAGATATCTGCAATCTGATCCTTTGAGGGTACATACTCCAATCTGACTTCATCCTTGTTTACTTGCTCTCTTAGAAAGTGAAACTTGATAGATATGTGCTTGGTCTTAGAATGCAACACCGGATTCTTAGAAATATTTATTGCACTTGAATTATCACAGAAAATTGTGATAGGCTCCTCATATTCTATTTTAATGTCTCTTAACATCTGCTTCATCCATAAGATTTGAGTGCAACTACCTGCTGCTGCAATGTATTCTGCTTCAGTTGTAGACAGAGATATTGCATCTTGTTTCTTGCTTAGCCAAGAAACCAATCTCTTTCCCAAAAAGAATGCTCCACCACTGGTGCTCTTCCGGTCATCCACATCTCCTGCCCAATCTGCATCTGTATATGCATAAAGAGAGAAATCATTATCTCTAGGATACCACAAACCATACTCCACTGTCCCTTTTAGATATCTAAAAATTCTCTTGATTGCCATGACATGAGATTCTTTGGGATCAGCCTAGAATCTAGCAACAAGACCAACAGCTTGCATAATATCCGGTCTAGTTTGAGTGAGATACAACAATCCTCCAATCATTGATCTATACTTTGTCTAGTCTGCCTTAGGAGAGTCATCATCTTTGCTCAACTTGCATCTGGTTGCCATGGGAGTATTCATTGGCTTTGAATCTTCCATCCCAAATTTCCTCAACAATTCTTTCACATATTTGGTCTGAGATATGAAGATCCCTTTCTTTGTTTGAGTAATTTGTAGACCCAAGAAGAAATTCATTTCACCAAGCATAGACATCTCAAACTCAATTTTCATCTGATTTGCAAAAGTTTTACACATACTATCTCTTCCTCCAAAAATGATATCATCCACAAACACTTCAACAATCAAAATGTTTTCATGATCAATTTTGAAATATAAGTTACTGTCAATAGTACCTTTGTTGAATCCAATCTGCACAAGATGCTTATCCAACCTTTCATACCATGCTCTTGGTGCTTGCTTTAGACCATATAGTGCCTTCTTTAATTTGCAGACCATATCACCATGCTCAGATAACTGAAATCCATCCGGTTGTTCAATGTACACTTCTTCTTCCAAATCACCATTTAGGAAGGCAGACTTGACATCCATCTGATATACCTTGAAGTCTTTGAAGGCAGCAAATGTAAGAAATAATCTGACTGCTTCAATTCTTGTCACTGGAGCAAAGGTTTCTTCAAAGTCAATTCCTGCTATTTGAGAGTAGCCTTTGCAGACCAATCTAGCTTTGTTTCTGATTACTTCACCAACTTCATTTAGTTTGTTCTGGAAGACCCATTTGGTTCCAATCACATTCTTGTTTCTAGGTCTGGGAACAAGATCCTAAGTATGATTTTTCTCAATTTGCATCAACTCTTCCTCCATTGCTTTGGTCCAGTTTTCATCATTGTAAGCTTCATTAATTTTCTTAGTTTCAATCTTTGAAATCAGACAACATTCATTTGAATCTTGAGCAATTCTTCTCCTTGTTTGTACCCCTTTACTTTTGTCACCTATGATCTGATCTTTAGAATGATTTAGAGTTACATACCTTGGAACTTTGGGAGTTTCTTGCACTACTGTTTCTTGATCAGGCTCATTCAGACAAACCTCTTCTTCCTGATTTACCATATCAGTCTGTATCTGAAATTCAGAGGAGGATTGAGCTCCTTGCACCAGAGAATCATTCTGATCATCTTCATCATATTCATAAAACCTTGAGGGCTTCTCAATTCCTTCATCAACTTTCACATTTGTACTTTCTATCATCTTTCTTAATCTCTTATTGTAACACCGGTATGCTTTGCTTTGAGTGGAGTAACCCAAGAAAATTCCTTCATCACTTCTAGCATCAAACTTTCCTAGATCTTCATCTCTTTTGATATAACACTTGCTACCAAATACTCTGAAATATCTCACAGTAGGAGTTACACCAAACCAAAGTTCATAAGGAGTCTTACTGGTATTGCTTCTGATTTGAACTTGATTAAGAGTGTAGACTGCAATGCTGACAACTTCTCTCCAAAACATCTGAGGAACATTTGCTTCCATCATCATTGTCCTGGATGCTTCCTGGATGGTCCGGTTCTTTCTCTCAACTACTCCATTTTGCTGTGGAGTCCTAGAAGCAAACAATTGTCTCATGCCATGCTTCTCACAAAAGTCTATGAATTCACCAGATGTGAATTCACCACCTCTATCAGACCTCAGGCATTTTAGTTTCAATCCGGTTTGATTCTCTACCATAGCTTTGAAGATTTTAAACTTCTCAAGGGCTTCTGATTTCTCTTTTAGGAAGGTAACCCACATCATCCGGGAATGATCATCAATCAGCAACATGAAATATCTATCACCTTGCATACTCTTGATTCTTGTCGGACCACATAGATCAGTATGGTCTAATTCTAGTAATCCGGTAGTGGACTGATCCTTGCTTTTGAAAGAGACTTTGCTCTATTTACCTAGCTGACATTCTTTGCACAAACTATTTGTAGGTTTCACCAATTTTGGAAGATCTCTTACAGCCTGAGTGTTGCTTATCTTGATGATGTTTTCAAAATTCACATGACACATCCTTCTATGCCATAACCAACTCTGATCAACTTGAACAAACAGACAACTTTTATTAGAACCAACTAGATGGAAGATATTACCTTTTATTTGAGTACCGGATGCAATCTTAGTTCTGGATCTTTCAAAGATCCTGCATCTTCCATTCTTGAACCGGAGATCATAGCCTTTGTCCACCAACTGACCAACACTGAGAAGATTGTGTTTCAATCCTTCAACATATAGTACATTACCAGTTTTGCTCTTTCCATCAAAAGAAATAGTTCCTCTACCTCTGATTCTGCCAGTAGAATTATCACCAAACTTTACCATTCCTCCTTCATACCTTTCCAAATCTAAGAACTTGTTCTTGTCACCAGTCATGTGGTGAGAACATCCACTGTCAATAACCCAATCATCCTTTTCTTCAACTTGGGCAGCCAAAGCTTTTTCCATAAACTTATGATTGACAGATTCAGAGGATATTGAATCTTCTTCCTTGATGGCAATAAACACCCATTCATTTCTAGATTTGCTTCCTATTTCTGATTCATCATCTGTTACTCCTTCATTATCATCTTCTTCATGAACATAATAGCAGTTCTTTTGAAACCTTTGTCTATTAGCATTTGACCTTGCAGATCTTTCCAGACATCTTGAAGCAAAATGACCAATCTTATTGCAATTGAAGCACTTAAAGGGTAGTTTTCCTTCATACTTACCAGATCCTCTTGGCAGTCTCTTTGCAATGAGGGCTTCAAGTTGAGTTGTTTCTGCTTCTTCTTCTTCCATGTCTTTCCTTTCTTGATCATACCATGACAGCTTCCTTGAAGAGTTCTCTCCCAGATCAAATCTTTGTTTGCCTTTCACATAGGCACTGGCTTTGAATGTAGATTCAGTCTTGGGGTGATCATCTCCAAACTCAGTCATTTCAAATGCAGCCAGTTTGCCAGCCAATTGCTCTCTTGTGACAGTTGTATGGGCTCTGAATTCATCAATGGCAGCAACCTTGATTTTGTAGGCAGCAGGAAGGGATCTGAGAATTTTGCAAACAATTTCATTTTCATCTAGAACTCCACCAGCATTCCTGATTCCACACACCAGCTCATTTACCCTTGGCATAAAGGTAGTGATATTTTCATCATCTCTCATCTTCAATCTTTCAAATTTCCCTTTCAGACTTTGCAACCTTGCACTCTTAACAAACTCATCTCCTTCATGCAGAAGTTCCAGTTTAACCCAGATCTCATATGCAGTTGGTAGGTCAATAACATTTGAGAGCTTTGAATCATTCAATGCGCTTAGAAGAGCTTCTTTGGTCCGCAGATTATTTTTATCATCTGTGATTTCATTCAAAGTTGTCAGACCACCCTGTGGAGGTACATATGGTTTTGTGACCATGGACAGGTATGCTTTTCCCATACACTCCAAGTGACATTTCATGCAACCTTTCCAGAGCAAGAAATTGGTTCCATCAAACTTCGGACTATCCTTCTTGTATGATGACATCCTGGATCTCCTCAAGCAGTTAAGCTCCTTTTAGAGGAACTTGGCTCTGATACCAATTGTTAGATCTAGGGCACACAACTAAGAGGGGGGGTGAATCAGTTGTATAAAACTTTCTTCTATTTCAAACACTTGATTCTTCTTTGTTAGTTAACAGCAAATCAATTAACCATTCATCAAAGCATAAAGCATGAACACCGGAGCAAATAAACATCAACACATTAGACACCAAGATTTTTGATGTGGAAAACCTGGTTAAGGGAAAAACCATAGGGTGATTAACCCAAGGATTATTCTTTGTTAGAAGAATAAGAAAAAAATGAATGGCACATGCCAATTAGGGCTCACTGCTCAAGTACACTACTCACAAGGAGGCACACTGCCTACAAGAGACACACTGTCTACAAGATCATAAGTATCACCAACTTGAACTGGAGAATGACATCTTCACCATGTCTGGATCAGTTCCATTTAAGCCTGAGTCACTTCTGCTCTGCCTTTTGCTCTTTCACTACACCATACTCATCTGCTCCACGACACACATCGAAATGAACTCACAAACCTTTATTTATACAAGACATCAACTTAGGAATAATCATCTAAGTCGGCAATCAACCATAAGAACATTCGCAAGATGAATAACCCATCCGGTTGGCCACCATAAGAACATTCGCAAGATGAACAACTCATCCGGTCAGCTAGTCTAAACAAGAACTTCATCCGGAAGAATATCTTCAATTCTGGGCTTTGCCACCAATGGGGACCAACAACACAACCTCAACATGATCCAAGAACCTTGACAGGTTTGCCTGAATGACTAGGTACATCTGCACTTCCTCTACTCACTGGAATCTCTTCTCTTCCTCATCCAGAACTTCAAGAACATAGTCTATCGCCACTTTCATATTGCAAGAGGTGCTTCCAGACCTCCAAACCATGAACAAATTGAGATGACACATCACAAGGACATCCCAAACACTCTGTCCAATCTGCAGAGTAGGACAATAAACTTCCGGATCTCACCGAACCTTTTTGTAACACTCTGTCACTCCGGAGCATCTCTCGGAACTGGTTCTACTTGATCGATCACAACTTCTTCACATCTTCATGTGGACCTCTGAAATCTTAAATGGATCATCTCAAGGCTCATATCTACAAACCCTTTAATCTGCATCCTCTGAATCTCAACCAATTGAGCAATTTTTACTTTCTTCTCATCACTGTTCTTCACTATTTCTGATTGAGACTAATTTTCTCAATATCCTCAGCACACAGCTCATCCAATCCTTCTTGTCAATGCAATATGAGTATGTTGACATCAATGACAACACCGGTTCACCTCATACTTGCAACACTGTCTTCATGATACTTGACTCACACCGTAGCAATTGCCTTTTTACAAGAAATTTCTCACTCAACTTTATCACAAGAAAACATGATATCTCAACAACTCTTCCCACAACATCATTGAGACAATGATGAGTCATATGGTTCTATTTCCTAGAGTCTTACTGCCTTGGTGCCTAGACTGCTATGTGTTCCTACTTTTTCTCACCTAAATCTAAAGCATCTTCGTTGTCCCTTATTGACTGTGTATGAGGATGCAAGGTATCAATATCAACCCTTCAATTCACTATCTTTTATTATCTCTGCATATCAGTTAATAAGGCCTTTCACTGGTCCCTTTTCTAGTGTATCAGTGAATTCACTATTCTCTTCATTGATGATTATGGATGATTGAAGATCTCCAATCCTTCATTTCACTGTGACTCTATCTCAATCACTGTCATTATTCACTATGTCTTGGAATTCATACACTCTCCACAACCTCTATTATTTCCTTCTTGTCAAGCTCATTGAGCTTGTCTATATTTGAACCCTTGCCAGTGACAAGATGTGACAATATCATTTCCTTGACAATCCTTTCTTTGTCTTGACAGAGATCATTGTCATAGTACTATATAGTTCACCTCATTTGCTAACTGTTAAACTTCATGATTGTTTTCTTCTTTATCCTTGTAATGATGTCCTCTAGCTATGACTGTCCTTGTTGTTATGATGTCCTTTAGCTACATCAACCTTGCCTACATACCTTGTCATTGTTCCTTAACTTGTGACTACACTTTTTCATGATGCATACTGTTACTATTTCAAAGGGGAAACATTGCTCATTTGTGACTATCCTTTCAATGTGACGGCTCTCCTTTGAATCTTTGACATGACAGTCATTGATGAGTAATGCCTACATTCATGAATCCTCTTCCAGTTGATTATGCATGTGACTTCTTTGTTGATTTGAATGATGAGTTTATCTCTGTACCTTTGTGATTTGATGTTTAGTAAGAGACAGGTTGTATATCTGATAGTTTGACATGTAAGAGACTTGGAATCTTGAGCTCTAACATTACTTTCCTTATCCTTTGTAGGCACCTCTGGAGCTTTAACAAGGATTTGAAGATGTAGCTAATCAACAATGGGATTCATCATAGGCAATGATGGATCCCTCCTCTCTTATCTATCTTTTTACTTACAGATGGTCAATCTTTCTTTTATTGCATCTTATCAATTATTCCCACCGCTTATGTGGGGAAGTTATGAACATACTTTCTTGTAATGAATATAAACATCTACTTTATGCAAAAGTTTGTATACAATTTCTCCTTTCTGTAAAGCAATGGCATAATGAAAACTAAAAACTCTTTTTATGGTACTATTTGTATGATGATATGAGAAACCTTAGCAAAATTTTGTGTACCTTTCTTCTTCTTCAAAGTCGAAAACATTAGAGTTGTCCTAGCCTAACCTGATTGGGCTGATAAGAATAATTAGGTAACAATTTTGGTGGCCTCTTCTATATGCTTGCCTACTAAGCATCTTAGACTAGTAGCATAACCTATCCATTGGGAATAGGGGTCAATTCATATCCTTTGCAAGTCAAAAAAAACCTCTGTAACTCAGCTGTTAGAAAAACAACAATAGCAAAAACAAAACTACAACAAATCATGCTAGCTCTAAATAGGGGCAACCAACTATGCAATTGTACTTCTTGCAAAAAAATACTAAAGTAAATGGCCTACCTACCTATAGCTAATCTATGAAACAGGTTAGCTAAACAAAGCCATTAATTGGTTCTGTAAAATATCTCCCTATTATGACCAACCTGGGGTGTTTTTCATGCCTCTGACCAACTAACAAGGGGTGTGGAAAGGGTGGGCATTCAAAGAGCTTGTGCAATACCTCTTCAAAAAAAAGAACAAAAGCACATACCCACTTGTTTTGATTGAAAATACAGTTGTTCAATGGTGGATAAACAAGTTGATTTTCTTCTTTCTGCTGCTCATCTTCATGCCTGGAAATGGGCATGATAAGTGGTGGCTTCTCCTTGTTACTTTCCAATTGGGTTAGATGTTGAATAGGACATCCTTTTGACAAAACCATGTTCAAACACACAGTGTTGTTTTGCTCTTGACAATCTACTGCTCCCTCCGTCTCCTGCTGATTAGAAACCCCTAAAAAAGTAGTAATCTCCACTTATTCTTGTTGTTTATGAGCTTCCTCCTCCTGAGATGTTGGTTTAACATTGAGAGTTGAACAAAACTCATTTAACTCATCCCAAAACAAGTCATCCTATAGTTCTTCTTTACTTTTTTGTATAAGAGGACTGATTTTAGCCTTATAACAGCTCTCTTGAATGTTTGGTTCTGATTTCCTAACTTGCTCCACCCGGTAGCCAGCCTTATTTTCATTTAAAACAAGCTTGTTAGCCTCCAAAACAAGACTATCCTCTTGTTCTTCTAGCTAAATTGAGGCTTCATCCTCATCCCTGCTTTCATGTACCAACAGTACATCATGTTCTCTCAAGTCTCCTAGCTACTACAAATCATATGATAAGATGAGTCTCTGTGTGCTCTCTTCATCATCTCCAACAAAAGTAGGTAGCTGATCAAATAAAGAAACTGAATCCTCTTCTTTATCTATTTTATTCCCCATTGGAACCTGGGCAATTTGTCTTTGCAACTGAAGACTTTCACCTTGTAACCATTGTACTCTGCTTTTATTGATCTCATAAACAACCTTAGAAAACTTTTGAAATGAATCAAAATGCAAAGGACTTAGTGCCAAACTTGAACCAATCTCCTCTACACATGCATTATGCTCATTTTCAGCTGGGAACACACTGCAAATAGCAGTAACCTCTTGCTCTACAACTGATTTTTCTGATTTGGTGCCATAAAAAAGACTGCAAAAACCTTCAGCTGATGAACTAGGGTAAATGTGCTCGTTGTTAGGCTCATTATGAGGTATTATGGACTGCTCCTGGCTATGAATTGGCTACTAGATTGAAGGATCACTCCTGAAATTTGGAATTTTGATTGGCTTGGATTCTACAACCTTTTCTTCTTTTTGATCTTGGATTGGTATGCAAAGAGTGGCTTTAACAAGGTTTGGCATTTTATAATCAGGATACTCAGCTCACCATGATTGTTCAAAACTTTGATAGCTCAATTCAAGCTCTTGAGATGACTGAATTTGAGGACTAATGGCCTAGTTTTGAATGCAAATAGGCTTTTGAACAAAATCAAAACTTCTAAAACTTGGAATTTGGGCTTTGGGTCTTTGAACTTGAGCTAGAAGCTGTATCATTTGTTCCTCTTTAACATTAATTTGACTATTTATACTTTCCTCCTCATACCTTCTCTTTTATTCCATCTCTTGTTGATAATAAAAGGCCTCATAAGACTATTGCTCCTACTATTGGAGAGAGGTTTGATAAGCTAGTTCCTTCCACTGCATGTTATACTCCTGCTCTCCATTAATGACATCAAACTATTTTTGAAGATCTAAAATAAAGTACCAAATACTCATGCTCTAGTTTTATGTAAATCTAAAGCCATATCTTGAATGCTCATGTTGTCATCATACTGACGTTGATCAGCAGAAAAAGTAGGCTGACTGGGAACAAAATAGTTCTTCTAGGATTGGTTATGAGTATAGTTTGGATGCCATGAAGGTTGAGCAGGGGTGGGTGGGAGGTAATCGTACTGTGCATGCTAGTTTCTTTAGAAATCATAGGAATTAGGTGTAAAACCAACATCATGATTAGCTTGGTAAGGCTAGAAGGAGGGTACTCTAATAGCTACTTCATGAAATGGGCCATGATGAAATTTTTCTCCATGAAACAGATACATTTCTTAACATTCATATAAGCTGGAAACTTAAGACTGATTTTTATCAAAACTTAAGAACATACTAGCACTTTCTCCACCTTGAAACCAGTAGATTTGAGCTCAGAGTCACTAGATGTGTGTAATTTTGCCTCCAAAGGTAGATCTTACTGATATACACACCCAATATCAGCAATATTTTGATATAAATATTATCATAATCTACACTAGCTATGCTTGAAAATTAGAGAATTGAGTCGCCAGGTATGCTGTTTTCACCTCAAAAGGCTGAAACTCTAATGTGCATACCAAAACAATAAGGGAAAATTATGTTTAAATGGCTTGAACTTCAGTTTAGAGTCCCACCGGGCATGCCAAAAATTGTTCTGACTAAGGATTGCGCCCTAAATGCTAAGCCTTTACAAGCTTGGCAATCTCGTGCAACATGGGAACATTCTTAGACTGTGGGTTTGTCTATTTCAAGAATGGGCCTCTAGAAGAGCCATCTCCCTTTAAAATACCCCTTTGGATCTATAAGTTGATGGAGAAAAGAGATAGAAGAAAACTTGAATAAAATGAAAACTAGACTTTAAAATCTATCTAAAGGGGTGATGCACCAATATTTTGATTTAAAACTATAATATAACTCACAAACATTCTCAATAAACCTACTCTTACAACCCAAATTGATCAGATTCACCACATAAATATTTCATAGAAAGGCATGAATAATCTTGCTCAAGTTGTGACCTGTAATAAACTAAAATTTGTATACTTGCATCTAATAAATGAGACAAAGAATTCAGAGGTTTTGAAGAAAAACATAGAAAACTCTTATCAAATCACTCATAAAATAAGCAATACACTTGACTTTGGATAGAACCCCTGATTGTATTAGAAAATGGAAGGAATCTCTGCAAAACATAACAATAAACTGCTGAAATAATGAACTGTTGCTACTGTAAAACTGTAAAAATGGCTAAGTTACAAGACAATCTCTTCTTTGCAATATGCAAAGGAAAAAAAGTAAGAACTAAGGAAAAAAGCATAAGATTTTTCCATATAATACAAAACTATGCCCCAAAAAGTGAATGGGTAGTCAACTCCAGATCAACTAGACTCCAAAATCTGCATGGATGAGTCCCCAAAAGCAACACCAAGTTGCTGGATGAGCACAGGTGAAAAGCCTAAAATTTAGGCATCAAAACTCCTCCAAAATAAGAAAAAATAGCTCATAACTCCAAGTCTCAAGGTCCTTGACCAAAAACTGCCAAAATTAGCCCTCTTTGACCCCAAGGCAAAAATAGAACTCAAGATGACTCCCATGCATGAGCTTGTACTTCAGTTCAACTCCTCTCCTATTTTTGCATGATTAAGAGGCAAAAAATAAACTATTTTAACAATTATTAAGTGCAATCAATGCGATTGACTTAATAAAATTGCTATGTAATGTATGATCTTTTCCTATGTTTTATTCCATAACAAGTATTAAATCAATTTATAACATTATTGCATTTAATACTTGTTTTTGATATAATAAGTAGCATAAAAGGGTGTTGATCCCATTACATATCAGCCAAAAAGGCGCACCAAAGTTCCATTAAGAACCAAAAAGTAGAAATAGAACGAACCAATAGAAATAGCCAAAAAGAAACCCAGGACTAAGACACAGTGAATTGACAACAAACTAATAGTAGACAAAAACCAAAGGTAGAGAACAAAGCCCCAATGGCTAATTAAACATCTGGTCCCAATCTTCTACCAAAATCTGGTAGATATCATGGTACTCCTTGAGTTCTTTATCCTTCATTCCCTTGCAGGAAGTTTGACATCTTAGAGGACCGAAAGGGTTGTGGTTGATTGGTGCATCACTTTCATAGAGAACTTGGCCAGAGTTTTAAACTTCCTCTCCAGCACAGTGATCCTAGCGGAGAGAGTTTCAATCTCCTTATCTTTAGCAGCAACCTTGCCCTCCCTCTTCATCTTGCGTGACTCCTTCACCGCTTTCTCCAAACTCACAGATTCTGACCCCTTAGCATTGAGCTTTGTTAGGAATTAAGGTGTCTCAACCTTTGCAAGTTTCTAGCATTTATTAGTTGATTATATTTATTATTGTAACTTGATGCAAATCCTATTTCATCACTTTCTGGGAGTTGGTACGGTGATGTGTCATCCTACATGGAAGGTGACCACATGTATTATTGTCCACATATGAGGAGATAGGTGTTCTACCTTGTGGTAGAAGAGTTTTGCTATGTGTCGGCATCTTTTAGGTGTTGTAAGAGGTTTATGACGTGTAAGAGTTATGATAGAATCTATGACATGTAAGGGCTAGAAATGGAAGATTATATGACAGGTGAAGACAAGTGTCTGAAAGCATCTTGCATGGGGAAGTGGGAACCCAAGTTTGACTATGACAAGGTTGTAAGAGAATTTGCTATTAATAGACAGTTATGACAGATTCTCTTACAATTGTAAGAGTTGTCATATATGATGGATTTTATGACATTGTAAGAGCATCTATCATACCTTAGTTGGGTAAATTTGTGGTGCCCAAGTTGGGGGGTTGTAAGGGATGAAAGAGAATCACTTACATGTGTCATACACATGTTTTGTGGCCTTGGAAATTGGGCCACATGGATTTGGACGAGTTCCTTGTGTGACTTGCTCTAGAAGCTACCTCCATTCATACTACTTCTCTTTATATACAGGTGTTTGGAGATGGAGTTTGTATCACAGGTTTATAGGTACTGTTATGCTGCCGGATTGACTCCAGACACGAGTGTTGAAGACCATTGAAGCTTGCATTGTAAGTGTATTGTAAACATTCTTTCAGATTTGTTAATACATTGTGCAGGTTTCTGAGTGTGGGGTTTTTCACCTGATAAGGGTTTTCCCCACCGTAAATCTTTGTCTCTCTTCTTCTGTCTACTTTCTAGTTCTTGTGTTTTGATGCAATATCTCATGTTAATTGGTGCAGGAGCACCTACCTGACAGCTGGCCTTCATGAGGCAGTTAGTAGTTATAGGTCTTGTTTATGATTCCAAGAAGGTCTGTTAAGACCAAATGCATGTAATAAGGTCATGCTGATCATGATAAGATCATGCTGACCAGGCTTTTGCTATTTTTAGCTAGTTGGTTATAACAGCTGTCATGATGTATGATCGGTTGGATCTCCCAGCCGCTTGGAGAGTTCCCAGCCGCTTGGAGTCGGGTCAGTAGTACTCGTAGGCAAATCTATTTAAGCATGAGATCGGTTGATTGTAGATCATCGATCGGCAGTCTAGTATTGCATTAAGCAGAGGAGTTCCATTGTGCTGTGTGAGGAACATCATATTGTATTGCATCTTTTGAAATCAAATAAAGAGATCCTGTTTGTGTTCTTGCTCTGGTTGGATCCCATTGTTAAATCGATCTGCTGGTTTGGGTGGTTTCATGGATTCACTGATCCATTCCACCGGTTGACTCATCTGATCGGTGGAATGGTAATGTACAGTAGGGTAGGTTGTAGTTTGTTTTCCGTTTGCATGCAGGTGTGCAGGATCGCGACTGAAAGATGTTGAAGACCCTAGCATGGGTATGTGCTAGGTCAAGTTGATAAGTTCGAGTTGGAAGATCACCCTGAGGTTGGATCGGGTCATCCCTGGAGGATCGGCGAAGTAAAATTTCGCTAAGGCTGGAAATCGGCGAAAACGGCATCATCAGGATATTTCTGCAAATATCCTGCAGACAGTTCGGATATCATCATCTGGATAAGTGAAGGAGAGCATGACGCTTTCGATTGCATGAAGTGCAAGTGCGTCGGGGTGATCATCATCTGGAGGACCCGAGGAGGAGTGCATCGGCATCAGGTAGAAGATCGGGTCATGAAACTGTCAGAGTTTGCATGTTGCGAGTGCATCAGGATGTTCTAAGTCGGACATATACTAAGTGTATATATCGGCATCAGGATCATCTATCGGGAGTGCCAATCATCCGCGTATCGCGAGCAGATGCGGGAGAGAAAGTTTGTTTTTTTTGACTAAGTGTTGAAGAGGTCATCAGGATATTGGGTGACGTCATCGTCATCAGGATATGACGTCATCGTCATCAGGATATTGAGATATCCCCCCTATGCGAGTTTATCCTGCCATCGTTAAGTGCTTTGGTATCGGCAGAAAGTTGTATTAGCATCATCAGGAGGTTTCGAGAGGACCGGATAAAGTAGATCATGATGCTGTTGTTTGTGTCGTCGGCTAGCGGAGCATCGAAGGGAAGGTGCTGAAGGTGATCGTCATCAGGATCTTTGGGGCAACCGGATATTGGTTATCCTGCTGACGAAGAGAGCGTCGGATATCATGATGATGCCGATGGAGTTCGGCGCCCGATGAACAGTGCAGCCGGAGGATGTGTGCGCCCGCTGAATATCATGATGATGATAGGCGACTGGCGGAGGAGGTGAACAGTAGTCGGCAGGAGGATGATTGTGATCGTCCGAAATATGATGATGCTGACTGTGTAACGCGAAATATGATGATGCTGTTAGTGGTTTTAGGGAATATGATGATGATGGCGAAGATGATGATGATGAGGTTGGTCTGCAGACATTCATGCTATATGCGAAGGTTATAGTGTGGATGCCTCTGCATCATAGTGGTATCAGAGCTCAGCAAAAGGTCTGGGCTGTTGTGTTTTGATTCTGTCACTGAAAGGGCAGAGGTAGAGTTGATTGTGTGTTGTGTGTTGATTGAGAGGTTGACAAAATGCCTCCTAAAGGTAGTGGTACTGCAAGGGAATTGCAGGAGATGAAGGAGAAACATGCTAGAGAGATGAGGAAGATGAAGGAGCTTGCTGAAGCACTTCAAGCCAGGCTGACAGCCCTGGAAAAGAACAAAAAGAGGGAAGTGGAAGACAGTGAGTCTGAAGAAGATGCAGATACTGTTGAAGAGTATGAAGAGGTAGCTGAAGATCTGGATGCTGAAGACCAGAGATTGGCAAAACTGTTAAAGGCAGTGCAGAGTGAAAAACCTAAGGTAAAGGTTGATGTTACCAAGTATACTGGAAGCTTGAATGAAGATGAGTTATTGGATTGGATTGCTGCACTTGATAATCACTTTGAATGTGAAGATGTTGCTGAGGATTAGAAGGTAAAGATTGCAAAGACCAAGTTAGGAGGTCATGCTTTGGTATGGTGGGATTATGTACAATCTGAGAGAAGGAAACAAGGGAAGTCTAAGATCACTTCATGGGATAAGATGGTAGCAAGGATCAAAGGGAAATTCTTGCCAAGGGATTATGAAATCCAGATGTTTAAGAAGCTGCAATTTTTAAAGCAGAAAGACAGGGATGTGAAAGCATATACTGAGGAATTTTATCTGTTAAGTATGAGATCTGGTCATCATGAGAATGAGGTAGAAAAGGTGGCTAGGTACTTGGCTGGTTTGAGGTTTAACATACAGGATGAGTTAGTGTTAGCTAACCCTAAGAATGTGGAGGATTGTTATCAAATGGCAATCAGGATTGAAGAAAAGATGAATAGAGGACATGATAAGTCCATGAGAGGAAGAGGAAACAATAGGGGAAGAGGAACAGCCCCTGCACAAAAGCAAACAAATGAGGGTCAAGAAGACACTGGTAAAGGACAGGGACAGTCTGATTTCAGAGGTGGATGGAAAGGTAATAGAGGAAGATTTGGAGGTGGTAGAGGTTCTACTACATTTTCAGGAAAATGTTACACCTGTGGAGAGTTTGGTCATCCATCTTTCAAATGTCCAGAAAACAAAGGTTCATCATCCAGAAATGATAGAACAAGTGACAAGAGAGTGCAATTGGTGCAAGAAGAGAAAGTAGAAGAAAGTGCACAGAGTTCAAACAAAGGTCCTGAGAATTTTGGATATCCAGAGAGTGGAGAATCATTGATGCTAAGGAGAACTAGTTTGCAGGCATCAAAGGATCTGATGCAAAGAAGAGCTCTTTTCAAGACCACATGTAAGAGCAAAGGTAAGGTATGTAAAGTTGTCATTGATACTGGTTCAACAGACAACATGGTATCTCAGGAAATGGTGGATAAACTGAAGCTGGAAAGGATTCCACATCCACACCCTTACAAGACATCTTGGGTGAGTGATAGTCAATCACTTTTTGTCTCTGAACAGGCATATGTGGATTTCCAGATTGGACCATATCAGGATAGAATTTTGTGTGATATTTTGCCCATGGAATGTTGTCACCTACTGTTGGGTAGACCATGGCAATTTGACAGAAGGGTACTGTATGATGGGTATGCTAATACCTACACCATCAAGAAGGATGGGAAGATTATTAAGTTGATGCCATTGCAGGCAAAAGCGGCAGTATAGAAGGCAGCCCAAATCATTTTAATGGGAAAGAAGGAGTATGTGCAGATGCCTAGAGGAGCAGGTATAAAGGCAGTTCAGGATACTGCAGGGAAAGGAGTTGTTACAGACAACAAGCTGAAGAAAGTTTCAGTTGTGACTGGCAGAGGTCAGCAGCAGGTTCAGAAACAGGGGTGCAAACAGCAACCAGTTGAGAAGAATGACAAGGATGTTGTCATAGTTGGGACTATTGTTTGTCCTATAAGAGTTGAAAGAAAGACAGTGTTGAACATTTTAGAAGTTCAAGAGGCAGTTCAGAAAGAGGTTCTGGTCAGGCAACCTGACAAACACAAGGTATGTGCGAGTAAGGCCTACATCAACAGGCATGAGGATTTACTTGCCAGAAAGCAAGTTACAGTGCAGAAGTCTTGGAGCAGCCAAGAGTCAGCAGCAGATAAAGCTGGAGCAGGTCAGACGATTGACAAAGCAAAGTGTAAAGGTGGAGGACTTCCACATACTAAACTCATGGGACATGAGTTCTTTTCTTTTGGGGAGTATGGTGCAGGAGCACCTACCTGACAGCTGGCCTTCATGAGGCAGTTAGTAGTTATAGGTCTTGTTTATGATTCCAAGAAGGTCTGTTAAGACCAAATGCATGTAATAAGGTCATGCTGATCATGATAAGATCATGCTGACCAGGCTTTTGCTATTTTTAGCTAGTTGGTTATAACAGCTGTCATGATGTATGATCGGTTGGATCTCCCAGCCGCTTGGAGAGTTCCCAGCCGCTTGGAGTCGGGTCAGTAGTACTCGTAGGCAAATCTATTTAAGCATGAGATCGGTTGATTGTAGATCATCGATCGGCAGTCTAGTATTGCATTAAGCAGAGGAGTTCCATTGTGCTGTGTGAGGAACATCATATTGTATTGCATCTTTTGAAATCAAATAAAGAGATCCTGTTTGTGTTCTTGCTCTGGTTGGATCCCATTGTTAAATCGATCTGCTGGTTTGGGTGGTTTCATGGATTCACTGATCCATTCCACCGGTTGACTCATCTGATCGGTGGAATGGTAATGTACAGTAGGGTAGGTTGTAGTTTGTTTTCCGTTTGCATGCAGGTGTGCAGGATCGCGACTGAAAGATGTTGAAGACCCTAGCATGGGTATGTGCTAGGTCAAGTTGATAAGTTCGAGTTGGAAGATCACCCTGAGGTTGGATCGGGTCATCCCTGGAGGATCGGCGAAGTAAAATTTCGCTAAGGCTGGAAATCGGCGAAAACGGCATCATCAGGATATTTCTGCAAATATCCTGCAGACAGTTCGGATATCATCATCTGGATAAGTGAAGGAGAGCATGACGCTTTCGATTGCATGAAGTGCAAGTGCGTCGGGGTGATCATCATCTGGAGGACCCGAGGAGGAGTGCATCGGCATCAGGTAGAAGATCGGGTCATGAAACTGTCAGAGTTTGCATGTTGCGAGTGCATCAGGATGTTCTAAGTCGGACATATACTAAGTGTATATATCGGCATCAGGATCATCTATCGGGAGTGCCAATCATCCGCGTATCGCGAGCAGATGCGGGAGAGAAAGTTTGTTTTTTTGACTAAGTGTTGAAGAGGTCATCAGGATATTGGGTGACGTCATCGTCATCAGGATATGACGTCATCGTCATCAGGATATTGAGATATCCCCCCTATGCGAGTTTATCCTGCCGTCGTTAAGTGCTTTGGTATCAGCAGAAAGTTGTATTAGCATCATCAGGAGGTTTCAAGAGGACCGGATAAAGTAGATCATGATGCTGTTGTTTGTGTCGTCGGCTAGCGGAGCATCGAAGGGAAGGTGCTGAAGGTGATCGTCATCAGGATCTTCGGGGCAACCGGATATTGGTTATCCTGCTGACGAAGAGAGCATCGGATATCATGATGATGCCGATGGAGTTCGGCGCCCGATGAACAGTGCAGCCGGAGGATGTGTGCGCCCGCTGAATATCATGATGATGATAGGCGACTGGCGGAGGAGGTGAACAGTAGTCGGCAGGAGGATGATTGTGATCGTCCGAAATATGATGATGCTGACTGTGTAACGCGAAATATGATGATGCTGTTAGTGGTTTTAGGGAATATGATGATGATGGCGAAGATGATGATGATGAGGTTGGTCTGCAGACATTCATGCTATATGCGAAGGTTATAGTGTGGATGCCTCTGCATCATTAATGGTCTAACATTGCTGTAATAGTTAGGATAAATTGGAATTTGCATAGCCCTCTCCTCATTAGATTAGTGTAGGAAGCATTTTTTGCACACCTAGCTTCCTTTCAGTTGGTATCAGAGCTTGATCACCTTTGGTCCTAGTTGTTGGGTAGGGGTTTTTTGAGCTAATCTTAGGTTGAGTGGGAGTCTATGCAGAGTATTCTGTATCTTATTGTAGCAAGGAGATGGCAAGCACATCAGGAAGGTTTGAAGTGGAGAAGTTTAATGGCAGTAATTTTGAGCTGTGGAAGCTCAAGATGGAAGACATATTAGTTGACCGAGACCTTTGGGATAGTGTGAACAGAACTAAACCAGCTGCAATGTCACAAGCTGACTAGGCTCTCAAGGATCGGAAGGCTAAGGGTCTCATAAGACTTAGTCTTGCCGATTCTGTGTTGTTAAATGTCCATGAGGAGACTACTGCAAAACTCCTTTGGAAGAAGTTGGGGGATGTGTATCAAGCCAAATCCCTAGTTAATAAACTTTTTCTAAGAAACAAGTTGTATTCTCTTCGAATGGAGGATAGAGGATCCGTTGCTGAACATATGAATTCCTTCAACATGTTGGTTGCACAATTGACATCTATTGGTGTAAAGATAGAGGAGGACGATCGGTGTATGACCCTACTTTGTTCTCTACCAGACTCATGGGATCATCTTGTCATGGCAATTGGAAGCACCACATCCACATTCAAAATGGAAGAAGTGGTTTTTTCACTGTTGTCTGAAGAGATGCGGAGAAAGTCTTCTGAGGCAGCCAAAGAGACCCTTGCAGGTCGTGGAAGACCCAAGGAGAAAGGGAAGAAGAAGGATAAGAAAGATGAGAAGGGTAGATCAAAATCCCATGGGAGATCCAAATCTCCTAGAAAGTCCAAGGCTCTTTGCTGGAACTGTGGCAAAATCGGGCACTTCCGAAAGGAATGCAAGGAGGAGAAGAAGAAAAAGAATAAAGCTCCTGATTTAGATTCTGACAAGTCTCAAGATGATAGTGATGCTTTCATCACAGCCCTGGCAACCCATGCATCTGATGATGTGTGGCTAATCGAATCTAGTGCATCATTCCACATGACCTCACATCAAGACTGGTTCACTAAGTATGAGGAGTTCGATGGTGGAAAGGTGTATCTAGGTGACGACTCTCATCTGAAGATCGTTGGTCATGGAAGAGTCTCTATCCGATTCCCTGATGGTCGAGTGAAGGGGATCTTTGGGGTTATGCACATCCCAGGCTTAGCACGGAACCTTCTTTCTGTAAGTAGTTTGAATGATGTAGGTGTGCAGGTTTTCTTTTCAAAAGAAGGATGCAAGATGACTAGAGGATCTATGGTGCTTGCTAAGGGTAGTCAGAGTCTGTTTTAGCTGGAGGCATGCATTTCACAATGCAATAGTTCTTTTGACTCAAGGAAGAGGGCAGCAGTCACTTCATCCCCACCATCTGAACAAGCAGTGAAGAAATCGGTTGTTTCTAGTCTTGATGGTTGTAATCGTGCATTGGAAGTTAAACTTCCTGCTGAAAAGACAATGTTATGGCATAAGAGATCTGGCCACATTGGTGAGAAGGGTCTGTGTACCCTAAAAATTAAGAACCTCATTGAGGGGTTAGATGATTGTAATCTTGAGTTTGACTTTTACGAACATTGCATTGATGGAAAACTAAACCGTGTTTAGTTTTACTCGAGTTCTCATAAGTCTTCTGGTGTATTGGACCTTATTCAGTCTGATGTGTTTGGTCCTATTAATGTTCCTTCGTTATCAAAATATGTATACTTTGTATCTTTTATAGATGATTATAGTAGAAGGTCATGGATTTATTTGCTCAAAAGCAAATCTAAAGTCTATAGCAAATTTAATGAGTTTATACCCTTTGCTAAAAATCAAACTGGTAAAAAGAATAAATGTTTGAGAACTGACAACGGTGGTGAGTTCTGCTCTACAGAATTTGATAAGTATTGCAAGGAACTTGGGATTGAAAGGCACAAGACAACTCCATACACCCTGCAGCAAAATGGAGTTGCAGAGAGGATGAACATGACAGAGATAGAGAAGGTTAGGAGTATGCTTAGTGGAGCTAGTCTAGAACAAACGTTTTGGGCTGAAGCTATTGCCACTGCTTGCTATCTGGTAAACAGATCTCCTACATGAGCTCTTGTTGGAAAGACACCCATGGAGGTGTGGTCTGGTAGAAAGCCTTCAGTAAGGCATCTTCATGTTTTTGGTTGTGAGGCATATGCACATGTGCCTAGGGAGAAGCGGTCAAATTTGGAGAACAAAGCTGTTAAGTGTATCTTCATTGGTTATGGTGTTGGTGTGAAAGGACATAAGCTTTGGGACCTCGTGGCTGAAAAAGTGTTGTATAGCAGAAGTGTCATCTTTAGAGAGCTTACACCTTCTTCCACTATTTTGCAGTCAGAAGAAAAAGAAAAGAAAGAGGATGTTGTTTAGTTTCCTCTCACCCCTGAGAAGACTGAACAAAAAGACAATGTTGGACCTGATGATGAGGAGAGCTCTAGCAGCTCTGAAAGCTCAGAAGAAGAAGCTGAACCTCAACCTTAGCTCTTGAGGAGGTCTACATGGATAAGAAAGGAACCTGAAAGGTTTAGTTTTACATTGCTTGATTGTAGTTGTGCTTATGCTTTGATTACTAATAGTGATGAACCTAGAATTGTATCAGAGGCTTTGGATATGAGGGGTGTATGTTCCTGGAAGGAGGCCATGGAGGAAGAAATGGCTTCTTTTGAAAAGAATCAAACTTGGGACTTGGTGCCTTTGCCTCCTGGACGGAAACCCGCTGGATGCAAATGGGTGTTCAAGAAGAAAATTGGTGTAGATGGCAGTGTTGAGAAGTATAAGGCCAGATTGGTTGCGAAGGGGTATTCACAAGTGGAGGGTATAGATTATGGTGAGATCTTCTCTCCCATTGCAAAGATGACATCCATTTGATTCTTGTTGTCTCTCGCGGCAACTTATGACTTAGAGGTAGAACAGATGGATGTGAAGACAACTTTCCTTCATGGTGACTTGGAGGAAGAAATCTACATGTCACAACCAGAGCATTACATGGTGAAAGGTAAAGAAAATTTGGTTTGCAAACTTAAGAAGTCTTTGTATGGTTTGAAGCAATCCCCTAGGAGATGGTACTTGAAGTTTGATGCCTTTGTGTTATCAATTGGATTTGTGAGATCGAAATCGGATCACTGAGTGTATTATAAATTTAATGGTGATTGTATTCTCATTGTTGCACTATATGTTGATGATATTGTTGATAACTGAGGGGGGGTGAATCAGTTATCCTAATTATTTCTTCTTTCTAAACTTTATTATTAATCAATGCAGCATTAATTCAAACAAGCAAACAAAACCATGAAAATGGAGATACACATGACACAATATTTTTGACGTGGAAACCCTGTTAAGGGAGAAAACCATGGGGTGATTAACCCAAAGATTATTCTCTGTTAGAAGAATAAGGAAATACAAAATGGCACTTTCCAATTAGGGTTCACTGCCCGAGCACACTACTCACAAGAGGCACACTGCCTACAAGAGACTCACTGTCTACAAAAAACTGTTATACAATACTTGAACTGATTGGTAGCATCTGTAAATGTTGGAGTCCAGTTCCAGTTAGGCTTAGTATACTGATTTGCTGCACTTCATCTTTCCTTTTCCCTTAAGCTACTTTCTTTCACATATCGGACCTTTCTTACTGCTTCTACTTTGCTCTTGTGCTTTTATTTGCACATCACTAACCACAACAACACTTCTCACAACTAAATCCATCATGTATATATATCCGCACAAGTAATTTCATCACCTTTCTAGTCGGCACTCGGAATAGTCAATCTTTTCACTAATTCTGATCTGTCGGCTGAATCCTTGCACATCAAGTAATGTGGATCAAGTGTAAGCTTGTAGAAATCATTAATCATGTTGGCCAAACATGTTTCATGCCTTCATAACCTTTACCACAATCAGTAATACATCCAGAAAGTAGTCTGATGTTCTGTCAGTCAGTTCTTCCTTTGTTCACACTATCACTCAGGAATCTGGTACTCAACTATTCATATATTTTTCCTCATCTATCACTGGAGGCTAAATCCTTGGAATATACCACTCAAGGTAGTCATCTTGACTTCCCCAAATCCACACTTCACCAAGATACTTCCTCTGAGAGATCCGGACCTGTCTGTCGGACCTTGCCACATGCTCTGTTCTTATTTACCGGACCACAACATTCTTCACTCTGACTTCTGGTAGAGACACACCATGTCCTACGGATGTGTGGGATGAACTTTGTTGCCATCAATGACAACAATCATGAATCCATATAGTGTCTCTTGCCAACAATCTCCCCCTTTGGCATTGATGGCAACACTTAGTGAAAAATGACTAAGTGTTTACACTATGCTCCCCCTTGGCTGATGCTCTGTCTTTATATACATTTTCTGTAGCTCCCCCTTAGTTGGATTCCTAATTTTTCACTGCTCCTCACTCCCCTTTTGACATCAATGGCAAAGGGTAGGGTCCGTATACCAAAATTTTTAAAATTTTAACTATACTTAGCCGCATAAGTATATATATACAAGTTGTACTTACATATATTTAAGTATGTTTGAAAAAGTATTCTTCAACTGTACAACTTCTGTTGCCCAACTCTACTTCATCCTATCCAAAATTGAGATGTGACCACTCAACAGGAATGCAAATGTTTCAGCCTTCTTAAGATTTGTCGGATCATTGGTCCGGGCTGTAATTTGAGCATCATTTATGGCCTCATGCATGGCCTCTAACTTAGGGATAATAATCCTTCTTAGTTTACCCATCTGGCTAATTATGTTCTTCCTTTCCTTCTCAAAATTCTTTATTGCATTTGTGATTGCAATAGTTTGACACTCTTTATTTACTATGGAGGAAGAGAGAGGATCAAAACTTTGAGACAAACTTAGTAGTTTATCCTCTTGCTCTTTTATCTTCTTCTCAATCTCTATTGTTGCTTTGGACCAGGAGATACAAAATTTGTATATTTCACCAACATCCTTAAGAGCATTTTCTAAGCTCTTTATCCCAATACTCATATTTCTCCTATCATTAGTGATTAATCCTTGTACCTCTGAGAATCGCTTATCCAAAAACTCCTTCCGGACCTTTTCTTTAGCTGATTTTTCTAAAGAATCAAAATGTGTACTAACACCACTGACTAAGGTTTTGAGATTACCGGAAGAGGAGGCTGTGGGATGCTTCTGAAAAGATGGCATGATCTTTTCCAGCACTCCAGATGCAGCTTCTATCAACTCACAGTCTTCCATATGAGACTTTAGGAGTTTTTCATTAGCCTTAGCATTTGCAAATGAAGCTATCTTCATTGTATGTACCGGAGAAAGAGAATCAAAATTGAATGGACCTTGTAGAAGCTCCAGTTCATCAATCTCCATTGTTTCTTTGTTCAGGAATTCTTGGACAGTTTGTGCAGTGTCTCTTGCCGGAGACAGATGTTTCTTCTCTTCTGCAGTCTTGGAGCTGTCCTTTGGAGTTTTCTCTCCTTCTACATTCCCACCACTAGCAATTGTGGTTTTCTCTACTGAAGTCTTCTCTCCTTCTGCAACCTTAGCAATGTCATCTTCGTTTTCCTTCACCTCTGCTTCTTTCTCCTGCAATTTTTCTTCTCCTTTAGATCCGGAGACTGTAGGGGAACCCGGAGGAGAAATGTTAGTCTGTTCAGAGCCCACCTCTTCTGTCATTTTCTCAGTAGTTTCTTCTGCAACACTTGTGGTTGAGGGATCAGTGCCCAAGTCCTTTATAATAGGAAGATTAAATTTTTTGAAGGTTTTCTAGAGAATCTCTTCAGTGTCCTTAGCTACCTTGTCGGTCTCACCAAGCATAAGCTGATTCATCCTTGCCTTGCTCCTGAATTCATCCTTGCAGTCTTTGAATACCATGTTCATTGTCTTGGGATCAATTGAAGGATATAGCTGAATAGCTATCTGTTCCTGGATCTCAAGGTCTTTTGCCATGGCATTGGTCTTTCTCATTTCCAACTCCCTTTTCTAGACTCTTAGGAATTAGAGAGATAATTTCACTAAAAGCTTTATTGTAAATGTTTAAAAACTTAACTGTGGCTTCCTCTAGAATCTTTTTATCTGCTTCATTATAATCATCATAGAATTCTGTTAAGGGTTGCAGGTTCCCATCCACTGTGATTGCTTTCACTACATCATCTAAGCAGAGAGTGGGTTTTTCAACAAATTTCTCTTCCTTCTTTTCTTCTCCTTGACTGGTAGAGTGTTTATCGGATGAATTCTTCTTCTTCTTTAGTTTCCTTATCTCCTCATCTGATTCAGTTTCCTCATCATCCTTTAGGCTAACATATGACCTTGTTGCCTTTTTCTTTGTTCTCTTTTCTCCTTTTCCAGATGTCTGCACTTCCGGTTTTGAGCTTTTAGCAGGGACAGGTGTTGGTTTCTTTGAAGATCTGGTCCGGGTGGAAGTTTCTACCAGAGCACTTTTCTTGCTTCCCTTTTCTACCTCTTTCTTCTCTTCCTCAGCTTTTTTTCTCTTTTCCCAGTTGGCATCAAGTGCCTCCTTTGAGATGCCAAGGCCTTGGGCAATATGTTCTACTTCTTTTCTCACCTTTCTTTTCATCTCTGGTTCTCTGAGTTCCACATGAATTTTTACACTCAGCTCCTTAAAGGTTCCAAACCTCTCTGTCTTTGGATCTTTAGGCTGACTTAGCATGTGTTGAACATGCAGCTCTATAATCTATTCATCAACTTCATATCCCATGGGCATGATCCAGACTATCCTTAGTTCTACCACCTCCATTAGGCACTGATCAGTTTCTACCATAAAACAGACTGTGTCTTTGCATTTCTCAACAAGAGACTGAGGAATCCTCTCTTGCTTGCATCATGTTCTGAAAGTTCTTGAAGTATCCCCACAGAGCTGTATTTTGTGCTTTGTTATCACCAAGTCCATGTAAATAATCTCTGATTTGGATGGCTACTGGCCTATCACTCTCCCATACCCATCCACTAGATCCGGGAAGCTCATTCATAAAGTAGAAGAACAAGCACAAAATTAATCCACCATACTTGAATGAATTCTTTTTATCTTTCTTGATTTTCTGTAGATTCTCCAAGAGTTGGTTCAAGAGAAGCTGACAAAGATCATAGTCTACATCCTTTCTTAGCATTTCATAAGTAGTATAGATGGCAGTTCCAGGTACAAAATTTTCTCTGCTAGAATGATATATCTTATATCCAATGATCATAGAAGCAAACTTGACATCCGGATCAGTGATGTCATCTACTATCATTGCTCTTTTGTCAAACTTGGATCCAGTAGCCTCACTCATAGTTTGGTTCTTTACAGATTTAAGAACAGGAATCCCACCGGATGAGTGTAGTCCGGTAACTGCCCTGATGGCATCTTTAGTGCTCTTGAATGGTCCATTTAACCACATGAAATTGTCATGTATTCTACTCAAAATGTACCTAACCTATTCATCCTCCGTAAAACAGGGGAAATGTATGTATTGTGCAAAGTGCTTGTTCCGAAGGCCCTTGTATTGGGGTTTGAGCTCAAATGAATCATCTAATAGTTGTTTGTGATAGATATCTCTTAGTTTGAATTCCCCAAACTCTTCAACATTTGCGTGTACATAAACCCTAATATCTTTGGTGTGCAAAACACCATGCGGAACACTAGAAAATGCACCTAGGGGGTCTACCTCCAAGGATTTGTATGGATGTTTCTTAAATGTAGGGCGAGGTCTATCAGAAATCTTTACAATATTCGAAGTAGCCATTATCAAGAGATTTGCAGTGAGATATTTGAAAACGTAAAATACCTTTTGCGCCTTTCAGTTTCATGAAGTTGGTTGGATTGATTTCTGGATGTAATGACTTCTGTAAATGATCTTCCATGAACTTGAGGAATTTCGTGGCAGAGCTCCACTTTTTGTTTCTTCTTGAGTGTAGAATGAACAAGTGATTAATGAGAAAACCCTTATATTGCTCTGCAAACCCTAATATTAGATTGCAATAAATACTCGACCTACATTATTTCGGTTTGCCTTATTCGGATGACTTGAAGAACCGGATTTGTCCTGATCTTTAAACATCATGCGGATCTTCCAAATCTTAACCATAGTTTGTTTGGATGTTTCCCTTATGAACCCTTCAATCCGCAACTCTTCTTGTGCCAGTTTTGGCACCACTTGACTGGCTGGGGGAACAAGGTTTTCTTTGTGTCTTCCCCTAAGGCAGAGCTCACTTTTTAATTTTTGGAAGGAATATCAGCACGAGAGTCTGGTGCGGATCCAACCTCTACATTCTCAGTACTTTTCTTCACCCAAATCTTGCTCATCTCACTTTTAACTTCATCTGCATTCACCTTTTGTTTACCCTTATCTTGATTTTGATTATGATATACCGGACCTCTTTTGTCCTAATTCTTGCTTTACAAAATTTTGCACTATGACCGGACCTATTGCAGATTTGGCAAACAACATTTCTTTGCATATTTGACTGATATCCTCTTGATCTGCATTGATTAGCCATATGACCTATTCTATTGCATGCAAAGCATCTACCATTAAATGATTTGTTCATTTGCATATTTCTGCATTCATGAGACTTGTGACCATACCTTTTGTAGTTAAAACACTGTCTAGAGAAGGATGAATTAGTCTGATTCATTCTCTTTTTGCACTGATTAGCTTAGTGACCAAAGTGATTGCAGCTATGGCAGTATCCATTAAAAGATGGATATCTTTAAGCATTGGGCTGTCTTACCGAAGGTCTTCTAGGCCTGTTCCTTGGATTTTTTGGTCCAAAATTCTACTGACCTGATCTGGAGCTTTCTCCTTTCTCATATCCCAAACCACACTTGTCATCTGCTCTCTTCTGACTTCCAAGAAGAACTTCAAGTTGAGTAGAACTTATCTTGAATTTCTCTTTATATTCATTTGCTATTTGAAGATCCCTTTTGAGAGAGAAATTTGATCCTCAAGTTTTTCTTCATTTTCTTTAGCATCTTCAAGATCAGATTCAAGATGTCTAATAATTCTATCCATCTGGTGGCAATCTTCTGATTTCTCCTCAAGAGATTGTCTTAGCTTGTCTTCAGTTTTTCTTTTCTCTTCAATCTCTTGGGTAAACTTTATAACTCCTGATTCCATTTCATGTCTTACCATAATGACTTCTTTTGATAACTTTTCACATAACTTGGTTTTCTCAGTCAGTTCTTCATTTGCATTATTTGCTTGACTTTGTCTTGCCAATTGCTGAAGTAGTTCCTTTCTCTTTTTCATAGAGAGACTTAATTTGTCTTTTAGTTCTCTCATGAAATCATCAGCCTAATTGAGTCTTTTTTTTAATTCATTGACTTCAGAGTTTGAATGTTCAAGATCCTCAAGGGTAGTCTTGAGTTGCTCTTTTAAACCATATGCATCCATTTGGATTCCCAGATCTTCCTTGAGCTGTTAGACTCTGTTAGGAGGAACTTAGCTCTGATACCAATTGTTGATAACTGAGAGGGGGGTGAATTAGTTATCCTGATTATTTCTTCTTTCTGAACTTTCTTATTAATCAATGCAGCATTAATTCAAACAAGCAAACAAAACCATGAAAATGGAGATACACATGACACAATATTTTTGACGTGGAAACCCTGTTAAGGGAGAAAACCATGGGGTGATTAACCCAAAGATTATTCTCTGTTAGAAGAATAAGGAAATACAAAATGGCACTTGCCAATTAGGGCTTACTGCCCGAGCACACTGCTCACAAGAGGCACACTGCCTACAAGAGACTCACTGTCTACAAAAGAGTGTTATACAGTACTTGAACTGATTGGTAGCATCTGCAAATGCTGGAGTCTAGTTCTGGTTAGGCTCAGTATACTGATCTGCTGCACTTCATCTTTCCTTTTCCCTTAAGCTGCTTTCTTTCACATACCGGACCTTTCTTACTGCTTCTGCTCTGCTCTTCTGCTTTTATTCGCACATCACTAACCACAACAACACTTCTCACAACTAAATCCATCGTGTATATATATCCGCACAAGTAATTTCATCACCTTTCTAGTCGGCACCCGGAATAGTCAATCTTTTCACTAATTCTGATCTGTCGGCTGAATCCTTGCACATCAAGTAATGTGGATCAAGTGTAAGCTTGTAGAAATTATTAATCATGTTGGCCAAACATGTTTCATGCCTTCATAACCTTTACCACAATTAGTAATACATCCAAAAAGTAGTCTGATGTTCTGTCAATCAGTTCTTCCTCTGTTCACACTATCACTCAGGAATCCAGTACTCAACTATTCATATCTTTTTCCTCATCTATCACCGGAGGCTAAATCCTTGGAATATACCACTCAAGGTAGTCCTCTTGACTTCCCCAAATCCGCACTTCACCAAGATACTTCCTCTGAGAGATCCGGATCTGTCTGTTGGACCTTGCCAAATGCTCTATTCTTGTTTACTGGACCACAACATTCTTCACTCTGACTTCTGGTAGAGCCACACCATGTCCTGCGGATGTGTGGGATGAACTTTGTTACCATCAATGACAATAATCATGAATCCATATAGTGTCTCTTGCCAATAGATATGTTGCTTATTGGGAAGGGTAAGAATATGATTTCAGATTTTAAGTCCCAGTTATCAGCATAGTTTGAAATGAAAGATTTAGGGGCAGCCAAGTACATTCTAGGAATGGAAATCAAAAGAGACAGAACCAACAGAAAACTTTGGTTAAGCCAGAGTAATTATGTGAAGACCGTGTTGGACAGATTCAGCATGGCAGATTGTAGACCATTGCGTGTTCTCGTTTCTTTGGGGACAAAGTTGTCTATTGAGGATTGTCCAAAATCTCCTAGTGAGGTGGAGGACATGAGCAGAGTACCTTATGCTAGTGTTGTTGGCAGTTTGATGTATGCTATGGTCTGCACAAGACCAGACATTGCCCAAGCAATGGGAGTCCTTAGTTGATTTATGGCTAATCCTGGATGGGTTCATTAGGATGCAGTTAAGTGAGTGTTCAGATATTTGAGGGGTACTTCTAAGTATCCCATTTGCTATCATGTCAATGTTTCAGGACCTCTGCATTCTATTGATATTTATGGATTCAGATTGGGCAGGCGACATTGATAGCAGGAGATCCACCAGTGCTTATGTGTTTACACTGTTTGGTGGTGCTATTAGTTGGATGAGTAAGCGACAACCTGTTGTTGCTTTGTCCATGACAGAAGTTAAGTACATGCTAGCAACTCATGCTTGTAAGGAAGCCATTTGGCTTAAGAGATTGTGTTCTGATATTGGTGTTGATGCAGGTCAAATCACGATCAGTTGTGGCAGTCAGAGTGCAATTTGCCTTGCTAGGAATCCAACTTTCCATGCTAGAACCAAGCACATTGATGTTCAGTTTCACTTCATGAGAGACATGGTTGAGGATGGAAAGGTAAATTTGGAGAAGGTAGATACTTTGAAGAATGTTGCAGATGCATTGACAAAACCAGTGAGCACAAAGAAATTTAGATGGTTTTCAGAGTCCCTGGGCCTCTCGGCCTATAGCAATTAAATCTTGTTTTTCTATTGGCTCTTACAAGGTGTTTGACAAGTGGGAGAATGTTAGGAATTAAGGTGTCTCAACCTTTGTAAGTTTCTAGCATTTAGTATTTAATTGTATTTATTATTTTGCCTATTATTGTAATTTGGATGGAAATCCTATTTCGTCACTTTGTGGGAGTTGGCATGGTGATGTGTCATCCTACATGGAAGGTGACCACATGTATTTTTGTCCTCATATGAGGAGATAGGTGTTCCACCTTGTGGTAGAAGAGTTTTGTCATGTGTCGGCATCTTTCGAGTGTTGTAAGAGGTTTATGACGCATAAGAGTTATGACAGAATCTATGACATGTAAGGGCCAGAAATAGAAGATTATATGATAGGTGAAGACAAGTGTCTAAAAGCATCTTGCATGGGGAAGTAGGTGCCCAAGTTTGACTATGACAAGGTTGTAAGAGATTTTGCTATTAATAGAGAGTTATGACAGATTCTCTTACAACTATAAGAGTTGTCATATATGACAGATTTTATGACATTGTAAGAGCATCTGTCATACCTTAATTGGGTAAATTTGGGGTGCCCAAGTTGGGGGGTTGTAAGGGATGAAAGAGAATCACTTACATGTGTCATACACATGTTTTATGGCCTTGGAAATTGGGCCACGTGGATTTGGACGGGTTCCTTGTGTGACTTGCTCTAGAAGCTACCTCTATTCGTACTACTTCTCTTTATATATAGTTGCTTGGAGATGGAGTTTGTATCACAGGTTTATAGGTACTATTATGCTATTGGATTGACTCCAGACAAGAGTGTCGAAGACCATTGAAGCTTGCATTACAAGTGTATTGTAAACATTCTTTCAGATTTGTTAATACATTGTGCAGGTTTCTGAGTGTGGGGTTTTTCACCTGATAAGGGTTTTCCCCACCGTAAATCTTTGTCTCTCTTCTTCTTTCTACTTTTTGGTTCTTGTGTTTTGATGCAATATCTCATGTTAATGGTTTAACATTGTTGTAATAGTTAGGATAAATTGGAATTTGCATAGCCCTCTCCTCATTAGATTAGTGTAGGAAGCATTTTCTGCACACCTAGCTTCCTTTCAAGCTTAGCATTGAACTCAGGGAAATTACTGGGCCCATCATTCACTTCGGCCTCCACATTATCATTTTTGGTCTCCTTGTTGATAGAAAATTCCCCCCATTTGTTTAGTCTTAGGAACAATAGTGTCCACTTTGTTGTTTTTGTTATCAAAAATACCATCACCCTCCAAGTCCACAGTATCCTCCCCCAACTCATTGACCTTCTTCTTGTGAAGAATAGGACTAGGCTTAACTACAATTATTTTCCATCAAGCTAAAATCCGCGTTAGTAGTGTGTCACTACCACTAACACCTTCCTTAGACCTAACCTCTTCCACCACCATAGAAACATTCTTGGCCTTATTCTCGTTGATCGTACCACTTCCTTCCTTCAAACTACCCCTTTTCTTCTTCTGAGGGGTCACCTAGGCAGAATCACCAAGTAAAATATTTCTTTTAACATAAGTCTTCATAGAGGTCATGGGAGTTTGGTCACTAGCCTTTGGCACTGGGCTTTTACCGATGGTAGTTTTTTTCTTACCAGACTTTAGGGATTTGGTATACTTCTCCAAAGCGACCTCCATAATTATCACCAAGCTAGACGCAACAGGATTGGAGTAGGGCAGCAGAGGAGGTTCAACCCTAGTAGCCATGAGGGCTTTAGGGGGGTAGAGGGCTAAATGGAATTTATACAGTCTAAAGATAAGCCCTTGATGGAGTGGGATGAGGGGCTTGTTGGGGTCAACAACATGTTGTTCAATGGCAGACATAATAGAGGCTTCTAGAGATGATCTAGCAGGTAAAAAGGAAAACTTATCACCTTACTATGACAGAAATGATTGAGCAGAGCAAAATGATAATGCAAGAAGCGTTTGAATCTACCTTCTAGAGTGAAGTACTTTATGAGCATGTAACACACCTCATCCCAAGGTTTCGACAGCATTTCACGATCAAATCCCCCTACAGACTATGAAGAACCTCCCCTTTCTTCAGAAAGCAAGTCATTCCCTCAGGGTCAAAAACTTTGCTCTTTTTGGGGTGTTTGGTGCCATCAGTAGGCATCCCCGTCGCCATTCCTATCACTTCTAAAATTTTGAACCCCACACTGCCCACCTTGACCTTTCTACCCTCCCAAGAATGCAAGAACTGTATAGAGAGGCTTTCATCGTGACCTTGTAAGAATTCAAGATAGAAGGCCACCCCACCCTCCTAGCAAATGTGCCATAGGGTCTTGTTGCATTTAATCTCTTCATAGGATTCAGGCTCAGTGCAATACCTATCACCCCCATGGCAAATTTACCCCAATTTCTCCTAGACAAGATATCAATGCAAGAAACAACAGAAGACTTAGAAACTTTCAAACTTTAGAAAATCTCACAATCCCCAATATTCATACTCAAGTTAATGAGTATATTGTCTTTTCGGCCATCGGGGGTGGCCTACTTAAATTTGTAATATGTGAACTATCACTCCCTTTCCTCCCATGATTACAATTTATTAATTGGTCATAATTATAGGTTATGCATAGAGATGTTGAGTTGGTCACGTGCCTAGTCATGTGAAACCCCACCTTAGGTGTCCATGTCTGACTGAGAAGCGAGCAATCCTTTATACAATGATGGGTCCCACCTCTGACAAGTCTAAGCTGGCAAGCAACCGTCACACCCCCCACAACATAAGACGTTAAATCCAGATGGCAATCGAGACTACAACCCATATGGTACCTAAAGTACTCCCTTGGCCTAGAGGTTGGAAGGTTAATTAATTCAAACATGAGAGGTCAAGAACAAGGTTTTGCTCCTTTTCGAGAAGGCTTTGAATCTAGATAGGTAAAATTCTCTTACTCTTCTAACATCTCCATGTGTCCAAGCTTTGTCCAAGGTTAGCCAATCCATCCACCACTTTGTTACCTTCATGGTAGACATTCCCAATTTCTATCTGTTTGAACCCAGATAGTAATCAAGCAATGTCATCCGTAATATCCTTCAATTTCCAGCCGCTACTTGACCTACCAAGAGCCACCTCAATGGTGAATTTTGAATCTCCTTCCACTTGTAATTTGTCCATTCCCATAGAGAGCAATTTTGAGACCCCACAACAAGGCCAATCCCTCCACCACATTATTGGATTGGTTGCGGATGGACCCGACATAGGCAACAATGAAGAAACCCTGACTATCTTTGAATATCCCACCCCCACTAGCCAGCCCAACATTTTTTTTCAGCTCCGTCGAAATTGAGTTTGGTGCAATCCCTGGGAGGGGGTCTCCATAGGGTATTTTGTCTGGCTAGCTTTTTAGAATTGTCAATCTTGGTTATGTCCTCTGTCAGCCCCCAGTTTATGGTTATCCACACTTCCACCAGAGTAGGGAGTTTCTCAGCCACATGCTGGCTAATGTGTTCTTAGAGACCATCATGTTAAAGGAGTGAAAGACCTCATTAGTAGATCAAGCCTTATTCCTAAAGATTCTATTGTTTCTTTCTTTCCACACCCTCCACCCTAGGTGTGGGGGAATTTGTCTCCATAGCTCTCTAATCCTAGGGTGCAAGAAAGGGGAAATCCAGCTCTAGGTGAAATCCATTAGGTTTTCTAGAAAAACCCACTCAAGGTTAAGTTTCTCTATAGTTCTTCCCCATAATTCTTTAGAAAATTCACAATGGAAAAGGAGGTACTAGATGGACTCTTCAACTTTAAGGCAGAGCACACATCTATTGACCAACTAGAACCCCCTTTTATTGAGGTTGTCAGTAGGAAGGATTTTATTATGAGCAACAACTAACCAAAATAAGATGGTCATCTTGTTGTTCTAGACACTCTTCCAAAACCAACCCCCCTGTCCATTGTTTTTTAGTAGGATGTAAGCAGATTTAACCATGAAGTTCCCCTTTTGGTCCTAACCCCAGAGCATTTCATCCTCCCTAGGAAATATCAGAATTATGTACTTTTTCAACTCCACTTGTAGAGCATGGCTCTCCTGATTCTTGGGATGATTATTTTCCCAGCAATCCAAGAGATTCTTCCACCTCCTTTGGCTATGGGAATGGGTAGTGATGAAATTGCTGACTAAACTCCTAAAATGGTTGACAACTCTATCCTTGGTGGTGTTGTTTTTTCTATTAGTCAGGGGTCTCTCCCCAAGCCAATTGTCCTCCCAGAATTTAATTTTATCTCCCTTACCCAACTTTTGTTTAATGCCTCGGGATAGGGTATTTCTAGTTTTGATCATTTTATTCTAGATAATAGAGCCTTTGAGGTGACTCTCTCTGTCAATAACCCCTAATTTATCCCCTTTTTGCAGGTATTTGTCTTTCATAATCTGAAGCTAATCTTTCTCCTCCTTAAGGAATGTCCATACAACTTTGGCAAGTAAAGCTTTATTCATCACCTATATTTTTCTGATTCCCAATCCCCCATGTGTTTTGGGCAGGCAAACTTTGTCCCATCCAACCGGTGAGATCCTTTTCTTTTTCTTGACTCTAGTCTAGAGGAAGGTTCTTTGAATCCTTTCCAATTTCTCTACCATGCATCTAGGCATTTTAAACAAGGA
The DNA here is from genome assembly GCA_027924645.1 of Cunninghamia lanceolata. Taxonomy (NCBI): domain Eukaryota; kingdom Viridiplantae; phylum Streptophyta; class Pinopsida; order Cupressales; family Cupressaceae; genus Cunninghamia; species Cunninghamia lanceolata. The sequence continues at coordinate 3,094,210 of BSBN01001333.1, forward strand.
TAGAAAATAGGTAGGGATACCCTGTAATGAGGCCTTCAATAGTTGATGCTTACTGTTAGGGTAAAATGCGGATTAATCAATTTAACAATAATAAACCCAAACATCAATAGAATAATGAAACTAAGAAAGATAAAATGAAATGAAGTAATGAATAATACAGTGCAAACCTTCCTTGAATCAAAGCTTCTATTGTTTGCCTATTAAAACTGTCCTTGTTTGTAATGAAGTTGGGCCCTCAGTGAGTGCACTCCTTTTGCTGTGTTGTAGGATGTCGGTAGTAAATGACTGTGTTGATAGATATTGCTATGAAGAGGAGCTTCAAAGCAAATGGTGATCTCAAGTAGATTGTATTGGGCGTGCCAAAGGCACGCTGGTGAATTTCTGTAGAGTAACAATACAAATAACCTGGATGAATAGAATGGAGGGATGAGGCTCCTTTTATAGATTCAGAAGAATGAGGATCAATGGCTGAGAAGAAGTATGATGATCAATGGTTGAGAATGGTTGAGGAATGTGCAACCAGTAGGAATATGACAAGTGTCCCACCTCCATCATGAAAGAGGGGATTTGACAAAATTGATTGGAGAGTTAACTCCATTGACTGATCAGTTAACAAATTTGATTAGTCAGTTGGAAGAATGGGTTGAGGGATTGACTGAATTGATTGATCAGTTACCCGAATAGATTAAGGAGTTGACAGAATTGATTGGTTAGTTAACAGTTTTGATTGAGAGAAGAAATAGGACATGTGGGTGAGGGAATATTAGGTAATTAAATATTTAATATATTTAATTACATGTGCAACATGGTGAGGTGGACAAAGTGAGGTGGAAAGATGAGGTGGAAGGTGAGGTGGATTTTTGAAATTGGAACTTAGAATAGAGGAATTTATGATTAATTAAATAATGTAGGATTATTTAATTATGTGAGACATTAGAAGAATTTAGGGAATTTAATTAAATAAATTGGTTTTTTATTTAATTACAGAATAGTGAACCGATTAAATAAATTTAGAATATTTATTTAATTGATAGAAGAAGGGAATAAATATTTAGAATATTTATTTAGATAGAATCATGTCATTTTTAGGTGTATACATTTTGCCCCTCTTTGATGCAATGCAGTTTACAGCATTGCTTCAAAGAAATCGATAGTCTGATAGTGATACATGTCTCAGTTTGCCCCTGGTACAAGTTTAATGATGATAGGATGCCCCCTTGGGAGATTAGATGGGAAGACGGCAGAAGGCGTGAGACGGACAATCTCACAAAGATGAAGGGGTGCAGGTGAGGTTTGAAGAAAATGGACGTGCTTTCGAGAAACGAGAAGAAAATCGGCAGGAAAAATGGGCATGGGAAGTAGTCATAGTCATCACCTAGCCAGATTTAGGGTTTGCAAGCTATAAATAGGAGCTGGGTCCACAAGATAATTCATTTGTACACTTGGTTGATCTGGATTTGATTTGGAGAGCTTAGAGCAAACTTGGAGCAGCATGGCAGCGAGAGAGACAGACATTCCACATGAGGAGTATCGATTTGAGCGAGTCCGCTGATTCAGGTAGCCAGCAGAGGCAGGACCCCTGGTATGTGCTTCAAAAATTTTTCCCTAGGGTCGATTTAGGGTGTCATAAATGCTAGGGAAAAATAGTGAAAACAGATGCGCAGGATTGTAGAACGACACATATGCTGCACGAAACGGCGCATGTGTTGTTCTGCGGCGCATATGCCGAATTAGGCGACGCATACGTGAAAGTTGCGCATGCATGGACTTTAGCGGTGCATATGTGATTCCGCGGTGCATACGTGATTCTGCAGCGCATATGTCGAATGTAGCGGCGCATCTGCTGAAGTTGCACATATGTGGTTTGTAGTGGCGCATCCCTGATTTGGTGGTGCTTTTGCTGAATGTAGTGGCGCATGTGTCAAGAAATGATGCTTTTACCACCTGTAGTGGCGCATTTGCTTGTAGAAAGCAAATTACTTAGCAAAATTGACTCGATGAGCATCCTGTTTGATGCGTCAATCGATGAGCTATCTTCGAGATTGTCGGAATCTAGTCAAGAGATGTAGTGTGCTGTTTTGATCAATTGGAAGTGCTAAGTTTAGTTGATATAGGTTCATAGATACATTGAGTATGGTATTTGCGGCCTTAGATTGATGTCGTGCTTTGTGTGCATGCAGGAGGAGATACGAGAGACATTACAGTCAAGGGAGACATTCCCCATGCCCCTATTGCAGAGATACATGCTCACGGAGATTGACAGAGAGGCGCTTGGTGCCATGGGATTGGACTACGTATGCTTCATGCCCAAGGTTCAGGTGAACTACAGATTGTTGACTGCTGCCATGGAGAGATTCCATAGTGAGGATGGGACCTTCCACTTTTTGACTAGAGAGATGACTGTGACCCTGGAGGATGTTTATAGGATACTGTACTTGCCTATTTAGGGTGAGTTGGTGGAGTATGATGCTCAGAGAGATGCAAGACTTGCTGAGTGCAGGCGAGTATTCGACGATCCTAAGCTGGTTGGACAGGTCATCCCCTGGTATGATATTAATGATTGCTATGACTACTTCCCTGGGATTGTGGCAGGATTGATCGGAGGTGTGGTATGCCCCGACAGGAGATCGCATGGGTTCCCCATTGGATGGGGCAGGATCATGGAGCGGATGGTGATAGAGGGCACCTGATACGCCTGGGGTGTCTGCATACTAGTGCACCTATATCATGACATGCATCAGGTAGTGTACCATCGCAGCATGAGTCTATCGGCTGGGGTGTTACTATTACAGTTCTAGCTATGGGAGCACATAGCGGTGACTAGGCCGATATGTGTGTTTGTGAGACAGCGAGGGGAGCCCTACAGTTATGGCTACACAGGGGTGATTTCGTAGCACAGGCTAGGGAAGTTGGACTACTAGAGACACACTTTGGATGGTGTAGATGTGGTCGTCTGGTGACCATATCTGGATTGTGAGCCATGGGATGATGAGGGTGATGAGCTGCCTTATTGCTTGCAGACGAGGTGGCTGATAGGGCAGACGTGGCACATACTAGAGAGGCAGGTGGTAGGCCAGGTATTGAGGCAGTTTGGTAGGAGATAGGGCATGCCACAGGGGCAGGCACTATTTGCACGGACTCACGCAGAGCGAGTGAGATGGGGGCCGATGGCTTCCTATGAGGAGGCCCTAGTAGAGTTCCGACAGACTCCCTATGTTACTTGGGATACGAGGACAGAGATAGCGGATGTTGGGATTATGTAGGATTATGAGGATTGGGTTACTACACACCATTTTCTAAGATATTCAGGGCCAGGTATGCTGGTGCCTCGCATCGACGAGGCAGATTCAGAGGAGGAGGGCCAAGTTGGCCGGGGGTAGAGGGGAGGCAGAGGTGGAGGAGGACGGGGTCAAGGAGGATGGGGGGTGGAGATGGAGAAGGAGAGAGGCCGAGACAGTGGAGGAGAGTAGGGGAGGGGCCACCTCATGTCTAGCAGGCAGCACAACAGCAGGTGCCACAATAGGCACCATATGCATAGATGCCACCACCTCAGCAGGTGCCACAATAGCAGGTGCCCTAGCCACAGGGGCCAGGACAAGCAGAGGCATCACAAGGGCCAGTGCAGGTAGATGTACATGAGCGGGCCATAGCCAGCCTGAGGGGACAGGTGAGAGAGCTGCGGGCATAGTTTAGGAGGGCAGACGACTGACAAGAGATAGATGCAGCGGTGATCGTAGGGCTGACCCGCGAGAGGGATATGGTAGATGCATGGGTACGTGTTATCTGTGTAGAGCGGGACACTACAGTGGCAGCTCTGGGGATAGATGCGGCTAGCACCTTTTTGGTTGGGTAGGTGCAGGCACAGTTAGGCCAGTCATAGATACAGCTAGCACAGGTGCAAGTTGAGCTTGCCAGAGCGTAGGCTCAGGTTCAGTACTATCGAGGTTTATACCATGGTGCCGTACTGGCAAGCTAGAGGGCCTCTAGCTACAGGAGTCAGTCTGCAGCCTCCCAGAGAGCAGATCTGTCGAGGTTAGGGGCCTCCGTGATGGGTCCCCAGTAGTCAGGGGTTGGCAGCGGTGGTCCACAGTAGCAGGGGTAGACTTGTATCAGACTTGTACCTTTTGAGACATGTATCACCATCTATTTGGATGTATTTTTGTATATGACATTGATTCAGAGACAGAAATTATGATATTGTACATTTGGACTTACTTTATGTATATGAGGATGCAGCTATGTGACTTGCTCTATGTGCTATGAAATTATGATGTCACTTTTATTGTATGATGTGATGCATGGGCAAACTTAGATGTTCTATCTGATGTTATATTAGATGCTTATCTATTGCAGCTTTTGATCTGATGCTATGTGATGTTTATATGATTCAAATGCAATTTGTAAAATGAGTGTTTTGATCTGATATGTTTCGAATGTATGCAGATGCAACATGATGTCTGTATGATTATGCAACTTTTATGTGATGCCCTTAGCTATGTTTTGGATCCTTTTTCTATTGATACTATATGAGGATGATATAAGGATGATCTAATGCATGTTATTATGTATGCAATTGATTTAATTATGTTTATGACTATCTCAAATGTGATATGATATGCACCTATATGCTTTTTCTTTTTTGTGATGTCCAAATGTACTCTATCGATTCAAACAAAAATGCCAGAATGAATGGATAGAAGAATTGACTTGATTAGAAAGACTTAGAAGTACTATTTGATACTGCTACTCTGCATAGTTCAGGTATTGTTTATTGAATGGGATATGGATACATGGACGTGGATATGGATATATAATGGATGCTTTGCTTTTGGAGTGCTTTATTTCATCATTGGGTGATTTATCTTTGGTACTTTTTTTGAAATGTTGTAAGTTAATACAAGCATCTAAGTATAATTGAACCGAGATGACCTGAGTACTAGTTACATGGATTTTGATTTAGCAAGTTAATACAAGCATCGAGGTATAATTGAACTGAGATGACCTGAGTATTTCTTGCATGTCAACAAACAAGGATTGCCCCCGTTCATGTTAGACCTTTGATGTCCTTGATGATCTTTTGTCGATCATGTCCTTAGACAAGGCTTCACAATACTAAAGCTTAATCCAATGATACCAAACAAAGAAATGATCATGCCCCCATCATAGCATCTCTAGCTTTTGGCATCTTTGAGTAGCATAGAAATACATGATAACAAAAATCAAGACTCTGTAATTTAACCATGATTTCAATCCATAAAACATTCATGCATTTAGGTGTGTTTATTTCTTGCCGTAATTTGAGTAAAATCATTTAGAAGGCCTTGGGTATTTTGTTTTATGTTTGAATAGGTTAAACTGTGTGGAGTTAAGAGTCCTACTTGGAGCGCGGGTTCTGCTTGCACTTGCTTGTTTGGTGAGAAGATTTTCGCAATCCTTAGTGGGGAGACGGGCCCTAAGGGATTGACCTAGTGCCTCGGGGGTGCATTGCTAAATGGCCTTGCCTACGTGACAACGCAAAGGCAACGTAGTTCAGGGTAAACCCTAACAGACCTAAGACCTAGGCGAGAGAAAGTGGGGACGGACCCATATGGATAGAAGGACCAGATACGGAACGGGTGGGACAATAATAAAAAAAAAAAGAAGCCTCGGGGGCGCATTTAGAATAATGGCCTTGCCTATGTGACGATGCAGAGGCAATGTAGTTCATGTACTTGGACCATGGACACTGATGAGGGACACTATGCCAGGCTCATACTGAGGAGACAGTATGGGATAAAACCTTGGTTGACAAGGCCACAAAGAGGGAGAGTATCAAGCCATGATAGGTAACTATTAGGTGTTTATTACGGGATAGATATGGGTCAAATGGGACACGAGTGAAGGAAGAATGGACTCAAGGTGATTGGACTCCCAAAGATGGAGAAGGCGGTTTATCACAAGTAACACTTGTTTACCAGGTTTTCATCACTTGTTTTTATTTGTACAAGAAGCTAGAAAGTAAACATGACGCCTGTTTGCCAGGTTTTTATCATGATACCTATCCAAGGTGCTTGTTTGCTAGGTTTTCACCAAAGGATGATTTTTTTCTGATTTTATGATTTTTTTGTATTTTTATATTTTTTGATTTTTTTCATATTTTTCTGATTTTTTGTATTTTTCTGATTTTTTTATTTTTTTGTATTTTTATGCCCCACCTTGTATTGGGATTCTCGTAGGTATAGAACTTGCGGAGGTGCATACTATTGATCGAGTCATCGAATAACTCACCCTCTGACATGGCCAACTGATATGCCCCTGAACCATAAGCAGCCACAATCACATAGGGTCTGAGCCAGTTAGGTTCGAACTTGCCTTTCTTTTCTCTATCTTGTTGATTGTGAGGGTTCTCTTTGAGAACGAGGTCCCCAACCTTAAAGATTCTTGGATGAACTTTGTGGTTATAGCTTCTTGACATCGTCTGTTGATATGCTTTGAGATGATCAAAGGCTTTCTGTCACCTTTCTTCCAGTAACTCTAGTTCTTGCAACCTGGAGACCCTGTATTCTTCATCTGATATGAGACCTTTTAGCGACACCCGGAGGGAGGGTAATTTGACTTCAATGGGGAGGATGGCTTCTAAACCATAGACAAGGGTGTAGGGTGTAGCACTTGTGGGGGTGCGTATACTAGTTCTATAGGCCCACAGAGCGGGATTGAGTTGGACATGCCAATCACAGCCACCATCGTTGACTGTCTTCTTGAGAATTTTCAAGATGGTCTTGTTGGATGCTTCAGCTTGACCGTTATCTTGGGGGTAGTATGGAGTGGAAAAATGATGTTGGATTTTGAAATGTTCACAGAGTTCTTAAACATCCTAGTTTTTGAATGGTCTTCCATTATCTGTGATAATGGATGAAGGAATGCCATATCTGCAGATAATGTGATTCAGGATGAATGAGGAAATTTGCTTACCTGTGACGGTGGTGAGGGGAACGGCTTCAATCCACTTTGTGAAATACTCAGTGGTAGTTATGATGAATTTGTGGCCATTGGATGAGTGGATGGATCTTTCCCACAAGGTCAAGTCCCCATTGGTAGAAAGGCTAAGGTGTCGTTAAAGGTCTCAATTCTTGAGCTGGTGCATGTATCAGGTTCCCATATATTTAGCACTATTTGTACTTCTTGACAAATTGATATGAATCCATTTCCATGTTCGGCCAGTAATAACCCAAACGCATGAGTTTCTTGGCTAAGGAAGGACTACTAGAGTGTGTTCTGTAGATCCCCTCATGTACGTCTTGCAAGGCAGTTATGGATTCTTCTTGTTCTAAGCAACGGAGCAAAGTACCATCGAGACCACGTCGGTATAGGGTATCGGCTATGATGGTGTAGTGAGAGGTTTGTCAAATAAAAGTTTGCCTTTGGTTAGAAGATAGGTCAGGTGGGAGAATGTTGTCCTTGAGGTAAGTGTAAATCTTACTGTACCAAGGTGAATCAGATCCAACTAGAAGGCATATGGAATGGGTCTCAGGAAGATCATAATCTGGTTGTCGGATAGTTTCCACTAAGAACTCATACCATGACTCATTTTCAGGTATTTCTAGAAGATAGGCAATGGTTGCCATTGCATCTGCTACTTTATTCTCAATCCTGGGTATTTTATCAAAGGAAATGGTCCCAAAGCATTCCTTAAAGTCGTCGACCATCCGCTTGTATGGGACTAGCTTCTCATCTTTGGTTTGGTATTCATCATTGACCTGATTGACTATTAGTTGGGAATCACCGTAGACATGTAGCTCTTGGATTTTCCACTCAGTTGCCATCTTGAGACCAATTACTAAGGATTCATATTCCGCTATGTTGTTGGTGCATGGAAATAACAAACGGTAAGACTTCAGAATTGTGTCACCTTGAGGAGTTAGAAACAAGATGCCTGCCCCTGATCCATGGTTTGTGTAAGACCCGTCGAAGTAGAGTTTCCAAGAAGATGTTGATATAGTGAATAAGGACTCATTTGGAAACTCAAACTGCATTGGTGAGGTGTCTTGTAATGGTGCATCTTCTAGATGATCAGCTATGATTTGTCCCTTGATGGCTTTTTTGTCTACATATTCAATGTCATACTCACTGAGAAGCATTACCCATTTTGCTAGGTGACCTGTGAGAGCAACTTTGTTGAGGAGATACTTCAATGGATCTATTTTTGCAATGAGTTTAACTGGATGTGCAAGCATGTAATGTCAAAGTTTTTGTGAAGTAAAAACTACCGCAAGGCATGATCTTTCGATCTGCGAGTATTGCAACTCATAGCCCACTAAGGTTCGGCTGATGTAGTAGACGGCCCTTTCTTTGTTCTCATAATCTTGTTGTGCTAGAAGAGCCCCAAGAGCAGTAGGTGTAGCAGATATGTAGAGAATTAGCAGTTTTCCTTAGATAGGAGGCATGAGGATGGGTGGATTCATAAGGTATTCTTTTAGTTTTTTGAATGCTTCTTCCCACCACTCATCCCATCTAAATTGAATGTTCTTGTGTAGGAGATGACTGAATGGTTGGCACTTGTCTGCCAGTTGTGATATGAATCTTCAGATTGCTTGCAGCTTGCCCTACAACGATCTTAATTGAGTTAGAGTCTTGGGTGGTGGCATGTCCATTATAGCTTTGACCTTGGTGGGGTCCACCTCTATTCCGTTTGCCAACATGATGAAGCCTAGCAGCTTGCCTGAAGTGACTCCGAACACACATTTCTTTAGGTTCAACTTGACTTGGAATTGGTCTAATCTTTGAAAAAAAATTTCTAATAAATCTAGGTGTGAGTCCCTTATGAGTGACTTTGCTAAGATATCGTCAACATAGTCCTCCATTGTTACATGCATCATATCACGGAATATGGTTGTCATAGCCCGTTGATATGTGGTTCTTGCATTTTTCAGCCCAAATGGCATGACATTCCAGCAAAAAGTGCCCCATGGACAAGTAAAAGTTGTCTTGTGTTGGTCCTCTAGTGCTATTTTGATTTGATTATACCCCGAGAATCCATCCATGAGAGATAACATGGTATGTCCTGCAGTTAGGTCGACTATGATATCGATATTGGGCAATGGGAAATCATCCTTGCGGCATGCTTTGTTTAGGTCTCGAAAATCATTGCATAGTCTGACTTAGCCATCTAGTTTGGACACTGGCACAATGTTGGATATCCATTCTAGGTAATCTATAGCTCTGGTGAACCCCACATCCAGCAATTTCTTGAGTCCTTCTTTGACCAAAAGTGCTATGTGAGGATGCATCTTTCTAAGCTTTTGCTTTATTGGTTTTACTCGTGGATCCAATGGAAGATGATGTAGAATTAAGTTTGGGTCTAGACCTGACATGTCTGCATATGACCAAGCGAAGCTGCCTCTCTTTTTCTTAAAGAACGGTACAAACCTGGTTTTCTCTAGTGGGGTAAGAGATTTAGCAAAGTGGATAACCTTGGGCTGTTCTTCTGTTCCAATATTCACTGGCTCTGTCAGTTCTACAATAATTTGTGACCTTTCCTGGTACATATCACTAGGGAGAGTGTCAAACCTTCCATCATCAGGTGCCACAGTTGGGTTTTCACCTTCAGATGCGTCCTTTCTTTTTACTATTTTGGGATCTTACACTACTGCAAGGCAGTTTTCACCGTCAGATCCAATTTTGACATTGATATTTTTGTGACTGGAAGGCTTGGCACCTTCCCTGAAGTAAGCCACGGTATTCAGTTCAATAGCAAAACCAGCTTTATGATCTCCCTTGGGTAAGTGGTCCCTAAGTTCCATATAATCAATGTAAGCATCATCGTTTTGGAACATATCTAGTTGGGGAGTTCCTCGTAGATCCCAATCAATAAGCTCAGGGTGCATGAGGGGGAGGGAGTCAGATGATAGGCCTAATTCATTGATAGTGTGAATGGAAATGTTAGTAGCATTGGTAGGGATGGTGCTCGGGATGATACTTTCCTCCAAGTTGTTTATTGCGATGGAATTTAAACTTTCCTTGAATACCATAATCTCAGGGATGGGCAAATCAGACTCCAATGGTATGTTCCATTGCGTTTGTCCTTCATGGTAGGGGCTAAAATTTTGGACGGTATCGACCTCTTTGTTGTCATAGGAATGCTCTGTTAGCTCATCCCACTCATATTCATTAGAATTTGTGTCGCTGTCCTCTTGGAGTGTTTGGATCATTTCTACAAGACAAGCATTTTCTTTAGCCTTGCCCTTGCCTTTGTATCCTAGGCCACTTGTGTTTCTAGCCGATGAGGATGAAGAAGGTTTAATAGGTTCAATGATTCCTTCTTTTCTGAGACCGATGGGGCCTTGTCCTTCATACCCCATTCTGTGCAGAATAATCTCACCTTGGTGCAGGAGCACCCGCACATGATCAGGATATAGGTCCGCATGATGACATACATGATCAGGATATAGGATAGTTAATCAGCATGATGACAGGGCAGTAGGCTATTTTTAGTATGTTTGACTTTAGCATGTAATAAGGTCCATTGGACCGATGCTATGTAATAGATCAGCATAGGAGTATGTGTAGGCAGTTAGAGATCGGGATAAGACAGTCTGAGTTGTCCTCTCTCCCAGCCGCTTGGAAGCTCCCAGCCGCTGGGAAGTGAAGTTGGTAGTACTCGAAGGATTTGTTATATATACCTTCGATCTGTTAGGGTTTAGATACATTGAGTTCATATTGATAGTTCATATTGAGTTTGATAGGTGTTATGTTCAGGAGAGTAGTACTGGTGATATGCTGTACTAGTGATCAGTCCAGATATTGTGAAGTAGAATTGTAAAAGCAGGACATTTTGAATTTCAATTGAATAAGATCTCATCTTTTACAGTATCTGGTTGTATCAGTTGTATCTGTGTTGATTTCCTTTTCTGTTTGCAAGTTAATGGGCACTTTCAACCCTTCCACCGGTTGATCCTGCAAATCGGTGGAATGGTCCTGTATCATAGCTTAGGTTGCATTTGTGTTTTCTGTTTATGCATTGCATTGTTCAGGAGATCAGTTAGGAGCATGCTGTGAATCAGCCTAGCATCCTCATGTGCTAGGTCTAGAAGATAAGTTGTTCGATTTTGGTTTGAAGGTGATCCGGCCCGGTCGTCACATGATCTTTGTGAAATAGAGCAGTTTGGAGTGTTTACATGCAGTGGAAGGATACACAGGAGTCTGCATGTGCGTTTCCAGTGGGAGCAAGCCGCATCGTCATCTGCGAATCCATCGCCATCAGGATCGGGTCATGAATTTGTTGAAGTTTGCATGTTGCAAGTGCATCATGATGTTTTGAGTGGATATATACTCAGTGTATATATCGCAGTCAGGATCATCTCCAGGAGAAGCTCATCATCCGCGTATCGCTAACGGATGCGGGTGTGAAAGTTAAGTTTTTGGCTAAGTGTTGAAGAGTTCATCAGGATGATGTGTGACGTCATCGTCATCAGGATATGACGTCATCGTCATCAGGATATTGAGAAATCCCTCAATGCGAGTTTATCCTGTTGTCGTTAAGTGGTTAAGTATCGGCGTAGGCAGGAAGTTGTATTAGCATCATCAGGAGGTTTCGAGGAACCGGATGAACAATATCATGATGCTGTTGCTTGTATCGTCGGGCAGTGGAGCATCGAAGGCAAGTTGTTGAAGTGCAACGTCATCAGGATATTTGGAGCAACTGGATATTTGGATATCCTGCTGACGAAGGTGATATTGAATATCATGATGATGCTGCTTGTATTTGGCACCCGATGAACAGTGCAACCGGAGAATGTTTGCGCCCGTTGATTATGATGATGATGATGATAGGTGACAAACGGAGGAGGTAAATAGTAATCGACAGGAGGTAAATAGTAATCGACAGGAGGATATTTGCAATCGACCGAAATATGATGATGCTGTTGAAATGTGATGATGCTGTTGGTGTCTCTAGGAAATATGATGATGATGTTCAGCCGATAGACATTTTTATCAGGTTGTTTGCATTGTGGGCTACTCCTTCCTGTTAGTTAGCCTCCGTTGCGTCCCACTCTGCATCATAGTGGTATCAGAGCAAAGGTTAGGATCTTTTGGAAAAGATAAGCAGGATGTCAGACGAAGAAGGAACATCTGAGGTTCCAGCAAGGATGACCAACGCTGAGTTGGCAGTTCTGGTGAAGAAACAGATTGCAGAAAGCAAGGCCGTGAAGGCTCAGAATCAGGAGTTGAAAGATGAGTTAGCAAAGTTGAGGAGCAGAGTAGGTTCTGGTAGAGAAGATGATAGGGAAGAAGAAGATATCCCTAATTGGAGCGAGGAGGTCGTTCCTGCAGACCAGAGACCGCTGTTGAACGCCCTCAAGGCCATGGAGAGGAGAACCATGGATCTGAAGCTGGATTTGCCAGTGTTTACAGGTAAGATGGACCCTGATTCAGTAATGGAATGGATAGATTGTTTGAACAATTTCTTTGTGACAGAGGAGATACCAGAACAGCAGAGAGTAAAGATAGCACAGTCAAAGATGAAAGAAGCTGCCTTGACATGGTGGAACTTTGTTCAGGATGATAGAGTGCAGGAGGGAAAACGTAGAGTTGCCACATGGAAGAAGATGATGGAATTGGTAAAGGAGGCTTATATTCCTTTGGATTACAGTATCCAGTTACACAAGAGGAAGCAGAACCTGAAGCAGAAGGAGCTAGATGTCAGCTCATATACAGAAGAGTTCATGAAACTCTGTATGAAGACCAAGGTGAAAGAAAGTGAAGAAGAAAAGGTAGCCAGATACCTTAATGGATTGAGGTTTAATATTCAGGAAGATCTCAGTCTGCATAACCCAGATACAGTGCAGAAAAGCTTTCAGTTGGCATTGAAAGTGGAAGAAAAGCTGAAGAGAAAACAAGATCAGAACAACAGAGGAAGAGGAAGACAACAAAGAGGTGGAAGAAGTCCTTTCAGAGGCAGAGGACATGGACAGGGATATCAAGGAGAATCCAGTTAGGACAATAGCAAGGGCAACAATAGTCAGAATCAGAGAGAGAATTTCAGTCAGCAAGGAAACTTCAGAGGTAGAAGACCCTTCAGAGGAAGATCCCAGGGCAGAGGATCCATCAGATGCTACAACTGTAACAAAGAAGGCCATATAGCCAGCAGATGTCCAGACAAGGCCACAAGTTCAGCAGGAGAAAGGAGGACAAATCTGGTCAATGAACCTGATAATCAAAGTAGGACAAGCTCTAATGATTTTCAGAGTGTGAATGGTCCTGAGAATTATGGATATCCAGAAAGTGGAGAGTCCCTGATGATGAGAAGAACAGTGACTACCATGAAGGTACCTGATAAAGAAGCCCCTCAGAGAAAGTCTCTTTTCAGAACCACTTGCAAAGCAGGAGGTAAGGCTTGTAAAGTTTTGATTGATTCTGGTTCTACTGAGAACTTTGTGTCTGAAGAAATGGTGGTAAAGCTGAAGCTTAAGAGATTGCCTCATCCATCTCCATATAAAGTCTCATGGCTTACTCAAGGTCAGCAGACAACTGTAGAAGAGCAGGCTTGGGTAGAGTTTCAGATTGGTGGATATAAGGATAAGTTGTTGTTTGATATCACCAAGATGGATGCTTGTAACCTTTTGTTTGGTAGACCATGGCAATATGATCTGAAGGCACAGCATGATGGTGTTAAAAACACCTATAAAATCACTAAAGATGGTAAAGAAGTAACGTTATTCCCATTGAAGGAGAAAGAGGAGAAGTCTAAAGGCAAAGAAGTGAAGGTCATGCTGATGGAAGGCAAACAATTCATGAAAGAAGTAGCAGCAGAAGGTGCAGTTGCATATGCCCTAATCCCCTGTATGAGTGTGAATAAGAAACAACAGCAAGAAGCCAAGAAAGAGAAGAAGCCAAGGTTGATAGACCCAACTGTCCAAGAGTTATTAGATAAGTACAAAGGTGTTATCTCAGAGGGAATGCCAAGATCCCTACCACCTGTCAGAGATATCAGTCATTGCATAGACTTGATTCCAGGGTCTACACTTCCAAATAAAGCAGCTTATAAGCTTACCCCAGAACAGAATGCAGAAGTAGCCAGACAGATTGAAGAATTGATGAATTCAGGTCTGATTGGAAAGAGTTTGAGTCCATGTGCAGTACCAACTGTACTAGCACCTAAGAAGGAAGGCACTTGGAGGCTTTGTACCGATTCCAGAGCCATCAACAAGATCACAATCAGGTATAGGTTTCCAATCCCCAGAATTGAGGATTTACTTGATTGTTTGGGAAATGCTAAGTACTTTACCAAAATAGATTTGAAGAGTGGATACCATCAGATCAGGATTAGACCAGGTGATGAGTGGAAGACAGCATTCAAAACAAATGAAGGTTTGTATGAATGGAAGGTTATGCCTTTTGGTTTGTCTAATGCCCCTAGTACTTTCATGAGGCTGATGAATGAGGTTCTGAAGGAATTCATTGGGAAGTTTGTCATAGTGTATTTAGATGACATTCTGATTTTCAGTAACACCAGAGAAGAACATCTCAGGCATATAGATCTGGTTCTCAAGAGGCTACATGAAGAGAAGCTGATGATAAACTTGGACAAGTGTCTGTTCATGAAACAGGAGATCACCTATTTAGGTTTTGTCATCTCACAAGGAAAGCTGCAGATGGATAAGGAGAAGGTGAGTGCCATATTGAATTGGCCAACTCCACAGACCATGAATGAAGTCAGAAGTTTCCATGGGTTAGCAACCTTCTACAGAAAGTTCATCAGAGGGTTCAGTCATATTTGTGCACCCATGTTGGATACTATAAAAGGAGGACAGAAATGCAGGTTTGTTTGGACTCAAGGAGCAGATGATTCCTTTGAGGCATTGAAGAGGAAGGTGGCACAGCAGCCAGTCCTTGCACTTCCAGATTTCAACAAGATCTTTCAGGTAGAGTGTGATGCCAGTCACATGGCCATTGGAGCAGTACTCAGTCAAGAGGGTAGACCAATTGCATTTTTCAGTGAAAAGCTCAATGATGCTAAAAAAAGGTATTCATCATATGATCTGGAAATGTATGCTTTAGTTCAGTCCCTAAAGAAATGGAGGCATTATCTGATGCCAAAGGAGTTCATAGTTTTCACAGACAACCAGGCTTTGAGTTTCATCAACAGTCAGGAGAAGCTGAACCACAGACATATGAAGTGGGTAGAAACACTACAGGCTTTCACTTTTACTTTGAAGCATAAGAAAGGGGTTAAAAACAAAGTTGCAGATGCTTTGAGCAGAAGAGTTCTCACAGTAAATCAGATTCAGCTAGAGAGTGTTGGTATTGATTCACTCAAGACCATGTATGAGTCTGATGCTGATTTTGGAGAGATATATCAGGTCTGTACTTCTTTTGGGGAGAAATACCATGCTGAGTTCTCTGAATTCCTGATCCAGGATGGATTGCTGTTCAAGGGTGGACAGTTGTGTATCCCAAGGTGTTCTATGAGGTTGAATATAATCAAGGAGAAACATTGTGGAGCAATGGCAGGTCATTTTGGTCTAGACAAGACTCTTGATCTGGTCAGGAGGCATTATTTCTGGCCTAAGTTGCAGTCAGATGTCAGGAAATTTGTAGAAACCTGTGTAATTTGTCAGAAGGCTAAAGGCAGGTCAACTAATGCAGGGTTATACCAGCCCTTACCCATTCCTTCCAGACCGTGGGAAAGTATCAGTATGGATTTTGTTTTAGGTTTGCCAAGGACCAGGAGAGGATTTGACAGTGTCTTTGTTGTAGTGGATAGATTCAGTAAGATGGCACATTTCTTGCCATGCAAAACCACTGCAGATGCCTCATATATTGCAGATTTATTCTTCAGGGAAATTGTCAGAATTCATGGATTGCCTTTGAGCATAGTTTCAGATAGAGATGTGAAGTTTGTGGGTCACTTTTGGAGAACCCTATGGAGGAAGCTGGGAACCAATTTATCTTTTTCCTCTGCATATCATCCTCAAACGGATGGACAAACTGAGGTTGTGAACCGTTCCTTGGGGAATCTACTTCGATGCTTGACAAAACAGCATGGAGAGAAGTGGGACAATATTCTATCTCAAGCTGAGTTCTCATATAATGATACTGTCAACAGGAGCATAGGAAAATCGCCTTTTCAGGTAGTGTATGGAATGCATCCCAGAGGTATTTTAGAGTTGCGAGATCTACCTACAGCAGATCCTGTTAGTGCAGATGGAGAAGCTTTTGCTGAAGCAATCAAAGAAGTTCATGATCAGGTTAAGACCCAACTCCAGCAAACCACCTTAAAGTATAAGGAGTATGCTGACAAGAAGAAGAAGGATGTTCAATTTGCTGTGGGAGATTTGGTTTGGGTTCACTTGAAGAAAGACAGGCTTCCTAAGGGGAAGTATACTAAGCTCATGCCAAAGAAAGTTGGACCATGTCAGATTTTGCAAAAGCATGGACAAAATGCTTATGAGATCCAACTACCACCTGATCTCGGTTTATCTCCTATCTTCAATGTATGTGACTTAACTCCATACAAGGCTAATCCAGATGCAGATCAGGATATCCTACAGGATACAGTTGCTGAAGACATTCCTCAACATGATCCTCCACAGATCTAGCAGATTTTGGACACTAGAGTGGTCAAACAGACCAGGAACAAGAAGTACTTGGAGTACCTCGTCTCTTGGAAGGGACAGCCGACTTCTGAAGCTGTATGGATGACTGCAGAACAGATACAGAAACATGGTGCCGACCTTGATACTCTCATCTCAAGTGGACTTGAGATTTCTTCTTTTGGGGAGTATGGTGCAGGAGCACCCGCACATGATCAGGATATAGGTCCGCATGATGACATACATGATCAGGATATAGGATAGTTAATCAGCATGATGACAGGGCAGTAGGCTATTTTTAGTATGTTTGACTTTAGCATGTAATAAGGTCCATTGGACCGATGCTATGTAATAGATCAGCATAGGAGTATGTGTAGGCAGTTAGAGATCGGGATAAGACAGTCTGAGTTGTCCTCTCTCCCAGCCGCTTGGAAGCTCCCAGCCGCTGGGAAGTGAAGTTGGTAGTACTCAAAGGATTTGTTATATATACCTTCGATCTATTAGGGTTTAGATACATTGAGTTCATATTGATAGTTCATATTGAGTTTGATAGGTGTTATGTTCAGGAGAGTAGTACTGGTGATATGCTGTACTGGTGATCAGTCCAGATATTGTGAAGTAGAATTGTAAAAGCAGGACATTTTGAATTTCAATTGAATAAGATCTCATCTTTTGCAGTATCTGGTTGTATCAGTTGTATCTGTGTTGATTTCCTTTTCTGTTTGCAAGTTAATGGGCACTTTCAACCCTTCCACCGGTTGATCCTGCAAATCGGTGGAATGGTCCTGTATCATAGCTTAGGTTGCATTTGTGTTTTCTATTTATGCATTGCATTGTTCAGGAGATCAGTTAGGAGCATGCTGTGAATCAGCCTAGCATCCTCATGTGCTAGGTCTAGAAGATAAGTTGTTCGATTTTGGTTTGAAGGTGATCCGGCCCGGTCGTCACATGATCTTTGTGAAATAGAGCGGTTTGGAGTGTTTACATGCAGTGGAAGGATACACAGGAGTCTGCATGTGCGTTTCCAGTCGGAGCAAGCCGCATCGTCATCTGCGAATCCATCGCCATCAGGATCGGGTCATGAAGTTGTTGAAGTTTGCATGTTGCAAGTGCATCATGATGTTTTGAGTGGATATATACTCAGTGTATATATCGCAGTCAGGATCATCTCCAGGAGAAGCTCATCATCCGCGTATCGCTAACGGATGCGGGTGTGAAAGTTAAGTTTTTGGCTAAGTGTTGAAGAGTTCATCAGGATGATGTGTGACGTCATCGTCATCAGGATATGACATCATCGTCATCAGGATATTGAGAAATCCCTCAATGCGAGTTTATCCTGTTGTCGTTAAGTGGTTAAGTATCGGCGTAGGCAGGAAGTTGTATTAGCATCATCAGGAGGTTTCGAGGAACCGGATGAACAATATCATGATGCTGTTGCTTGTATCGTCGGGCAGTGGAGCATCGAAGGCAAGTTGTTGAAGTGCAACGTCATCAGGATATTTGGAGCAACCGGATATTTGGATATCCTGCTGACGAAGGTGATATTGAATATCATGATGATGCCGCTTGTATTTGGCACCCGATGAACAGTGCAACCGGAGAATGTTTGCGCCCGTTGATTATGATGATGATGATGATAGGCGACAAACGGAGGAGGTAAATAGTAATCGACAGGAGGTAAATAGTAATCGACAGGAGGATATTTGCAATCGACCGAAATATGATGATGCTGTTGAAATGTGATGATGTTGTTGGTGTCTCTAGGAAATATGATGATGATGTTCAGCCGATAGACATTTTTATCAGGTTGTTTGCATTGTGGGCTACTCCTTCCTGTTAGTTAGCCTCCGTTGCGTCCCACTCTGCATCACACCTCACCCGTAGAGTTCTGTTGGGAGTCTAGGTGGATCTTGCATTGTGTTCTCTTCTTCAGCATAAAGCCATTGTAGGAGATCTCTCTCCTCTGTTTCATCAGATAAGGTCCCCCATTTTACAAAGGGAGTTGCGGGAACTATGGGAGGAGCAGATGGCTTTGGAAAATGTTTGGGTTGGCCAAAAGATCGAGGAGACAAAGGCATCTTGGCAAGATTGAGGCTGTGCTCAATGGAGTATTCCCCCACTCCACTTTCTTTTATGGTAATTTTCTGCTCTTTGGGCCTTGATGAGGAGGCTTCAGTAGTATGATCATACTGCAGGATAAGGCATATATATGCTTTGTTATTTGGGATGATGCATTCAGGTTTTGCAAGCAAAGAGTTGCAATGCTGATAGGGGTCAGGGTCACCTTGAATGGTGACTTGCTTGCCATTGTGCAGGAACTTTATGCATTGGTGATAAGTAGAGGGAACAACCTTCATGGCGTGAATCCATGGTCTCCCTAGAAGAATATTATAAGCGAGCTCCCTATCTAGGACTTGACACACAACATCTTTTATTACTGGTCCCACTTGAATGGGTAGGACTACTGTTCCCTTTGTGGTTCTTTCTTCCTCGTCATATGCTTTGATGGTAATTTTCCTCCTTGGAACAACTGCCTGTTCGGAGAACCCCAATGCAAGGACTAGCTTTAATGTGCAAATATTTAAACTGGCACCCCCATCAATGGGAACCCTTTTGATGCAGTGTTTGTGGATGAAGGCGATGATATGTAGAGGGGTGTTATGGGGTTGAGACACAGAGAGGTCATCTTGCTCAGTAAATGATATGGTGTTGGAGGAGGTTAGATTACCTACCATGGTCTGAAACTTCTCTTGGGCCAAATTAGTGGGGACAGTGGTTTCCACTAAGGCTTTTTCGAGGGTCTCCTTATGGGACGGGGATAGACGCAACAACTCCAAGATAGAAATGTGGGCCAGAGTTTTCTATAATTGGTCTATGACATTATACTGGCGGAAGTTGGATGGAGAAGGTGATGACCTTGGAGGGGTGGTATTGAGTGTGACTTTACCACTACGGGTAATGATACTACAACCAGTTCTGTTAGGTCCTGATTGTTCGTTGGACATGATGACATTGACTTGAGGGACATGCTCGGAAATGTAATTTATGGTATAGTCAAATGGCACACTTGCATAGTTGGCATTACTGTTCTCACTGTTCTGATTTGGCCTGTTGCGATTGTTGTTATTGCCATTGTTGTCATTGTTGTCATTGTTGTATGGCTTGTTGTTGTTATTTATGTTGTTACCATGGTTGTTATTGTTGTTGTACGGCCTGTCATGATTTAGAAGCGGATTCCTGTAGGCCACATGTGTCTCATTGGAGGTATGTTGTTGTGTTTCTCCTTGATTTTGATCGAGCACATCTTGGATAACATTTTTGAGGCAGATACAATTGTTGGTTGTATGCCCTCTTCCCCTATGATATTCATAATATTCCGTGTCTTTCCAATAGGGAGGTTTGACTATAGGCTCATAATCACTTGTTGGTGGTAGCAAAATCTCATTGTTAGCCAATAACTTTCTTAATGCGAACTCTTGAGACTCACCCAACGGTGTGAACTTTCACCTTGGATTTGAACTGAACCAAGGTCTTGGCTCCCGAGAGAATGGTTTGTTGGTGCAACATTGTTTGTTTGTCCTTTTCAAGTGAATATGGGTTGTTGCTTGGGAGCTGCCACCTTGGCATCCACTACCCCATTGTTGACAACATTCTTATTCTTGGTCCAAAACTTTGATTTGTCCTTTGTGTAATTGGAGGTTGGGGTGTCCTTGTATAACTTGATTGCCCCCTTGGCGACCATAGCTTTTTCGATGAACAATCCCATTTCAATGACTTTTGAAAATGACGTACGACATTATATCTGTATTTGATAGCTAAGGTCGGTATTGAGGTTATGGACAAACATCTCCAGTAGTTGCTTCTCACGTATATCATAAGAACACTTACTTGCTAGTTGTCTCCATCATTGTAAGAAGGTGGCAAATGAATCACCACTCTTTTGTTTGGTGTTGCATAGATCTAGCATAGATACCTCGTGTTTGATGTTGTAAGAAAAGTGTGTGATAAATTTGTTGACTAGTTCATCAAAAGTTTTGATTCCCGGAGGAAGACGTGAGAACCACTCCATAGCTTGACTGCCTAAAGATCTTGGGAGTAATCTCATTAAGTAGGTCTCATCGTGAGCTACTTCCAAGCATGCTGCGTTGAATTCCCTGATATGATCTCTAGGGTCCCCTTTCCCTTTGTATTTGTCAAACTTAGGGACTTCAAACTGATATGGAAATGGTTTCATGGTCAAGCTTTTAGCAAAAGGGTATAGTGCGATATCTTCCAAGGAATAGTTTTTTGTGTTTGTTCTCGTCTTGAGATCTGAGATTTGTTGCGTTAGATTCTCAAGTTGTTTTCTCATTTCTTCCATAGGAGCATTTTGGTCTATGGTTCTCTTTCCTCTATCATTTGTGTTTTGGTCTATTGCATTCTTTTCCTTTTCGTGACCATTTTCCATGTTTTCCATGATTGAGCTTATATCAAAATCTGCGGGGAGTTTAATTCCAAGACTAGCAAGATGATAGAAATACTTATGGGGATCTTCATGGAGCACCTTCTCTATTAGGCGTTGGAATTTCTAATTTTGGATGCTTCCTTGATAATCTTCAAAGGATATTTCCTCATCACTATCGTAAGGTGTGATGATGCAGTTGGATGAGCCAGCCATTTCAAGTTGCTTCTTGTACTGAAATCTAGTAAGGACCATGCAAGGTGATGTGAGATGAAGTGGACTAGGATTAGAAATTTTGGCGAGGTGCCGACTGAGACTGTTGTGAATAGGATACCTAGGACAAGACTTGGACAAAGGATTTTCTCGCTTAATGACTTCAAGTAAGATGGTTGACACAAGACGGTAGCCACCAGTAAGGGTAGTTGATACTGGTCTTATTGTGTAGGGACTAGTCGTGCAACAAGACTACTAGCAAAGTTCTGTGACCTACTAGGCTTATGTGAATTTCACAAAGGATACGACAAAGGGACCTATGTCGAACTGATATGAAATAATCTGACTTTGGGACAAGAAAGGTTTTGACAGAAGATGAATGGTACGATTGATGAAAGAGAGATACTTGGGTGAAATGGATGAAGACTGACTGCAAGGTTGAACCTGATCTCTGATTGCGAAGCTAAGCTGAAATGGGTACTCAAAATAAGTTAAATTTTTCCCTCAAAAATAGTGCAAGTGCCCACTGTCATGGATGCACCAAAACAGATGCGTAAGAAGTCAATATATATGCATTGTACTGGTAAAATATGAATGCGCACCAACAGCCAATAAATGCATAGCAAGTCTAAACAGATGCGCTGCTAGTCGACACAAATGCGCAGGAACATAGAATGGATGCGCAGCTCTGGCTTTTTCTCAAAATTTTTTGCAAATTTTTGAAATTTCTATTGTTTTGGTATTTTTGGCTAGACAAAGGTCTTCTTGATTTGATTTTATGAATTAACAGCAAGAAAACACTTACCAGCTTGACTAAGGAGTTTACCTTTCCATCCTTCTATTTTCATTTGGATCCTTTCTAGAATAGTGTTCCAAAAAGTCGAGGTCACCTCCTTGACCATGAGGAGCAGACCTAGGTAGGTAGCTAAGAGATTATCCATGTTGCACTCAAGGATGTTTCTTACCCTAGCTTGTAGCTCCAAGTTAGTGTTGAAGAAGAACACATTACTTTTTTCATAATTAATGCACTGTCTAGAAACCTTCGCATAGGAGTTCAGCAAATTTTTCCATCTTCTTTTCTCAACCACCGAAGCTGCCCCAAAGAGCATACTATCATCCGTGAACTATTGGACAACAGATGAACCCAAGGTGGACATCGCTTTGACCCCCCGAGGGATTGACTATCTAGGTGGGATAGGATGTTTCTACCCAAAACCTCAGCCAAAATTATAAATAGGTAGGAAGAAAGGAGATCTCCCTACTTGATACCTCTACCAACCTTAAAAAACCCTTGAGGAGTACCATTGACTAGGACTAAGTACTTGACGGTGGTGACACATTCTTTTATCAGAGTAATCATTCTATCTTTGAACCCAAATTTCCTAAGGACTTTGAAAAGGAAATCCCAAGAGACTCTGTCATAGGCTTTAGATATATCCAACTTGAGAACCATGCTTAGAGTATTACTTCTATCCATCAAGTGAATGATTTCATGGGTGGATATAGCAGCATCCATAATCTATCTACCGGGGACAAAGCCTTTATAGCAGTTTGAGATAATATTGTCCAACAATGGTTGAAGTCTAAGGACCAGGGTCTTCGTAATGATCTTATAAATGGTGTTACAAAGTCTAATAGGATGGAAGTCAGCCATGGAATCCGTGATGCTCTTCTTGGGTATAAGCACAATGAACGTGGCATTGATCTATTTGAGGATTTTGTCGGTCCTAAAGAAGTCCTTGACAACAATCATGACATCATAACCCACTATCTCCCAGAAGTCTTGGAAAAAGGCCAGGGGAAATGCATCCAATCCTAGAGCTTTGAAGGCCCCCATGGAGAACACGACCGCCCTAACTTTCTCTTTAGTAATAGGCTTTAGTACTCTACAGTTATCATCCTCCATTAGGAAAAAGGGAATGATGTCCAACATCTTATCTTCCTAACCTTTTTCATGCTTGTTTTTGTCCTGTGCCAAGAAGTTTCTAAAGTAATTGGAGGCAAGGTTTCCTAGTTCCTTGTCCTCGACAATTTCCCTGTTGTTTCCATCAAGTAGCTTGGTGATTTTATTCCTCTTCCTATGCTTCATTGTTGACTGGTGGAAGAAAGCCAAATTTCTATCTCCCTCCTTCGGCCATTGCACCCTAGACTTTTGTTTCCAGAAGATCTCCTCCTTTCTAGTGATGTCCTTGAGATTTTTGAGCAGGGCCTCTTCCATATTTAATACTTGTTAAAATACAATATATTTTGCCTATTATTTGTGCAAAAATATTTGAGGTGAGTTACATTACCATAATGGCCTTAAAGGAAAAAAATACCCCCTCCTGTCATCATGCAAAAATAATCTCCAATCTACCCTTGACTCATAAAAATAGGCAAAACTAAACCCCTTGGTCAACTAAGGTCAAAAGACCCTCATTGCAATTCATTATCTTCAAAGGCAAAAAGAAATAAGCCTTATTTTGCCCCTAGTTTTCAAAAGTCTCCATGCATTATAAAACTTCTATTTTGTCTTAGTCACTATCAAAAATATCTCAATCTTCCTCAAGTTTGATTTGAAGAAAAGCAATAAAGGTCACAAAAAACCCAATCACGACCTAATAATTCCACGGGTCATGACTTCCCTAGTCATTTCAAAACTTTCAAGGTTTTGACCATGGGAACTCATTTGATTTTTAAATGATTTTAGTTTCAAAAGTCATAAAAAGAAAAACAAGCCCATCGGGCTAGGGCATTTTGAGGTAAAAATTTGAAAACCCTAAAAGATGTTCATTTTCACTATTCTTCTTTATCCATCTTGCTCCTCTAGTTCTCTGCACCGCTATGCTGTTATTGGGATTTCAATGGACTTGATGGACTTCCTGTGTAGCTTTAGATGGTCGTTCTCCTTCACTGGTAAGTAACACTCTTTGGTACTATTGTTCATGTCATTTATCCAAGGAAAAAATTATAAAAATGGCCCTTTCTCTGCTACTCCATGATGGGAAAAATAGAGCTTCATTCTTGTTTCTTTGTTTCAAATCTCCATAGATGTTGTGACTTTCTATCTATGAGGGTTTTTGTGAAACACGGTTTCCTTTCTATGTATATCTCTGTTCATTGTATATCATTGTATATGTCCTTTCTCCTTGGAAGACTATGAGATAGCCCTTTTTTTGTCTCTATGTGTTGCTCTTGTCTTCATGGCTCTTTTTTGATATTTTTTCCCCAACACAGATTGACTCTTTGGTTTTAGTTGTATCTCAGGTGAGAATTCAAAGGTTCCATTTCTTAGACTCTCCTCCTAATCTTTAAAAAACTACATATTAAGTTTCTTGGGTCCTCCATCTCTAAGATCTACATAATTAGGTTCATTTATAATTTCCTCAAATGATCCTATCAAGACATCCATATCAGTCTGAACATCATCAACATTAATGTACCTTCCATAAGATGTGAAGATTAGTTTTCCTTGCTTTGTATCTTCAAACATTATATGTGCTAACCAACTTGAAAACCAAAGGAACACAACCAAAGGGCCATGACATTGAGATAGACTTCCACCATGCCAGCTAAGGACTAAATGTAGTCCCGTAATTCTCTAATGTTCACCAAAAGAAACAAAACACAGATGTATGTAGCAATTCTTAAAGGCAAATGAGAAAATAGGCCCTGAAGAGGTGTAGAGAATATCAAACATTAAGTCTATCATCAAAAGTATCAATAATAGAACCCTTAAAATATTGAGTGATCTTTTGTGTTTTGAAAGAGTTCACATATAGCTGATATACGGAAAGAATGCATAAAGTGACTAGTTCATATATTTAGAGGTTGCTCTGCTATCTTTACTAACAACACCATCCTTAATTGCTTTGATAGGCTTATTTAAGGACAAGCTTAGTCCTTGTCATGATCTTGCATCTCTGTTGCTTGTGATAGTCATAAGGACTGCTTTTAGACTATTTGAAGCCACTCCATTTAAATATCATCCATTTCAATGGTCAAACATTCACTAGCAATTTTACACCTTATTCACAACAAAAGTGGTAAATATTTGTCCTATTCTTCTTGCATGATTGCCCTTAGTCTGCCATTTGTTGTTGTCCTTTACTGCACTTATGATACTCTTTTATGACTACTTTTTGCATGCAATGCATCTCTTCTACAAGGCTCTATACAAAGTGTAGAGCTAAAAATCTACATTTTGTTTCAGTAATGTTGCAGTATATTTTAGCGGCTTATATTTTTATGGCTATGTGTTTCCTGTGTGTGGATCACGCCATGTGTCATTTCCTTATGAGCAATAGTATTAAGCAGAGGCTGCCGCGTGTATCTTCTTTTATTTGAGGCTTGTTAGTACTGGCATATATGGTGGGCCACAATTTTAAGACATAGTTTCATACTTGTTGTGGAGAGCACCACATGGTGACAGCGGAGGAGTGAACTTCTTTTATTTTGATGCTCTCAGGTTGAGGCATTATGATTTTCAGTTGCACTAGAGCACGACAAGTGTCAATCTCCACAGGATCCTTCAGAGTCTTTTTCATAAGCTATGGTTTTACCGAAAGGCACCGTGTGTCCAATATTGCTTCATCTGGAGGGTGCCATGTGTCCCAGTTTTATTTCTCTGTGTGGTAGTAAAGTAGCATATGTAGTGGGTCCCTTATATTATGTCTCAGTTTCTAAGTTCAGTAGAAAGTGTCAAATGTCATAGAGATAAGTTGCTCAAGCATAAAGATCCATTTTAAGTGCTTAGCAGAGAGAGACACGTATCAATTCCAAGATGCCGTGGATGGCAACAAGTGGCATTTTTCTGTCTGTTTCATTTTGAAGGTAAAAGAATTATAAGATAAGCAGACGGTGCCATGTGTTACATTTCTTAAGTTTTAAAGCCCGCGGGGGTCCCATGTGTCTTAACGGGAATGTAGTTAGAGTGCCACACATTTTGTTCCTCATCCAATGAGCACGCGAGATACGGCAGTTGCAGATTCAGAAGATCTTAACGGTCGAGGATTCCTAGTTAGCTCCAGTTCTATTTTGCCATTGAAGATTTGGGCTGTTACAGGTGATCTTAGGCCAAGTTTGTGGCTATATATGTAGTAATTGCAATTGATAGAAGGGATCTAATTAATAAGTTTTATTGAGAATTAAATAGAGAATACAGAGACTTTGTTGTGACCAGACTGTATCATTTGCCTTAATTTTGTTATTTCTGATAAGAAGGTTAATATACCTGTGCATGTTACTGTGCCTCTTGTATTTGCTAGAATATTAATGAAAGAAACTCTATTCTATGCCCTTGCTGATATTATCTATGTCTTTGCAGAATTGTCTGAGTTTAGCCTTTGATCTTATTCATTCACAATCTGTTTATATTAATCATGCAATATTTGCTCTTTCATATAGTTACATATTAAGGATTTGTTCACTATGCTAATTGAAGGGATACATTTCATTCTAGCACATCGCCATAGATTTAGATTTTTACTTATTGTATCTGTAATCCTGTTTCTCTCTTTCCCTTTTATTCAAAACCCCATTAAAATAGGAAGAGCAAGCTTCTTTAAGCTCTGGAGGTTGTTTCAAGTAGCAAGTTCCACATTCTTGAAACTTCCCATGTTGGTGTTGGAACCTACACAATTTTACACATCAATAGTTTTTGGCACACCCAGTGGGACCTTTCTTGAAGTCCTTATCAAGATCGTATGAACCAGAGAGCCACAAGGAGTCAGAGCTATGGGCCGACAGCAAGAGCTCAGTCTTCGACTAATCTAGGAATTCTACTGCCACAATTAGTTACTACTCCAAGGAGAAAAGTGAATCAAGCTGCAGTAGCATTAGGAGTAAATATGGGAGCACCTATACCCCCAAGCAACTATGCAAATTGGAACACTGGTAGTCCTCTCTTTCTTCCAATACCACTAGCTACTTGGGATCCAATTCTAGCTAATGCTTTGAAGGCTTTACCCAAATTCAGTGGAGAAGATTCTAAGACACCAGGGGAGCATCTACAAGATGTGTTAGATGTGTGTGTAGTACACGTCATTACTGTACAAAATGTAGCAATCAGATTGTTAGCAGCCTCTTTCAAAGGAAAGGCTCTGGACTGGTATAGATCCTTGACCCCCAATACAATATCTACCTGGGATCAGCTTGGTGATTCTTTCTTTGCAAGATTTAGTGAGAAGGGTGACAAATCATCCCTGCTGCAACAATTAATCACCATAAAGAGGGTACCACAAGAAGTTATAACTAATTTAAACACAAGGTTTCAAAAGACTTGGGACAAAATTCCTACTACAGTAAGGCCACCATCAGGTATGGCTATTATGTTCTACCTCAAAGCTTTTAATTCTGATATATCTATAATGATTCAGTCCCTGAGAGGTTAGACTCTACCAAAAGCATATGAATTAGCTGTTAAGGCTGAAAATAACTTGATAGATGATAGAAAATTGCCTCCAAGGCCTCCTATGCCCATGTTCCCAGAAATTTCCATTCCCTTGCCACAAGAAGCCCCTAATCTTACAGTTGCACCTGTGTCTATGTATACATTCCCAACACCTCAACAACCTCTTGTGGCAACACCCTCTGCTCAACCATTAGAAATGGACGATGTCAAGTATATCCAAAACCTTTTCAAATGAGATAATTAATCTCAAAAGGCAACAAACTTCCTATCCAAAGCCTTCTTACCAAGGTTTCCAAGGAAATAGACCCCCTTATCAATCAAATCAATATCAAGGCCCTCAAAGCCAAAATAACCCTCAACCATCAAACTAATTGGTCACAGTTCCCACACCTTTACAAGATGTCCCTCATAATCCTAATAGAGAAATAGTTCCAAGACAAAATAATTTAGTAGAAGATACCAATGCCTGGTGCTTTCCTTACAACAATGCCCACATACCCAAGGATTGTCCCAGAGGCAATTTGCAGCAAAAAAATAGCAGAACAAAGAAGGGGAGAAGGTCAAGTCATGGTGTCTAATGCTTCTCCATATCAGTCACCTGGTGTCTAGAATATAGTAATGGTAGCTCAGATGCAAGGAATGTCTATCCAGCAAGAAGAAGAAATTGCCCCTGAACATGCTTTATTTTCATGGATTGAAGATGAAGATTCAGTATTCTTAAATGAAGCATCTACTTCCAAGAAACCCTTAGTGTAGTCTGACTATTATACAAGATCAAAGAGAAGAATGATGGAGCAGCCCGAAGCAACAAATAATGAGACTACTAGAGCTCCTCCTTTCCAGAATCATTATAATCTAGTTTCCAGGAAAGAAGTGCCTCAACCAGTTTAGAATCAAGCAGTCTCTAGCTAGATTCTAGAAAGAACGAGATATCCTTATTACCCAAAGACACAAACACTGGGACCTATGAACGTGGTAGACCAACTAAAGAAGATCCTAGCACATGTGTCAATCTAGGATATGTTGGCTATTCCTGAGCAAAAGACGTTGTTACAAGAAGCATTACAAAGCCAGGTGGGCTCTAAACTTGCCAGTGCTAAAGAAGGAGTTGTTGATAAAGGAAAGGCTCAACATAAAGACACTACACCTTTACAAACAACAACTCTGTTGAACAATGCACCAGAGGTAAGTAAATCTAAGCCAGATCCATTTTATCTAACTTTAATAGTGGGAAAGAATTTTTTGCATAACTCAATGATAGATTCTGGAGCTAGTACTATAGTCATGCCAAAGCAAATAACATATGTTTTAAAGATAAAATATGAGCCACTTACTAGAGGAGTCATGTAATTAGATGGAAGGTCTGTCCAAACTATAGGAAGGATCAAACAACTCCCATTGCAGCTGTATACTTGCCCCAATATAATTGTTAAACAAGATGTAGTAGTCATAGATATTCCCCCTGTCTTTGGTTTATGTCTATCTAGAGATTTCACAACCAAGATAGGAGGATACATGTCACTAGATTGGTCGCATCTAATTTTGAGAACCAAGTATGGGACAAAGATGAAAGTGTTGTCTAAACCTTTGTCCAAAGATCATATCACTGATGAACCAACCCCAAGAATTGAAGCGTCCCACGCCATGATGAATAAGGAAGAAAGAGTCTTTGTTGAAGAATTAGGTGACTAGACTGAACACAACCAACAAGAAGAGGAAAATAGTTAATTGATGACTATGATGCAGAGTGATCCTTATGGAAACTATGACTCTGCTGGTTTAGGCACTTATGTTAGTTTTGAGGAAGGCTAAGAAATTCCAAATATTATGAGGAAAGAGGTATTTGAAAAAGAAGAACCTGATAGAAACTTTAAAATCTGGACCTTAAATTTTGATGGGGCAAGGAGCAAAAATGGTGTTGGGGCAGCTATTTGTCTCACTGCCCCAAATGGTGAGAAAATTCTAAGAGCTATACGCTTTCAGTTTGCTTGCACTAATAATGATGCTGAGTATGAGTCTCTAGTGCATGGTCTTATGTTGGCTAAGAAAAGAGGAATCAAGAATTTGATAGTTAGAGGAGACTCAGAACTAGTGGTGAAACAAATTAGAGAAAAGGTTGTAGCAAAGAATGTGAGAATGAAATCCTACTATCACAAGATTTGGGATCTAATAGATAGTTTTGATGCTTTCAATATTGAAGTTGTCCCTAGAACCCAAAACACTAAAGTAGGTAGAATGGCACGGATTGGTTCTCAATTTGACCCAGGAAGTGACCTACTTGTTAATAATGAGTCAGTTAAAGTTATAGTAAGACTAGAAATCCTAGAGAATGACCAAAATTGGTAGGTTTTTGATAATGATCTTCAAGTACTCTTATTTCTGCAACAATCAGGAGAGTTTGTTGATTAGTTACAACCCAAGATTGAAGAAGCTTATGGTGATCAAATCATTCAACTAAAGTCAAATAAGCTCCCAAAAGGACTGATCACTCTAGAGAATCTATTTGACCCTAAAGATGTAAGCCTAGTCAAAAGGAAGTTTAAGGCAAGTATAGATGATTATTCTAAAATTTAGGTTAGTGAAGGAGTGAAGTTAAAGATAGGCAATGCCACTACCCAAGAAGAAAAAGACAAGCTGATTTCTTTGTGTAACAAGTATGATAGGGTGATTGCTTGGACCTATGAAGATCTTCATGGCTATAATAAAGACATCATTCAACATACCATAGAGCTTGCTGAAGGAGCAAAACCAGTCTGACAGAAACAAAGACCAGTGAATCCTAGAATTGAACCACTAATGGTAGATGAACTTCAAAAGCTTCTAGAATCACAGATCATTTTTCCAATTAAGCATTCAACCTGGGTGTCTAATTAAGTACCTATAAGAAAAAAGAATGGTGATATAAGACTCTGTGTGGATTTCAGAGACCTAAATAAAGCATCATTGAAGGATCACTACCCCTACCTTCTATGGAACAGATTCTGCAAAATGTGGCTGGGTCAAAGAGGTTTTCTTTGCTTGATGGTTTCTCAAGATACAATTAGATCTGGCTAGCAGATGAAGACCAACACAAGACAACATTCACTACAAAGTGGGGAACATTTGCATATGCCAAGTTGCCTTTTGGTCTTTCAAATGCTGGAGCTACCTTTCAGCGTGCCGTGGATGTAGCATTTTGGGAACTTATAAATAAGATTATTTTGATTTATCTAGATGACCTGACCATATTTACTAAGGATGTCAAGGATCATTTTGAGCACTTAGAAGCTATTTTTCAGAGATGTTAGGAATTTGGAATCTCCCTAAATCCTAAGAAATGCATCTTTGTTGTGCTTCAGGGGAAACTTTTGGGACACATAGTTTCAAAGGATGGGGTTTCCATCAATCCAAAGAGAGTCACAGCCATAATGAATCTATCTTTGCCAGTTAACAAGAAGGCAGTTCAGTCCTTTTTAGGAAAAATTAATTTTGTCAGCTTCTTTATATCTGATTTTGTAGGGCTAGTCAGACCCATTACTCTGTTGCTGAAGAAAGATTTAGTTTTCAAATGGACAACAGAAGGGAGATAGGCTTTTGAAGAAATTAACAAAGTTATTTCAACTACACCAGTACTGAGAAACCTAGATTTCTCCAAGCCTTTCATAATGTATGTGTATGGGGGAGAACACAGTGTTGTAGCCATTCTAACTTAGAAAGATGATGAAGAGGAAGGGGAACACCCAATAGCACTCTTCTCTAGAACACTCAGGGAGTATGAATCAAGGTACAATTTTGGTGAAAAGAAAGCATATGCTATGGTAAAAGCCCTTAGGAAATTTAGGCACTTAGTGATAGGAAATAAGATTCTAATATTAGTAGCCCACCCTAGTGTAAGGGAATACATCATGGAGGGTGAGATCATTGAAAAAAGAGCCAATTGGATAACTAAGATTTTAGAATATGATGTAGAGGTAAGGCCTACCAAGTTGGTTAGAGGCAAGGAACTATGTCAATATATGACTAAAGACATAGAAGAATCAATGCCAGAAGAAACAGAAAATGAAACAGTGCTGAGACTCCAAGAGATTGACCAAGATTGTTGGGTAAAAGATAGAATATTGTTCATGAGAACTGGTGTATTCCCAAATGAACTCTATCGTTATAAAAAGAGATACTATAGGCAATAGGGAGTTCATTTTGTATTGATTGATCATGTATTATTCAGAAAGAATATTGATGGAATACTATTGAGATGTGTAGAGAAGGATGAGTCCCAGAAGATATTATATGAGTTTCATCATGGAGCCTCAGGGGGGCATTTTTCAGCAAGGACTACTACTATTAAAGTGACACAAGATGGCTATTTCTAGCCTACACTATTTGTAGATTACTATCAAATGGTCAAGGAGTGCCAGGCTTGCCAGTTCTACACTTGGAAGAGAAGAAATGTAGAATTGCCCCTAAGTCCCATAATAGTGGATGAACCCTTTGCTCAGTGGGGTTTAGGCTTTATTGGCATGATTAATCTAGTGTCAAATATGGGATATAAGTGGATTCTTACTACAACAGACTACTTTACAAGGTGGAGTGAAGCCGTACCACTCAAGGAAGCTACTGAAAGGGTAATCCTAGAGTTTTTAGAAGGGATAACTACTCAGTTTGGACCTCCTCACACCATCATATCAGATAATGCTAAAGCATTCCTAGGAACTAAACTGTCCAAGTTTGTCTTGAAAAATGGAATATATCTGAAAACCTCTTCTAATTACTATCCACAGGGCAATGGCTTGGCAGAAGCTACCAACAAGAATCTGATTAGACTCATAAAAGGAATAGGAGATGACCATTAGAGAGAATGGCACAAGTCACTTAACATAGCACTATGGGCTGACAAAATCACACCAAAGCAAGTAACTAAAATGTCTCCCTATGAGTTAGTCTATGGAAGGCATGCAATAATGCTATTAAGTATAGAGATTCCTACTTTACAGTTGCTAAAATAGTTTGAAATAGAGGAAAATGGCTCAATGCAAGTCAGACTCGCCAAGTTGTTAGAAGTACAAGAAAAGAGAGAAAAAGCACATGAATTAGTTTTGAAACATCAACAGATGGTTAAAAATTGGTTTGATAGGAAATCTTCCAATCTAAACTTTGAAGTTGGGTCTCTAGTGCTGAAATGGGATGAGAGAGCTGCCAAGCCAGGCTGACATAGCAAATTTGAATCACTATGGACATGACCTTTTAAGATTCATTCCTGTAAGCAGTAAAATGCATTTGAGTTAGAGACTATGGATGAAGAACCTGAAGAGATTCTAATAAATGGGATCTTCCTAAAACATTATACCTAAGTCTTGAAATTCATCATGTATCATAGTTATTTAGGTGCTTTTAATTCTTTTCCCGCTTTTGTCTTGCTTTCCTGCTTTTCTCTTTTAAATAAGTGTTTCGAGAACACATGTCAGCAACACAGAGGTCCCATTTCATTTAGCAATTGCATTTATTAAGGTTGTTCGGCAGTTCCTTAAATCCCAAGAAAGTACCCACTTTTTTCAAAAGGATACCCACTCTTATTACATATTTGACACTCCATCCAATACGAATTTCAAAAGATACACTAACTGTCTCTTGGTATTAATGCCATTAATACGACGATATGTGTCATTTATTGTTTCATGATGCCCTATTAAGCTAAGTTTTAGTCCCTTCAAGAGTTGCATTTGCTATTATCATTCTGTATTCCTATTGCTGTTGCATCCAAGCTCCGTTTCCCACAAGCATTTCAAGCTAAGTACAATTTATTTTCCAATTTTCTTATCTTCTGTGTTAAGAGCTTCCAAGTTTCCACAAAAGATATAGAAATGTCAGAGACACAATCGCCATAGGAGGCGTTAGGGATTTTTGAACACATTGATAAGCTAATGAACAACAAATCCTATGCTTCCGCACTTGCACAACCGAGAAGAAACTATCCAAGGACAAGGGTCCCAGAAACTGGGGTAAGCATTGACCCAACTCAGGTTAAGGATTTTGTCAATGATATTTTTGACACACACATGCAAAAGAATACTAAGAGTCTCTAGGAGGGATCTCATCAGAGGTGCCTCATCTGAGTATCGAAGGGTCAATGGGAAACTTTTGGGATGAGAATATGGACATCTCAAATGGCACAGTTTCTGGTTCTTAATGTGCACCTGTGCCATGAGTTGATTGACTTATGTACAAAATTGTTTCACCTGCCATCAAATTCTATTCAGCGTGGCCCATTCATGGTTCACATTACCCTTAAGGCAATTAGGGACATGATGGCTTTGCAGTATGATAGAACAACCACATATCCAACTATTACTAAGTTGCAGGGCACATGGGCAAATCTCCACAGCACACTAAAGTTTCTAAATACAGAGATGCATCTGGGTGAGGATAATACCTAGTTACCTTCACTACCCACCGGTCGTGCTCAATTCAACCCTAACGTCCAAGAGGCCCTTGCTATGCTGGCCTTCATCTTTGGTCAGAATGAAGATTTCACAGTTCATGATTGGTAGCTGGCAGTCATTTTCATATTGAAGATCATGGATAAGTCCCAGGAGTATTGGATAGACTTTTCAAAACAAATCGCATAACCATGATTGACCAACTTACAAATTTCTAGACAAAACATGTTTTCAGGTATTCTACATATCTATTTCATCTAATGTTATATCAAAATTTTGGTCTCTTCAAACAATATGCGACTCTAAATATGTATGACCCTGAGTCTGATGGTAATAGAACCATCCCGGTGTCTGCATGGACTCATGTGTTGTCCGATACCTCAGATCCCTATGAATTTTTAGAATGTTTTGTTGCTCCTGCTTTTAGCCATTTGAGTCCCAAGCCTGTAGAACATATGATGACATAGAGCATCAGGGATTTTCTAACCAATTACCCAACACCTTGTGATTATTTCTTTGGGTCTCACACTACTATAATTAGAGTCCATGGTTTTAGTGGGGAACCTATTTTATTGCCCAAAGTCTTGACCCCTAGGGTCACATTTTTAGAAGTAGCTCATCAAGTGTCTATTATAGACAATGATTATGGACACAAGAAGAGGAAAAAGAAGATGTATGATGTCCCCTAGACAAGAGAGAAGATAACAGTTGAAATTAGAGGGACTGAGAATCTCCTGCTGAGAAAGTTGGCTACCTATAGTTTCCTAATTGTAGAAGATAAATGGAAATATGATCCAGACAGCTTCCTAGCTTCTTGGATTATTAAAAACAAGGTCTCTGCTAAATTTGTTCATGAGGGACATCCTTTCTGGGAGGACAAAAGATCCCCAAAAGAAGATGACCTAGCTTTCTATGTAGAATTAAGTGACTTGCCATATGAGGAGCCGAGGTCCTGGGAAACATTATATGTGAAAGAGAGAATTTGACCCTAAATTAAAGATGACCCCAGGCCTGAGGAAAACATTGAAAAGTAAAGACTAGAGTGCAGAGAAGATTGAGGCTTATTGGAAATATAGGCAAGAAATATCTAAACTTACTCACACTTTTGGAGATGTTAAAACTGAGGAGACATGGGAATCAATTTGGGATGAATGGCATCCATCTGCAGTCTCAAGCCCAAATACAAGCAGAATTCCAAGAGGGTCCCAAAAAGCAGAGGAAGAAATAGAGGAGGCTCAAAAAATTCAAGAAAGAAGACAAGAATCATTTGCTAACTCTAAAACTCCATGGCCACAATCTCTTAGCACCCTCAAGAAAATAAAGGGAATTGTATCATCGCCGTCTCTCGGGACCCATGTAGCTTTGGCATCTCGGGGTTCCAGAGTGGCATCTTTGCAACAACCTATAATTAATGTTGATGAAGAAGATCTAGAAGAGGCATCAGGTAGGCCTCAGAAGATAAGATGACTGATTCTACTAGAAGAAGAGAGAAAGGAAGAAGTAGCAACATCTCAGCAACAAGCTCCAGCCATTTCATCTATGACTCAAGTAAGTACTTCTTCCCTCTTCTCTCTTGTCTCTATTTCTTCTTACTTAGGAGTGGCATCCCTAAGTACCCAAGTTTCCATGTCTCTTGCCACTTTTGTTGTGCCTTCAAAAACTTTTACTCCAATTGCCAGTGCACCGGCCATGTCTTCACAGGCCATAACCTTACCATTACTTTCCCCATCCATGCCCAAGCAGGCCTCACCTCAAATTGACCCTAGTCAACAAATATCTACTATTCCTTATCGCTTTCCTCAAGGTTGTCCTTTTGCTAGAGGATATATTGCATCCCCTCCGACTTTCCAAGCCCAAGCAGACATAGCAAGAAAGGCCAGAGAAGCCCGAATAGAAAAGAAAACAAAGAAATAGAACAAAAGCCCTGTTGTGGCTCATATGAAGTCATTGTTTGACCCCATTCAATAGTCTTTGACTCTCACATATCTATCTCCCAATGTGGTTAAACCAAATGAGCAGATGCAACCAAAGGATTATGCAATGAATGCAATGGCTATGGACATGTCTTTGTTTAGACCACAGGACTAGGTAGAGTTAATGAATGAAACTTCTACAACAGTTGCTACTGACTACCTGAAAGTGTTCAAAAGGCTACAAAAGGTGGAAGCTGATTTGGCACAGGAAAAGGTTAATAGCAGTAACCTCATCTGGGAGATACAATCTAAAATAAATGAAATTGATACATTGAATAAACAGTTGCAGACTAATATTTCTTTACAAGTTCATCAAACCATACAGGCTCAATTTGCAGCCTTAAAAACTGAGTTAGCACAAGAGAAAGCTGTTGTTGCTGCTTTGAAGCAAGAAAAGGCCACTGTAGAGAAAAGATATCAAGATAAGTTGCAAGAAACAACACAATTGCAACATAAACTATTGAAGGAGTAGAATGCAAATAGTACAGCTCAAGAAAAGTACATGGCTAAGCAATAGAAGACAAAACAACTAACAATTGAGTTAGCAAACATACCACAGAATGCAGGAGTTTTGAATTTGGTCAAAGAGTTATATGTTTCAGTATGGAAAAGAATCTCTAAGGAGATTATATAGCTCAAGCCATCTCTAACCTTCTTATTGAATGCCCAAAAATTGTGTGAGAAGGTAGAATCTTTTGTGCAGGCCACATTATCTATTGTTTCAATAAGAGTTTTTGATTCTCAACTTCTATTGCAGAAGTTATATGATACAACTGATGAGACACTATCTGCAGTTGGTATAAATGATAGAATGGTTGTTGCTAAAAAGGTAAATGAGGTTTTGAGTTGCAATTCTTCTGCTATGAATTGTAAAGAGCTCCTAGATATAGTGAAAGGATTGAAAAATATGAAGAAGCACATTGATGATTTGGTGCAATTAGGTTTGTCTTCGCCTTTCCTGGATAATAACATAGTATTGATGATAGATGAAATAAAGGATATGCTTTTGACAAAACAAAATCATCAGACTATTTTCCAGGGTCTAAGTGAAATATCTATTGTGGGAGAAGTTGAAGCTATGTTGGTGCCAATGGCTTAGCTGGAGTTTCAATTG
Source organism: Cunninghamia lanceolata (assembly GCA_027924645.1). Lineage (NCBI taxonomy): Eukaryota > Viridiplantae > Streptophyta > Pinopsida > Cupressales > Cupressaceae > Cunninghamia > Cunninghamia lanceolata. The sequence goes on from BSBN01001333.1 coordinate 3,131,326, forward strand.
AGAGCTATGGTCCAAATTTTGCAGTCATTTTCTCATAAAGATATTATCAATCTAGATTTTGCTTTTGAAGATTTACAAAGCAGACAAGGGCTATCAGATTCAGAGTGGCCTGTGTACCAGACTGCATTACAAAATTTGTAATTGAAGTTTTTATTTGACTATGGTAGTGCTTTTTTGTTTCTCTTTTATGGAGTTCTTTCTAAGCAGGCTCAGAAGTCCTAGTAGTCACCAAGAACTATAGAGCTAAAACTCTACATTTTGTTTCAGTAATGTTGTAGTATATTTTAGCACCTTATATTTTTGTGGCTATGTCTTTCTTGTGCATGGATCGTGCCATGTGTCATTTCCTTATGAGCAACAGTATTAAGTGGAGGCTGCCGCGTGCATCTTCTTTTATTTGGGGCTCGTTAGTACTGGCATATATGGTGGGCCATAGTTTTAAGACATAGTTTCATACTTGTTGCAGAGAGCACCATGTGGCGACAGTGGAGGAATGAACTTCTTTATTTTGATGCTCTTGGGTTGAGGCATTATGATTTTTAGTTGCACTAGAGTGTGACAAGTGTCAGTCTCCGCAGGATCCTTCAAAATCTTTTTCATAAGCTATGGTTTTACCGAAAGGCGCGGCATGTCCAATATTGCTTCATCCAAAGGGTGCCATGTCTCCCAATTTTATTTGTCTGTGCAGTAGTAAAGTAGCATATGCAGTGGGTCCCTTATATTATGTCTCAGTTTCTAAGTTCAGCGGAAAGTGCCAAATGTCATAGCGACGAGTTGCTCAGGCATAAAGATGTAGTTTTAAGTACTCAGCAGAGAGAGACATGTACCAATTCCAAGATGCCGCGAATGGTGGCAAGTGGTATTTTTCTATGCATTTCATTTTGAAGGTAAAAGAATTATAAGATAAGCAAACGGTGCCATGTGTTATATTTCTTAAGTTTTAAAGACCGCGGGGGTCCCATGTGTCTTAACGGGAATGTAGTTAGAGTGCCACATATTTTGTTCCTCAACCAATGAGCATGCGGGATAAGGTAGTTGCAGATTTAGAAGATCTTAACAGTTGAGGACTCCTAGTTAGCTCTAGTTCTGTTTTGTTGTTGAAGATTTGGGTTGTTACAGGTGATCTTGGGCCAAGTTTGTGGCTATATATGCAGTAATTGTAATTGATAGAAGGGATCCAATTAATAAGTTTTATCAAGAATTAAATAGATAATTTGGAGACTTTGTTGTGACCAGACTGTATCATTTGCCTTAATTTTGTTATTTCTGATAAGAAGGTTAATATACCTCTGCATGTTACTATGCCTCTTGTATTTGCTAGACTATTAATGAAAGAAACTCTATTCTGTGCCCTTGCTGATATTATCTGTGTCTTTACAGAATTGTCTAAGTTTAGCCTTTGATCTTATTCATTCACAATCTGTTTATATTGATCATGCAATATTTGCTCTTTAATATAGCTGCATCTTAAGGATTGGTTCACTGTGCTAATTGAAGGGATACATTTCATTCTGGTGCATCACCATAGATTTAGATTTTTACTTATTGTATCTGTAATCCTGTTTATCTCTTTCCATTTTATTCAAAACCCCATTAAAATAGGAAGATCTAGCTTCTTTAAAATCTGGAGGTTGTTTCAAGTAGCAAGTTCCACATTCTTGAGACTTCCCATGTTGGTGTTGGAACCTGTGTAATTTTACACATCAACACAAAGATTTAAAACACTAACTGGGATCTTGAAAATCCTTAAGCATCACTATACTTTTAAATCTCCTTAGATCTTAAGAAAATTGACCAAAATGGTCCTAGAATAGTGACAGTACCCTCCTACCTCTAGCAATCCATGATATGTTCCATGCCTTTAAAAGTGTCTCGAGGCCTCAATTTAGGCTCTTCTAGCATTGACTCACTGTTCTTTCACAGTCATGCATCTCTGCATCCTCTGTTTTTCATTGATCACTATATATGTTCTTGGGTGTCTTAGGATCCTTTGTCTAATGTAGGTAGTCTTTGCAATTCTTTGGCTGACCTTTTGGGTGTTGTAGGCCACTGTAATTGAATGCTCATTGTCTCTATTTTTTGCTGTGTATTATGCCCATGATTGTCCCCTTTTGCCCCAAAATAGTGACATCAAAACATCATATGAAGCACAATAAAACATCCAACACTTGAGAAATTATTATCACTGTTTCTCTGGGAAATGAGATCACTGTGTAGCCTCTTCATATTTGACAGTTTAAGACCAGAACAAGTATTTAAAACTCTAATGGTGGTTGCCCTTTTGTTCCACTATGTCTTGCTTGTGATAACTGTGTTCATCTATCAATGACAAAGCACAATGGGTTGTGTTTACCTTGCCACTTGAAAACACAAGTACATTATAAGACTTAAAGTCATATTACATTGTCTAATGAAACCTAGCTCATGCACTGTCTTCATGATACTTGACTCACACTGTAGCAATTGCCTTTTGACAAGAAACTTCTCACTCAGCTTTATGACAAGAAAACATGATATCTCAACAACTTTGCCCACAACATCATTGAGATAGTGATGAGTCATGTGGCTCTATTTCCTAGAGGTCTTACTGCCTTGGTGCCTAGACTGTTATGTGTTCCTGCTTTTTCCTTGTCCCTTATTGATTGTGTATGAGGATTCATGGTATCAGTATCAACTCGTCAATTCATTGTCTTTTATTATCTCTGCATATCAATTAATAAGGCCTTTCACTGGTCCCTTTTCCAGTGTATCAGTGAATTCAATGTTCTCTTCACTAATGATTGTGGATGATTGAAGATCTCCAAGACTTCATTTCACCATGGCTCCATCTTAGTCACTATCATTATTCACTATGTCTTGGCATTCATACACTCTCCACAACCTCTACTATTTCCTTCTTGTCAAGCTCATTGAGCTTGTCTGTATTTGAACCCTTGACAGTGACAAGATGTGACTGTATTATTTCCTTGACTATCCTTTCTTTGTCTTAATAGAGATCACTATCATAGAACAATATGGTTCACCTCATTTTCTAACTGTCAAAGTTCATGGTTGTTGTCCTCTAGCTATAACTATCCTTGTTGTTATGGTGTCCTTTAGCTACATCAACCTTGTATGCATACCTTGTGATTGTTCCTTAACTTGTGACTACACTTTTTCATGATGCATACTATTACTATTTCAAAGGGAAAACATTGCTCATTTGTGACTATCCTTTCAATGTGAGAGCTTGCCTTTGAATCTTTGACATGACAGTCATTGATGAGTAATTCCTACATTCATGAATCCTCTTCCAATTGATTATGAATGTGACTTCTTTGTTGATCGTATTGATGAGTTTATCCCTGTACCTTTCTAATTTGATGTTTAGTAAGAGACATGTTGTATATCTGATAGTTTGACATGTAAGAGACTTGGAATCCTGAGCTCTAACATCACTTTCCTTATCCCTTGCATGTACCTCTAGAGCTTCAATGAGGAACTGAAGATGTAGCTGATTAACAATGGGATTCATCACAGGCAATGATGGATCCCTCCTCTCTTATCTATCTTTTTACTTACAGATGCTCAATCTTTCTTTTATTGCATCTTATCAGTCATTCCCATGGCTTGTGTGGGGAACTTATGAACATACTTTCTTGTAATGAATATAAATAGCTACTTTATGCAAAAGTTTGTATACAATTTCTCCTTTCTGTAAAGCAATGGCACAATGAAAACTGGAAATTATTTTTATGGTACTATTTGTATGATCATATGAGAAACCTTAGCAAAATTTTGTGTACCTTTCTTGTTCTTCAAAGTAGAAAACATTAGAGCTATCCAGCATAACCTGGTTGGGCTGATAAGCATAATTAGGTAATAGTTATGTGCATTTCACCCTAGGTGATGGGGCTAGGTGATAGGGGATAGGTTGGGGAGGGAAACAGTCAAGATAGGTTTGGGATGGGTTGGGAGGGTTTGGAAAGGGGGTTGTTAGGGTGGTTTTGGGAATACTAGGTCACAAAACACCACATCATTTTAGGGGAAATTAGGTTTGGGATGGTTTATGTTTGTAGAGCAGATTGATGGGGACAGGGTATGTTATATGGGGGGGTTAAAGTGAATGGATTAGATGGGGGAGGGTAGATCAAAATTCTAAGCCCAGATAATATGGTTGGATGGGTGGTGATAGCAAAGGCAATGATATGAGCTAGGTACAATACTTGTATTACACTATTGAAAGCATTTCTAGGTTTATTATAGAAAAGTAAGATACTTTTCACAAAGGTATGAAAGCACCTAGGTGATGATGTTTATCCCACATTTGTATGGACTAGACTCACAAACAATAGGTTGATTTCATGCATGGCCAAAGTAGTATAACCTTGCCTAGATGAGGGAAGGGGACTCATAAGTTCTCATAGTACATAGAAGGTATGATTAAACTAATATGCAAATGGGAAGCACTATGCTAGAACCAACCCTATCTTCAATATATGAATACTATTCTTAGAGTAATGAAATCAACCCACAAGCACAACATAAAAAAATAATGACCATGTCTATTCCAAGTGTCGCTTGCCACATACCATGATATAATGAGATCAAGGTAGCTTTGGAATGACCTAGAACAAGACAAAAAAGATAAAAATCAATAATCAAAAGACCAACAAAATGACACAAACAACCATTGTATTCTCTTTCCAAGATAGGTGTTGGTAGGATGATGGATTATGTCCATTGTAGGAATGATATATCCTAGGATGCAAATTGGTTGGATATTGTTGGATAAATTTCGAAAGGTGGGCAAAAGGATAGTCAGGCCATGTGTGATGATTATAGTTGATGTGTTGATTGATGATTTTTGCATGGGATGTGATGTTTTGGGAGTATGCTTAGCGTGTGTATTGCTTGATGAATTTAGTAAGCTCAATAGATAGGGACCATCCAAACGGGTTGGATGGGTGCATCTTATGTACTTGAGTACTGGATACTTCCTTTGTATTCCAGACTACCTACATACCTTGTGTCCACAGAATCAAGGCACTTTAAGGTGCAGGTGAGATGAATATGTAGTTCTACTATGACTTGATGATGTGGGAACAGTTTGGGATGGATGTGATGATGTTGAAGATGATGTGTGGGATAATAATGTGAGATCATTTTTGGATTTTCTAATGTTTTTGGATTTTATAATGTTTTTGGATTTTTTGGATTTTAGCTATGCAAGGGAAGCATACAAGGATCCTCATTCTGGAGATTAGCTTTGGGTAGGATAATTTGGGGTGGGTGATAGGATTTGATGTTTCAGAATTCCAAGACATGGGATGTGCATGGTATGGAATGTTGTGGTGGAAAGAGGACTTATTAGATGGTGGAACCGGCCGCTACACATGGCGCTTAAGATAGGTTTTCACCATGGTACTTATCCAAGGCATCACTGAAATGATTTTCAACATTGGACAACTTTATTGCACTCGAGTTTTTCTTGGATTTTTCAATTTTTTGGATTTTTTGATTTTTTTGATTTTTTTTGTATTTTTGCTTTGGGATACTCGATGTCATGCGTAGAACCTTTTTAAATGCATAATGTTCATGGGTTCATCTAGAGGCTACCCCTCAGGTGTTGCAAGCTAATATGCCCTTGACCCATAACTAGTTGTAACAACATATGGTCCCAACCAATTGGGCTCAAATTTTCCTCTTTTAGTGTGCTCTTGTAGATTTTTCTAGTTCTCCATGAGGACAAGGTCACCTTCTTCAAATTTGTGGTTCTTGATTTTCTTGTTATAACTCCTTTGTAGGTGATTCTGGTAGGCCTCAAGATGGTTAAGAGCATCCAAGCGTTTCTCATCTAATAATTCTAGCTCATGCAACCTTGTAACTTGATATTCTTCATCAGTGATCATATTTTGTAATGAAACCTTGAGTGATGGGAGCTCAACCTTGATAGGTAAGATGGCTTTGAAACTGAATACTAGGGAATATGGTGTGGCTCCTGTGGGTGGCCCATAGGGCAAGATTAAGTTGGAGGTTCCAGTCACAGCCAACTTTGTTAACCGTATTCTTCAGAATGTGTAAGATGGTTTTGTCAGAAGCCCCAACTTGACCATTACCTTGTGGATAATAGGGAGTGGAGAAATGGTTTTGGATATGTAACTTCTCACACAAAGTATAGACTTCCTGGTTTTTAAATGGTATCCTATTATTTGTGAAAATGGAATGGGGAATGCCATAGCAGCACATTATGTAATGGAGGATAAATTTGGCTATTTGGATACCTGTGGTGAAAGTGACTGGAATGGCTTCAATCTACTTAGTGAAGTATTTGGTGGCAGTGATGATGAATTTGTGGCCATTAGATGATGGAGGGTGAATCTTACCTACGAGGTCGAGTCCCCATTGTGAAAAGAGCCAAGGAGTCATTATTGACTGCACCTCCTGTGATGGTACATGGATGAGATCCCCATGTTGCTGGCATTTCAAAAATTATTCACAAACCTGTAGGCATCTCTTTCTATGGTCAGCCAATAATATCCTATCCTTAGAATCTGCTTTGCTAAGGTAGGTCCACTAGAGTGTGCCCCACACACTAGTAGAATTTTAGCAAATAAATGACTAAGTGACTAAAAATTTTAGTCACAACAACTAAAAATGACTAAATTATACTAATTTTGTGCAACTCAGCTATAAATGAGTAAATAAATGACTAATTTGGTCATTGACTAAAAGATTATTTAGTCACACAAATAAAAATGACTAAATAGTTAGTCATTTATTTATCACAATCCATTTGAATAAATCATTTAAGGAATAAAAAATCAATAGCCCACCAAAATACTCTAAAACTTTAATAAACATACTCTAAAACTTTTGTCAAAATCTTATTTTTAGGTGTAGCCTGCCAAAATGGAGTTTTCATTTTAATAAACATACTCTAAAACCTTTGTCCAAATCTTATTTTCAGGTGTAGCCCGCCAAAATGGAGAAGTGTTTCAGTAAAGAATGACAGAGAATGGTAAGGAGATGTGCATGACAAGAGGCATATGATTCATTGCTTCTTATCTCATTCCTACTCTACTCAACACGGGTTACATTGTTGGTGCTATTGTTTGTAATCCAGGTATTTAATTGACATATATTTGCATAATCTCAAATTCCTAATTCAAATGCTTTTGAAGTATCAATGTATCCTATATAGGGTTTAGAATGTATCCTATATATGGTTTAGAATGATTTCTTTTAATTTAAAAAAATAAATAAATGATCTATTTGCCTATGATTAGATAATGTGGAGATCTCCTAAATCTGCCCCAGCTCACTGTCATCTTTGGCACTGTGTTCATTACTCTAGTTGCTAGGGTTTTGCGTGTGACATCTTTAATATCTTTATGACAATGGCTTTTAAATAGATCTCAGTCTTTGCTTTAATATTTATCATGGTAACCCTTGAGTTCCATAATCCACCTTCAATCTCTTCTAAGAATGTTGTCTTAAGCTAGATTGCATAGTATGCATATAAAGCAAGTCCTTCATGCATACCTACCATTGTTCCAAACCACCACTCACTGCGTTGCTTAAAATGCTACCTCCATAAGCATAATAGCATGTTTTAAAATCATGGTTGCCAATTATTGACCATTAAGGTCACTACTTTCATCAAGATACAATGAGATTTTTGTCTTCAAACTCAAGGCATTATGCAAGATAACATTGTAAATTGTTTGTTCTGTAGGGTTTGATTTTCTTGCATATTTACTACTTTGCTAACTTCCTTTAAGATTGGATATTGTACCCTCAGCTGTAATCTCAAACAACTCACTCACTGTCACTTGAACATTCCTTTCATGAGCATCCTTCTATAAAATCAAACCATGCCCTATAGACTGTCTACTTACTACAAGGGACTCATTGTTTCATGGTATTGTGGGTCTTAAGATCCTTCAACCTTATTGTCACTACTTCATAGTCCACAAGGTATTATTCACTATTCTCCCATCTTTGTTGAGTTTGAAAACACTGCTCAAACATGCAATCCACTAACTCCATTATACAATGGCTAAGAAGAAACATTGAACCTGTGATTACAGATATTACTTCATTTGGACAGGCATTCCCTGATTGCATTTGCCTTGTCTAATACTTTCAATAGCATTTGAAAAACCCTTAAGGTCAGCAAGGGGGTAAGGAAACTGACTATTAAAATCTCCACTTTACTATGCAAGGTTTGAGCTTTATTATCTTGTCACTGCTCAGCCTCTTTTTGATTGTCACACCTCAAGTGACTATCATTCTTCTTACCATAGATTGCATTTACAAATGTCACTGAGCTACATAGTGTGCTTGTTATTGGCTACAATGTCTCAATCTGTCTGGTATTGCAACCTCACTAATCCGCTAGAGTTATGGTTTATGTTTCTATGGAGGCCTAGGGTTTGTACCCCAGTCATGCTCTTACCAATGCTTTTGTTGGTATTTAAAAACAACCTTAAATCTTGGGTCAGAAAATTAGCTATCTTGATAGGGTGTGGTATGATCTTGGATTGTATCCTAGAGTGTGTGGGAATCTTGCGTTTGATCATTAATGTATGTAAAATTGATCAGGGAAATGTATCCTATATAACATGGGTCTTGATTTAATACTTCCCATAATGGTTATTAGCATATGACATTATTATAGTTTGTGGTAACCCAATATTGCATTCAAGTATGTAACAAACTTGGTGTGTAGTTTAAGTTGTACACTGTTAAGTAACATTTGTAAGGTTTAGAAAATCTTGATCACTCTTTAAAATAGCCCATTAAACATGGGTTGTGCTTGAATGCACTACATAATTAATATAACACAACCACTCTGCATATCAACCAGAGTTATAGGCTCTTTATTGCATCAAGAGGTAATAACTCTTGGATCATGCTATCATTACATTGTAACCTGAACATAAACTTGAGTAAACCTGAATGCACCCAATGATGATTGACACCTAATTTTGATGACAATGATTAATTTGTACATGAATTGTGCTCATATGAGTGCTTCCATTTCTATCACAACATAGCCATATTAAACTTGGGTCACACATGAATGCATCCTGTATTTGTTATAGCACAACTGTGCCACATGACCAATAGAGTTATGGATGACATAATCACAGTCACAAGAATTTGTTCCTCGGTTGTGCTCTTATGGTGATTCCATTACCGTTACAGCATAACCCTTTGGACTTATATTGCTCAAATTCTTACATTGCTTATTTTCTCTTTGGATGGATGGCAATTCAATGGCAGGGATTTGTATGCAGGTCATGCTCATATAAGTGCCTTCATCACCATTACACAATAGTACATTGGAATTTCTTTTCTTGAACCTTTACTTCATTTTTTATTGTTAGGCTTTCTTAGTGATTATTCCATTTCCACGTGGCATATTGATAAAAGAAACCAACAAAAAATTATTTTATTTTTAGTTAACTCCTGCTAACATACTTTTGGAATAAATGTTTGACTGCATTACTTCGAGTGTGAAGAATTTTGTTTTCTGCTTATAATACATTCATTGAGAGCTATAGTAGAAAGCTTCTTATGCTAAAACCCATCCTGTAAACTTGCTTTAAGATACATTTAGGAGGCTTCATGGATTTTTTGTGATTTATACAGATTTTGTTTTGATAGTAAATGACATTAGATTCTTTCTGAAATTGAAATGATTTATTAATTATGGTTTTATGATCAAATATTTTATTTAGAAGGGATTAATATGTGGCATTTTTATGTGTAGGAAGAATAGATTGTGATGCAACATTCGGGTATGGATGGTTCAGGAAAATTTGGATTGCTATCAGTGACATAACTAGGTTGGAGAGTACCTTGAGCCAGTCTGAAACACTTTTGGATGTTTTCGCTCAGAAATAGAACCTGAGTACAGGAATACAAACGTCGGTGGATATGGAAAATCATAAATCTACTGGTCCAATTTTGGATCTGATTTGAGGTTGTGAATATCAGACAAAGAAAGTTCCTACATTCTAAAGATAAAATCATAAATTTGCTGGTCCAATTTGAGATCCAATTTGAGGTCATGAAGCTCCAACAGAGAAAGTTCCTATATTCTAAAGATAAAATCATAAATCTGCTTAGTCCAATTTGAGGTCCAATTGTAAGGATTTGTCTTTTTAATTATACTTTTTGACATTTGTCTTGATACAAATTGTTACTTTAGAATTATGGTATTGCTTTTCTTCTAATGTTTTCAACCCTCATTTTGAGGAAGAGCTCCGAAGATGGCTCCTTTAGATTGACATTACACTTTTCCACTATAGGTTTCGTCTAGAAACACTAGAAGCTCAGGTATTGTCATACTCAGAACAAAAGTAGGAGTCATGTAATGACGAGATACTCATTTTTGGAGCTTTGGTTAAGAACTTTAAATGTTTGGCTATGTGCATAGAGAATGTTCATGGAGTGCAAACTTCTTTACAAAGAAATTACCACAGCAGAGTTTGAGGTGAATTGCACCTGCTATTTTATGTTGATATGGATATGTTCTAACCTGTAGTTAATTGTTGTAGCATAAAATATAGGCTAAATAGTTGTTCATATACCATTGTTTCTAATTCAAAATTGCTATACTTTATTCTAGGAGCAAATCACAGGGGGAGTCTATACATAAGACGCCATTGTTTCAAATTCAAAATTGTTGGCTCTTTCACAATTGTTTACTTCATTTATTTGATCTAAGATAGCCTGCTATATAGAAGATGCTCTCAAAATCATAGTAAAATCCTTTATTCCAGGAAGACTGTTGAGAATCTTCCCATCATAACAATGAACAAAAGCATCAGTCATTAACCTGAACTTTGCAAGAGTTTCATCAAATTCTACTTTTCCACTCTCTTTTCCATTCTGAATTTTATTCCCAATTTCATCCATGAAGAACTTCCTTAGCATGTAGATCCTATTGTTAGCCATAACTTTACCAGGTGTCGAGGATAGCTTCCAGTTTTTACCCAAACAGTAATTGACAAAATTTGGCCTTACCAGATATAATGTGTTGAAAAGATTTTTAAAGTTATTCTGGAAAAGAGTTCCTGAGAGTATAATGTGCAGTTTTGAATTAACCTTTTTGCATGAATTCCATTATATCTGGTAAGGCTAAATTTGACAAAAAGTAGCAATTAATGAAATTTGGCCTTACCAGATACAATGGAATTCATGCAAAAAGGTTAATTCAAAACTACACATTATACTCTTAGGAACTCTTTTCCAGAATAACTTCAAAGAGCTTTTCAACACATTGTATCTGGTAAGGCTGAATTTTGTCAATTTCTTCTTGGGAAAAAATCGAAGCTATCCTCGACACCTGGTAAAGTTATGGCTAACAACAAGATCTACAGGATGAGGAAGTTCTTCATGGATAAAATCAGGAATAAAATTCAGAATGGAAAAGAGAGTGGAAAAGTAGAATATGATGAAACTCTTGCAAAGTTTAGGTTAATGACTGATGCTTTTGTTCATTGTTATGATGGGAAGATTCTGAACAGTCTTATGAGAATAAAGGATTTTACTGTGGTTTTGAGAGCATCTTCTATATAGTAGGCTATCTTAGATCAAATAAATGAAGCAAACAATTGTGAAAGAGCCAACAATTTTGAATTTGAAACAATGGTGTCTTATGTATAGACTCCCCTTGTGATTTGCTCCTAGAATAAGGTATAGCAATTTTGAATTAGAAACAATGGTATATGAAAAACTATTTAGCCTATCTGTTATGCTACAACAATTAACTATAGGTTAGAACATATCCATATTAAAAGGAAGCTAGGTGTGCGGAAATTGCTTCTACACTAATCTAATGAGGAGAGATGTATGCAAATTTAGATTAACATTTCCAATTACAGTGTTATTAACACAATAACAAAGATATTGCAGCAATACACATACACATAGAATGTAGACAGAAGAGAGAGAGAGAAGATATACGTGGGGAAAACCCTTACGGGTGAAAAACCCCACACTCCAAAACATAGCTCAAATGTATTATAGTAAACAATAACAAATTACAATATAGTTTCAAAGCCAATGCTCTTTTAGGAGTCTTTGAATGTCGAATCTAGAGATATTCTGGTAGCATAACAGTACTTGTACAAAAACTATGTATCTCCCATCCAAGCACTTGTTTTTATAGAGTTTACAAGGCAAATATGGAACCTTCTAGAGATGGGCATCCATCTTGGACTCATGCCCCAAAACCCAAGCCTAAGGACACTTGTCCAACATCCCATCCCAATGTGGGTGCCTTGTCCCAAGATAGGCTATGACAGATGCTCTTACGCACCTTACAACTGTCATAGAATCTGTCATAATTGACAATACTTACAGCTGTAAGAGAATCTGTCATACACTGACTAAAAATATCATATTCCTCTTACAACATGTCATAACCTCCCTTGACCGCCCAAAGATGCCCTTCTCTCGTGCAAAGATACTCACCGACACTTGTCATTAAATAAAAGTCATTTGAGATTTCAGGGGCATTGCCCCTAGAATCCCGCAAGGGGCTCCGCCCCTTGACCCCGTCTTAGGGGTGCTGCCCCCAAACCCCCATTAATTATTCAAGGGAGAAACCGCGACTGCCAAAGTCACCAAAAATTTATCCTTCTGCATGTACACAAAGTGTCAACTATGCCAACTCAACATGGCATAAATAAATACAACATTAGGAATTTGCAAAGGTTGAGACACCTTAATTCCCAACACATATCAGCATAAAATAGCAAGTGCAATTCACCTCAAACTCTGCTATGGTAATTGCTTTGTAAGGAAGTTTGCACTCCTCCATGAACATTCTTTGTGCACATTAGTATGTTGTTTATTATCTTGATCTCCTTTGTGATTAAAAGAACAGTGAAGTTCATTGCATAACTCATGACAATTTTGCAGTGCTATGATCTAGTGCTCTTTTACTTCTTACTCACTATGTTCTCAATCACCATGTGGAAATGACTTAGAGGACATATCTTTGATTTCAATGGCCTTGCATAGCACTTGAAATTTCCATTCATGCCTTAGCATTTAACAACCATATATAGGGCATATGAAACATAGCTTATTGAAATCACTGTTGACACAAAACTCTTGAAGATCACCACCCTAGACTGCTAGACAACTTCCTCCATTCATGTCACAATGGAAGGTCCTTGTAGGTTGAAAGTATTGCCCTTGAAAACATACCACTATATTGATAATGTCTTGAGGACCAAGGGTCGCACTTGGAGGTAAAGAATAATATCATATGCATTCATTCTTAGGTTCATGTTTGAATTAGTTATATTTATGTGTAGCTTCTAATGAGCTTGGTGAGCTGCATTGTGTAAAATGAGAAGCTCCTTTAGCCAATTGTGTTGTTTCCTAAAGTTGATGGCATGGAAGAATTTGCAGCACGGTCTTCCAACATTGAAATCACTAACCTTCAAAACAAAGATACTAGGATTGTCCCTTCAAAATTTGTGAAGTCACTGCCTTAATCAAATTGGTCATTATCCTTTCATCATCTTTGTTTGGCATTTTCTTGTACTATGAAAATCCTCTCACAATGCCCACCATGTTGTGATTGTGAAAATTTTGAACCCATCACTTGGACAGTCAATACTTCCACCTCATAGCCATAAGAATAAGATACACTGAGAATGCATAGTCCCAAGTAAGTGTATTAGACTTGGCGATCCTTTTTTTTGTCATATGTTGTAGTTACAAGTGCCCTGCTAGACATTCATGAAAATGTAGAAGCATAGACAAGGCAAGTGAAATGTTTCAAAAAATGCCTCAAAGAAATGTGATATCATGGATACCCACTCTCCTGCAAGCACTTCAAGTCATGCCTATAGTGATGCAAGGCTTTCCTGCATCACCACAGGCATGACTTGAAGTGCTTGCGGGAGAGCAGGTGATGTGGGGCTTTCCCAAAAATATGGCTTTGCCCAAATATATTATAGAAATTTGGCTTGATTCTTCATTTATCTTAGGAATTAGATACCCCCGCATCACTCGCTCTCCCACAAGCACTTCAAGTCATGCCTACGGTGATGCGAGAAAGCCCCACATCACCACAGGCATGACTTGAAGTGCTTGCGAGAGAGAGGGTATCCATGATACCACAAGCAGGATGCTGGCAAAGGTCGTCAAATTTGGATTTACACCTGCTAATTGCATTTGCTTGAATGTTTCTAAAGCCTTTTCAAAAAGTCCATTTTGTGCATATCCTAAAATCATTGCATTCCAAGGGATGACATCTCTTTGAGCCATTCCATCAAATAGTTCACGTGCCTTATCTATACTTCCACATTTTGCATACATGTCTACCAAAACATTTCCAACTATAATATCTGACAAAAATCCCCCTTCCATTATGTTATGATGGATGTCCATACCCTATTCCAAAGCTCCTATTTTGGCACAGGCAAGGAGGATGCTAGCAAAGGTTGTCAGATTTGGCTTTACACCTGCTAATTGCATTTTCTTGAAAGTTTCTAAAGCCTTTTCAAAAAATTAATTTTATGCATATCTCGTAATCATTGCATTGCATGAGATGACATCTCTTTGAGGCATTCTACCAAACAGTTCACATGCCTTGTCAATGCTTCCACATTTTGCATACATGTCTACCAAGGCAGTTGAAACTACAACATCTAAAAAAATTCCTCTATCCATTACTTTTTGATGGATGTCCATACCTTGTTCCAATGCTCCTATTTTGGCGCAGGTAGGAAGGATGTTGGCAAAGGTTGTGGAATTTGGCTTTACACCTACCAATTGCATTTTCTTGAAAGTTTGTAAAGTTTTTCCAACAAATCCATTTTGTGCATATCCAACAATAATTGCTCTCCTCGCATCCCCACGCACACACAAAAATTCCTTCGTGGGGATGTGGGGAGAGCCCACCATCCTGCACCCTCATGCCCTAGCTCCTTGTGGAGCTACAGGGGACCCTAGACTGCATAGAGATAAGTAGGTGAGGCAGCAATCATGCCAAATGAAATACCCAACAGATGTCTTCCCTAAATTTTTAAGCAGGTTCATCATGCACGGCTGCATTACTTACACCTCTCTTCATTATTCTTTCATCCTTTATATTGCACTCGATCAGTAGGCTAACAATATGAACACACTACCATTCAAATCATTGTACATACCATGAAAGTTTCATGCTGCCTTCTAAATCATATGAGCTCTCTCTAAGCGGTTAAAATCTCTCTCTAAGCTCTCTCTATATGCAATCCATGAGACCACATTTTTGCTCTTCCTGCATTCTCACACACACACAAAAGTTACTTCACAGGGATGTGGGGAGAGCCCACCGTCTTGTGCCCTCATGTCCTGGCTCCTTGCGAGGCTATAGGGGAGCAATCACGCCAAATGAAATACCTAACAGATGTCTTCTCTAAATTTCTAAGTAGGTTCATCCTGCATGGCTGCATTACTTACACCTCTCTTCATTCTTCTTTCCTCCTTTATATTGCAGTTGATCAGGAGGATCTCTCTAAGCTTTCTCTATGTAGTCCATGAGACCACATTTTTTTGAGGCATTTTATTAAACAGTTCATGTGCCTTGTCCATGGTTCCACATTTTGCATACATGTGTACCATGGCAGTTGTAACTAGAAAATCTAACAAAATTCCTCTATCCTTCATGGTTTGATGGATGTCCATGCCCTATTCCAAAGCTCCCACTTTGGCATAGGTAGGGAGAATGTTGGCCAAGGTTTGTGAGTCTGGATTTACACCTGCCAATTGCATTTGCTTGAAAGCTTCTAAAGTCTTCTCAAAAAGTTCAATTTGTGCATATCCTACAATCATTTTGGATGGATGTTGATTTCTATATTAGAGGTGATGATATGATATGATAGATGTTCATGATAGCGATGTGATAAGTGATAGGACTAATGATGGATTGTGTGAACTTGTAATAGTCTGGCAGATTACATAGAGTGCATACCTAGGTAACAATAGTAGTGATGAACTGTTTTCAAGGAATTTGGAAAAGATACAGTGATGTCAAAGGTAGTCAAGGCATTCAATAGGGGGGCAGTGTTCTACGTTGATGGGAGGCAGAGTACAAGTGAAAGCATGCTAGAATAATGAGCTAGGTAGTGGCAGTCATGAGGCATTGTTATTTCATAAAGGGAAAATGCATGACAGTAAGTTGACAAGTGATTGGACAATGAATTTCAAGAATCTACAAGTTTGATTAAGACAATGCATAGCCTATTCATAAGGCAATATTGTTGAATAAACTAATTGAGGCATCCTACCAAAGATGACAGTCATCAGAGGCATGATCATCAAAGATAAGGATAGTTTGTTGCTACAGGTAACAATTCATAGTGGCAACTTATGAACTAGAGCAAGTTGGGTGCATGAGACATGATCTCTACAGAGATGACAGTGTGATCTTGAACTAGGACAGTGAGCTTCAATATGGGACAGTCATGGATTTGTGAAGAAGACATCTAAGAATGTCTTTGTGCTTCTATGCTCAATGATACTCAAAAAATTAGTTTCTTGCTCATTCTTTGAGCTATGTATTGTAACCATGAAGGTTTTTTTAGCAAAGAGAAAGCATTGTAAATTATTTTTAGATCTGTATGTTGTTTGTAAGCATTTTTGATCAATAAAACAAGTAGTTTTACCTTCTCAAAGTTGTTTCATTGTGCAAGATTCAAAATATACTACTAAATATACTAATGACTAAATGCAATCTTCAAAATGACTAAATATATACTACTAATTGACGTCAATTAATAATTAAATTGACTAAATATACTACCAATTGACAAAAATCAATGAACAGTGAATAAAGATGACTAAATATATGACCAAAATTAAACCAGTGAATAAAAATGACTAAATAAGTCACCAGTTAACAACAATCAATGACTAAATAAGTGACTAGATTACATCAATCAATGACTAAATCAACGACTAAATATACTACCAAATCAATCAATCAAAACAACCAATAAATGACTAAAAATGGTCTAGTCGTCAATTTGGTCGTGTTATAAATGACTAGCAATAAACTACTAATGGTCACGTGACCATGTTTGGTCATTTATAAGTAGTTTTTAGCAGTTTTTTAGTAATATATTGCTCTTTTTGTACTAGTGATAAATGCCTTCATGCATCTCTTGCAAGGCCACTTCGTCTTCCCTAGAGTTAAGACATCGTAAAAGCGTACCATCAAGACACCTTTTATAAAGGGTGAAGCAAGAGGCTCAGCAGATGAAGCCTTTTCATTGTGAGGATGATAGGTTTGGTGGGATGATGTTGTCATGGAGGTACATGTAAGTTTCTTGATACCAGGGAGATAAAGGACCAACAATGTCACACACTAATTTTGATTGTGGAACATCATAAGCTAATATGGGGAGTTCTTCAATCAGGAACTCACACTTCTTGCTATCCTTCTTCATATCTAGCAAGGATCCTATTGTGGTCATGGAATCTACTATTTTGTTATTCAATCTTTGGATCTATTCAAAATGGATGTCATGAAAATAATCCTTGAAATTTTCAACCATCCTTTTATAGGGCAGGAGCTTGTCATCCTTGGTATTGTACTCATTGTTTACCTACTAGATGACTAATTGGGAATCCCCATAAACCCTTAGCTTTTCAATTTTCCACTGTATTGCCATGTCGAGTCTTGTGATGAGAGCCTCATATTCTGCTATGTTATTTGTACATGGAAATGTGATCTTGTAGGATTTGGGGATGGTGTCTCCTTGAGGGGTAACAAACAAAATGCCTGCCCCAAGCCTCGATGCGTATAGGACCCATCAAAATACATATTCCATGTTTCTGTTGTCGGTGCTACTGTCAATATAGATTTGTCCATAAACTTTGTAAGTAGTGGTTGCTCTGTTGGGATTGGTGCATTAGCTAATTGATCAACAATTACCTGTCCTTTGATGGCTTTACTTTCTATGTATTCGATGTCAAACTTGCTCAAGATCATAACCCATGTAGCCATTCTTCCTGTAAGAGCTACTCTTGTTAGCAGATACTTCAGCAGATCAATCTTTGCAATGAGCTTAGTCTTATGGTTAAGCATGTAGTGTCTCAACTTATGTGAAGTGAAGACAACGACAAGACATGTTCGTTCAATCAGATTATAGTTAAGCTCATAGGTTACCAAGGTATGGCTGATATAATATATAGCTCTTTCTTGTCCCTGGTCATCATGTTGTGCTAACAAGACCCCTATAGTTGTTTCTGTTGTTAAAATGTATAAAAGGAGGTGTTCCCCTTGTTTTGGTGGAATGAGGATAGGGGGGTTAGAAAGATAGTCTTTTAGTTGCTCAAAAGCATTCTAACACTGGCTATCCCACACAAAGGTTCTAATCTTGCGAAGAAGATGTTGAAATGGCTAGCATTTATTGACAAGTTGTGCTATAAAGTGGTGGATGGATTGGAGTTTTCCTTGTAGACTTCTTAGTTGCTTAAGTGTCTTAGGTGGAGGCATCTCCATTATAGCTTTAACCTTGGCGGGATCCACTTCAATTCCTCTTCTTGACATGATGTATCCCAGAAGCTTTCTAAAAGTGACCCCAAAGACACATTTTTGGATTCAACCACACATTATACTATTCTAGCCTATCAAAGATCTTAGCCAACACATTTAATTGCTCTTCTCTAGTTTTGGATTTCCCCAATAGATCATGGAAGATGACTGTCATTACCCTTTGAATGTAGCACTTGCATTCTTTAAGCCAAAAGGCATCACAACCCAGTAGTATATCCCCAATGGGCATATGAAGGATGTTTTATGTTGATCTTCCTCTGTGATCTTGATTTGATTGTACCCTAAAATATCGTCCATCAAAGACAACATCTCATGACCAGCAGTGAGAAATCTACTATGATGTCAATTTTTGGTAGTGGAAAGTCATCCTTAAGGCAAGCTTTATTGAGATGTCTAAAATCTGTACAACACTGGATGCCCCCAGTGACCTTGGCTACAGGTACAATATTGGATACCCACTTGGGGTAATCTATTGGATGGATGCACCCCACAACTAGGAGTTTCTTAAGCTCTGCTTTCATAAGGAGTGCAATTTGAGGATTCATCTTTCTTAGCTTTTTCTTTACTGGTTTCACATTGGGATGTACTGCAAGATGATGAACAACTAAGGCGGGATCTAGTCCCAGCATATTAGCATAGGTCCATGCGAAATTATGGCTTCTCTATTTTAAAAAGGTTAAGAAATTCTCTTGTTCTTTTGTTGTGAAGGATTCATCTTTGAATGTGATTTTTGGTGCTTCCTCTATTCCAAGATTCATTTCTTGTGATGCTTCCACTAGGATTGGCAATCTTTCTTGATATAGCTTAGCCACTTCAGGAAGGTCCATGCTTTCATCTCCTAGCACCTCATGCAGGTTTTCACTAGGTGATACATCCTTTATTTTGATTTTTTCCTCACCTGAAAGTGCCACAAAGTGGTTTTCACTAGGGGGTGTTGTTTTTATTTTTATAATTTTGTGACTAAGAGCTTGGTTTGTCTCTCTAAAGTAGGTAGAGGTGTTGAACTCATGATGTACCTTGCTTTATGATATCCTAAGGGGAAGTGATTTATGATCCCCATCATCTTAGCTATCACTTCATCATTTTGTGCAACATCAAGGATGGGAGGTACTTGTTGGTCCCAATCTATAAGTTAGGGGTAAACAAGAGGCAAGTCATTGGAAGTGGATGGCGTGGTGGTTAAGGTATAGATGGTACATGTGGAGGATTCAAAGAATTTGGTGAAATCGTTAAAGGAGTCTTGATGGTCTACTTCATTGATGTTATCAACCGTAGGGAAGGCCTTAGCGACCTTACTTAAGATACATTTGCTATTTGAAAGGATGGACTCTTGTTTTCCATACCCTAACCCATGAAGATGTGGGTTTCTTGTTGCTTGGATTGGTTCTACGATCCTTTGCTTGTAAAGGCCTATGCCGCCTTGTCCTTTATAGCCCATATACTTGACAATTTCTAGGCCCTTTTCGTAGATCTCAACTGGGATAGTAGGGGCTTCTTGTTTTACTTCTTCTTCTCTGTATAACCATGAGGATATATCTTTGAGAATGTCCTGGTCAAGGAGGTATTTCTTCTCAAAGGTGGGTGATGGCTTGCACTTGATGATCACCATGGAGACTTCTTCTTCCCTAGGAATACCAAATGTTTTAGGAGTGGGTAGTAGTCCCACACAAAAATTCCCGTGTAGGTCATACTCGCCACATCCCATGTCACTTAGCTTGATCTTGACTTCAGGTGGAGGAGATGTTTGTGACGAAGTGGCAATGTTGGAGGTGTCAATGTATGGAGAGGATGATGTAGGATTGGCTTGTGGGATGGATTTCTTGGTGGCATTATTGTATGGGTAGAAGGTATGGTCACGTCCTTCCAAGAAGCTACAATATTGGAAAGGACCGGGGTCAGCATAGATAGTAACTTTTGTGCCATTATGGGGGAACTTCAAGCATTGATGGAAAGTGGAAGGGATGGATTGCATGGCATGAATCCATGGTCGGCTGAGAAGAATATTGTAGGGAAGATCAAGATCAAGCACCTGACACTTGGTTTCCAAGATTTTCTTTCCTACTTGGATGGGAAGCTTGATAGTGCCTTCAGACAGTCTCTCAGTGTCATCGTATCCTTTAATAGTTATACATTCACTAGTATCCACGACTACATCAGAGTATCCCAAATGTTTTAACATTTTTAGAGTGCACAGATTTAGGTCAGAGTGACCATCTATTAAGACTCATTTTATGGTGTTTTTGTGGATGCAAACTTCAATGTCCAAAGCATCATTATGTAGGTTGTCAGAGGTGGGAAGATCTTTTCGGATAAGGTGAGATGGTGTGGTGAAGGGATGTGGCCCACCATGGCTTGGAATTGATTTACATTCAAATTGGTGGGGACTTGTGTCTCCATCGAGTCTTTGTCAAGAATTTCTTTATGAAGGGGAGATGTGCAGAGAAACTCAAGAATGGAGATTCATGTAGGATTTTTGCCTAAATGATCTAGGAGGTTATACAAGTATGGGTGGATGGTGGATTGGTGGATGTGGATGTGGAATGTTGGTCATTAGTGGGTGCCCCATGGAAAGATATGCGGCCACGACGAGTGGTGACAGTGCAATTTGGGGCCTTGGCTTGAATAGTGATAGTATTGATGTGATTAGAAGTATCTTCTATTCGTCTCATGATGGAGTTGAAAGAAGTGGGAGGTGGTACAATGCTGTATGCTTGATTAGATGAAGAATATTTTCATTTTATGCTCCTAGGTTAGCATTTGGTGATTGTTTAGGTAGTTTATCAATGGTGATGTCACCTCTATCAATACGATCTTGTATGCAATGTTTTAGCCTCATGCAGTTAGACGTTTTGTGTCTATTTATGTAATGGTATTCACAAAAGGTGTTTTCATCAAACCAAGAGGGTTTGAATTGATTCTCATCATAGGGTCTGATAGGGGGTAAGGTGATTAAATCCAACTTTACAAGGTTGTTCAAAATATTTTCAATAGGTTCCCCCAAAGGTATGAATTTTCTTTTGGGATTATTGTTTTGTTTAGGCAGTCCCTTGGGAACATTGACATTATTCATGGTGGATGTGCTCAGTGGTGTTGGATTTTTCACATTTTGAATGGCCTTCACATTGGTGATGTTGTCATTAAGAGTATTTTTGTTCTTTCCCCAAAAGTAGGGTTTGTCATTTGATGGCACATTGTTGTTTGTTTTATTGTTGTTTACCTTGTTGTGGTTGTTGGTTTTGTTGTCATTAGTGTAAAGTTTAATGGAGCCCTTAGCAATGAGGACTCTTTCAATAGTGGTCCCTTTGTCAATAACCTCCTCAAAGGTTGATGCACATTGTATTTGTAGGTGGAACCCCATTTCTTGGTTAAGATTGGCGACAAACATGGTAACAAATTCCTTCTCAGGAATAGTCCATGGGAGCTTGCTTGCTAAGCCTCTCCATCTTTGTAAAAAGATGGTGAATGATTCTCCACTCTTTTGTTTGGTGTTGCATAAGTCAGTCATTGATATTTCATGTTCAAAGTTGTAGGAGAAATGGTTTACAAACTTCTCTGCAAGTTCATGGAATGTCCTAATGCCAGGAGGAAGATGTGCAAACCATTCAGTGGCTTGGCCACCGAGGCTTCAAGGAAAGAGTCTCATCAAATAAGTATCATCATATGAGACCTCTAGGCAAGCTATATAGAACTCTTGAAGGTGTTCCCTAGGATCTCTCTTTTCCTTGTACTTGTCAAATTTAAGCGTTTCAAAGTTTTTGGGAAAGGGAGGCATATATAGTGTTCTATCAAATGGGTAGGGGAAAATATCCTCAAAAGAATATTGATTCCTTTTGTTTCCATGTTGTATGTTGTCAACCTTTTGGATCAATGCTTGGACAACACTAGCTAAATCTTGGTTGGGGGGTGGTTGTGGGGTGTGAGTTTGTTGATTTTCCATGAGTTGTTGAAGGGTGGGATTTGATTTTGAGGTGGAGTTTGGTGTTGTAAGGTTTGATTTTTGGTGATTTGGTTTTGGAGCACAAGATGTTGTTGTAAGATGTGTGGTGGAAGTTGTTGATTTTGGTTAGGATTGTGTTGTGTGGTTTGGATGGATGATACAATGGGTGCTTGGGTGATGGGATTTTGTACATACGTGAGATTAGATGATGGGTTGTTACATGGATTGGTGTTGGATGTGTTATGGGGTGGTTGTGAAAATAAGTGGTTTATGAAGGATATAGTGTTGGCATCGAGGACACCTGTGTGTGTAGTCTTTTTAGGAATCCTTAGGGTGATTTGTGGCATAGATGAGGTGATGGTAGATGTTGATATGTTTGATATGTTTGGTGTGGTCAATACATTTGTGGTGATTGTGGACGTGGTAACATTTGAGTTTGTGGGAATTATAGATGTAGTGACATTTGATGTTTGGGAGGTGTTAGGGTTGGTATGTGATGTGGATGGTTGTGAAGACGTGGTGACGCTAGGTATTGTAGCACCATTTTGGAGGAGAAATTCAAGATATCTATTAGGATCTAATTTCAAGACTCTATCAAGTATATCCATAGAGTCAGCATCTTGCATGAAGTCTAGGACCTCTTGATCTATTTGGTTGGTGTTAGATGGTGTTTCTTGTGGTGGGATGGGATAGGGATTTAGCATAGCATCGTTGTCAAATGATGGCACTTGTTGGACTAAGGGGACATTGTTTTGGTCAGTTGATGGCATTCCTATGACAAAATTATCTCTAAAAGATCCCATTTCTTTGTTCTTCTTGGCTTGGGATCTTGTTACAGGCATGCAATGATTTTGGGTGTGGATTTGATTGGGATGGATGAAGATTGAGACCTTATAGAATGGATTTGATTTATTGGACCCAAAGGTAAGTGGTGATGGGAGTTCGGCGAGCATTTAGCTTTAAGAGAATAAAATCTCAAAACTCTAAACCTAATGGTGAATAATGATATGGTAGGGTATAGGTTCTTAGCTTGAGATAAAAAAATCTCAAAAGTTCAAAACCTAGGGATGATTAAAAGATGTGGGGATAGATAGGAAACTTTAGAGATTGGGACCTCAAAGGTAAATGGGCAATTTTGATTTTTAAAATTTTGGAACAAAAAAGATGGATGAAGCAATGTGAATGTTTGAGGGATGGAGATGAAAAGGGTGATGAGGTGATTAGGATTTGTTTGGCGAAGAGGAAACAAAGATTTAGGTTTAAGAGAATAATATCCTCAAAGTCTAAATCTAAGGATAATGGTGTGATGTGGGTATAGGTTTTATCTTTTAGAGAATAAATCCCAGAAAGTGGCAACCTAAGGAAGATAAATGTTAAAAATATGAGGATGGTGGAACAACCTTAAAGGAAGTGGGTGAATTGATTTTCAAAAAATTTGGACCAAAAGGAGTGAAAGAGGAAATGGATTGGGATTTAGGCGAAAATGATTTTTGGGATGATTTGGAGGATGTGACTAAGGATAATAATCAACCAAGGAAACCTTCTATGACTAGGGTAAATAATCTTGGATAGTAATCAACCAAGAAATCCTTAGGTGATTTGGATGTTGGATAAACTTTTGATGATGTTGGGAGGATATTCAAATCAAAGGTGAGCTTGAATGGATCTAGATCTTAGGATTTTGTAAAGATGGATGTTTCTTTATACATAAGGTAGACTAATGACCTTAGTCAAAAAGGGGATGATTATTCTACTTGAAGGTATACTAATGGCCAACAAGTAAAATAGGATAACAAAGGATGACAAGATCTAGGTTTAGTTCTTTGCTCAAAGGTTGATTTGGAATATGATTGTGGATTTGATTGAGAGATTGATTTTGGATGTTTGGGTGGTTTTGATTTTTTGGAAGTTTAGATTTTGAGGTTTTTGGATAATTTTTAGATGAGGTTGATGAATGTTGGATGTGAAATGAAATAAAGTAGAGGTCCAAAGATGAAAATCAAAATGTAAGATTAAATTGGATTACGTATGGAGATTTGATGCAGGGGCATCAGGAGCATCATAGCATAAATGTTGTCACCTTTTTGGTTTTTAGGTTGTTTATGGGTTTCTGGGTCTAATAAGGTCATTAAAGAATATTGTTGATCATTTTGATCCATTTGGGAAAGATTAAGGTCAAGTTATTAAAAATTGTCAAAAATGCCTTAAAAAAGTTGTCAAGCAACTTTGTAAAAGATGTCAAGTTAATGTAATGGCTAATTAAAAGATTAGTGGTCAGTTACAATGGTGGGAATGGTTGGAAATCTATATATTTTGATCCAAAACTTTTTTAAAGGGGGAGTGAACATTTGAAAGAAGATTGTGAATCATTTTGGAGTAATTTCTTTGCATTTTTCTGTAACAGTTCTGTTCTTTTGCTTAGTACAGATTTGTACGGCCAAGTAGTGATCTAAAAAAAATTGGAAATGTTAGATACATGTTTTATCTTTCAATTTATTTTGTTTTGATATATTTTCATGTTGATTTGTAAAAGTTATACACGTTTTTGCAAAACTACCTGGAACCCTGCCTAGGGTTTGTAATTTGAGAAAAAATGCCATAAATTTCTTTTCCACCATTTGATCTTTATGAAAACTAGAGGAAAAGTCTATAACTATGTTATCTTCAATCCCACTAAAGTGATTGGCTTCATTATATGTTTTGTGAAAGTTATTAATGACTATTCCTTTCATTCTTGCACATTAAAACTATGTTTTCTTGCATAAATTTCCTGTTCTGTCACGTTGTACGACATTATACTTTCTGGCACATCCTAGAGGCTGATTGGAGAGGTTTAAGGGGTCTCTTAAATTTATTATTCCTTTTGTTTGACTCAAGTCCATTGAGATTTGCAAAAGTTACAAGCGTTTTGGTAAAAAATGTCCCAAACCCTCCAAGATGATTGTTTGATAAGTTCCTTGCATTATCTCATAAAGTCTGATCTAATCGTTGTTGTGTCATGTTGTTGAAAGTTAGTGCAGGCCAAGGATACAATGAACAAGTCATTACTTGTATTGATTTAGTAAAGGAGTTTGTGTGTGCCTTGTGACAAGAAACCATAAGTTGGGAACGTTGTATTACATAAGTTTGAGTCCTGAAAGTTTGAGAACCTTTATGTTATGTTGAAACAAGTCTAAGACAATCAAGAGACTTATGTTCACTCTAGTTTCTTTCTTGTTGTGATGTCAGTCATTTACATTGTTAAGTACAAGCCATTGTTTGAATGAAGCCATTATTGTGTGGTGCATTGGTGGAAACAAGTGTTTGGTTCAAGAGGGTTTGTGAGTCACAAAATGTGTTGGAAAGTATTGACACATTGCTAACCACGGTTCCATAATGTCTATGCCTATTGATGTGTTATCCATCCATGAATGCTCATTAGATTGTGTCCTAAATGATGACAAGATGTACTAAATTGTTTGAGTTGTTTCCTCCAATGAAATCATGGAGTGAGTATGTATTGGTTATGTCATATTGAAAGAGTGTCTACCCCTGCTTTGCATCAAGATTGGATTATGGTTGGACTTAGTGATTTGATTGATAGTGAAGGGTCCAATAATGAAAGTGATTATTCTCTAAGGTCAAAATGGGAATATGGTTGAAAATGATTATGGATGATGGTCAAAGGTAGACTATGGTTTTGGTGGATTTTGACAAGGCAGTTGAAAATTGTGATTGGGTGAGTCCCAAGGATTCTAAAATAGTTTGCTAGACACATGTGCAGTCTAATTTGCAAATGGTGCCAAAATACAGAGATAAGGAGCCACAACAAAGAGTAATGGGCCCGGGATCAGGTAAATAGGGCCAAAATAGTGAGCTTTGGTGATAGGAAAATGGTGATACAAATGATTTTTTAGGTGCCAAACAGAGAGGTTTTGACACCAAAGTGAGATAGTCCCTTGGATTTGATCTAGGTTTTTAGCAAATTTTGGCAAGTCTTTGGATTTTGGTGTCAAACTTTGGACTTGGAAGGTCAAATGATGGATTTGGTGATGTCAAATGTTTCAATGGTTCAATGGTGTAGGTGGTTTCAGATAATGTCAATGATAGTTTTCTTGGCAAACAATACAAGCACTCCAAACAAGAGAATATAATGGCCAAGATTTAATGCGAAGTGTAATCGTAATGTGTATGTTCAAGAATCCCCTCAAGGTTCAAATTTCCACAGGTATAACACAATTGAAAATACTTTGAAGACAATGCTTATTCTACCTAAGGTCAAGGTGAATGGCAACTTGCCAAGCCCACAACTTGGAATCTCCAACTCAAATGTAAACATGCTAACTAATAGGTGTGTCCCATTATATTGTCTTCTTGAAAGAGGATGGATAGGGGCCTCCTGCACTAGAAGGATGATGCAACCACCCTTTCCTCAGAAAGCTACGTATAGCTTATGCTAAGCCGAGGATTTCCATCTCATCTCAAGGGAGCCATATGGTGAGAATCTTGGGGGCAAAAATGGCTATGCCCTTGTCTTGAACAAGACGCCAAAAGGCCAAAAAAGAGTAGGCTTCTAACCAAAGGTGTTTAGTGGGGGAATATTTGGGGGATCGACACGTTACGAGCATCTAGTAAACCACTTAAGGTTTTAACTAGTCCTACTAGGAGTATCATATACATAAGGTACGCCTCCTTTCAAACTAGCACTGTACGGTAAGTGCTAATTTTGATTAGACTTGGCTTTCACCTTATCCTATTTTGTATAGCGGACCGAATGAAAGTACCGCTTCAGGTCGTTCCCTTTGGGTCAGTACATATTTTCCCACCAAGGTAGGCCTCTCTAAGAAAATGAAAAAGAAGAGCGTAGAATTGTTTCTCTTCACCCAAGATCCTTATAAAGGTGAGAAGAGAGGATACTTTGATTCTATCCCTTGGGTTCTAATAACACATATGTGCAAGTCCACAAGACACTTCAAACAAATCTACATTCTTTTTATGCCCAAAATCAAAGTGTTCCTACATTTGTTTGCAAGCAAGGTTTATTTTAATGCGCCAAAGGTAAATATTTTCTATACTATGCACACAAAGTTCTTTTTAGTGCACCAAAAAAAATGTGTCTAAGTTAACAAAACCCTACAAAAATTGTTAGTAGTTTTGATTTAGATCTTGGACAAACGTTCTTTTCCCCTACACAACATTGTCAAACACCTGCATAGATTCTAATGTTAGCCCAGTAAAGGGCACCAAAACAGAGAGTTATGGCATCATAGAATAGGGAAATAGCACTACAATTTATGAAAATGGCGCTAAACAGTTAAAAATAACTATTTTTGACTGCTCAACAATGAATGGTGCCATAGAAAGTGAAAATGGTGCAAATGCTAAGGAAGACCCACAATTAGATGAAAAGGTACTAAAGTTTAATTAAATGGTGCCAAAGAGATTTTACCTTTGTTTTATCTTTTCTAATTGAGTCTGATAGCGTTGAATTGGGTATGTATGGCACCAAAATGATGTAGAGTCTTCAAAAAGGCTTGCAAAAACACATTTAGTCTCAAAATCTTAGTTTAAACAAGGTTAGTATTCCTCTTTCTACCAAGAAAGATTCAAAAGACCCAAAGAACAATGATAAATAAGTCACAAACAACAAAATAAGCTAGGGTTAAATGATCAACACTTATAAGTTTCCCTAGAAAAATTTTGCCATTATAACCCCTATTGCAAATATGTGCCTAAGCATCGTCATTGATGACAACATATCCTTGTTGCCATTGGTGTCAACTGTATTCTATTTTGTTGCCTAAATAGAAGATCGGATTGTTGAGGATATTGAGAAAATTAATAAGGATCAATGTATGTGGACCATATGGCTGAATAGAGGATTATCTAAAGAAGCTCCAGTTAAGTTTTGAAGGGTTCACATGAAGATTTGAAGAAGTTATGGCCATTTGAGTTGAACTAGTTTTGTAGTGTTCAAAAGAGACAGAGTGACAGGAAAGAGATCTGGATTGTTCCAAATATTTCAAATGATGATTTGCGGCTAGAGGCATGTTTGGGAAGTCAGTGTGTATCATCCATTCAAGTGGTTTGTGGTTTGGAGGTCTGCAAGCAATCTTTCTAATATGACAGTCATGGCAAATAGTGTTCTTGAGGTTCTAGAGGAAGATGCAAGTGATTCTGATGATTGGAGGAGTGCAGATGTTTTTGTTGAATTTAATGTGCTTGTGGAGGTCTCTGGATCGTGTGACTGCTATGTTGGAAGTCCACATTGAAGTTTGAGATTGTCAGTGAAGATTTCCTTCTTAGTGTTGTTATTCTTCCCAGTCTTGGCTGACCAAATGATTCAAGCATGTTACAGATGATCTAAGAGCAATTCTATAAAGTGTGGCATGTTGATCAAGGAAGTTTTGAGTCCTAGTTATGTTTGGCCGACAACTTAGTGATTCTCATTAAGTCATATGTTTGTAGTGCCGACCTTGTTGTTCATTCCAAGGTTGATGAAGCGTACAAATACTTGTTGATGAGTTGTGGAAAATCATCCTTGTGCTAAAATAATAAAATCCAAAGAAAGGATCATAGGTAGAGCAGAGCAGAGGAGAAGCAGAAGAACAAGAGATGTTTAGGATGAAGAATTAGAGAAGTATTTGGGGCAGAACAGAAGTTTTGTGAGAAGTTAATGAAACTGAACTAGGCATGAAGTAGATGCTATTTATCAGTTAATTCTTTTTGTATTAAACATAAATTCTGTAGGCAGTGAGCCTCTCTTAAGTAGTGAGCTCTAGGTAGTGAGCCCAAAGGCATGTGCCTTCTCTTTTCATCTAAGTACTTTTAATAGGGTATGAATCTTGTGGGTTAACCCCCACCGTGGTTTTCCCTTAATCGGGTTTCCACGTAAAATTCTAGTGTTATGTGTGCTTAATCTATTTCTACTCTTGTGTTATTAATTCATGCTTTAATATTTATTTGATTCAAAGTTGTTAAAGAAGTTTAAAAGAAGAAAAGATTAATAATTGTGGGACAATTGATTCACCCCCCCTCTCAGTTGTCCATACTAATTCCAATAATTGGTATCAGAGCGATGTTCCTCTAGAAGAAGCTTAACCGCTCGAGGAGATCCATGATGTCGACTTACAAGAAGGATAGTTTGAGATTCGATGGAACAAATTACTGTGTTTGGAAGAGTTGCATGGAGTTCCATTTGCAATGCATGGGTGATGCTTATTGGGCAATAACCAATGATGAGTATAAACCTCCGGAGAAAGGTCCTTCAACTCCAGATCAAGTCAAAGATGCAGAAAATAACCTTCGAGCTAAAGAAGCCTTGTTGAGTGCCTTGACTGATTCAGAAATGTCAAATGTCTTTGAACTAAAAAATGCTCATGAAATCTAGAAGAAGTTCGAGAATCTTTATGAAGGTGATCAATATGTCAAATGTGCCAAGCTACAAAGTCTGAGAGGAAAATTTGAAAATCTGAGGATGAGTGAAGATGAAAACTGTTGGAATCGTTTGCCGTTGCACCAAAAGCTTGAGCTGTCAACTCTCGCTACAAACACCAAACTTAACCCAGATCCACGGGAGGCTCACTGCCATGTCACAAATCTTGAGGTCAGCATTGAATGCCTCACTAACAAGGGGGTAGCTCACTGCCAACAATCCCCCCCTCAACACAACCCGAGGGATTCGAACCCGTGACCCATGGCTCTGATACCAATTGTTGGAATCATTTGTCGTTGTGCCAAAATCTCAAGCTGTCAATGCTCGCTACAAATGCTAGACTTAACCCAAATCCATGGGAGGCTCACTGCCATGTCACAAATCTTGAGGTCAGTGTTGAACGCCTCACTGACAAGGGGACAGCTCACTGCCAACAAAAACATCACAATCTACATGCAAAAGATAAATGAACTTTTTTGTGATATCAGGTGTGCTAGTGGAACTTTGGAAGAATAAAAAATTGTGGCAAAAGTACTCAGATCTTTACCTAATTCATACAAACATAAGGTTACTGTTATAGAGGAAATCAAGACTATCTCTTACAAGAGATCAGTTGGTTGACAAAATTTCAGCTTTTGAATTAAGTGATTTTGGTGATTCTCTTCCTTAGTCTAAATCTACATTTAAGGCTAGTGTGTATGGAAAACAAAGATATGATCCATGTAAAAGCTCTTCAGCAAGATAAAATAGATTTGGGAAGGCAAGGAAGGATCTTGAAGATGATAAAATTGAAACTGCAGATCTTGAAGTTCCTATTGCCAAAAGAATGCCAAGAGGATCCAGTAAGTATGAAGGAAAGTTGCCATTCAAATGTTTTGCTTGTAATAAGATTGGTCATTTTGCCTCAAGATGTTCAGAGAGGTTTTCAAAACCAAACCCTAACAGATATAAAGGTCAAAAGAATTGTTACTATGTCCAAAAAGCTGGAGAAGAAGGAGTCACAGATGATGAATCTGATCATGGAGGTGCCACTAAAGATGATTGGGTATTCATTGCTATTAAAGAAGAAGATCCGGTGTCTACTGAATCTACTAGTTGTGCAAATGTGGAAAGTGCCTTGGCTGCTCAAGTTGTTGAAAAGGATGAATGGGTGATTGATAGTGGATGTTCTCATCATATGACTGGTGATAAAAGTAAGTTTGTAAGCTTTGAAAATTATGAAGGTGGATTTGTGAAGTTTGGAGACAACTCAGCTGGTAGAATCCGTGGTAGAGGATCCATCTCTTTTGATGGTAAAAATAACACAAATAATGTTTTGTATGTGGAAGGATTGAAGCATAGTCTTCTCAGTGTTGGACAATTGGTTGATAAGGGTTATGATCTCTGATTCAAGGATGGAAAATGCAGAATCTTAGAAAGCTCTAGAACTAAAATTGCATCTGGTACTCAAACTAGAGGTAACATCTTTCATTTAAGTAGCTCTGGCAAAAGTTGTTTGATTGCTCAGACAGATCAAAGTTGGTTATGGCATAGGAGGATGTGTAATGTGAATTTTGATAACATTGTCAAGATAAGTTCTGCTCAGGCTATAAGAGATCTTCCAAAACTTGTGAAACCTGATAGCATGTGTAAAGAATGTCAATTGGGTAAACAAAACAAAATTTCTTTCAAAAGTAAAGAACAATTTTCAAATGGATGGTTGGAACTGGTGCATAATGATCTTTGTGGTCTTGCTAGAATTAGGAGTGTGCAAGGAGACATATATTTCATGTTACTGATTGATGATTACTCTCGAATGATGTGGGTAACCTTCCTAAAGTAAAAATTAGAAGCTCTTAACAAGTTTAAAGTGTTTAAGGTGATGGTGGAAAATGAGATTGGTGAGAAAATAAAGTGTCTGAGATCTGACAAAGGTGGATAATTTACCTCCAGTGAGTTTGATACTTTCTGTGAAAATCATGGAATAAAGAGACAGTTATCTGCTCCTACGACCCATCAGCAAAATGGAGTTGTGGAAAGAAAAAACCAGACCATTCAAGAAGCTGCCAGGACCATGATGATCAAAATAAATATTCCTCAAGTCTATTGGAGAGTAGCTATGAGCACTGTTGTCTAAACTATTAACTAGGTGTAGATCAAAGGCAATTCTAGTAAGACCCCTTATGAATTATGGTTTGGTCATCCTCCTTCTATGAGATATTTCAGAGTTTTTGGTAGTAAATGCTATATCAAAAGAGATGAGGACTTAGGCAAGTTTGATGCAAGAAGTGATGAAGGAATATTTTTTGGATACTCTACTCAAAGTAAGGCTTACTGGTGCTTTAACAAGAGGTTGAAAAAGATTGTTGAAAGTGCTAATGTTAGAGTTGATGAGAGCAAAGGACATTCTAGGTATTGCGGATATGATTCAGATGATCAAGATGAAAGTCAAAGTCAAGGAAGGCAAGTTCAAACCCAAACTCAGATCCAAATTGATCCAAAAACTCTAGGAACTTAAGAAGATAGTGCAGATGTTGAGGAACAAGCTCAAGAAATAGAAGTTCAAGCAATTCCCAAAACTCCCAAGTATGTAAGGTTGAATCATTCTGAAGATCAAATTATAGGAGATAAGAGAAAAGGTGTTCAAACTAGGAGAAAATTATTGAAGATCAAGAGAAGATTTATTTGATTTCAAAGATTGAACCTAAATCAGTAAGTGAAGCCTGCAATGATGAAAACTGGGTAAAAGCAATGGAAGAAGAATTGATGCAAATTGAAAAGAATCACACTTGGAATCTTATTCCTAGACTTGAGGACAAAAATATGATTGGAACCAAATGGGTCTTCCGGAATAAACTAAATGAAGATGGTGAAGTTGTAAGAAACAAAGCAAGGTTGGTATGCAAAGGCTATTCTCAAGTGGAAGGAGTTGATTTTGAAGAAACTTTTGCTCCAGTGGTAAGAATAGAAGCAGTCAGACTATTTCTTGCATTTGTTTCTTTCAAAGATTTTAAAGTTTATTAGATGGATGTTAAATCAGCATTCTAGTTAGAGGAAGAAGTCTACATTTAGCAACCAAAATGATTTCAGTTGTTTGATCAGAGAGATATGGTCTGCAGACTGAGAAAAGCATTGTATGGACTCAAGAAAGCCCCAAGAGCTTGGTATGCAAGATTGGATAAGTATTTGCTTAAGCTAGGATTTAGTAAAGGCACTACTTATAGTAATCTTTACTTCAAGATTAATCATGAGGACATCTTGATTGTTGAGGTCTTTGTTGATGATATTATTTTTGGTGGAAATGAATGTATGTGTAAAGCATTTGTTGATCAGATGAAAAGTGAATTTGAGATGTCAATATTTGGTGAGATGAATTTCTTCCTAGGTCTGCAAATTGTTCAGTTAGATAAAGGTATCTTCATATCTCAGTCCAAGTATGTGAAAGAATTGTTGAAGAAATTGGAATGGAAGATTCAAAGCCAATAGGTACACCTATGGTAACCGGATGCAAATTGAGTAAATATGATGACTCCCCTAAGGAAAATCAGAAAAAGTATAGATAAATGATTAGAGGATTACTCTATCTGACTCAGACCAGACCTGACATTGTGAATGTAGTTGGACTTGTTGCTAGATTTCAAGTTGATCCTAGAGAATCACATGTTGTAGCAGTCAAGAGAATTTTTAGATATCTCAAAGGGACGATTGGTTATGGCTTATGGTATCCAAAGGATAATAACTTCACTCTTCATGCATATACAGATGTTGATTGGGTAGGAGATGTGGATGATAGAAAAAACACTAGTGGTGGTGCATTCTTCTTGGGAAGTAGATTGGTTTCTTGGCTGAAAAAAAAGCAGGAAACAATTTCCCTATCTACAGTAGAGGCAGAGTATGTAGCAACAACAAATAATTGTACTCAAGTTCTGTGGATGAAGCAAATGTTGAAGGACATCAGAATTGTGTTTGAGGAGCCTATCACAATCTTCTGTGATAATTCAAGTGCAATAAGCATCTCAAAGAATCTGCTGTTACATTCAAAGACAAAGCATATATCTATCAAGTTTCATTTCTTGAGAGAAAAGGTAAATGAGAATGAAGTCAAGTTGGAGTTTGTGTCTTCAAAGGATCAGATTGCAGATATTTTCACTAAACCTCTCCCCAAGGATACTTTTGAGTATCTCAGAGAGAAGTTAGGGGTTATTACCCCTCGTGATCAGAACTAAGATGCATTAAGATGCATCAGTCCGGTGGAATTCATAGTCATATCTTGTGATCTGAATTGATGTTAAGGAGATACTACTTAGGGGGAGTAGTCAATATGAAAATTTTGGGATCAATATGAAACAAAAAGGGAGAAAAGATTACAAATATGTGCCCTTTACCATTGATGTCAAAGGGGGAGAGAAGTTCATGTGAAAAAACTAGTTGTTGATGAAAGGGGGAGCAGTGAAGAAAGTGATTGCAGAAGTGATAAGAG
This sequence comes from Cunninghamia lanceolata, assembly GCA_027924645.1. Taxonomy (NCBI): domain Eukaryota; kingdom Viridiplantae; phylum Streptophyta; class Pinopsida; order Cupressales; family Cupressaceae; genus Cunninghamia; species Cunninghamia lanceolata. Next base: position 3,165,698 of record BSBN01001333.1, read on the forward strand.
AAAGGGGGAGAAAGTCTTGTCTAGATGGTCAAATCTATTTTTCACATCATATGTTGCCATCAATGAAAAAGGGGGAGATTGTTGCAAATATGTGCCTAAGCGATGTTGTCATTGATGACAACATATCCTTGTTGCCATTGGTGTCAACTATATTCTATTTTTCTACCTGAATAGAAGACCAGATTGTTGAGGATATTGAGAAAATTAATGAGGATCAATGTATGCAGACCATATGGCTAAATAGAGGATTGTCTGAAGAAGCTCCAATTAAGTTTTGAAGGGTTCACATGAAAATTTGAAGAAGCTATGGCCATCTGAGTTGAACCATTTTTGTAGTGTTCAGAAGAGGCAGAGTGACAGGAAAGAGGTCCAGATTATTCTGGATATGTCAAATGATGATCTACAGATCTAGAGGCATGTTTGGGAATTTAGTGTGTATCATCCATTCAAGTGGTTCATGGTTTGGAGGTCCGCAAGCAATCTTTCTAATATGACAGTCATGGGAGATAGTGTTCTTGAGGTTCTGGAGGAAGATGCAAGTGATTCTGATGATTTGGAGGAGTGCAGATGTTTTTGTGGAATTTAATGTGCTTGTGGAGGTCTCTAGATCATGTGACTGCTATGTTGGAGGTCCACATTGAAGTTTGTGCTTGTCAATGAAGATTTCCTTCTTGGTGTTGCTATTCTTCCCAGTCTTGGCTGACCAAATCATTCAAGCATGTTGTGGATGATCTAAGAGAAATTCTATGAAGTGTGGCATGTTGATCAAGAAAGTTTGGAGTCCTAGTTATGTTTGGCCGATAGCTTAGTGAGTCGCATTAAGTCAAATGTTTGTAGTGCCAACCCTATTGTTCATTCCAAGGTTGATGAAGCATACAAATACTTGTTGATGAGTTGTGGAAAATCATCCTTATGCAAAAATAATAAAATCCAAAGAAAGGATCACAGGCAGAGCAAAGTAGAGGAGAAACAAAAGAACAAGAGATGTTTAGGATGAAGAATTAGAGAAGTATTTGGGGCAGAGCAGAAGTTTTGTGAACATTCAAAGAAATTGAACCAGGCATGAAGTAGATGCTATTTATCAGTTAATTATTTTTGTATTAAACATAAATTCTATAGGAAATGAGCCTCTCTTGAGCAGTGAGCCTGAAGGCATATGCCTTCTCTTTTCATCTAAGTACTTTTAACAGGGTACAAATCTTGTGGGTTAACCCCCACCGTGGTTTTCCCTTAACCAGGTTTCCATGTAAAAATTCTAGTGTTATGTGTGCCCAATCTATTTATGCTCTTGTGTTATTGATTCATTCTTTAATGTTTATCTAATTGAAAGTTGTTAAAGAAGTTTAAAAGTAGAAAAGATTAATAATCGTGGGACAACTGATTCACCCCCCCTTAGTTGTTCGAACTAATTCTAACAACCCCCTCTTTCTTTGCATTTATTTTCAAAACAAAGAGTAAAGTAGCCTACAAGCTCACAAAATGTCAAAAAAATCCACAAAAACAAAACTTCTCACTTAAAGGTTGGATGTTATTGTTGATAACTGAGAGGGGGGGGGGTGAATCAGTTATCCTAATTATTTCCCTTATTGAACTTTCTTTTTAATTGATGCAGCATTGAATCAAACACAAAAACATTAATCATGAAATAAGAAACACATGACACAGTATTTTTGACGTGGAAACCCTGTTAAGGGAGAAAACCACGGGGTGATTAACCCAAAATTATTCTCTGTTAGAAGAATAGGAAATTACAAAATGGCACTTGCCAATTAGGGCTCACTACCCGAGCACACTGCTCACAAGAGGCCCACTGCCTACAAGAAGACACACTGTCTACAAAGTGATAAGAATCACAGTCTTGAACTGATTGGAAGCATCTGCATATGCTGGAGTTCAGTTCCGGTTAGGCTCAGTACACTGATCTGCTGCACTTCATCTTTCCTCTGTTCTTTATTCTGCTATCTTTCACATACCGGATCCTTTTTGCTACTTCTGCTCTGTTCTGGACTTATTCGCATATATCTTCACACCATCACACACTTCACAACTAAATCCATCCTCTATATATATCCGCACAAGTAATTTCATCACCTTTCTAGTCGGCATCCGAAACAGTCTAGTTTCTTACAAACTCTTGTTCTGTCGGCTGAATCCTTCCTCACCAAGCAATGCGGATCAAGCATATACTTGTAGATATCATTAATCATGTCGGCCAAACATGATTCATGCCTTCACAACCTCTATCATCAATAGTAACACATCCAGAAAGTAGTCTGATACTCTGTCAGTCAGTTCTTCCTCTGTTTTCACTGTCTCTCAGGAATCCAGTACTCAACTATTCATATCTTTTTCCTTGTCCATTACCGGAGGCTAAATCCTTGGAATATACCACTCAAGGTAGTCCTCTTGACTTCCCCAAATCCGCACTGCACCAAGACACTTCCTCTGAGAGATCCGGATCAATCTGTCAGACCTTGCCACATGCTCTGTTCTTGTTCACCGGACCACAACATTCTTTATTCTGACTTCCGGTAGAGACACATCATGACTTGCGGATATGTGGGATGACCTTTGTTGCCATCAATGACAACAACCATGAATCCATATAGTGTCTCTTGCCAACAATCTCCCCCTTTGGCATTGATGGCAACACTTAGTGAAAAATGACTAAGTGTTTTCACTATGCTCCCCCTTTGCTGATGCTCTGTCTTTATATACAATTTCTGGAACTCCCCCTTAGTTGGATTCCTCATTTTTCACTGCTCCTCACTCCCCCTTTGACATCAATGGCAAAGGGTAGGGTCCGTACATCAAAATTTTCAAAAATTTTCTATACATAGCCGCATATTTACATACTCACATATACTGAAGAATGTCTGCAAAGGATGTCTGCAATTGGATCATTTCTGTAGCCCAACTTTGCTTCATTTTGTCCAAAATTGAAATGTGACCACTCAACAAAAATGCAAAAGCTTCTGCCCGCTTGAGATCTGTCGGATCTTTTGTTTGGGCGGTGGTCTGAGCATCACTGATGGCCTCATGCATAGTTTCCAACTTAGGGATTATAATCCGTCTAAGTTCTCCCATCCGGTTAGTGATGTTCTTCCTTTCCTTCTCAAGATTCTTTATTTAATTCAAGACTGCAATAGTCTGACATTCTTGATTTATTATGGAGGAAGAGAGAGGATCAAAACTTTGAGATAAGCTTTGTAGCTTGTCCTGTTCCTCTTTTATTTTCTTATCAATTGCTGCTGTTGCCTTTGACCAGGATATACAAAATTTGTAGATGTCACCGCCATCCTTAAGAGCATTCTCTAAGCTCTTTATTCCAATGCTCACAATCTTCCTATCTTTAGAGATTAATTCTAATACTTCTGAAAATCTTTTATCCAAAAATTCCTTCCGGACCTTTTCTTCAGCTGATTTTTCCAGAGAATCAAAATGTGTATCAACACTGCTGACTAAGGTTTTTAGATTACCGGAAGAGGAGGCTGTCAGATCTATCTGGATTGATGGCATAATCTTTACAAGTACTCCGGAAGCAGCCTCTATCAACTCACAGTCTTCCATATGAGACTTCAGGAGTTTTTCATTTGCCTTGGCATTTGCAAATGAAGCTATCTTCATTGTTTGTACCGGAGAGAGAGAGTCAAAGTCGAATGGGCCTTTTAGAAGCTCCGGTTCATCAATCTCTAAAGTTTCTTTGCTCAAAAATTGTTGAATAGTTTGTGCAGTGTCTCTTGCCGGAGACAGATGTTTCTTTTCTTCTGCAGTCTTGGAACTGTCAACCTCTTTGTCTTTCACCACTGCTTCCTTCTCCTGTAATTTCTCTTCTTCTTTGGATCCGGAGACTGTAGGGGAAACAGGAGGAGAGATGCTAGCTTGTTCATAGGCCACTTCTTCTGGAGCAGAGGGTTCCAAGTCCTCAGCTGTTTCTGTACCTAAGTCCTCTACAACAGGAAGATTGAACCTTTTGAAGGCCTTCCGGAGGATCTCTTCTGTCTCTTGGGCCACTTTGTCAGTCTCACCAAGCATGAGTTGATTCATCCTGGCTTTACTTCTGAACTCATCTTTGCAGTCCTTGAAGATTATGTTCATTGTCTTGGGATCAATTTGAGGATATAGCTGAATAGCTATCTGCTCCCGGATCTCAAGATCTTTTGCATGAGCATTGTTCTTTCTTACTTCCAATTCCTTTTCTAGGATTTTAGGAATAAGAGATATGATCTCAATGAAAGCCTTATTATATATGTTCAGATATTTGACTGTGGCTTCCTGCAGAGTCTTTTGGTCAGCCTCACTGAAGTCATCATAAGATTCAGTCATTGGTTGAAGGTTTCCATCCACCGTGACCGACTTGATTACATTCTCTAGAGACAGAGTGGGCTTTTCAACAGATACCTCTGCCATTTCATCCTTGTCTTGTCCTGAGGAGGGTTTACCGGATCTTTTCTTCTTCTGCTTCTTTATTTCTTTTACTCCCTCATCTGACTCTGTTTCCTCTTCATCCTTTTGGCTTTTATAAGCCCTTGTGGCTTTTGTCTTGGATCTTTTACCGGATGCCTGGACTTCCGGTTTTGAACTTTTGGTTGAGGGAGGTGCAGATCTTTTTGATGATCTGGTCCGGGTGGGAGTTTCAACTGGAACACTTTCTTTACTTTTCTCTTCTTCCTCAGCCTTCCTCCTCTTTTCCCGGCTGGCATCAAGTGCCTCTTTTGAGATGCCTAGGCCTTGAGCAATATGCTCAACTTCTTTTCTTACCTTCCTCTTTATCTCCGGTTCCCTGAGTTCTACATGTAACTTTACACTCAATTCCTCAAAGGTTCCAAACCTTTCTGCCTTAGGATCTTTGGGCTGGCTTAGCATGTGTTGAACATGCAGCTCTACTATCTGTTCATCCACTTCATACCCCATAGGCATGATCCAGACAGTCCTTGGCTCCACTGCCTCCATCAGACACTGATCTGTTTCTACCATGAAGCATACTGTGTCTTTGTATTTTTCAACAAGGGATTGGGGTATTCTTTCTCTTGCATGCATCATGCTTTGGAAGTTCTTGAAGTAACCCCATAGAGCTGTATTTCTTGCTTTTGCATCCCCAAGTCCATGCAAATAGTCTCTGATTTGAATAGCAACCGGTCTGTCATTCTGCCATATCCATCCACTGGATCCGGGAAGCTCATTCATGTAGTAAAAGAAGAGACAAAGGATCAGATTGCCATATTTGAAGGAGTTTTTCTTGTCCTTCTTAATCTTCTGTAGATTTTCAAAGAGTTGGTTTACTAGAAGTTCGCACAAGTCATAGTCTGCATTCTCCTTTAACATCTGATAGGCTGTGTAGATTGCAGTTCCCGATACTGAATTTTCCCTACTGGAGTGATAGATTTTGTAACTAATTATCATAGCTGCAAATTTGACATCCGGTTCAATGATGTCATCAACTGTCATAGCTCTCTTGTCAAACTTGGATCTGGTTGCATCACTGACTGTCTGATTTTTGACAGATTTGAGAACAGGTAATCCACCGGATGAGTGCAGACCGGTTACAGCCCTAATTGTGTCCTTGGTGATCTTGAAGGGCTTGTTCAACCATAGGAAGTTGTCATGTACTCTACTTAGTACATACCAGACCCATTCATCTTCTTCAAAACAGGGGAAATGAATGCACTGTGCAAAGTGTTTGTCCTGGATGGCTTTATACTGAGGTTTGATCTCAAAGGAGTCATCTATCAATTGTTTGTGATAGATATCCATCAGTTTTGATTCTCCAAAGTCTTCAAGATTCGCATGGATGTAAACCCTAATATCTTTCGTATGCAATACACCATGAGGAACACTAGAGAAGGCTCCTAGTGGATCTACCTCCAATGATTTGTAAGGATGTTTCTTGAATGAGGGGCGAGGTCTATCAGAGATCTTAACTATATTTGGAGTAGCCATTCTTCAAAGATTTGCAGTGAGGTAATGAAAAACGGAGAGTACCTTATGCGCCTTCGATTTGCACGGAGTGATTGGATTGATTTCTTTATGCAATGACTTCGGCAGGAGATCCTTGGTGTGCTTGATGAATCTTGTTGCAGAGCTCCACTATTCGCTTCTTCTTGAGTGCAGAATGAGCAAATGACTTTTGAGAAATCCTTATATTGCTCCGCGAACCCTAATATCTGTCTGCAATAAATGCTTTACCTACATTAATCTGGTTTGCCTTGTCTGGATAGCTTGGAGTATCCCGGATTAGTCCTGATCTGTGAATATCATCCGGATCTTTCAATCATGAATAAATCGAGGTAACATATTACAAGAACATCCCAAACACTCTGTCCAATCCGCAGAACAAGATAGTGCACTTCCGGATCTCTCTGGACCTTTTTGTAATCCTTTGTCATACCGGAGCATCTCCCTGAACAGGTCTTATTTGATCGATCACAGCTTCTTCATAACTCCATGCGGACCTCTGAAAACTTGACTGAAGCATCTCAAGACTCATATCTGCAAACCCTTTAATCTGCATCTTGTGCCACATCTGGCACCACTTGTTTGGCTGGGGGAACAGGATTTTCTTTGAGTCTCCCCCTGAGCCTGAGCTCACTTTTTAATTTTCGGAAGAAATATCAGCACCAGAGTCTGGTACGGATCCAACCTCTACATTCTCTGAACTTTTCTTCACCCAAATCTTGCTCATCTGATCCCTAACTTCATCCGCATTCATCTTTTGTTTACCCTTGTCTTGATTCTGATTATACACCGGACCTCTTTTGTCCTGATTCTTGTTTCTGCAGACTTTAGCATTATGACCGGACCTATTGCAGATTTGGCAAATAACATTTCTTTGCATATTTGACTGATATCCTCTTGATCTGCATTGATTAGCCATATGACCTACTCTATTGCATGTAAAGCATCTACCTTTGAATGATTTGTTTACTTGCATAATTCTGCATTCATGGGATTTGTGTCCATACCTTTTGCAGTTGAAGCACTGTCCGGAGAAGGATGAATTAATCTGATTCATTCTCATTCTGCACTGATTAGCTTTGTGACCAAAGTGGTTGCAGCTGTGGCAGTATCCATTGAAGGATGGATATCTTTGAGCACTTGGCTGTCTTACTGGAGGTCTTCTAGGCCTACTCCTTGGATTTTCTGATCCAAGATTCTTCTGACCGGATCCGGAGCTTTCTCCTTTTTCATATCCCAAACCATACTTGTTATCTGTCCTCTTTTGACTTCCAAGAAGAACTTCAAGTTGAGCAGAACTTATCTTGAATTTCTCTTTATATTCATTTGTTGTTTGAAGGTCTCTTTTGAGAGAGGCAATTTGATCCTCAAGTTTTTCTTCATTATCTTTGGCATCTTCAAGATCAGATTCAAGATATCTGATAATCCTGTCCATCTGGTGGCATTCTTCTGATTTTTCTTTAAGAGATTGTCTTAGATTGTCTTCAGCCTTTCTTTTTTCTTCAATCTCTTGAGTAAACTTTATAGTTCCTGATTCCATTTCATGTCTTAACATAATGACTTCTTTTGATAACTTTTCACATAACTTGGTTTGCTCAGTCAATTCTTCATTTGTATTGCTTTCTTCACTTTGTCTTGCCAACTGTTGGAGCAGCTCCTTTCTCTTTTTCATAGAGAGACTTAATTTGTCTTTTAATTCTCTCATGAATTCATCAGCCTGTTTGAGTCTTTCTTTTAATTCATTGACTTCAGAATTTGACTGTTCAAGATCCTCAAGGGCAGTCTTGAGTTGCTCCCTTAAACCATATGCATCCATTTGAGTTCCCAGATCTTCCTCAAGCTGTTAGGCTCTATTAGGAGGAACTTAGCTCTGATACCAATTGTTGATAACTGAGAGGGGGGGTGAATCAGTTATCCTAATTATTTCCCTTATTGAACTTTCTTTTTAATTGATGCAGCATTGAATCAAACACAAAAACATTAATCATGAAATAAGAAACACATGACACAGTATTTTTGACGTGGAAACCCTGTTAAGGGAGAAAACCACGGGGTGATTAACCCAAAATTATTCTCTGTTAGAAGAATAGGAAATTACAAAATGGCACTTGCCAATTAGGGCTCACTGCCCGAGCACACTGCTCACAAGAGGCCCACTGCCTACAAGAAGACACACTGTCTACAAAGTGATAAGAATCACAGTCTTGAACTGATTGGAAGCATCTGCATATGCTGGAGTTCAGTTCCGGTTAGGCTCAGTACACTGATCTGCTGCACTTCATCTTTCCTTTGTTCTTTATTCTGCTATCTTTCACATACTGGATCCTTTTTGCTACTTCTGCTCTGTTCTGGACTTATTCGCATATATCTTCACACCATCACACACTTCACAACTAAATCCATCCTCTATATATATCCGCACAAGTAATTTCATCACCTTTCTAGTCGGCATCCGGAACAGTCTAGTTTCTTACAAACTCTTGTTCTGTCGGCTGAATCCTTCCTCACCAAGCAATGCGGATCAAGCATATACTTGTAGATATCATTAATCATGTTGGCCAAACATGATTCATGCCTTCACAACCTCTATCATCAATAGTAACACATCCGGAAAGTAGTCTGATACTCTGTCAGTCAGTTCTTCCTCTGTTTTCACTATCTCTCAGGAATCCGGTACTCAACTATTCATATCTTTTTCCTTGTCCATCACCGGAGGCTAAATCCTTGGAATATACCACTCAAGGTAGTCCTCTTGACTTCCCCAAATCCGCACTGCACCAAGACACTTCCTCTGAGAGATCCGGATCAATCTGTCGGACCTTGCCACATGCTCTGTTCTTGTTCACCGGACCACAACATTCTTTATTCTGACTTCCGGTAGAGACACATCATGACTTGCAGATATGTGGGATGACCTTTGTTGCCATCAATGACAACAACCATGAATCCATATAGTGTCTCTTGCCAATAGTTATCTCATTCAAGAAAGGCGCCAAAATAGTGAAAGATAGCGCCACAAAACCCGAAAATGGCATCACTATGGGAGAAGATGGCACCAAACAGAGAGCTTTTAGCGCCACAACCTATAAATCATGTTTTTCTTCACAATAACTCACACAAAATTAGTAGATAAGGACTGTGGGGTCCTACTGGGCGTGCCAAATGAGAGCAAGGAAAACAAATGAAGATAAAACACAAACTAAATTCATGAAAAAAACAATGTTATACCTTCAAATGAGTCTCCTCCTCCTTAGATAAGGTTGAGAGTGTTGCACCCAAATAGTCTATCTTTACCCATGGTTTGCATATGTGAAATGCTCTCAAAACTAGACTACAAATCACTCAAACGTAGCTCAAGATGATGGAGATGATAGAGATTTTAGCATGATAACTTTACTTAAATTGTAGATGATAAAATGGCTTCGATGAGGGTGTATTTATAGCTAGCACGTTGGAGGGAGATTTAATCCAAGGATTGAGATTCAATATTGAGATCAATGGATGAGGATGAATGTGAGGTGGAGGGCTTAGATTTGATCATGAAAAATGGAGGGATGAGAATAAAGATAAATTTTTAATTCACCTTGGGAAGGGGTCTGTATTAAATGAGGTTAGATAAGATGGATTAGATATGAATTTTAAAATCATAAGGGCAAGAGGTGAGGATTAAAAATGAATTTAAAATTCATTTGGGGAAGAGTTCTCATAAATGAAGGTAGGTGTTGTAAGAGGTTTTTAATGAGGTTTATAACAAAAATGTATAAAAAATTGTTTTATGTGGCATAAAGATCAATTTTTTATTTGGGAAATGTGGGGAGTGTTAAATGGGATTTGACCACTAATCAAGGTGATTAGTTTAATTAATATGGCTATAGTAAATTAGTGAATGGGCAAATTAGGGATTAGAATTAATTAAATGTTTTATTTAATTAATCCTAGGTCTAGGGGTCATGTAGGTTAGGATAGCTAATTAAATAATTGATATTTAATCAACTAGGTTAGATGTAGGATAATTAGTAGGCTGAATTAATTGAATAAACATGATTTATTCAATTAATTAGGTTTAATGAAAAGGGGGAATTAATCAAATAAATATTTGCATATTTATTTAATTAATTGGGCTAACGTTAGTAAGGTGTGACTATTGAATTAATTCAATTTTAAGGGTAAAATGATAAACACTCAGGTGTTGGAGGGAATAATTAATTAAATAAAAATTTAATTAATTAATTAGAAGGGGAATCAGTGATATTGGTGATGTCAGAGATCGGTTAAATGGTGAAGACATTTTTAGGTGTCTACAAGAACAAACAAATTACGTTAAGGCCCTACATAACCTTTCTTAGCTTAGTCCTTCAAATCTGCAGGTCTTCTTTTCCTTTACTTTGTCAGGCACTCCTCTTTGACCCTCACACTCTCACAACATTACTCTGGTTCACAAGCCCTCTCATGGGTTGAGATCTTCCTCCAATCTTCTTCTAAAAAACTATTCCTCCTTTGTGCAAAAATATTGCTTTTAAACAACATTATATCTGCAATCTTTGGCTTTGCATTTCCACCACGTTTTGGCATGCTTTCTCCTTTGAAAATCTATTATTTGTGGAGCCTCAAAAGATGAATTTGATCTTTTCTATCTGGCACCTTGGTCTTTTTCATAGTTCATTAATTTTGGAATCTTTTATTTGTTAAATCTACAATTTCTAAGTTGAACACCTTTCCTACTGTTTTGGCCTCTAAAGAGGCATTGAAAAACTTGAGTAATAATGTTGGAATCTTTTCTAAATGTGGTGCTTACATCATTAACTCCTTGTAGATTAAGGATGTTGAGAATAAGGCATCCTTTTACCCAAATGTTTCTATTTATATACCTCTTGAAGAGGTTTTTCACATGCCTGAATTAAGCACTGATATCTACACATGGGAAAGTCTTCTCCAATTTGGAGCTTGGAAAGCTTAAATTTATTTTTGTTTGTGCCTCTATAGAGGCAGTTTAAAATTTGCATTAAAACCAACTAAATGTGTCCTCTTAACCATTCAAATCACCTCATTGTTAGACTTTGATATTTCCTCTTAACTCCTCTATACAAGAGCCGACCAATTTCCTTGCATTGGTAATGTTTAATAACAAAAGTAAGAGGAATCTTTGCATATAGGTATGCAAATATCTCTACCTCCAAAAGAATGTTGTGCTTACATGATTTTTAGTTGAGAATGTATTGACCTCCATATCATTTTCTTCTTCATTGGAACTTTACTCAAACATTGGAGAAACTCACTTATGCAGCTACATTAGGATGGTCACGGAGCTGAAAGCTGATTTCGGCCATAACTTTTTGCCAGAAGCTCAAAAGCTCACCAAAATAGATAGGGATAAGAATCTCAACATTCCTAAGACCTCCACTAAGCCATTGGGTCTCAAGTGCTAGAGAACTCGATAAATTGTGTTTTCACCAAATTGCTAGCACAAGTCGCGAAACTTAAAAATCTTAGAAATCAGAAGGAATTTGACTGTGAAACCTTCATGTATAATTATGGAATGCCCTCAAGATTCTTCTTTTTAGAGAGTTTGTCGCAAAACTTCATAGATTGCTCCAAACAATTGTTTCACTGAAACTTCCCTTTTATGCGCTGGGACTGAAACTCTACGAAACTACAACTTTACAATTCTGACTGTGCCAATCAAATCCAATGCTGAGAAACACCAACAAAAGATAACCAAGACTAAAACACACCAAAAATGAAACCTAAAATCTATTTTTGGTTGATGTCAATTGCCAGTCTACTCGGATGCTCCTGCATCAGTCACACATGTGGTGTTGGATCTGGAAAAGAAAATGTTATAATAAGATCTAGGAATGTTCTAAGTAGAGGCGAAATGGTGTTTTTAAGTGTAAATTTATGTTTGGAATTAGGTGGAGCTCCAAATTAGTCAAAACCGTGTGTTTTAGTAATGTGCTTAGGAAATCCAAGAAAAGTGGTGTAAAACAAGGGGGAGAAGCATAAGAGATGCACTTTTCATCTTTACATTTTTCCCCTTTAAGGTGCATGTCAATCTACATGAGAAGCATACAAAATTAAAATGAAAAAAGATAAGCACAATTAAAAGCAAAATAATTAGAGAAACAATCTAGAGTCAACCTATGAATTACACATAAACTTGAGAGTGTAATTCAAGCAATGAGATACCACCTTTATTTTTTTCCTAAATCAAGGATAGAGAGAAAGATAAGATAAAGATAGAGCATGATAACATGATAATCTGTGTATAGAAACTGAGCATAACCATGATAAAATGAGTATAAAAAATACGATTATGGACATTTATGATCAAAATACATCCACGATTATCTGAGAAGTCTAAATGCATACACAATAACCATTGGAAATAAACAAACTTTCAAAAAAATTAGTTACACTATGATACTCTTTGTAGGAAATAACACCCTTATGAGTATCTTTTCCTTCTTAGAAACTAAAACTTCCTTATGGTTGGCCTTACCACTCGGGAATTGACATTGTTTACCCATAGCCAATGAATGTGTCAATCGAAGATCCATCAATTGAAGATCCAAAATCAAATCTAGGTCTAGTGGAAGAAGCATCCTCACTAGCAGAAGCATTGGTAGTACCAATAGCAGAGGATTGAGCATCAAAGAAAACAAGTAGAGAGCCAACATATTTGGAAATTGAAGGAAGGAGGAAGCTTTTTTAATTTTATATTGTACTAGACATAATGAGACTAGAATTGGATATGGACAAGTGCAATCTTTCCACCAAAAGTCCCAAGGGGTCCCTTTTGGGTATGCAATGACATTGTTCCTATAGATTGGAGGGGGATTCCATCTTTACATTTTGAATCTTATTTATCCAAAGGGGTCAATGTCCTTTCCCTATTTTTTGGAATTGGGGGTGTAAAGGTTGCTTTACATTGTTTGCCCATATACCACTCAATTATGTTGTGTATCTATTCTTTTTGTCTTATAATTCCCCTTTTGAGTCACTTATTTCAAATCTACCAAGAAAATACTTAGGCAGGTGCAAAAAGGTGGGGGGCCAAAAAGTGGCCAACTTTAAAAAAAAATTAGACATAATGCGAGCATGCCATAATGCGCTCGCATTATGGTTTGGTGTTTCTAAGCCTACACCAAGCCATAATGCACTCGCGTTATAACGTGAGCACGTTATAATGCAAGTGCATTATGGTCTGTTATATATATATATATATATATAAATATATAAGCAGTGTTCCATTTCATTATTTGACAGTGATTTGTAAGAAACCCACGGCTTGAAGAGAGAATAGAGCGCACTCACGTAATCCAACATCCAATCATCATTTATTTCTCATTTAATCATAATCAAAATGCCACCATGACGTCGGGGAAATTGAAGAAGTAAGTTTTATTTGCTTTCTTGTGTGAATTTGTTGCTAAATACGTAGGTTAAAATAGTTTTTGATGTAAATTTCTTAAATTTACAGGAGTTGGTAATGCACCTCCTCCTCCTCCTGAAAATCCACAAAATCCTCCATCACCTAAACAACAAATACTTGTTGAAGAAGAACTCCAACCACAAACATCTCCATTTATTCTTGAATATGCCCCTGGAACATAAGAAAATATAATGAGGCAAATTGAAAACAATAAGAAACAAATTGAGGACATAATTGCAAGGTTGAAAGAACCTGCAACTTCAACCTTGCATAGATCCACACTTGCTCAATCCCTTGAATCTATGTTATCAAATGTAGATTCAATTAGCAAGCAAATCACTAGTTGGATAGAAAAGAGGAGAGAATTTAGAGAGTATTATGCAGACAAGTTGTCATATGAACAAGTTAAAAATGAACAAATTACAAAATTGGACTTGTGTTCTATTTTCACAAACCCACGAACAAATGAACCTCTACCCCTTACATTCAAGAGGTTCCCTATCCATTGGTGCAACAACCAAGTGATAAGGGACAATTTTTCACAGAGGTGGTGGATGGTTTTCGACCATCCTCCATGCAATAATAATGAGGTCCCGCAATATTTTTTGAGGAAACTCTACTGTAAATTTGTCAAAAATAAAGTACCAAATTATTTTGATATGCGGGAGTTCCAGAGCAGAGGTCAAGGGATAGCACAAGATAGACCAGGGGCACAAGTTGACCCACAGCGGCCAGTGAGACGAGCACTCGCCAGACCAACCAATGAGCATGTTTCTATCCCTTCCATTGTGAAGGAGAGTGTTGAGGTCAAGACACTTCAGTCCATTAGTGCCTTGACCCAGAGCATCATACAACATGCTAGTCCTGCAGCACAACGTGGGCCAGGGGAGAGTTTGAGTACGATTCCACCCCATACTTGTCGGGCTTGTAGGTCAACATGTGGTTATGACCCCACAGATAGTCATGATGCAAGTGCGCAGGCTACATCTGTAACTAAGCAGATGGTGATGACAGATGCTCTCTTGAGTGAGATTTTTAGGCTTGATACTCAGGTAAATCTTAGTAAGTTCATTGAATTTAATTTATTAAATTTTATTTTTGAAATGCAAGATTAACTAATTTAGTTTGATGATTTTAATGAAATTTCAGGGTCATAGCATTAATGCAATTTTCAGTGGTTCTCCACCTGCATATTGCACTACATCCATCTATTGTTGCGGTATGTAACTAGTAAACAATTATAAATATTACATGTGAATACCATCGTTATATGAATGGTATTCTAATATCTAATTTTGGATGTTGAATAGGTTAATATTGGAGATTTCATGGCAACACCTGCCAGTGGTGGTGGACTTCAAAGCTTCATGTAGGTAATAAAATAAATAGTTTAATGAATGAATTGTACTTACTAGATTTTCATATTTTATATTCATATCGTTGGTTACATTTCATTACACATCTTTCAAACTCAAAGCATTACTATACATTGCATAACTAATAACTAGATGTTGATAGATGACAAAATTTTAATTATGATATAGTTATTTGAAAAAATGCCTCAAAGAAATGTGGTCTCATGGAATGTCATGACAAGAAGATGCATAGACAAGGACATCACCATGAGACCACATTTCTTTGAGGCATCTTTTCAAACAGCTCACTACCTTGTATATGCTACCACATTTTCCATACGTATCTACCAAAGCTTGTTGATCCACTCCACACTATTCTTCGACAAATTCTCTCTAATAAACTCATCCAATTACCACCAATTAGACCCCAGGATATGACACCAGAGAGGGGTATGAGCCTATGAAATCTTATATAGCATATGATTGACTCCAACATCATCTAGGTTCCTCCTTTGTTGACTCTAAAATTCCCCATGATGGTAATGTCTTCACCATTTCTCATAGCCCATACCAACTAGTTGTTACCTTAAGACACTTCTCATTAGATTATTTTTTGTCAAGCCCTTCTGGTCCACCTCAACCTCATACCAATTCCCTCTTTCACCTTTACATATCTTATGACTCTAAATGCATTGCTCCCCCAACCCCACAACCTCTTTCTATTACTTCACCTACTCCACTAGTTATGCCCCTATCTTCCTGATCATATATCCACCTATTACAACTTCACCTTCCTCATTGACTTCTATCTCCCCTCTAACACCCCTCCAAGATAAAGTAAAAGAAAAAGTGTAGGACCTTTCCCCATCCACTTCTAATAGTAGGCCTAAGAAACTTCCCCAACACTACACCCAACCTACTAACCAACACATATCTACCCTACCTATTTCCTAATATACCCCTACTAGACGTCCCAAACCTAGTTTGCTTCCAACCCACCCCCTGACAAACCTCAAGACAAAGAAAATGATAAGAAATTTTTAAAATAAGGTTTTTCTTCTCCTATCTAGTATCTTTCCTCATTATCCCACAAACTCTTGATATTCCTCCTTCCCATAAACCTATAAACTTACCTAATGTCTATGTGATTTCTAGTTTAGGCATTGTCCTACCTCCACGACTACCAAACAAACAAAATTTGAGCACAACCCTACCCCACCCTATCACCAACCTAAACCTAAACTAACACCTTCACTCCCTCGCTGACTTCTTAAACCTAAAATTTGATGGTACTATGGTCCCTCCTTTGTTGACCCTTATACCACACAATAGTCATGAATCTTCATCTAATTTGTATATATGCTTGTGACTTGTGTGCTTTATTGTGTGTACTTCCATGTTTAGGTAAACGTGTGTGTATGTTAGGAGCCATGACTTGCATCACTATTATAGTTTTCGTAATTGAATAATGTTGTTTTATTTCTAGATGATGTAGGCTACGGAGACACCTCCTGATGTTCATAGGGCAATGGAGCATGGTGTGTCCTCTGCGATTCATAGCTCCATGCCATTGATGAGGGTATGAGGTAGATTAGTAAATTTCAATTTACATTCATTGTTATAGTTGTTTATTTTTGAAAAATCAAATGATTATTGATTTGAAGTTTAACTTATATCTGGATGGTTTCTATAGGACATGACATCACCACAACCTAATCCTGCTACTAAGGCAAATGAGGAGACAAATTATATGGTAGCGGTAAGTGATTATTTTGTTAAATGTTTCATTTTTTATAACATGTAATTTCTATATATTAATGTCTATACTTTTTATTGTAACAGCTACAGATCCATGAACAACTAAATAGGAGGAGCAGCCCTCGGATTCATAGTAGACCACCCACATATGCGTCTCCATCCCCTAGAAGATCAAAGGTTGTCCGTGATCTATTTTGTTTACTGGACAGAGGGGAATGACTTTTTATTGTGTTCCTTTGTTGTATGCCTATATGGCATTTGTGGACATATATTTTGTATTGCATATAGTTGACATTGTATGCCTATATGGCATTATTGTAAGCCTATATAGCTATTTTGTATATATGTTATACTTATATCGACAGATATTGATGTATGCCTATATGGATATTTGGTTAATACAAATCTTTCGTATTGATGGCGTCCATATTTGCATTATAAATCCATGTTTGAATGGATATTTGTAGATGGTTCTACAAATATTTAAAGTCCAATTGTATTACATAGGATGTTTGTTGATCCAATAAGCCAGCTATTGTTATTCAAGTATCACCTAAACCTCATTCTGGAACTAAAAGATAAAAGTTGTATTTAAAATAAAAATGAATCATCCTGTTGAATAGAAAATATTCATATTCTTTATGAGTTTCTCAATTGAAAATATTCAAATGAGTATACTGATCCATATTCTTTATGAGTTGGTCAATTGAAAATATTTCTTAATTTCTTGTTATTATACTATTGGTATGTGGTGACTGATCATGCAAGTACTGTACACAAGTTATGTATCCTCGCTAGGGTTTGGGGGCGGTAGCCCTCGAAAAGAAGGGGTTCGGGGACACAGCCTCCCCAAAAAAATTTCCCTCTTTTTTGCATGATCAGAGTCGATTGTTAATTTTTGTTAACTGACAAAAGAAAAATGACATTGCAAAACCCTAATTCTAGAAGCTTCCAAAAAGCTTGTTATAAGTGGTTGGGATGTATGTTATGGTGATGTATTCACGAGATTGTAATATGTTTTGCACTGGATAATAAAATCATTGGATGGCTGAGTTTATATGGATGTAGCCCATATTGGGTGAACCACATTAAATATATGTGTTGATCTCTTTTATGTTATTCCTCATTGTTATATTTAGGTTATTTAATCTGCATATAATTGTTAATGTTTATTGCTTTGATATGCATGAACCCTAACAACTGGTATCAGAGCGGGTTGTGTTTGATTATCATTTGTAGGAAGGTCTCATAGTTGAGTGGGAGTCTCACAGTTAAGTGGGAGCAATGGAGGACAAGGGTAAATTGAAGGTAGATAAATTCAATGGGTAGAACTGATGCAGAGGAAAAGGATAAACTTAATTCCTTAAGGCATAGTTCATATCAATGTGTTTCAAATCCACAACCTTATCATAAACCAAGGCCCTCTACATAGCACAATTTTGTTTTTCTACTTCTCAGGCCCAAACCAGACTTCACAAGGCCTTCTCATACCTTAGGGTTATTAATTCAATAGAAATAAACACTTACCAAGGTCTGTCCCACCATACAAGCAACCATCCCTTCACTGACTATCATAACTCCTAGTAGCCCTGTTTTAGGGACTGTCAGTCCATAACTTTCAATGTAGACCTCCATTCAAGACTGTCTAAGACTTTTGAGATACCCATTATCCTTATTATCAACATACCAAGAAATCAACATAGCTTACTTTGGGAAGTATTGCTGAACTAGGGACTATCACCGAACCAATTAGGCCTGTTAGGCCTTGCATATACAGGGGTCTTATTGATTCTCCTATCTCCTGCCTCAATCTCTCTCAACCAACTTTTGAAACACATGCAACATGGTCTACTAGTGCTCATTCAAGCATCAAAGTTCTATCCTCATCAATATTTTACCAAACCCTAGGTCTATGGCTCTTATACTATTTTCAAAATCCTTGATTTCAGACTGTGACAGTCCAAAAGAATCCAACACTAATAGAAATACACTTCTCTTGAATCTTCAAGCTTCATTAGTGATTGACAACATTTAAAACATCTCCTTCCACACCCTTCTAGGGTTTACAAACCTTATTGGAACATAAAATAGTCTCAAAATCAGTCATGACTGTGACTGTCAAACTTAGTCTTGATAGGACAGGCTTCCTTAAGGGTATAAACCTCAATCTATTTGCCAAATTCAACTTATGGAACATGAATTTATCTCACTTGCCTCCTCTACTAAACCACAACCATCAAGGGAAATGTTAAATCCACACTAAGCACACCAAAATCACAAGTTTACTGCCCTTTACCAGTCTGTGATAGATAGAACAACACTAGGGTACCATCAAATACAATATAAACCTCGACCATCTGGTCTAAACACAAGTGATAAGAAAGATATGGTTTGTTTCATTTCTTTGCATTCATGTATGGACTCTTCACTCCATAAAACATCAAAGAAACTTCATTCAAATTGCTCACTGCTTACCCTAAGATAGGGTTTTAACCACTTCTTGAAAATTCTCAATAACTAACACAAATTAGAACCAAAATGCATGGGACAAGAAGAAAATGGAAGGTGATTGAATGCACTACCACTTACAATCAATTAGACATCATTTCCCATCCGTACAAGGCCGTACAGTGCCCAGAAACATTGTATTTCTGAAGAAAATGCATAAAAAATAGTGCTCTTTATTGATCCAATTCTTGAACTCAATCACCCACAAATTCTTAAATGGATACAAGGCCTTTTAAAGGCATTACAACTTGTCCTTTCAGTTTCTAACTACCTCCAAATGAATGAAACTACTCTATGACCTTTCATCTTCCATATGTTGCATTGCAACTTTACAATTTTGTATCATTTACACAAATTTGAACTTAGACCTCTCTTAGTGACTTTAATAAAAGGAAAATGACTTAAATTTTCTCATTACATTGTTAAATCATCAAATTTCAATCAAACTCCTATGGAAACATCAATTTCTGAAGGCGCTTCTGCACCAAGAACTATCAATTATGGAAGATGCAGATGGAGGATTATCTCTATCAGAAGGATTTATGGAGGCCGTTGGAAGGAAAAGCCAAGAAACTGGTAACAATGACTAATGAGGATTGGGATCTTCTAGATAGAAAGGCATTGGGAACCATTTGGTTGTGCTTGGCGCCATCTGTGGCATTCAATATAACAGAAGTGACGACAACAAATGTTTTGATGAAAGATTTGGCTAAATTGTATGAAAAACCCTCAGTCTCTAATAAGGTATTTCTCATGAAGTGTTTGTTTAATCTGAAAATGATTGAAGGTAGATCTATGTAAGATCATTTAAATGAGTTTAATATGATTATTAGTCAGTTAACTTCTATCAAAGTAAAATTTGATGAAAAGGTAAGGGCTCTCTTAGTTTTATGTTCTTTGCTAGAAAGCTGGAATAGCTTGGTAATGGCTATAACTCTATCTCTGGTTCAAATACTTTAAAATTTGATGATGTTGTTGGTGTTATCCTTAGCGAGGAAATGTGATGGAAAAGTACAGGTGAGACTTCAACATCTGGTAATGCTTTGACTGTAGAGAATAGGGGAAGAACAAAGGAAAGAGGAAAAAGCCCTACAAATCGTGGGAAGTCACAAGGGAAGTCGAAGAAAGGAAGATCTAAATCCAGAGGAAGAATGGATTGCTAGAACTGTGGAAAGCCAGGACACTTGAAGAAGGATTGTTGGTCTTGAAAGAGCAAACAAGGAGATGGACAACATGATGATAGTAAGGAAGCTAATGTTGCAAGTAATAAATTACAGGATGCTTTAATTTTGTGTTTAGATAATGCTAATGATTCCTGGGTAATAGATTTAGGGGCTTCATTTCATGCCACACCCCATAGGAAATATTTTGTAGATTATGTTCAAGGTGATTTTGGATAGGTATATTTGGGTGATGATGAACCCTATCAGATTGTTGGAAAAGGAAAGATAAAAATCAAGTTGCAGAATGGAAATGAATGGTTGCTCAGGAGGTAAGGCATGTTCCAAATTTGAGAAGGAATTTAATCTCTGTAGGACAACTAGGTAGTGAAGGTTGCATAGTTACCTTTTCAGACAAAGTCTGGAAAGTCACTAAAGGTGCATTAATAGTAGCTAAAGGTGAAAAGGTAGGCACATTGTATTTGTGTACTGGTAATACTTATTCTACCTTAGCTGCTACAGAAACAATTGCTACTGAGATAGTTATAACACTTGCTACAGGGATAGAAACAAAATTGTGGCACCATAGACTTGGGCACATGAGTGAGAAAGGGATGAAGATCCTTCACTCCAGAAAGTTGCTACCAGGTCTGAAGAAGATTGACTTGGAGTTCTGCAAAAATTATGTTTATGGAAAACAAAAAAGAGTCTGATTTCTCAAAGTTGGGAAATAGAAGTAGAGTGAGAAATTAGAGCTTGTACATTCAGATGTATGGGGACTAGCTCAGGTATCTTCTCTTGATGGTTCTTGCTATTATGTTACTTTTATTGATAATGCAACTAGGAAAACATGGGCGTATTTCCTAAAACAAAAATAGAAGTATTTGAAACTTTTAAAAGGTGGAAAGATTTGGTTGAGAATGAGATAGTAAAAAATTTGAAGTGTCTCAGATCTGATAATGGAGGCGAGTATTGTAGCAAAGAATTTGAGAATTACTGTTCATATAATAGAATCCATAGGTAGAAAATAGTTCTTGGAACCCCACAAGAAAATGTTGTCTGAGAGGATGAATAGGACCATTATGGAGCATGCAAGGAGCATGAAATTGCATGCTGGACTCCCCTTACACTTTTGGGTAGATGTTGTACATACTTCTATTTATTTAATAAATAAGGGACCTTCAAATCCTTTGGATGGTGGCATTCCAGAGAAGCCATGGACGGGTAACAAGGTAAACTATTCATTTCTAAAAACCTTTGGTTGTGAAGCTTTTGTCCATGTTGATATTGAAAATAGAATGAAGCTTGAGGCTAAGTCTAAAAAATGTACCTTCATTGGATATGGAGTAGATGAATTTGGTTATCGGTTATGGGATTATGAAAATCATAAAATCATTAGGAGCAGAGATGTTATATTCAATGAGAAGGTCATGTATAAGGATCAGATGCAGGAAAAGAAGCATGAATAGGCCGAAAAGGAATATGTGGTGCTGGATGAGATTCCAAAAAATAAAATGTCAGTGGTACGTGATGCTCAGCAACAACAAGTTATCCCACAGACTCCTACAAATGTTAGATGTTCTACAAGGATAACTAGACCTCCAGAAAGAATTTCTCCATCATTATATTCTATATTATTAACTAATTTTGGTGAACCTAAAAGTTATGAAGAAGCAATGCAGGTAGATACCAAAAAGCAGTGGGAGCTAGGCATGAAAGAGGAAATGGATTCCTTGCTATAGAATCAGACTTGGGACTTAGTCCAATTTCTTGTAGGTAAAAGAGCATTGCCAAATAAATAGGTTTATAGGTTGAAGGAAGAAGATGGAGGCAAGAAAAGATATAAGGCCAGACTCATGGTAAAAGGTTTTGCACAAAAAAAAGGTATAGATTTTGATGAAATATTTTCTCCAGTTGTAAAGATGACTTCTATTAGAACTATTCTAAGTCTTCTAGCTACAGAAGACTTGTATCTTGAACAACTAGATGTGAAAACAACTTTTCTCCATGGGGATTTGGAAGAGGAAATATACATACAGCAACCACAAGGATATGAGGTCAAGGGTAAGGAGGATTTTGTGTGTAGGTTAAAGAAGAGTTTGTATGGCCTGAAGCAAGCACCTCAGCAATGGTACTTGAAATTTGATAGTTTTATGGCTGAACAAGGTTACAAAATATGTCATTTTGATTATTGTGTTTCTTTTAAGAAATTGGATAATGGCAGCTATATTATCTTGTTGCTTTATGTTGATGGCATGCTTGTTGCCAGGTACAGCATATTAATGAACTTAAGCAGAAATTAGCAAATTTATTTGCTATGGAGGATTTGGGTGTAGCAAAACAAATCCTTGGTATGAGGATCACATGGGACAGGACAAATAGAAAATTATTTTTATCTTAAAGTGAGTATGTAGAGAAGGTGTTGAAAAGGTTTAACATGCAGAATGCAAAAGCAGTTAGTACACCTTTGCCTAGTCATTTTAAGTTGACTAAGGAGATGTGTCCAAAGACACAAGAGGAGAAAGACAAAATGTCTAAGATACCATATGCATTAGTAGTTGGTAGCTTGATGTGTGCAATGGTATGCACAAGCCCAGATATTGCACATGCAGTGGGAGTTGTGAGCAGGTATATGAGCAATTCAGGAATGGAACATTAGAATGCTGTAAAATAGATTCTCTGATATTTGAGAGGTACTACTTCAAAGAAACTATGTTTTGGAGGAACAAATTATGCTCTAAAAGGATATGTTGACTCTAATCTGGCAGGTGATATTGATAGCAGGAGTACTACAGGGTATGTTTTTACTGTAGGAGGTACTACAGTCAGTTAGATTTCAAGACTACAAAAGGTTGTTGCGCTTCAACCACTGAAGCTGAGTATGTTGCTGCTACTGAAGATAGCAAGGAGATAATTTGGCTACAACATTTTCTGGAGGAATTGGGGCAACGACAAGAAGATAGCCCTTTGTACACTGATAGCTAGAGTGCCATTCATCTTGCTAAGAACTCAGCTCTATATTCAAAAACTAAGCACATACAACTCAGATACCACTTCATTTGGTTAGTTTTGGAGGATGGGAAGTTGAAGCTGGAGAAAATTCACACAAGTGAGAATCCTGCAGATATGTTCACAAAGGAAGTTACATGGGAGAAACTGATTTCATCATCAGTTTCCATTGGCCTTCATGACTGATAATGGTGGACTTAAGAAACTAGCCAGGACTATAATCCAGTGGGAGCTGCAAGTGCAATGGTGTTGTCCAAGATTAGTCTCCAAGTGGGAGATTGTTGGTATGTGGCGATTGATCATGCAATTACTGTACACAAGTTATGTATCCTCACTGGGGTTCGTGGGCGCAGACCCTGAGAATTTTTGTTTCCCTCTTTTTTGCACGATCGGAGTTGGTTGTTAATTGTTGTTAACCGACAAAAGAAAAATGACATTGGAAAACCCTAATTCTAGAAGCTTCCAAAAAGCTTGTTATAAGTGGCTGGGATGTATGTTATAGTGATGTATTCATGAGATTGTAATCTATTTTTCACTGAATAATAAAATCATTGGATGGTTGAGTTTCTGTGGATGTAGCCCATGTTGGGTGAACCAAGTTAAATTTTTGTGTTGATCTCTTTTGTGTTATTCCTCATTGTTATATTTGGCTTATTTAATCTACATATAATTGTTAGTGTTTATTTCTTTGATCTGCCTAAACCCTAACATATACCATATTGGGATGCAAAGAGTATGTTTGTTGTTTTGAATAAGATAGTCAAAATCATATGCTTATGAGCACCTGATGACCATTGTGGTTATTAAATGTAATTCCTCTTGTATATAAGGAAAGGTTATGAGAGTACATTGAGTCTTACCTAATTTTAGTATGCAACATAACATTGGGGCTATAGGCTTCCATAAGTCATCAACAATCAAGGTTCAAGGTTGTCATTGAAGTCAAAGGAACAAGGTTCTTTGTCATTGATGTCAAGGTTGATGCCATGATGTTGATAAGGTGATGGTCATGAGGTGCATGATGTTGTGAATATGGTTTTCATGATAAGGTCTCCTAGTTCATGTTGATGCTGCACAAGATGAAAATGGTTCATATGATGCAAGGTTCATGTTCATGATGGATGTGGTTTTGTTCATGCAAGGTTTTGTTGTGAATATGGTTTTCATGATAATGTCTATCTTAGAAGGTTGATATGATGCAAGGTTCATGTTCATGGTGAATGTGGTTTTGTTCATGCAATAAGAAGTCAGAGAAGACACAAGCTTTCATAATCATAATTCAATGTCATCATCAAGGAGAGTTATATTTATCAAGGGGAGTCGTGAGTTTGATTTGAATGTGAAGTTGTGTAGAAATAGCTTCCTACACTAATCTAATGAGGGGAGGAGAGTGCAAATTCAATTTTATAGCAATGTTAAACCACTAACAGAGATATTGTAACAAACACATAAACAAGAAAGTGAGACGGAAGAAGAGAGACACAAGATATGCATGGGGAAAACCCTTATCGGGTGAAAAACCCCACACTCCAAAACCTGCACAATGTATTATCAAAACTGAAATGGTTTACAATACACTTGCAATGCAAGCTCTTAGGAGTCTTTGACACTCATATTTGGAGACAAACTGGTAGCATAACAGTACCTGTCAAACCTATAATACATCTCTCAAAAGCACCTGTTTATATATCAAATACAAGGCAAATATGGCTCCACATAGGGATGGATTTCCAACATGGCCTCATGGCCCAAAACCCATGCCTATGGACACTTGTCCAACTCTGTAGGATGTTCTTGACACTTGTCAAGTCACCTCATCCCAAGGAGGTCGCCTATCTCCAAAATGGGCTATGACAGATGCTCTTACGACTCTTACAACCATCATAGAATCTATCATAGCTGTCATAACTTACAGTTTAAGAGAATTTGTCATACGTAGGCTATAAATAGCATATTCTCTTACAACATGTCATAGTCCACCTTGGGGCACCCAAAGATGCCTTTTTCAAAGATACTCTTCGACACATGTCTTCACCTATCATAGAATCTCCTATTTCTGACTCTTACATGTCATAACTTCATCATAGGAATCTGTCATGACTGTTACGGTCAATATTCCCTTACACAACATCTAAGATGCCGACACATGGCAAAATATTCCTATCACTAAGTGAGATGTCTATCTCCTCATGTGAGGACAAAAATACATGTGGTCATATGCCATGTAGGATGACACATCACCGTGCCAACTCCCACAATATGACAACATAGGATTTGCATCTAATTAATACAATAGGCAATTAATAAATAAATACAATGTAAAAATACAAGGAATTACCAATGTTGAGACACCTTAATTCCCAACATTCTATCACTTGTTGAACACCTTGTAAGAGCTAATAGAATCAACAGGATTTAACTGCTATAGGCCGAGAGGCCCATAGACTCTGAACACCATCTAAACTTCTCTATGCCCACTAGTTTCATTAATGCATCTGCAACATTCTTCAAAGTATCTACCTTCTCCAAATTTACCTTCCCATCGTCTCCCATGTCTCGCACGAAGTGAAACTGAACATCAGTATGATTTGTTTTGGCATTGAAAGTTGGATTCTTCACAAGGCAAATCACACTTTGACTATCACAACTGATCATAATCTGTCCTGCATCAACACCAATATCTGAACACAATCTCTTAAGCCAAATGGCTTCCTTACAAGCATGAGTTGCAACCATGTACTCAACTTTTGTAGTGGACAAAGCAACCACAGGTTGTTACTTACCCATCCAACTAATTGCACCACCAAACATCGTGAACACATAGGCCCTGGTGGATCTCTTGCTGTCAATGTCACCTGCCCAATCAGAATCCACAAATCCGCAAATACACACTAAATGCAAAGGTCTTGTAGCATTTCCATGATAGAAAATGGAATACTTAGAAGTACCCCTTAAATATCTGAACACTCGCTTAACTGCATCCCAATGTACCCATCCAGGATTAGCCATAAATCGACTAAGGACTCCCATTGCTTGAGCAATGTCTAGTCTTGTGCAGACCATGGCATACATCAAACTACCAACAGCACTAGCATAAGGTACTCAGCTCATGTCCTTCACCTCACTAGGAGATTATGGACAATCAATAATAGACAACTTTGTCCCCAATGAAACAAGAGAACACAATGGTCTACAATCTGCCATGCTGAACCTATCCAACATAGTCTTCACATACTTACTCCGGCTTAACCAAAGTTTTCTGTTAGCTCTGTCTCTTCTGATTTCCATTCCTAGAATGTACCTGGCTGCCCCTAGATTTTTCATCTCAAACTATGCTGACAACTAAGACTTCAAATCATAAATCATATTCTGACCATTCTCAATCAACAACATATCATCAACATACAATGCAATAATGAGAATGCAATCATTGTCAAATTTGTAATACACACAATGATATGATTTTGATCTCAAATATCCAATCGACAACACAAAGGCATCAAAATTCAAGTACCACATCCTAGGATACTACTTCAAACCATATAAAGACTTCTTTAACTTGCAAACCAAATTTTCTTTACCTTTCTCTATGTAATGCTCTGGCTGTGACATAGATTTCTTCCTCCAAATCACCATGAAGGAAAGCTATCTTCACATCCATTTGTTCTACCTCTAAGTCATAAGTAGCTGCAAGAGATAACAAGAATCAAATGGATGTCAGCTTTGCAATGGAAGAGAAAATTTCACCATAATCAATTCCCTCCACTTGTGAATACCCCTTTGCAACCAATCTAGCCTTGTACTTTTCAACACTGCCATCTGCACCGAATTTCTTCTTGAACACCCATTTGCATCCAATGGGTTTCCATCCATCAGGTAAAGGCACCAAGTCTCATGTTTTATTCTTCTCCAAAGAAGCCATCTCATCCTCCATGGCCTCCTTCCAGGAACTTGTATCTTTCATGCCCATAGCCTCTTTCACAATTCTAGGCTCGTCAATGTTAGTAAGTAAAGAAAAATCACAACTAGATTCAAGTAATGAATAACCAAACCTATCAGGTTGCTTTCTTGTTCATGTAGACCTCCTCAATGGATGAGGTTGAGGTTCTACTTCTTCTGAGCTTTCAGAGCTACTAGAGCTCTCCTCATCATCAGGTCTCACAGGGTCTGTTTGTTCAGTGTTCTTAGGGGTAGAAGGAAATTGAACCGCATCTTCTTTCTTTTCTATCTATTATGGTTGTAGAACAACAGAAGAAGATGTTATATCTCTGAAGATAACACTTCTGATATACAACACTTTTTCAGCCACAGGATCCCAAACCTTGTATCCTTTCACACTGACACCATAGCCAATGAAAATACATTTAACAGCCTTGTTCTCCAATTTAGATCATTTCTCCCTAGACACATGTGCTTATTCCTCACAACCAAAAACATGAAGATGTCTAACTAAAGGCTTCTTACCAGACCACACCTCCATAGGTGTCTTACCAACAAGAGTTGATGTAGGAGATCTGTTTACTAGATAGCAAGCAGTGGCAACAACTTCAGCCCAAAACTTTTATTCGAGGCTTGCTCCACTAAGCATACTTCTAGCCTTCTCCATCACTGTCATGTTCATCCTCTTTGCAACTCTATTTTGCTGTGGGGTATATGGAGTTGTCTTATGCCTTTCAATCCCTTGCACTTTACATAATTTATTGAACTCTGCTAAACAAAACTCACCATTGCTATCAATTCTCAAACACTTAATCTTTTTACTAGTCTAATTTTTAGCAAAGGCTTTAAACTCTTTAAATTGACTACAGACTTCAGTCTTGCTTCTAATAAAATAAACCCATGTCCTTCTACTGTAATCATCTATAAAAGATACAAAATATATAAATTTTGAAATCAAAGGAACATTAACAAGACCAAACACATCAGAATGAATAAGATCCAATACACTAGAAGACTTGTGAGAACTAGAATAAAACTGAACACGGTTTTGCTTTCCATAAATGCAATGTTCGCAAAAGTCAAACTTGAGATTACAATCATTTAATCCCTCAATGAGGTTTTTATTTTTTAGGGTACATAGACCCTTCTCACCAATGTGGCCATATCTCAAATGCCATAACATAGTCTTTTTAGCATGAAGCTTAGCTTCCATAGCATGTGCACTATAATCAGAACTAGTTACAATAGATTTCTTCACTGCTCATTTAGATGGTGGGGATGAAGTGATTGTAGCTCATTTCTTTGAGTTGGAAGAACTATTGCACTGTGAAGTGCATGACTCCAGCTGAAATAGAGTACTTCTCTGAGTACCCTTCACAAGCACCATAGATCGTCTAGTCATCTTGCATCCATCCTTTGAAAAGAAAACCTGCACACCTGCATCATTCAACATACTTACAGAAAGCAGGTTCCATGCAAGGCCTGGGATGTGCATAACTCCAGTGATCCCCTTCACTCATCCATCAGGGAATCAGATTAAGACTCTTCCATGACCAATAATCTTTAGATGAGAGTCATCACCCAGGTACACTCTTCCACCATCAAACTCTTCATACTTTGTCAACTAGTCTCGATGTGATGTAATGTGGAATGATGCACCAAAATCAATCAACCACACATCATCAGATGCATGGGTGGCTAGGGCTATGATGAAAGCATCACCATCATCTTGTGACTTGTTCGAATCTGAATCAAGAGCTTTCTTCTTCTTTTTCTTCTCCTCTTTGCATTCCTTTTAGAAATGCCCAGTTTTACCACAATTCCAACAAAGAGCCTTGGACTTTCTAGGAGATTTGGATCTCCCATGGGATTTAGATCTGCCCTTATCACCTTTCTTGTCCTTCTTCTTCCCTTTTTCTTTGGGTCTTCCATGAACCACAAGAGCCTCTTTGGCTACCTCAGAAGACTTTCTCTGCATCTCTTCAGATAATAGTGAAGATACCACATCTTCCATATTGAAGGTGGAAGTGGTGCTTCTGATAGCCATGACAAGATGATCCCATCAATTTGGCAAAGAACAAAGTAGGGTCATGCATCAATCCTCCTCCTCCATTTTCACACCCACAGATGTCAACTATGCAACAATCATGTTAAAAGCATTCATGTGATCCGCAACATATCCTTCGTCTTCCATCTTCAGAGTGAACAACTTCTTTTTCAAGAAAAGTTTGTTTACCAAGGACTTGGCCTGATAAACATCACCCAACTTCTTCCAAGATCTTTCATGCTCTTCTCCTCATGGACATTCAACAGGACAAAGTCAAGTAAATAGAGTCTTATGAGACCCTTAGCCTTCCGATCTTTAAGGTCCCAATCAACTTGTGACATTGCTGTAGGTTTCACACCAAATACAGTTTCCCATAGGTCACGATCAACAAGTAGGTCCTCCATCTTGAGTTTCCACAACTCAAAAATTAGTGCCATTGAATTTCTCAACCTCTAACCTTCTGGATGTGGTTGCCATCTCGTTGCTGCAACAAGATATAGAATACTCTGCACAACACTCCTACTCAACCTAAGATTAGCTCAAAACACCCCTACCCAGCAACTAGAACCAAAACTGGCTAGGCTCTGATACTAACGGAAAGGAAGCTAGGTGTGAGGAAATCGCTTCCTACACTAATCTAATGAGGGGAGGAGAGCAAAAATTCAATTTTATCCTTACTATTACAGCAATGTTAAACCAGTAACAGAGATATTGTAGCAAACACATAAACAATAAATTGAGACAGAAGCAGAGAGACACAAGATATACATGGGGAAAACCCTTATTAGGTGAAAAACCCCACACTTTAAAACCTGCACAATGTATTATCAAAACTGAAATGGTTTACAATACACTTGCAATGCAAGCTCTCAGGAGTCTTTGACACTCATATCTAGAGACAAACCGGCAGCATAATAGTACCTGTCAAACCTGTAATACATCTCCTCTCAAAAGCACCTACTTATATATCAAATACAAGGTAAATATGGCTTCACATAGGGATGGGCATCCCGCAAGGCCTCATGGCCTGAAACCCATGCCTATGGACACTTGTCCAACTCTGTAGGATGGCTCCTGACACCTGTCAAGTCACCCCATCCCAAGGAGGTCGCCTATTTCCAAAATGGGCTATAACAGATGCTCTTACAACTCTTATAACTATCATAGAATCTGTCATAGCTATCATAATTTACAACTATAAGAGAATCTATCATACATAGGCTATAGATAGCATATTCTCTTACAACATGTCATAGTCCACCTTGGGCATCCAAAGATGCTCTTCGACACATGTCTTCACCTGTGATAGAATCTCCTGTTTCTGATTCTTACATGTCATAACTTCGTCATAAGAATCTGTCATGACCATTACGGTCAATATTCCCTTACACAACATCCAAGATGCTGACACATGGAAAAATATTCCTACCACTAAGTGGGATGCCTATCTCCTCATGTGAGGACAAAAAAATATGTGGTCAGATGCCATGTAGGATGACACATCACCATGCCAACTTCCACAATATGACAACATAGGATTTGCATCCAATTAATACAATAGGCAATTAATAAATAAATATAATGTAAAAATACAAGGAATTACCAAGGTTGAGACACCTTAATTCCTAACACTAATGTATTTCTTCTAATGTCCTTGAGGTCTCTGAAATGTCCTAGATATCTCTTGATGAAAGTTAGAACATTTAAGTCTTTCTTATTGATAGTTAGGGTTTGCATATTGGGCATTAAACCCTAAAAAGAATCTACTTTTCATAAGACTTTAAAACCCTCAATTGCTTGTCATGTGTAAAGTGCACTTTTGTTTTAATTTAATATTGACTTATAATCACAGGTTACTATCACTTAAATCAACCTACTAAAGAGTCTTTAAGTCATTAGTTCATTGGCCCTTCAACCTAACTCAACTGGCCTCTCTGGTAAACTCTCATAAGCCCGAGTGCCATATCATAATCAAAGGTCATATTTAATTGATATGAGGGTGGGAAAAAGGATTGGAAGGTCATTATTTAAAAGGAATTTAGAATACAAACACTCATCTCTATGTGGTTGAATTTGATGGGCATGGCTTTATAAAAGGTTAAAAGGCAGCTTTATGCAGGATATCATGGTATTTGTAGTGTTTGTAGCTCAGACTGTTTTGGCATGTTTTGTTGTGAAACAGGACCATGCCTAGCCTAAACGTACCCATCCAGATGCGTTGGAAATGTTGGTTTGGCCGCATGAGGATAAAACCAAAAGTTACACCCCTTTGCAACTTTACACTGCCTCCTTCTGATGATTTTTGGGGTAGAAGAAAACCTTTCACCATAGGCAAAAACCTCAGAGATATAAAAACTGAGAGTTTATTGTAGAGGGACCCTATGTGATCGTGTTTCCTCAAATGAAATATATCTAAGTGACATAGTTTTTGAGTAACAGCTCATCAAAGATTGCTGCCTTTTTGCACTTTGGACTCTTCAGGGATATTGCCGGTACAATATATTTCAGACTGTTTCAAAATGTTTAGGTGAAAAATAGGACCATTCCTAGCTTAAATGTACCCATTCAGACATGTTGGAATAGTCAGTTTGGTCACATCAGGAGGAGGACGAAAGTTACACCCCTTTGCAACTTTACACTACCTCCTTCTGATGATTTTTGGGGTAGTAGAAAACCTTTCACCACTGGAAAATGCTTTAGAGATATAAAAACCTAAGATTATTGTAGAGGAACCCTACATGGTCATGTTCCCTCAAATGGAATGTTTCTAAGTGACATAGTTTCTGAGTAACAGCTCGTCAAAGATTGCTACCTTTTTACACTTTGAACTCTTCAGGGATATCACCGGTACAATGTAGCTCAAATTATTTTGGAATGTTTGGGTGCAAAATAGGACCATGCCTAGTCTAAATGTACCCATCCAGATGCATTGGAACTGTCAATTTGGCCACACAAGGAGAAGAACAAAAGTTACACCCCTTTGCAACTTTACACTACCTCTTGACAATTTTTGGGGCAGCAAAAAACCTTTCACCATGAGCAAATGCCTCACAGATATAAAAAACTGAGAGAGGTTATTGTAGAGGGACCCTACATGATCATGTTACCTTAGACAGAATGTATCTAAGTGACATGGTTTCTGAGTAACATCTCATCAAAGATTGCCACCTTTTTGCACTTTGGACTCTTCAGGGATATCGCTGGTACAATGTAGCTCAGACTATTTCGACATGTTTGGGTGAAAAATAGGGCCATACCTAGCCTAAAAATACCCATCTAAATGCATTGGAATAGTTAGTTTGGTTGCATCAGGAGTAGGATAAAAGTTACACCCCTTTGCAACTTTACACTACCTCCTTCTGATGATTTTTGGGGCAGTAGAAAACCTTTCACCACAGGAAAACACCTCAAAGATATAAAAAAATGAGACAAGCTATTGCAGATGGACCCTATGTGATCATGTTGCCTCACACAGAATGTCTCTAAATGATACGGTTTTTGAGTAACAGGTCGTCAAAGATTGCTACCTTTTTGCACTTTGGACTCTTCAAGGATATCGCCGGTACAATGTAGCTCAGACTGTTTCAGCATGTTTGGGTGAAAAATAGGACCATTCCTAGCCTAAACATACCTATCTAGATGCATTGGAATAGTCAATTTGATCACATCAAGAGTATGACGAAAGTTACACCCCTTTGCAACTTTACACTACCTCATTTTGACGATTTTTGGGGCAGTAGAAAACCTTTCACCACGGCAAAACACCTCAGAAATATAAAAAACTGAGAGAGGTTATTATAGAAGAACCCTACATGATCTCGTTACCTTAGATGGAATGTTTCTAACTGACACAGTTTCTTCATTATCTTCATCTGCAATAACTGCATATACATGCCCTACATTGATATGTGTAGCAAATTAGATGAAATTAGTCAACATTACAAAAACACTACAAAGTAAGATAACATTAGGAATTTTAAAAACTATGCAAATAGATATATTGTTGATAACTGAGAGGGGGGGGTGAATCAGTTATCCTAATTATTTCTTCTTTTGAACCTTCTTATTAATCAAAGCAGTATTGAATCAAATAGACAAATATTATCATGAAATGAGAAACACATGACACAGTATTTTGACGTGGAAACCCGGTTAAGGGAGAAAACCATGGGGTGATTAACCCAAAGATTATTCTCTGTTAGAAGAATAAGGAATTACAAAATGACACATGCCAATTAGGGCTCACTGCCCGAGCACACTGCTCACAAAGAGGCCCACTGCCTACAAGGAGACACACTGTCTACAAAGTGATAAGAATCACAGTCTTGAACCTGAGAATGACATCTTTACCATGTCCGGATCAGTTCCATTAAGCCCAGAAACATCTGCTCTGCCTTCTGCACTTCTCTTTGCTACTTCACCTTTATCCACATAAGCCACACTTCAAAATGAACTCACAAGCCTTTATTTATACAAGACATCAACTTAGGAACAATCATCTAAGTCGGCAATCAATCATAAGAATATCCGCAAGATGAATAACACATCCGGTCGGCCACCATAAGAACATTCGCAGGATGAACAACTCATCCGGTCGGCTAAACAGAGCAAAAACTTCATCCGGAAGAATATCTTCAATTCCGGCTCTACTGTCAATGCGGACCAACAACACAACCTCAACATGATCCAGGAACCTTCACAAGCCTGCCTGAATGACCAGGTACATCCGCATTTCGTTTACTTACTAAAATCTCTTATCCTCCTTATCCGGAACTTCAAGAATACTATCTATCGCCACTGTCATAATGCAAGAGGTACTTCTGGACTTCCAAATCATACACAACTCGAGATGGCACATCACAAGGACATCCCAAAGACTCCTTCCAATCCGCAGATTAGGATTATACAGTTCCGGACCTCACCGGACCTTTTGTGATCCTCTGTCACCTCTGAATACTTGCTAGAACCGGTTCTACACCGACAGCCACAACTCCTTCAGATCTTCATGCGGACCTCTGAAATCTTAACTGAAGCATCTCAAGACCCATATCTACAAACCCTTTAATCTGCATCCTCCGGTTCACATCCTATACAGTACATTTGCCTTCTTCTCATCACTGTTCTTTACTGTTCCTGACTGAGGCTAATTTTCTCAATATCCTTAGCACACTGCTCGTTGAATCCTTCTTGTCAAAGCAATATGAGTATGTTGACATCAATGACAACACTGGTTTACCTTATACTTGCAACAATCTCCCCCTTTGTCATTGATGGCAACATATGATGTGAAAAACCATCAAGACAAGAAACTTCTCCTTTCTATCACTTCTCCCCCTATCAGCAACATGTCTTCTCCTCATTTTACTGCTCCCCTTTTGATCATCAGCTACTTGTTTTTCACATGTCTTCTCTCCCCCTTTGACATCAATGGAAAAGGGCTCATACTTGCAATTTTAACATATCAGAATCATACCAGCTGCTCCCCCTTAGTAGCAGCTCCCCATCATCAATCCGGATCACAAGATATGACTGTGATATCCACCGGACTGATGCACATTAGTGCATCCTAGTTTATCACCGGAGGGGCCATGACCCCTAACTTCTCCCGGAGATATTCAAAAGAGTCCTTGGGAAGAGGTTTAGTAAAGATATCTGCAATCTGATCCTTGGAGGGAACATACTCCAACCTGACTTCTTCCTTGTTCACTTGTTCTCTCAAGAAATGAAACTTGATAGATATGTGCTTAGTCTTAGAGTGTAATATCAGATTCTTGGAAATATTAATTGCACTTGAATTATCACAGAAAATTGTGATAGGCTCCGCATATTCAATTTTAATATCTCTTAGCATCTGCTTCATCCATAGGATTTGAGTGCAACTACTTGCTGCTACAATGTATTCTGCTTCAGTTGTAGACAGAGATATTGCATCTTGTTTCTTGCTTAGCCAAGAAACCAATCTCTTCCCCAAAAAGAATGCTCCACCACTGGTGCTCTTTCGATCATCTACATCTCCTGCCCAATCTGCATCTGTGTAAGCATGAAGAGAGAAATCCAGATCTCTAGGGTACCATAGACCATACTCAACTGTTCCTTTCAAGTACCTAAAAATTCTTTTGATTGCCATAACATGAGATTCTCTAGGATCAGCCTGGAATCTTGCCACAAGACCAACAGCCTGCATTATATCTGGTCTGGTCTGAGTGAGATACAACAATCCACCAATCATTGATCTATACATTGTCTGATCTGCCTTTAGGGAGTCATCATCTTTGCTCAACTTACATCCGGTTGCCATGGGAGTGTTCATTGGTTTTGAATTTTCTATACCAAATTTCCTTAACAATTCTTTCACATATTTGGTCTGAGAAATGAAGATTCCTTTCTTTGTTTGAGTAATTTGCAGACCCAAGAAGAAATTCATTTCACCAAGCATAGACATTTCAAACTCACATTTCATCTGATTTGCAAAAGTTTTGCACATACTATCTCTTCCTCCAAAAATGATATCATCTACAAACACTTCAACAATCAAAATGTTTTCATGATCAATTTTGAAATATAAGTTACTGTCAGCAGTACCTTTGCTGAATCCAATCTGCACAAGATGCTTATCCAACCTTTCATACCATGCTCTTGGAGCTTGTTTTAATCCATACAATGCTTTCTTTAACTTACAGACCATATCATCATTGTCAGATAATTGAAATCCATCCGGTTGTTCAATGTAAACTTCTTCTTCCAGATCACCATTTAGGAAGGCAGACTTGACATCCATCTGATATACCTTGAAGTCTTTGAAGGCAGCAAATGCAAGAAATAATCTGACTGCTTCAATTCTTGCCACGGGAGCAAAGGTCTCTTCATAATCAATTCCTTCTATTTGGGAGTAGCCTTTGCAGACCAATCTAGCTTTGTTTCTGATTACTTTACCAGCTTCATTTAATTTGTTCCGGAAGACCCATTTGGTTCCAATCACATTCCTGTCTCTAAGTCTGGGAACAAGATCCCAAGTATGATTTTTCTCAATTTGCATTAATTCATCTTTCATTGCTTTAGTCCAGTTTTCATCATTGCAGGCTTCATTTACTGTTTTAGGTTCAATCTTTGAAATCAGACAACATTCATCCTGATTTTGAGCAACATTCCTTCTAGTTTGCACACCTTTGCTTCTGTCACCTATGATCTGATCTTTAGAGTGGTTTAGTGTTACATACCTTGGAATTTTGGGAGTATCCTGCACTGCTGCTTCTTGATCAGGCTCATTCAAACCTATCTCTTCTTCCTAATTTATCAGATCAGGCTGACTCTGTCTTACTGGAGAGGATTGAGTTCCTTGAATCTGAACACCGTCTTGGTCATCTTCATCAAATTCGTAAAATCTTGAGGGCTTCCCAATTCCTTCATCAACTTTCACATTAGTGCTTTCTATCATCTTCCTCAGTCTCTTATTGTAACACCGGTATGCTTTGCTTTGAGTGGAGTAACCCAAGAAAATTCCTTCATCACTTCTAGCATCAAACTTTCCTAGATCTTCATCTCTTTTGATATAACACTTGCTACCAAATACTCTGAAATATTTCACAGTAGGAGTGATGCCAAACCAGAGTTCCTAGGGGGTCTTACCGGTATTGTTTCTGATTTGAACTCGATTTAGAGTGTAGACTACAGTGCTGATAGCTTCTTTCCAGAACATCTGAGGAACATTTGCTTCCAACATCATTGTCCTGGCAGCTTCCTGGATGGTCCGGTTCTTTCTTTCAACTACTCCATTCTGCTGTGGAGTCCTAGGAGCAGACAATTGTCTCCTTATACCCTGCTTCTCACAAAAGTCAATGAACTCACCAGATGTAAATTCACCACCTCTATCAAACCTTAGACACTTTAGTTTCAATCCGGTTTGATTCTCTACCATAGCTTTGAAGATTTTGAACTTCTCAAATGCTTCTGATTTTTCTTTTAGAAAGGTAACCCACATCATCCGGGAATGGTCATCAATTAACAACATGAAATATCTATCACCTTGCAGACTCTTGATTCTTGTCAGACCACAGAGATCAGTATGTACTAATTCCAACAATCTGGTAGAGAACTGATCTTTGCTTTTGAAAGAGACTCTGCTCTGTTTACTTAGCTGACATTCTTTGCACAAACTATTTGTAGGTTTCATCAATTTTGGAAGATCTCTTACAGCCTGAGTATTGCTTATCTTGATGATGTTATCAAAATTTACATGACACATTCTTCTATGCCATAACCAACTCTGATCAATTTGAACAAACAAACAACTTTTATTTGAACCAACCAGATGAAAGATATTACCTTTTGTCTAAGTACCGGATGCAATTTCAGTTCCGGAGCTTGTAAAGATTCTGCATTTTCCATTCTTAAACCGGAGATCATAGCCTTTGTCTACTAACTGACCAACATTGAGAAGATTGTGCTTCAATCCTTCAACATATAGTATATTACCTGTTTTGCTCTTTCCATCAAAGGAAATAGTTCCCCTACCTCTGATTCTGCCAGCAGAATTGTCTCCAAACTTTACCATTCCTCCTTCATACCTTTCCAAATTCAAGAACTTATTCTTGTCACCAGTCATATGGTGAGAACATCCACTGTCAATAACCCAATCATCCTTTTCTTCCACTTGAGCAGCCAAAGCTTTTTCCACAACTTTGTGATTGACAGATTCAGAGAGTATTGAATATTCTTCCTTGATGGCAATAAACACCCACTCATTTCTGGATTTGCTTCCTAGTTCTGATTCATCATCTGTTACTCCTTCATTGTCATCTTCTTCATGAACATAATAGCAGTTCTTTTGAAACCTTTGTCTGTTAGTATTAGACCTTGCAGATCTTTCCAGACATCTTGAAGCAAAATGACCAATCTTATTGCAGTTGAAGCACTTAAAGGGTAGTTTTCCTTCATACTTACCGGATCCTCTTGGTAGTCTTTTTGCAATGAGGGCTTCAAGTTGAGTTGTTTCTGCTTCTTCTTCTTCGATGTCTCTTCTTGCTTGATCATACCATGTCATCTTCCTTGAAGAGTTTTCTCCCGGATCAACTCTTTGTTTGCCTTTCACATAGGCACTGGCTTTGAAAGCAGATTCAGTCTTGGGAGGATCATCTCCAAACTCGGTCATTTCAAATGCAGCTAGCTTGCCAGCCAATTGTTCTCTTGTGACAGTTGTGTGGGCTTTGAATTCATCGATTGCAGCAACGTTGATTTTGTAGGCAGTAGGAAGGGATCTAAGGATTTTGCAAACAATCTCATTTTCATCCAGAGTTCCACCAGCATTTCTAATTCCACACACTAGTTCATTCACTCTTGGCATAAAAGTAGTGATGTTTTCATCATCTCTCATCTTCAATCTTTCGAATTTCCCTTTCAGACTTTGCAACCTTGCACTCTTGACAAACTCATCTCCTTCATACAAAAGTTCCAGTTTAGTCAGGATCTCATATGCAGTTGGTAGGTCAATAACATTTGAGAGATCTGAGTCATTCAATGCACTTAGAAGAGCTTCCTTGGTCCGCAGATTGTTTTCAGCTTCTGTGATTTCATTCAGAGTTGTTGGACCACCTTGTGGAGGTACATATGGTTTTGAAACCATGGCCAAGTATGCTTTTCTCATACACTCCAGGTGACATTTCATGCGACCCTTCCAGAGAGTGAAATTGGTTCCATCGAACTTCGGACTATCCTTTTTGTATGACGACATCCTAGATCTCCTCAAGCGGTTAAGCTTCTTTCAGAGGAACCTTGCTCTGATACCAATTATTGATAACTGAGAGGGGGGGTGAATCAATTATCCTAATTATTTCTTCTTTTGAACCTTCTTATTAATCAAAGCAGTATTGAATCAAACAGACAAATATTATCATGAAATGAGAAACACATGACACAGTATTTTGACGTGGAAACCCAGTTAAGGGAGAAAACCACGGGGTGATTAACCCAAAGATTATTCTCTGTTAGAAGAATAAGGAATTACAAAATGGCACATGCCAATTAGGGCTCACTGCCCGAGCACACTACTCACAAAGAGGCCCACTGCCTACAAGGAGACACACTGTCTACAAAGTGATAAGAATCACAGTCTTGAACCTGAGAATGACATCTTTACCATGTTCGGATCAATTCCATTAAGCCCAGAAACATCTGCTCTGCCTTCTGCACTTCTCTTCGCTACTTCACCTTTATCCACATAAGCCACACTTCAAAATGAACTCACAAGCCTTTATTTATACAAGACATCAACTTAGGAACAAT
Source organism: Cunninghamia lanceolata (assembly GCA_027924645.1). Lineage (NCBI taxonomy): Eukaryota > Viridiplantae > Streptophyta > Pinopsida > Cupressales > Cupressaceae > Cunninghamia > Cunninghamia lanceolata. The sequence continues at coordinate 3,205,139 of BSBN01001333.1, forward strand.
CATCTAAGTCAGCAATCAATCATAAGAATATCCGCAAGATGAATAACACATCCGGTCGGCCACCATAAGAACATTCACAGGATGAACAACTCATCCGGTCGGCTAAACAGAGCAAAAACTTCATCCGGAAGAATATCTTCAATTCCGGGCTCTACTGTCAATGCGGACCAACAACACAACCTCAACATGATCCAGGAACCTTCACAAGCCTATTTGAATGACCAGGTACATCCGCATTTCCTTTACTTACTGAAATCTCTTATCCTCCTTATCCGAAACTTCAAGAATACTGTCTGTCGCCACTGTCATAATGCAAGAGGTACTTCCGGACCTCCAAATCATACACAACTCAAGATGGCACATCACAAGGACATCCCAAAGACTCCTTCCAATCCGCAGATTAGGATTATACAGTTCCGGACCTCACCGGACCTTTTGTGATCCTCTGTCACCTCTGAATACTTGCCGGAACCAGTTCTACACCGACAGCCACAACTCCTTCAGATCTTCATGCGGACCTCTGAAATCTTAACTGAAGCATCTCAAGACCCATATCTACAAACCCTTTAATCCGCATCCTCCAGTTTGCATCCTATACAATACATTTGCCTTCTTCTCATCACTGTTCTTTACTGTTCCTGACTGAGGCTAATTTTCTCAATATCCTTAGCACACTGCTCATTGAATCCTTCTTGTCAAAGCAATATGAGTATGTTGACATCAATGACAACACTGGTTTACCTTATACTTGTAACATATATTACCTGGTTGAACTAGATCTGATATGTGGTCAAAGTCAACTGATGATTCTATCTATTTTAGTTCCAGTGTCGTCGGGGGTTGATACATGTCAAGTGGGCTAAGATAACTTAACTTCCATTCTTCAACCCACTCTTTTGACTCGCACTCATCCTAGGCTTGAATTATATAAGAAGAACAAAAGCATGACATCTTTCACGTATGGATACTCCACGAACCTACAATTGAGCTTCTGAAAAAGTGCATCTCACTTGATCTTGTCAGTGTAGAATAGCCCTAATATGGTGCAATGTTAGTATCATCTATCAACCAAAAAAATCTACGAACTGAAGACTTACCTTCATTAGTTGGACCCATGGAAGCATTACAACACTCGATGATCAATTTTGTATCTGTCAACTTTGAATTATCTTTATACTTTAACTCTTCTCATGCTATGACTCTTTTGATACATGCTCCTACACCATCATGCTCCCCCTTTCCATGCCTGGCCTCATAAAAGTTCCACATATGTTGAACACCGGTAAAATTATGCCTCCTACTTAGCTAATATAAATTCCACGAGTTCTTGAATTGTGACGCATAGTTATCCAACCATATGATATGTTGACTGAATGATATGCCCCTTCTAGCCAAATCATTGTAGAACACCTGAAAGCAACCTTGCATGAACTCCATAGAATGCGTGCGATCATCACTGATATAGAAATGATACTCCCTTATGATCTTTCTATGATCCTCTATACTATCATTTGCATGAATGAATGCAATGTACACAAATATAGAAACTTGTGTGGAGTTGTAATATTGTGATTATACCTCACGCTGTGACTGTAGACTATAGTTCTCTGCAAAGTCGATGACTGAAACAATGCTACCAACTAGAAATGTCCTTGCATAACTTGAATTGCAAGTCCAACCATTGAGCTCTATGGGCATGTCTTACATACTCATATACTATGATGTCACGAAATATAGGCATAAACTAATACACTGGAATCTTTTCAATAACCAATTCACACCTCTTTGCTTCTTTACCATCTTTTGTATTGTATGCCACTATTTTATACTTGCTGAACTCTACTAGTTTATTTCCAACCGCATGTGTTCTTTCCATATGTTCACATAGTGGCATATGTTGCAAGCCACTACAATGATGATATGTGCCATCCAAGCATTATTTCTTGTAGAATATTTGACCTTCCTCTCTTTCACATAAAATTCTTGATATGAAGTCTCTTGAAGATGTTGGTGGGGCATGCATGCCACAACCCTACAAAACATTGTTAGTATGCAAATCTAAACATATAGACCGATAAACATCAAAATGGTTAGACAATTCAATATGCAATCTACAACAACAAGTAGTGCATGTGTGATTTATCTTAACATAGAAAGGTTTTAGTATTTCAAAATATCTTTGACAAATTTTAATTTGAGGATACTTCTCTAGAAATTTAACAAAAAAACTATGTTTGAGTCATATCCAAAAAATGCTTTGGATGTGGCTCATGGTTCCAACTACTGATTCTCCTTCTTACCACATCCCTTTGATTTAGAGATACCCTTGTGTAATTCTTCCAAAAGTCTTCAATTAGTGATCTTAATGCTTCAACAATTGGTTTATCTTTTCGTGGTAGTCTCCCTGAGAACACCCATAATTCATTAGCATTAGTGTCCTCAATTCTTTGGCATCTTCCAACGGCTCTTGATAAAGTTTTCCTATTAATTCTCAATGCTTGACTTGTCTTTCTAATGAGACGATCTTTCCTCATTTGACTACTTACTATAGTCGATGTAATCACATGCCGTGTTGCATTACTATCTTTTGTGCGTGAGGTGTTACTCACACTCTCATATGCACTCATTAGATTCTTGACAATAGATTTTTCACTTGAAGTCGCTGATGTTCTCAACCCGAGAATCTTCATGATGGACCTATACTTTATACTTCGCATCATTTCAATGAATAGTTGACATCTTGCGGTCTCATTTAACTTTTCAAAGAACAATCTCCAAATCTTATGAGCATATCTTCTACAAGTGCATTTTGGAATCTTACCTTCCATTGGCTGCAAAATATTCTCATCAATATCAATCAAATACTTTGGCTTCCTATGCAAAATTCTAGGTGGTGTTAAGTTAGGTAAATTCATCTCAACATTAGGAATTTCATCAATATTTAAATGAGATGGGCTAGATGGAATAGATGACATACCTTGAGGTTGAGGTGGGAATGATGGTTTACCTCCTTCATCACATGTGAGTGATGATGTACTCTCAACTTGAGATGTGATAGATGGTGTCCCTACATGTTGACTTGCAGTAGAGGACGTGTCTCCAACTATGGTAATCAAATCTCTCATAGCATGAAGTTTTTGCATTCATTCTCCTTGTGCCACCAATACCATATCTCTTTATGATGGTTGTGGTTCCTCTTCAATTGGCATGTCTTCATTTATTGTGTCCAATTTCCTCTTCTCACGAAGTTCCTTCATAGTCACTGCTTTCTTTGCATTCTTATCTTCTATCTCTTCCTATGTTGGTTTAATTCTTGATCGTTTCCTTGGCATGACGGAGAATTTGCCTGTAGCATGATAAAGAGACCAATATTAGTTCCTAAGAAATGAATCCATACAAATAACTAAAATATATGTCATTTAACCCTTCATAGTAAATGTACATACAATCATCATGTAAAAGAGTAAATGTCACTCAACCAAAATAGGTACAAAGCATACAAAGCATTATTGCACAATGTTACTGCAGCCATACGAAGCATTATGGTACAAAGTTCACTTCAGTCCTAGATGAGGATAAGGTCAAAGGAGAGTCACCTATTGAGGCTACAAGTGAAGAGTACATGGAACTTATGTTGACTACTTGTTGATAACCATCTAGTCATGAAAGGATATGTGATTGAGATTGTGGGAGACATCACACTAGGGCATGGTTTGGATTAGTGTAGACGGTGAAGAAGGGATATTAAGAGACAATTATTAAATTCAAGGCTCATTAATATGGCAATGCCAAACTCAAGTAGATAATCATGTGCATTTTAGAGGCAAATTATTCCAGGCTGAAAACTCATGGTTTTAGGCAATTAAGTTGCATAAGGGTTAGGGTTTGTAGAGAAACTCTTTGGAAGGTGTTTGTAATGCTTGAAAAGGTTGAGGCAAACCCAATTTGACATGTTTGGTGTCTTGGTTTGAAGATTGGAAGCCTGGAGATCAAAAAACCTATAGTGACCTATTTGCACAAGCCTAATTAGGCCTCTTGTCAAGTGGGACAGTCAATTATGGAATGATGAAGGCACTATGACATGATGAATTATACAATTCATGGAGACAATGATGGAGATCCATGGAGAAAACCAAGGCGGACAAGATAAGACACCAAATTTGTGAAGTTGCCAATGGCAACAAATTTACCACCTAGCTGTCCTTAACTAATCCATGATTGTAAATGGATGTATTTTGGCTTCTATTGACTAAAAGTGACTTAGTTATGATGAATATAATGCTTAGAATTTTTAAATGTTAAATTCCTAAAATTCAATCACAATTAACATTGCAACACTACAATCTATAATTGTTAAATCACGTCTTCTTTTGGTGAAAAGTATTGTTTTCAAGTAGAGTTTTGATGAAAGAGCATTGTTAAAGTGTGGATGATAGTTTAGGAAGCATAGGCAGACATATTATGATGTGTTGGAAGCATTGGCAAGGTGAAATAGAGCCTAAGGTATTGAGTTCCAATAAACCCACCTTGAGCATGCCTAGAATGGCCTAAATGAGGATTTAATGATTTGGTGAATAGGGAAGTGATCTAGAGGATAATTTTTTTTTATTTTGTCTATTTGAGACTTGGTTGAGATCAAGAAGTTGAAATTTGGAATTGAGAAGGTGTTTTGTTGGTACTAGGGGTACTAGGATTTGGGTGGCTTGTGAAGGAATAGACAACAATTGAAGAGTGTAAACTTGAGTAAGAGTTTAGAATGGTTGTGTCTGAGTTCCTAAGGGGTAAGAAGACCTCTAGTAACCTTGTTAGGTTTTGAAGTATTGAAGACCCTCTTTGTGCCTTTGTATAGGGAGATTGCTTGAGAGGAAAGCTTATGAAATTTGAAGAAACTGTTGGTATGAGCCCTTTGGATTGAGTTGAACCCTACCTCTGCATCACATACCTAGGACTATCATAAAAATCATTAGACTAATCTCTGTAATTTAGGGTATTGAATGGTATATAGTCAATCAAGGTAACCACCATCATGTGCTAACAAAGGACAATTAGGAAATTTTGAAATATTGTTGTGTCATGTGCATACAAATCATCATGAATAGGTGCATAAGCAATGTCCTATCCCAAGATATGTGCATACAAATCATCATGTCATGTGCATACTTGTATGATCTTGGCACCTATTCATTTGTATTTTAACTTGTTAATATGACAAGATAATAGTGGGATTGTATTTTTATTATGTTGTAAGGATTTATTCTTGTATAGTTTGACATCATGGTATGTTAAGGTCTATTTATTACACATAATTATTAAAGAGCGCAAGTGTAGAAAATATACATGGCATCATGTGAGATTGTAGGCTACTTTATTGATTGGGAATGTGTCTATTTTAATTAATGTTGACCTTTGAAATATCTTTTATTATCCATACCCGGAACTAATTTAAAACATAGTCTATTATATAAACACAAGATATGTATACATAGTCTTTTATTATGCATACTAGGTACAAGTGATATAAACATGTATGATAAAGCATGATAAAGTAATTCAAATAGAATTAAGGAAAATGTAAAGAACATGCATGTAAAGACTTGACATACCTAAAAAATAGAGATTCGAATGGAGAGAGTACCCAATTATGTAGTGTTTTTTTCTTCTTGCATCAAACTCCTCAACAATTTGAGTTTTTCACCACTTGCTTCCTTTTCAATATTAAATTGAATAACACTCAAATATAATTAGTAACAACAATACTATCAACCAATCTATAATGTTAAATTCCTAAAATTCAATCACAATTAACATTGAAACACTACAAAAATTAAAACTTGAATAGATATATATCAAATTTGATGTGAAATTTATGTTATTTCCTCCTCAAGTTGGCAAAGTAGAAAAGGTGGTGGAAAGATCATGCAAAGGTGGTAAAATGTGCATGTGAACTTCCCAATAGCATGAAAACATTTTTTTTTGTCTAAACACATGCATAATCCACATAAAAATAGAGCATGTGGGCCTAGATCATGGGGGTCCAGGCCTTTTTACCATTTCTATAGCAGGACAAAACGTGAGCGCGTTATAATGCACTTGCATTTTGTCCTTCTATAGATTGATCCATAAATATTTGTGCCTATCTCACCTTTGATAGCACCTTTGCAATATCTCACTTCTAGTTCCATTAGCTCATGTTCTATCTCTCACCTCTCTATATCTCACTGATCTCTCCCACTCACCTCTCTACCTCTCCCCTCTCTATGTCTCTTAGTTGCTGCTTGTCTACCTCTCCATCCATCCTTAGCCATCTAGGTCTCACTTAACCCTAAACCCTAAAGCCTCAACCCTTAAACCTTAAATCCTAAATCCTCAACACTTTACCTTAAACCCTGTTCTCTCAACCATAAACCCTAATCCATCAACCATAAACCCTACACCCTATCACTAAAGCCTTAGCCCTAAATCCTCAACCCTTAATCCTTAAACCTTCAACCCTAAACCCTATCCCTAATCCCTATACCCTTGACACTCTACTTTAACCTTAATCCCTCAACCCTCAATCCTATCCCTAAGTCCTCAACCCTCGAACCTCAACCCTCAACCCTCAACGTCAAACCCTAATCCCTCAACCCTAAACCCTATCCCTAAACCCTCAACCCTAATCTATCAACTCTCAACCCTAATCCCTCATCCCTAATCCCTCGATACTATACCTTAAACCCTAATCCCTTATCCCTAAACCCTCCAACCCTATCCCTAATCCTTATACCCTCGACACTCTACTTTAACCTTAATCCCTCGACCCTCAACCCTTGAACCTCAACCCTCAACCCTCAACGTCAAACCCTAATCCCTCAACCCTTAACCCTAATCCCTCAACCCTTAACCCTAATCCCTCAACCCTAAACCCTATCCCTAAAGCCTCTCTCATTTTATTATATCTTTCCCCTCACCTCTCTATCTCTCACCTTTGTTTTCCCTCACCTCTCTACCTATATGTAAACCCTAAACCCTATCCATGAACCCTCTACCCTTGACACTATACGTTAAACCATAATCCCTTAACCCTCAACCCTAAAGCCTCAACCCTCAATCCTTAAACCTTCAACCTTAAACCCTATCCCTAATGCCTCTACCCTAAACTCTATCCCTATTCCTAAACCCTTAACCCTCGACACTATACCTTAAACCCTAATCCCTTATCCCTAAACCCTAAACCCTATCCCTCAACCCTTAACCCTTAAAACTTAAACCCTAAAACCTATCCCTAAAACCTCAACGCTCAACACTATATCTTAAACCCCAATCCCTTAACCCTCAACCCTCAATCGTTAAACCTTCAACCCTAACCCCTATCCCTAATCCCTCTACCCTCAACACTCTACTTTAACCCTAATCCCTTGACCATCAACCCTATCCCTAAACCAACTCTACTTTAGATTTAATACTAGATACTATTTAATGCTATACTATTGTATTGATTTAATACTCTACTATTAAAGCTTAGCCTTCACACAAATGTAGATGTTCATATTATAGAAGACTGCATTATATTAGACTATTAGAGATCCCTAAGAAAAATGTAATAACAAAACTGCTTTTCCTTATGTTAGCTTACAATTAAACCCATTCTTTTTGACACTCTTCTCTTAATAAAGTATGAGTAATAAGAATAGAATGCAAAGAATTTGATCTTACTAGTATGTATGGTCGGTTTACATTTCGTGACTTCATTTTCATTGAATAAAAAGGTTTATCTGATTTGAAAGGTGGGGCAGAGTTCACTGTCATGTGCTTTTCTAGATAATAGGGTCCATAATGTCTAGGGTTCTTCAAAGAAAGGCTTGTAACATAATTATTTTTTTGTTATACCAATCCTTCTGGTAAAGCTACAATTCAAATGCCTACTTTGAAAGTTGAAATAAATTAAATTAGACTTACAATTTTGATTTTCTTCCATTGCTTCAACAACATGATTGTTTTCTTCATCAAAAACCAATTCAATAAGCAACTTGCTGCCCATTGGTTGACTTGAACTGCATCCTCTGTTAGAAGAAGGGCATTTTTTATCTGTATCAATGTTGGTATTCATAAGTTGAAGAGCATTGATATTTTTCACACACCCTATTCTTTGAAATATCTTAACCTTAAAATATGACTTGGATATGTACTTGAACACAGTAAAATCTCCAATCTCTAGCCCATGATGATTCACAAAATTTTCCCAACCCTGCCTAAATTCTAGTTTATTTATGGTACCCCCTAATTGTAGATCCCACTCCTACCCACTTGGACCTTGCAACACCGTATGTTTGTCTGTGTTGTCTATAAACTGTGAAACAAATGCAGGAGGAATGCGTTGCCATAAACACATTACACAATTAGATTTTACAAGTTCTTAATAGTGCATATGAAATAAAAGAATGAAAAATAATGTATAGAGTTACCAATTTTTGTGTAAAGTCTCCAAGCATAATTTTGAAGGAGGCACACCCATTAAACCAATTCATTCAGCAACTTGTTGCCCATTGGTTGACTTGAACTGTATACTCTGTTAGAAAAAGGGCATCTTTTATCTGTATCAATGTTGGTATTCATAAGCTGAAGAGAATTGATATTTTTCACACAACCTGTTCTTTGAAATATCTTAACCTTAAAATATGACTTGGATATGTACTTGAACACAACAAAATCTCCAATCTCCAGCCCATGATGATTCACAAAATTTTCCCAACCCTGCCTAAATTCTAGTTTATTTATGGTACTCCCTAATTATACATCCCACTCCTACCCACCTAGGCCTTGCAACATCATATGTTCGTCTATGTTGTCTATAAACTGTAGGAACGCGCTGCCATAAACACATTACACAATTAGATTTTACAAGTTCTTAACAGTGTATAGGAAATAAAAGAATGAAAAACAATGTATAGAGTTACCAATTTTTGTGTAAAGTCTCCAAGCATAACTTTGAAAAAGGAGGCATGCCCATTAAACCAATTCATTCAACAACTTGCAGCCCATTGGTTGACTTGAACTACATACTCTGTTAGAAGAAGGGCATCTTTTATCTGTACAATGTTGATATTCATAAGCTGAAGAGCATTGATATTTTTCACACACCCTGTTCTTTGAAATATCTTAACCTTAAAATATGACTTGGATATGTACTTGAACATAACAAAATCTCCAATCTCTAGCCCATGATGATTCACAAAATTTTCCCAACCCTGCCTAAATTCTAGTTTATTTATGGTACCCCTTAATTATACATCCCTAAACCCTAATCCCTTAACCCTAAACCCTAAACCCTAATCCCTAAACCATAAACTGTAATCCCTAGTTATAATTCATGGTACCCTAATCGCTAAACCCTAAACCCTAATCCCTTATCCCTAAACCATAAACCTTATCCCTAAATCCTCAACCCTCAACACTTAAACCTTAAATCCTAAACCCTATCCCTAATGCCTCCACCCTAACCGCTATCCCCATTCCTAAACCCTCAACCCTTGACATTATACCTTAAACCCTAATCCCTTATCCCTAAACCCTAATCCCTATCCCTCAACCCTTAACCCTTAAAACTTGAACCCTAAAACCTATCCCTACACCCTCAATACTTGACACTATATCTTAAACCCTAATCCCTTAACCCTCATCCCTAAAGCCTCAACCCTAAATCCTTAAACCTTCAACCCTAAACCCTATCCCTAATCCCTCTACCCTCGACACTCTACTTTAACCCTAATCCCTTGACCATCAACCCTATCCCTAAACCCTCAACTCTCAACATTAAACCATAATCTGTCAACCCTCAACCCTCAACACTATACCTTAAACCCTAATCCCTATCCCTCAACCCTTAATCCTTAAGACTTAAACCTATCCCTACACCCTCAACACTCGACACTATATCTTAAGCCTTAAACCCTCATCCCTAAAGCCTCAACCCTCAATCCTTAAACCTTCAACCCTAAACCCTCTACCCTTGACACTCTAACCCTAATCCCTTGACCATCAACCCTATCCCTAAACCCTCAACCCTCAACCCTCAACTCTCAACATTAAACCCTAATCTGTCAACCCTAAACCCTAATCCCTCAACCCTAAACCCTCAACCCTAAACCCTCAACACTATACCTTAAACCCTAATCCATAAACCCTAAAACCTAATCCCTCAACCCTCAACCCTATCACTAAACCCTCAACCCTAATCCCTCATCCCTAAACCCTAAACATTATCCCTATTCCTAAACCCTCAACCCTCGACACTATACCTTAAACCCTAATCCCTTATCCCTAAACCCTAAACCCTATCCCTCAACCCTTAACCCTTAAAACTTAAACCCTAAAACCTATCCCTAAACCCTCGACACTCAACACTATATCTTAAACCCCAATCCCTTAATCCTCAGCCCTAAATCCTCAACCCTCAATCGTTAAACCTTCAACCCTAAACCCTATCCATAATCCCTCTACCCTTGACACTCTACTTTAACCCTAATCCCTTGACCATCAACCCTATCCCTCAACCCTCAACTCTCTACATTAAACCCTAATCTGTCAACGCTAAACCCTAATCCCTCAACCCTAAACCCTATTCCTAAACCCTCAACCCTAAACACTATTCCTTAAACCCTAATCCATCAACCCTAAACCCTAATCCCTCAACCCTAAACCCTATCCCTAAACTCTCAACCCTCAACACTATTCCTTAAAGCCTAATCCCTCAACCCTAAACACTCAACCCTCAGCACTATACCTTAAACCTTAATCCCTCAACCCTCAACTCTTAACCCTAATCCCTCATCCCTAAACCCTAAATGCTATCCCTATTCCTAAACCCTCAACCCAAGACACTAAACCTTAAACCCTAATCCCTTACCCCTAAACCTTAAACCCTATCCCTCAACCCTTAACCCTTAAACCTTAAACCCTAAAACCTATCCCTAAACCCTCAACCCTATACCCTCAACCATATACGTAAGCCCTAATCCCTCAATCATCAACCCTATACCTTAAACCCTGAAGCCTACACCCACAAACCCTCATCCCTAGACCATATAATGTCACCCTTATATCCTAAACCCTGAATATTGTGCCTCAACCCTATAGTTAAATTAAACCTAAACCATACGTGCTCTCAACACAAGTCACCCTATGCCTTATATACCCTCAATCCATATCGTAAACCCTAAACCCAATATCCTAAACCCTAATTCTCGTGCCTTACACACTTAATCTTATACACTCAACAACCTGAATATTAACCCTCAACTGTAACCCTCAACCCTCTAATCTCTACCCTCTACCCTCTACCTATTACTTAAGCCCTAATCCGTCAACCCTCAACCCTCAAAACTATACAGGCTTAGGTCCTTATATACCCTAAACCCAAAACACTTACATACATACATACATACATACATACATACATGCATACAAACATACATACATACAAACATGCATACATACATGTACATACATACAAGCATGCATACATGTACATACATACAAGCATGCACATACATGTACATGCATACATACCTACAAGCATACATATATACATCCATGAAACATACTTATGAAACTTGAACATAAATCATTCAAAGGAAGACATAACGCGAGCGCATTATAACGCACTCGCGTTATGTCGAACTGGGAAAACATCGGTAAACATGCAAAAAAGGAAAAAAGCACAATATAACATGAGCACGTTATAACGTGCTCGCGTTATATTGTGCTTTGGGAATTCCATGCCTTAGGCTTGGGATTTGCTTTGGATTTCCAACCCAAAGGCTTGGAGTGCCTTCTCAACATCCACAAACATGTTTTTGCAAATTCTACAAGATTTCACATAATTTTGTTTGTGCTAGCCCTTAGATTTGCACGTGTTTCAAGGTCAAACAAATCAAACACCTGGGTAATGTTAGGCTTTCTCTTAGCTATTTAACGATGTAATTTTTTTCACATTTTGACAATGTTAAGCCTTTCATCTTTAATTTCTTTTGTTTGTATGTCCGTTTTTGGGCAAAAACCACTGTTTGGTCTTTTTTTTCATTGTAAATTAACCATTCTTTGAAATTTCAAAAAAATTACATATTTAGAAACTAGACTCCATTCTACACAAAAATGATTTTCAATTAGTTTTCAAAATTTATAGGGGTAGCACGGCCAAAATTCTGTTTTTTAGGATGTGTCCACTTTGAAAATTAGGAAAAAATCAAATATTCATCAAAAAATTATCAAAAAAATCAGGCATAAAATACATGTTGTTAGCTAATTTCTCACCGAAGCGATTTTTAAAATACCAAAAAAAAGTTAACCTTTTGAGGGAGCCACAAAACATGCTATGTTATGTTTTTTTGACAGAAATAACACTAATTTATGTGGCTCCCTCTTTTGAACCCCTTAATCTATACCATTTTTTTTTAAAAAAAATAGTAGTTTAGAAAGTAGACTCGGAGCACTATGAACACTTTTTGGGTTGCATCTCCAAATTTTGAGTGTAACCATGCTTAATTTCTCATCCAAGGCCAACATTTCCTAATTTCAGAAAAACGTGGCCACTTAAGACCCCTTTTTGGCCCCCTATCTTCTTGCACTTACCCGCTTGGGGATTTTTAAAATCTACTTACCTTAAAGTTTTTGTAATGATTTACTATACATATAAATGGAAATAATTTTATGAACATAGCAAGGAGATGAAACAAATTTTTCTTATTATATATCTAACTAAAAATGGATTTTATATGAATATGCTAATGAGTTTTTGTCTACTGAGGACGAGACAACCATTCATGAACTTGCATTCCATTGCAAACTCAAAAATATGAGAAGTTTTTTGTCAACTAGAAGTGCAGGACTAGCTTCTTGTTTAAGATTATCCTAGGTCTCAAGTTTTGTTTTAAGTTGGGAGTTTTTTCACAAGAGTCTTATTATTTGTATTTTATTGTATAGCAGTGAAGATTGACTCATCTTACTATTATGTTTTGTTAAGGAAGAATAAAATAGCAAAGGTCAACAAATGTTCCACTTCACCATTACCAATTTATAATTACTCGTATATACATTCACTACCCTATAGTTATATGATGTTCATGATCAAGTCTATGTACGCTTGTTTCCCTCTCTTTGTAACTTGACATTTTTATTTTCAATCTACAAATTCATCGAACTAAATTATCTATATTATAAATAATAAATTTCATATCCATTGCACACTAAAGTGTAGCTATCTCTAACAATAGCAACATCTCGTCTCTAAGCTTCATTCATTCATACATGGCACGGCCAATACAATTTGAAACAATGCTACTTATTGAAGTGGCTCAAAAATGGACATTTGCAACAACTAACTCAAAAGTCCAACAAATGGAAAGAGTGCTTAACACCAACTCTATCACACAACGAAACACTTTTTGCCACTATATTTAAGCAGTTAAGCTTAGTTTTGTCTCCTTCCTACATCTTTAAGAATACAAATTTATTTTCAAGAAAAACTTATTTACAAGACACTTAGTTTGATATAATGCAATAATTTTATCTCATAAACTCTTAACAAAGTTTTGAACTAAAACATTCATGAAGATTGAATTACAAAGACACAACCTAATAGTTAATTTTAAAATAATTATTCATATGAAGGTTATGCATGTAGTCGTGTTTTCACCTTTAAGAGCTCTTTAAGGCACTTAGTTTGATATAATGCAATAATTTTATCTCATAAACTCTTAGCAAAATTTTGAACTAAGACATTCATGAAGATTGAATTATAAAGACACAACCTAATAGTAAATCTTAAGATAATTATTCATACAAAGGTTATGCATGTAACCATGTTTTCTACTTGAAATTGAAAAGTACTTTCAATCCATACATTTTAGTTACCTTTTGGCATACTATACACTTATTCAAAGTACAAGTATGGTGGGCCTTGCTCAAAATCTTTAAACTTCCACTACTGACCCACAAGGTGATTTGGAACTCCAAATCCAACAATCCTTTAACATGTGGTAAATGAAAATTTATATCTTTATTTTCTATAAAAAAACATTTGGAAGACATAGTTTCTTTAAACTTTATCTTCTGAAATGGTTTCTTGTGATGGGTTTCATAGTAATCATTTTCTAAATCTAAGTGCTTTCTTTAATGAAATTTGATTTTTTACACATCCTCTAGGATTTCACTTAATCTTTGCAAAAGGAAACCATGGTTTCCATGGCTAATCAAACTAATAACCCTAGGAAATTCATTTAAAATAGAGGAATGCTTCTCCTCTAGCCCATCCCTTATGTTCATGTCGTTTCTTGTTAGTCTATTACAGGGGCTGTTAGAGTGTTGGGTTTATACTAACCCACACCTAGGCTTAAGTCACACTGAGTGGCTAAGTCTAACTTAACCTTGACATTAAAGGTTAAGTTCACTTTTGAGGTTAGTCACTTTTTTGTCTCACCACATGTGCTCACATGAGGTTAGTCATTTTGACACTTCACCTCATTAGAGGTTGGAGATATTCTCTCCTCACCTTATGGGAGGTTGGCAACATTTGTCCATCACCCTCCACTTGTGCACACGTGTTCATCACATATATGGTTAGTCATAGTTGGTTGTCTCCTCCACACCACCTTCTCCTTGGCTATATATGCAAGGCTCTTTGTACATTTTCATCAACTCTTGGTGTAAACTCTTGATGTAATCTCTTGATTATACATTTTGGATTTTATGTGCTTATGATTTGTAGAAGTTCATCTTAGTTCTCATTTGTTGATCTTGGCTAATTCTAACATGGTATCAGAGCCATGCAAGTGAAATACTGAACTCATTTTGAGCAAAATCAAGCACTCAACCATTTCAAGGTTCAATTTTTTGGTATTTTTTTTGCAATTAGGTGCCTGTACTAAAATCAATTTTGTACAGAACAGTTGTAAAAAATAAAAAAAAATTTAAGCAAAGGGTCTTTCAACCTTTTGCCCATCTACCCATTTTGGGTAATCTTGTTTTGTGCAGGTTTTTAAGGATTCTCTGTGCAGATCTGAGGGTTCTTTGATCCTTTTAGGTTGATTATTTGGCCTCTCGCCTGCCATGATCATCTAATCAAGTGGTGGAGATTTGGAGCATTTGGGGGCTCAGCCATCAATGCCTTGGCCACTCTTCCCAGGTCCAGGCCCCTGCTAAACCACCAGCAGTTGTTGTTTGCAAGTTTGTGGCTCCATTAAAGGTTTTTACTCGCCAGAGGTCACCAAGTTTTTTGGGTCGCTAATCTTCATCAATCCTGGCTTGATCTTTGTGCTTGGAGAGGGACGAATCAAGAAGATCCCCGCAGAGCTATTTTTATCTCTGTCAAAGTCTTCCTTCACACATTCACGATCAAGCTCTCTAATCGACGCATCACAACTGCCATTTCAGGTCAACTTCTCCATACAGAAGAACGTAGTCACAGCTATGTGATCTATTCTCTGTCGCTGACAAGGCAGATGTTTTTTGTTTGTCTGAAGGCTTCATTATTTCATTTGAGACCTTGATTGAAGACCCCTTTCCTCTGTTCAGCCCCAGCGATGGCCTCACCAATCCCGCATCCTTCATTTTGGCATTTTTCATAGCTCTCCAGAGTTCCATTTCAGACTATTTGTTGGCATTTTTGGTTGGCATTGGACTCGGTCAATTGATGGTGTGGGCCGTGGCTTTCTCTGCCAAGTTTCAACTGTCTTCATCAGCATTTGTGACATTTGTTATCACTATGTAATACCACACTGTTTGGCATCCATTTTGCATTCTGCCATTCAACGAGTCCTTTGACTCGGCCTCTATCGTTTTGGTATAGGACTTTGAGTCCACTTTAGGACTCTATCACCGAATTGGACTACTATTTAGGCCCCTCATTCGGCCATAATAGCAACTCTCTCACCCTCAAGTCTGGTCGTGGCTTAGTAGCATTTATTGTTACCTTTTTTTTTTGGTTTATGCCTTTATTTGGTCAACGTCCCATTAGCATTTTATGCTCTACTTTTTATGTTATTAAGCAATTTCTATTATTGTAAGAGTTAGCAATTTATGCCCTTGCCCTAATTAGGGCTTTGTAATTCTGGGCATTGTTTTTATTTTGCAAAGTCTTTTTAGTTATGCTTAAAAAAAAGCACATGCAATATAATAATTAAAAAAACAAAAACAAAATAGGGGTCATTCAATATTAGGGGCAAATTTGCCCTAAGAGATTATGGGGGGTGAAATTTCTTGCCATAGTTAAAAATTTGTAAGAAAGGAGTCAATTTTTTCTTTTGCAATGAATTTGGCAAAGGGTTTTTTTTTCTTTTTTGTTTTGAAATAACTTGCAAATGGAAGGGGAGTTGTAATTTTATGTTTTTTTGTCTTTTATTGAGGTTTGCAAGACATAACTTAATCTATGTCTTCTTAATCCGCCTCATGACAATAAAATTGTAAGAACTCACTAGCATTCCGTTTGTAAATGCACTCACATAAAGTGCCACAAAATGAATGTGTGTTTGACATAGAGGGAATTTGGGAAATTTGTACTTACACTAAATTATAAAGTGTAATGGGGGGTTGTAACAATCACAACAATGGATCTTTTTGATTCTCATCTCATTCATATGTGCCTTGGTGCAAATCCTTTTTCAGGTATTTATACATTTATTGGACCTACATCTTGGTCTACATTCCTTGCACACTTCTATTTCAGTTGGTCTACTCATATCTCTTAGCATTAAGGGGTGACTTTGATGTGTTACATGCTAATGCTTCTTTCAATGAACCAGTGGAGGAATCTTTTTTGAAGGTTCTAAATACTTCATTTTTAATCTCTCATATGGGGGATTATTTTAGTGGATCATTTTTTGAGATTCTAGTACTCCTAATTGTTGGCAAGAGACATTGCTAGGACTCATTAGTGTTGTCATTGATGGCAACAAAGTCTATCCCACACATTCGCAGTACATAATATGCCTATATCAGAAGTCAGATTAAAGATTGTTTTGGTCCAGTGAACAAGAACATAGTATGTAACAAGGTCTGACAATTAGGTCTGGATCTCTCAGATGGTGTAACTCAGTAAGTTACGGACTTGGACAAGTCAAGAGGGGTATCATGACTATTATATCCCAGAGATTTAGCCTCCGGTGATAAAGCATGAAAAAGATATGAGCATCTGAGTGTTGGGTTCCAGTCAAGCAGAGCAGATAGATGAATAACTGACCGACAAAGTATTAGACTTCAATTTGGATGTGCAAAAGGTGTTGATCAAGCAATTTGTGGCATTTTACATTGTTGGCCAACATGATTAATGACTTCTATGCTTAATCTTTTGATACGCATCACAAATCAAGCATGGATTCAGCCAACAAATCAACAACTTGCAAATATCTTGAGTGTTCTTGTTGCCAACTAGAAAGTTGATGAAAATCCTTGATGCAGATATATATACCCAATGGATTCCAGCATGTAAGTGTGTGTGATGAATATGTGAATAAAGGAAGTGTGAAGAAGAGTAGAAGGAAGTGAAAAGATAGTACTCCAAGCCTGGAATGTGACAAAGGAGAGATACTACACCGAGGAAGAATGAAATGTGCTAGATCAGTATACTGAGCCTAACCAGAACTGAACTCTTGCATATGTGGATGTTGTACATTAGTTCAAACTCATTAGTACAATCTGTAAGCATTTGTAGACAGTGAGTCTCTTGTAGGTAGTGGGCCTCTTGTGAGCAGTGTGCTCGGACAGTGAGCCCTAATTGGAAAGTGCCAAATTTGTACTCCTTATTCTTTTAACAAAGAATACAATCTTGGGTTAGTCACCCCGTGGTTTTTCCCTTAACAAGGTTTCCATGTAAAAATCATTGTGTTATGTGTTGATTTCATTTTCAATTCTTATGGTTGTCTTTGCTTCCATGTTTTAATAGAGCACTAAATGTTAAAATAAGAAAAGAAAGCAAGAAAGAGAAAAGTTATAAAATAACTGATTCACCCCCCCTCTCAGTTATCTGCATTGTTCCAACAATTGGTATTAGAGCCAAGTTCCTTTGAAAATTCTAATAGCTTGAGGAAGATCCAGGAATCTCAATGGATGAATATGGTATGAAAGAACAACTACAGTCTGCCCTAGATGATCTTGAGCAATCTCACTCTAAGGTCAATAATTTGAGAGAGTGACTCAGGGAAGTTGGTGATTTCATCAATGAGCTAAAAGAGAAACTCAACATTTCTGTGAAAAAGAGAAAGGAATTACTTCAGAAACTAGCAAATTAGAATGAAGCCAATAATACTGATGAGGATCTGAATGAAAAAACAAAGCTATGTGAAAAACTTTCAAAAGAAGTCATTATGATGAGACATGAAATGGAATCAGGAGTTATGAAATTCACCCAAGAAATTGAAGAGAAAAGAAAGACTGAAATAACCTGAAACAATCTCTCAAGGAGAAAACAGAGGACTACCACAAAATGGACAGAATAATTAGAGATCTTGAATCTGATCTTGAGGAAGCCAGATACAATGAAGAACAACTTGAGAACCAGATTGATTCTCTCAAATAAGATCTTCAATCTATAAATGAATACAAAGAAAAATTCAAGATAAGCTCAGCCCAACTTGAAGTTCTTCTTGAAAGCCAAAAGAGGGTAGATGATAAGTGTGGCTTAGGATATGAGAAAAGTGAAAGCTTTGGATCCGGTCAGAAGAACTCTGTATCAGGAAATCAAAGAAACAGGCCTAGAAGACCTCCGGTAAGGCAACCAAATGCCCAAAGATATCCACCTTTCAATGGATACTACTTCAATTGAAACAATTTCAGTCATAAAGCAACTCAGTGCAGGAGGAGAATGAATCAGAATAATGCATCCTTCTCTGGACAATGTTTTAATTACAAAAGGTATGGTCACAAATCTCATGAATGTAGAAACATGCAAATAAACAATTCATTCAATGGTAGATGCTTTGCATGCAATAGAATGGGACATATGGCTAATCAATGCAGATCAAGAGGATATCAATCAAATAACAAAAGAAATGTTGTATGTTATAATTGCAATAGATCCGGTCATATTGCCAAATTCTGCAGAAGCAGAAATCAGGACAGAAAAGGTCTGGTGGAACATGATCAGAAACAAGATAAGGGCAAAGGTAAAATGAATGCGGATGAAGTTCAAAAGGAGATGAGCAAGATTTGGGTAAAGAAGAGTACAGTGAATACTGGGGATGGATCTGCACCGAAATCTGGTGCTGATATTCCTTCCAAAAACTGAAAGGTAAACTCTGGCTCAGGGGGAGCTACAGAGAAGATCCTTTTCCCCCAGCCAGCTAGTGAGTGCCTGAATTCAGCACATTGAGTTAGAATAAGAGGTTGTGGTTTAAATGGTTTGAGGAGATTCACTTGAAAGTCATCTAGTCAAAATTTGGCAAATCTGCATGTAGATTTGAGCAAGTTATGAGGAGATCCTATATCGGTAGCTATCCTGTAAAGCAGAAATTCACAGATAGATCCGGTATGATACAAAATTGAAATGATTTAATCTACAGACCTATGAAATGTTTGAAAAAGGTGAAGATATGTTGTCAACCCTCATAGGCAATGATTTTAGGATCTGCGCAGTGATTCAAGAAAACCTCTCTCAAAAGAGGGTAACTAGATGACTTAAGCTGTGCATTTATTACAAAGGGAAATTAGGTTTTTGGGAAAGGATAAAAGGTTTCTTATCCATCATTTGCAACACTTTACACTCATGAAGAAGAGAGAAAAGAGCTCTAAGAAGAAATCTAGCAGAATACTCAAACTTAGCTGAAGATCGAATTCAAGCACAATCTGCTCTGATAGTCACTCCAAACCCTAAGGCATGAAGAGGTATTTATTTTTCTAATCTCTCCAATCTTTGTTGATTATAATGGCTACTCCTATGGTTGTAAATGTTTCTGAGAGACCAAGGCTAATTTTCAAGAAACATCCTCACAAATCTATTGAGGTTGATCCCTTGGGTGCATTTTCCCATACCCTGTATGGTATTCTCCATGTAGAAGACATTAGGGTTTATATACATACAAACATTGAAGACTTTGGAGACCTAAAATTGATGAAACTTTACCACAATCAGTTAAGCAGTGAGAACTTTGATCTAAAACCAGAATTCCAGGCCCTAAAGGATAAGCATTTTGCACATTGCATTCATTTTCTATCTTTTGGAGAGGACGAATGGGTCCGGTATATCTTAAGCAAGATCCATGATAACTTCATGTGGTAAATGAGGCTTTTCAAAATAACCAAAGATGTCATCAAGGCTATAACTAGTTTGCACTCCATTGGTGGGTTGCCTGCTCTTAAGTCTGTGAAGAATCAAACAGTATCTGAAGCCACATGTTCAAAATTTGATAAGAGGGCAATGACCATTGATGACATCACTGATTTGGATGTCAAGTTTGCCTCAATTGTGATTGGATATAAGATTTACCATTCAAGTAGAGAAAACTCTGCATCTGGTACGACCATCTACACTACATACCAAATGCTAAGAGAGAATGCAGATTATGAACTATGTAAATTCCTATTAAATTAGTTGATGGAGAACCCACAAAAGATCAAGAAAGATTAAAAAAACTCTTTCAAATACTGTTATTTGATGTTATGCTTGTTTTTCTACTTCATGAATGAGTTACCAGGCTCAAAATGTCTGATTTGGGAAAATGACAAACCGGTTGCTGTACAGATCATGGATTACTTGTATGAACTTGGTACACTTAAACCCGGAAGACAACTCTTTGGGGATACTTCAAAAACTTCCAAAGCATGATGCAAGCAAGAGAAAGAATTTCCAAAACAATAGTGGAAAAGTACAAAGACATAGTCTGCTTTATGGTTGATACTAATCAGTGCCTAATAGAGGCAGTTGAGCCAAGGACAGTATGGATAATGCCCATGGGCTATGAGGTTGATGGAAACATATTGCAGGATCATGTTCAACATTTACTGAGTCAACCCAAAGACCCCAAAGTAGAGAGGTTTGGTACTTTTGAAGAATTAAACATAAAACTGCATGTTGAACTAAGAAGGCTTGAGACAAAAAGAAAGGTGAGGAAACAAGTTGAAGAACTGGCTGAGAAATTTTGGCATTACCAGAGAAGCTGTTATTGCGAACAGAGAAAGAACAGAGAAAATTGAGAAAGAAAAAGGGGAAGCAAAGAAAGAAAAGGTTCCGGTAGAAACCTCCACCAGACTAGAACTACCAGAAGTTTTGCCTTTGAGAGCTCTGAAGATGCAAATTTGGAAGCCCATTCATCTGAAAAAGGGAAAAAGAGAAAGAAATCCAAGGCCACAAGAGCTTATGGGAGTCTTAAGGATGATGACGAGACTGAGTCAAATGTAGAGATTAGAGAATTGAAGAAAGCAAAAGTTAAACCCTCCAAGGTTGATGTGGAGAAGAGTCAGAAGAGTATTTTGAAAAGCCTACTCTTTCTATTGATGACATCATCAAGGCAGTTACTGTGGATGGGAACCTACAGCCAGTGACAGAGTTCTATGATGAATACAATGATGCTGACAAGAGAATTCTGGAGGAAGCTACTGTAAGGTATTTGAATATCTATAACAAAGCATTCATTGAAATAATTTCATTAATTCCTAAAAGCCTAGAAAAAGTACTGGAGCTAAGAAAAGAGAATGCAAAAGAAAAATACTTGGAGATCAGGGAGTAGATAATGATACAACTATGTCATTCTATCACTTCCAAGCAAATGAACATGGTTCTCAAAGGTAGTAAAGATGATTTCCGGAGCAAGTCTAGAATGAACAAACTCATGCTTGGAGAAACTGATCAAATAGCTGATGAAACAAAAGAAATTCTCCAGAATGCCTTAAAGAGATTCAACCTTCCTATTGTAGAGGAAACAGTTGAAGAACCTTCTACCATGGATGTTGAAGGATTAATCAATGAAGAACCTTTTGACAAGGATGTCGAAGGATTAAAGAAAATATATGAAGAGAAGTCTGAGGACTTAGACTCCTCTATTCCGGTAGAGGAAGTTCATAAAGCAGCAAACATTGGTAATATCACTCCTCTGGATCCCATAGCTGGCAAGACAAATCTTCTGGGCACTAGAGAAAAAGAGGAAGGAAGAAGAGACAAAAAGGAGATGCAAGAAAAGGAGGACAAAGTAAAAGAAGAAGAACAAGCAGAAAAGGTTTGCAATGACACATCCAAACTGGACAACCCTAATATTTCTGAAGGAAAGAAATCTGATTCATCAACAAGAGACACTACAGAGATAGTGCAGAATTTCTTGAACAAAGAGGTTGTGGAGTTAGATGAACATGAGCTACTTCAAGGGCCTCTAAATCTGGACACTCTCTCTCTGGTACAGATGATGAAGATTGCATCATTCGCTTAGGCCAAAGCTAAAGAGAAACTTTTGAAATCACACATGGAGGATTGTGACCTATTGGAGAGTGCATCTGGGATATTGGAAAATATCATGCCAACCTATCAAAAGGATCCTTCGGTCTCACCATCTGGTAATCTGAAAAACTTGGTCAATTTTGTTAACACTCATTTTAAATCTTTAGAAAAATCAGTAGAAATAAAGGTCCAGAAAGAGTTTTTGGAGAAAAGATTCGCTAAGATGCAAGGACTTATTGCAAATGATAGAAGGACCCTAGGCATTGGAATAAAGAGCCTTGAAAATGCTCTCAAAGATGGTGGAGATTTATTCAAATTTTGTCTGACCTGGCCTAAAGTGACAAAAGACATTGAGGAGAAAGTGAAAGAACAAGAAGAAAAGTTGTCAAGCATAGTTCAGAATTTTGACACCCTTTCTTCCTCTCTAATGAGTCAGGAATGCCAGGCTATTGTTATAATAAGTGAAATAAAGAAGCTGGACAAAGAAAAGAAGAACATAATGAATAGAATGGGTGAACTCAGAGGGATAATTATCCCTCAATTAGAGGCAATGCATGAGGCCTTGATAGTTGCTTAGACCACAGCCCAAACTAGTGATCCAACAGATTTAAGAAGGGTAGAAGCATATGTATTTTTGTTGAGTGGTCACATCTCCATTTTGGAAAAGATGAAGAGGAGTTGAGCCACAGAAACTGTACGGTTGACGACAACTTTTGCAGACATACTCAAGTATATGTAAGTTTATCTTATGGATTGTATGTACATATGTGGCCATCTATATAATAATTTTTACACAATTTTGATATGACGATTCCACCCTTTGCCATTGATGTCAAAGGGGGAGTGAAGGGTAGTGAAAAATGAGGAATCCAGCAAAGGGGGAGCTCTGGTAAAGCAGTGTAAAGAAACAGAGCACAAGCAAAGGGGGAGTTACTGTGACACTCAGTCATTTTTCACTAAGTGTTGCCATCAATGCCAAAGGGGGAGATTGTTGGCAAGAGACACTGCCAGGACTTATTAGTGTTGTCATTGATGGCAACAAAGTCTATCCCACACATCCACAGTACATAATATGCCTATACCAGAAGTCAGATTGAAGATTGTTTTGGTCCGATGAACAAGAACAAAGTATGTAACAAGGTCTGACAATCAGGTCCGGATCTCTCAGATGGTGTAACTTAGTAAGTTGCAGACTTGGACAAGTCAAGAGGGGTATCATGACTATTATATCGCAGAGATTTAGCCTTCGGTGATAAAGCATGAAAAAGATATGAGCATTTGAGTGTTGGGTTCTAGTCAGGCAGAGCAGACAGAGGAAGAACTGACTGACAGAGTATCAGACTTCAATCCGGATGTGCAAAAGGTGATGATCAAGTAACTTGTGGCATTTTACATTGTTGGCCGACATGATTAATGACTTCTATGCTTAATCTTTTGATACACATCACAAATCAAGAATGGATTCAGCCGACAGATCAATAACTTGCAAATATCTTGAGTGTTCTTGTTGCCGACTAGAAAGTTGATGAAAATCCTTGATGTAGATATATATACTCGATGGATTCCAGCATGTAAGTGTGTGTGATGAATATGTGGATAAAGGAAGTGTGAAGAAGAGTAGAAGGAAGTGAAAAGATAGTACTCCAAGCCTAAAATGTGACAAAGGAGAGATATTACACCGAGGAAGAATGAAATGTGCTAGATCAGTATACTAAGCCTAACTGAAACTAAACTCTTGCATATGTGGATGTTGTACATTAGTTCAAACTCATTAGAAAAATCTGTAAGCATTTGTAGACAGTGAGTCTCTTGTAGGCAGTGGGCCTCTTGTGAGCAGTGTGCTTGGGTAGTGAGCCCTAGTCGGCAAGTGCCAAATTTATACTCCTTATTCTTTTAACAGAGAATACAATCTTGTGTTAGTCACCCCATGTTTTTCCCCTTAACAAGGTTTCCACATAAAAATCATTGTGTTATGTGTTGATTTCATTTTCAGTTCTTATGGTTGTCTTTGCTTCCATGTTTTAATAGAGCACTAAATGTTAAGATAAGAAAAGAAAGCAAGAAAGAGAAAAGTTATAAAATAACTGATTCACCCCCCCTCTCAGTTATCTGCATTGTTCCAACACTAATCACAGTACTGTCTATATTTTTGACTTCATAGAGTTTGATTGACTTTGTGTACATCATTGAGCAGTGTTCGAATGTTCACTCATACAATATTTTGTATCTCTTATCTTGATCTGCATTTTTGAATATTTGTTACTTCCAACAGACACCAGTTCATCATCAACAAAGTTTACAACTTTTACATGCTTTAGGAGTTCTTCATCATGATGTTCTGATAATCAAGGGACATCTTTTCAGGAAGTCTTAAATCCTTCTTTTTTCTCTCTTTTTGGAGTATAGTTTTTTTCCCACTAGGTTTTCTATCTTACTCTATTTTTTAGAGAGATTGCTTTGTACATGAGTACCTCACCAGGCTAGTAGCCGGGACCTATTTCATCCATGCCCACCTAAGCTATACTTAAGGGGGGGTGTTAGTGTATATATATTTTATGCATACACTTAGGCTTCTTAAGCCTACTTAGTTGTCTATTTACACTTGACACTTGTTCATATGAGTTGTCAAGTTGGTTAGGAATTTCATAGAGGTATCATCTTTCTTTTGACACCTTTTGTAGAAGTATTAGATTCACATTGGTTCATCTCTCATGATACATTGGTGGTCCCCATTTCTGAATCTTCCTCACACGATAGCATTGGCTTGGAGATCATTGAGCATTCTTCAAAGACATCATGGGCATCATCTGCGTCTTTGAATCATGTGCATAATTCAGAGACCTTTATACTTCTTCCTATATATTCCTATCCGGAATGGGAAGATTCCTTGCACACTTTAGTGGTTCGATTTCTTCCTAAGGGGAGAAATGTTTTTCATCATTTGTGGATCATCTTCAACATCCAGTCTCGAGCATCTACTAGCACTACAAGAGGTATTTTGAGGGGAGGCTACATGGTTTCTCTTCTCTTATCAATTTTGGGAGGAAGCATTT
Organism: Cunninghamia lanceolata; assembly: GCA_027924645.1. Lineage (NCBI taxonomy): Eukaryota > Viridiplantae > Streptophyta > Pinopsida > Cupressales > Cupressaceae > Cunninghamia > Cunninghamia lanceolata. Next base: position 3,230,585 of record BSBN01001333.1, read on the forward strand.
CCTCACATGTAGTTCATCACTTCATAGTTTCTGGGGGGTCACATGACCTTCTCTCTTCTCTCTTCTATGGGGGGAATATTTTATGTACTTATGTGTTAGAAGTAGTCCTTGGGGGGTTCTTAGTCCTCCATCTATCACTCTTCTTCTTCACTTGTACATTTCTTTCATGCATCTTTTCTCTTTTGGAGAGGAGTTTTGTTCCCAGTGGGTTTTCTCCTTTTCTCCGCTTTTGATATAGTTGTTTGTACATGGGTACCTAACATGGCCTAGTAGCCAGGACCCACCATCATCTCTATTTTGCTACTCCCTAAGTATAACTTAAGGGGGGATGTTAGAGTGTTGGTTTTATACTAACCCACACCTAGGCTTAAGTCACACTTAGTGGCTAAGTCTAACTTAACCTTGACATTAAAGGTTAAGTTCACTTTTGAGGTTAGTCACTTTTTTGTCTCACCACATGTGCTCACATGAGGTTAGTCATTTTGACATTTCACCTCATTAGAGGTTGGAGGTATTCTCTCCTCACCTTATGGGAGGTTGGAGACATTTTTTCATCACCCTCTACTTGTGCACACATGTGTTCATCACATAGAGGGTTAGTCATAGTTGGATGTCTCCTTCTCAACTCCTTCTCCTTGCCTATATATGCAAGGCTCTTTGTACATTTTCATTAACTCTTTGTGTAAACTCTTGATGTAATCTCTTGATTATACATTTTGGCTTTTATGTGCTTATTATTTGTAGAAGTTCGTCTTAGTTCTTATTTGCTGATCTTGGCTAATTCTGACAGGGGCTTCCACCTATTATCACATCAAAACCTCCAATTGAATTAATCATTTCATGAAGTCTTTCTTTTGTCAAATTTGCACTTTTTTTTATATCTCGGAGGTGTCTCCGGCTCAGCGACTATGACTTTGTTGCCAAGTCAGTCCATGCGAGTCAAAACTAACCCTCTGGGACAACACGATATCCCATCACCTGCTCCACGGTGTGCATGGCTGGGTGATTTGAGATTTGAACTCGGGTGGGCAAACTACCACACACTTAGAGCAGACAACCACACCACTTGAGCTAAACCTTGGGGGCGTCAAATTTGCACATTTTCCACCTCAATCAATTTAGCCTTTTGATGTGTTTTTTCTACCCAAAATTTGAGGATAAGCTTGTTTTCTTTACAATTTTTCATAGATACAACATAATTGAGTGGTATACCCAGATGATGCAAAGCAACTTCTGCACCCCCAATTCTAGCTAACAAAGAAAGGATATTGATCCCATTTCTAAGATAGATAGGCTTCAAAATAGAAAGATGACATTCTTTAATGAACAAATTAAAGTGATATATTTTTCCTCTTCTTTCATTTTTACATTTATGGAAGTCAATTGACTCACAACTAGATGAAAATCATTTAAATGTTTGGTTACAAAGTCTCCTTCATGCATCTTTAAAGAATACAAATTTCTTTTCCAAAAATATTTTTTTACAAGACACTTAGTTTGATATAATACAATAATTTTATCTCATAAACTCTTAGCAATGTTTTGTACTAAAACATTCATCAGGATTGAATTAGAAAGACATTGCCTACTAGTAGATCTATCTCTTCTATCCAACTTGTCCCATTCATCTTGATCCATTGTTGATGGTAGAAAATTGAGTGCAACAATTATTATGATCCACTAATCTATCTCCACTAAAATATCTTCAACCTTCAATTTCCACAACTAAAAGTTTTACCTGTTGAACTTCTCAATCTCAAATATCAAGGTGTTGGCAATGACTTCTGATTTTCAAATGTTATTTTAACTTGACATAAATTATCCCACAAAAAATTTTGAAAGCAACATAAGAAATGTATCATTTCCATCATGGGATCAATTGAAATAAAGATTTGATACTAAATGTTGGTTTTACAATTCTTATTCCTCAATTAGGAGCAATGGAAAGTAAAAAAAATTATTGACATAAAACACATGTAACCTTAATTAAAAATAGAATAATAAGTGAATGAGATAGAGATGATAAGATGTCATATATACTTGGGAAAGCCCTTCTGAGTAGGAGACCCATCACTAAAAGTAAACCTTATATATTAGTGAAACATGTCATTTTCTTAAGGACCTAATAATTCACCTTTAATACCTATTTAGTGTACCCATTGCACTCTAAAGTGTAGTTATGTCTAAAAATAACATCCTGTGTGCAAGCTTCATTCATTAATACATGGCATGACCAATATAGTTGGAAACAATGCCTCTTATTAAAGTGTCTCAAAATGGACATTTGCAGAATCTCAGAAGTCCAACAAATGGAAACAACACTTAACACCTTCTACTATTTGGGTCTCCCCTCATTTAACCACTGTCCCAACAATATATGATCAATTTTTTCAAGCATTCATTTGGAGAGAACTATTGCTATACCAGTCATTCATAAACATTCACAATGATATTGGTTCATTGGAGAAAGATATTATAGCCCATTGGGAAATAATTTCAAATAACTACTATATATGGAATTTGCATCGTACATCTCCAAATCCATAGATAGACACTGATGATGAAAAAATCTAGAGCCCTTGTCGTCATATAGAGGAAGAATAAGAGAGAGAAGAGGAGAGACAGGGGGGATAGAGACAAAAGTAGAGAGAGACAGGGAGATTGATAGACAAACAAGAATAGAGAAAGAGAGATAGAACATGAGAGAGAGATAGAGATAGGAAATATATATAGGAGAGAGAGATAGAGATAGGAAATATATATAAAAAGAGAGTGAGAGAGAGAGATAACAAATATAAAGGGAAATTCACTACCTCTTTTCTTTAGCTCTCTCTCTCTCTATTTTTTTAAAAGTGTCATTTCATACCAAGCTCTGGACTATTTACATTGTAAAAGTACCATAGCCTAATCTTTAATGTAGGTTTTTCCATTACAATGCTTCACCATAGCCCCAAGTCTAGCACACACCGTAACACTTTTTTCATGGCCAATGCTTTTGTGTTTTTAGAAATGTCTCAACAACACATATCACTACATTCTTTCAATTCTACTGATGTATGGACAAAAACCATTCATCATCAACGAAAATATATGCTCTCTTCTCAAGAAATTACTTATTACTTTTATCTACATTCTATCTCGGCATACCCATTGCACACTAAGGTGTGATTGCTAGTTAATTACAACTCTTTTGCTACATTATTTGTTGTATTTTACATTAATTTGTTCCAATATTAAAAAAACATTTCTTAAACCTCTTGAGCACAATGGCATTATCATAAATTTTCTAGAACACTTCAAAAAAATTCTCAAGAAATGAACTAACCTTAGGACATGTCATGGCTCTAATACCATGTTAGAATTTGTCATAAACAACAAATCTACCCAATACCTAATTCCTATGAGCTAATTACAAATCTAGATGAATAGAATAAAGATATTCAATATTCAACATGATGGAGTATATTTACAAAGAGAAAATTACAAATATATAGACCTCTTGGCCATGAATCAAGGATGTGGCATGGTCAAGAGGTAAGACTTTAACTCTCAGTCACTCCCAATCAAGAGGTGAGTTAAGTTGGTCTAACTTTAAGATAGAGGAGACCTTGACTAAATAGAGGTGGCACCTAACTACCATCAATCAAAGATTGTTGAGGTAGTGATGGTACTTATGTAACTCATGTCAAGGTGTACACATGTCATTACTAGCTACCTAGGTGAGAATAATTAAATATTTGTAATATCCTAAGTAAACATATTAAATAGGTGCAATATCACACTTAGGAGAGAGACATATTTTAAAATGTTACATCAATAGTTTTGGAGTCTGGTGGCTTATTACAACAGTTGATGAACTCTATCTTCAAGGCATTTTTGCGTAAATTTATTTTGCATTTTTAATGACATCATAATATATAGAAAAATGTTACATCAATAGTTTTGGGAGTCTAGTGGCTTATTACAACAGTTGATGAACTCTATCTTCAAGGCATTTTTGCATAAATTTATTTTGCATTTTCAATGACATCATAATATATAGAAAAACTTGTGAGGAATGCTTGCAACATATGAATGAGGTTTTGGACATTCTTGAATAGCATCAACTTTATGTTAAACCATCTAGGTGTGTTTTTGGTGTTAAAGAGTTGGCCTTTGACATATTGTTTCACATGAGGGTTTGGGGCACACAACTTTGCAAAGATAGAGACATGGTAAGAAAGCAAGTGCTAACACATCTAGGTGGGTTGGTTTATGTTAGGGGAGGCCTTATTCTGTGACCTAGGGCTCTTAATCCTTCCAAGATACAATGGCTAGACTATATCTCTTAAGAAACCTATGATAGTAAAAGTGAGAAACTTTATAAAACAAAATAAGAAGAATGTGACATGTAGAGACATCTAATTTACTCCTATGGTTGGATAGTTAGGGCCTTTAAAGAAACTTCTCTCAATTTTAGTTTACTCAATGTGGTTCACCATGCTAGCCTGAATCACAAGTTTTAAAATGGATGAGGAGGAGAGATGTCAGATTCTACTTTGTGCTTTGCCTAATTCATGGGATTCTCTTGTTATAGCAATTGGGAGTACTTCTATTATATTGAAAGTTAAAGATGCCATGGGTTCTTTGCTTTCTAAAGAAATGAGGAGGAAGGTATCCATCAGTGCCAAAGAAGCCCTAAGTGATCATGGAAGACCTAAAGAAAAAGGCAAGAAGAGAGAGAAGCAAGACAAATCCAAGTCCAAGGGGAGATCCAAATCTCCTAGAAAGTTCAAAGCTATTTGTTGGAATTGTGGTAAGCCTGGACACTTTCGTAAGGAGTGTAAAGAAGAAAAGAAGAAGAAAAGAAAGAAATCTAATTTTGATTCAGAGTCTAAGAAGGAAGATGGTGACGTGTTCATTGCAGCTTTGGCCACTCATGCAGGTAATGATGCATGGTTAATTGACTCAGGTGCATCTTTCCATATGACCCCTAAAAGAGACTGGTTTTCTAAGTATGAAGAATTCGATCGAGGTAAGGTGTACTTGGGTGATGATTCTCAGTTAAGTATTGTTGGCTGTGGTAAAGTCAAAATCATATTTCCTAATGGTAGAACAAAAATGATTAATGGTGTGTTGCATATCCCTAGATTAGTATGAAATTTATTATCTGTGAGAAAACTAATAGATGTGGGTGTGCAGGTAGTCTTTTCTGATACAGGATGCAAGATGGTTAGAGATGCTATGGTAATTGCTAGAGTTGTCTGAATTGGCACATTGTATAAGCTTGATGCATGCATTGTTGAGTGCAATATTACTTTTGTGAAAATAAAATCTATGACTACTTCATTGGAAAAGAAGAGGGTTTCATTTTCAGTGGATGGTCATGGCTTGTGGGTACCTAAGGGTGTTATTTCTTCTGAATCAAAATTGCCTACAGAGAAAACTATGTTATGGCACTAGAGATTAGGCCACATAGGAGACAAGGGTCTAAGGACCTTGAAAAATAAAAACATTGTTAAAGGGTTGACTGATTGTAATCTTGATTTTGATATCTGTGAGCATTGCATTTATGGTAAACAAAATTGCGTTTAGTTTTACTCGAGTTCTCATAAATCTTGTGGTGTATTGGATCTTATTCATTCTGATATGTTTGGTCTTGTAGATGTTCCTTCGATTGGAAATTCCACATATTATGTTTCATTTATTGATGATTACAGTAGAAGGACATGGGTATATTTTCTAAAGAGTAAATTTGAAGTTTTTAGTCGATTTAAAGAATTTAAAGCAATGGTTGAGCTGCAGATTGGAAAGAAAATAAAATGTTTGAGGACTGACAATGGTGGTGAATTTTTCTCTAATGATTTTGATAGATTTTGTGGCATTCAGAGACAAAAGACAACTCTGTATTCTCCATAGCATAATGGAGTTGCAAAAAGAATGAACAAGACACTAATGTAGAAGGCTAGGAGTATGCTTAGTGGTGCTGGTCTAGAACAAAGGTTTTGGGCTGAAGCTATTGCCACTACTTGTTACTTGATTAACAGGTCTCCTACATCAACTCTTGTTGATAAAATGCCTATAGAGGCATGGTCGGGGCACAAGCCTTCACTAAGGCATCTTAGAGTATTTGGTTGTGAGGCATATGCACATGTGCCAAATGAGAAGTGAACAAAGTTGGAGAACAAGGTTGTGAAATGTATCTTCATCAAGTACAGTTATAGTGTGAAAGGATACAATCTTTGGGACCCTATTGCACAAAAGGTAATATATAGTAAAAGTGTTATTTTTAGAGAAACTAAGACTTCTTAGAAAGAACTATTACATTATTGTTAGAACAAAGTGAACTAAAAGATGTGATTCAACTCCCTTCTGTGCCTGAGAAAGTTGAATCAAGGCTCCTAGATAGAGAAGAAATTGAGGAGAACTCATCTAGCTCTAAATCTTCAGAAGAGGAGGAAGGACCTCCAACTCAGCTTGTTTGAAGGTTTACAAGATATAAAAACCACCTGAAAGGTATTCACCTGATGACTAGAGATGTATTTTTGCTTTGAATACTAACATAGATGAACCTAGATCTGTAAAAGAGGCATTAGGTATGAATGATGCAAAGTCCTGGAAGATTGCTATGGATGAAGAAATGGAAGCTTTGAAAAAGATGATACTAAATACTAACATAGATGAACCTAGATTTGTAAAAGAGGCATTAGGTATGAATGATGCAAAGTCCTAGAAGATTGCTATGGATGAAGAAATGACAGCTTTGAAAAGGATGATACATGGGACTTGGTACCATTGCCTAAAGGACAAACACCTATTGGTTGCAAATGGGTGTTCAAGAAAAAGATTGGTTCAGATGGAGGTATTGATAAGTACAAAGCATAGCTGGTTGTGAAAGGTTACTCTCAGGTTGAGGGTGTTGATTATGGTGAGATATTTTCTTCAGTTGCAAAAATGACATCCATTAGGTTCTTTCTTTTTATTGTTGTTTCTTATGATCTAGAGGTTGAGCAAATGGATGTGAAAATGACATTCCTTTATGGTGATTTGGCAGAGGATATTTATATGATATAGCCAGAACACTACATGGTGAAAGGTAAATCTAATCTGGTTTGTAAATTGAAGAAATCTTTGTATGGCCACAAACAAAGTCCTAGGATGTAGTACCAGAAATTTGATACATATGTGTTGAGTTGGGGATTTGAGCGTTCTAAATCTAATCACTGCTGGTGATTATTTCCTATTTATTGCATTATATGTTGATGATATGTTATTTATTCGTAAAGAGAAAGGAATGATTTCAAAACTAAAGTCTCAACTTGTAGCTAAATTTGAAATGAAAGATCTTGGTGCAGCTAAACACATTCTTAGGATGGAAATAAGAAGAGATAGAGTGAACAGAAAACTATGGCTTAGCCAGAGTAAGTATGTCAATTCAGTTTTATAGAGGTTTAACATGCAGGATTGTAGACCATTATGTGTTCCTTTTATAGTTGGAACGAAGTTATCTGCTTCACAATGTCCAACATCCCAATTAGAGATGGAAGACATGGGTAGAGTGCCTTACCAAAGGCACTTGGAAGTTTGATGTATGCTATGGTCTGTACTAGACTTGACATTGCCCAGGCAGTGGGAGTTCTTTCCAGATATATGTCTAATCCTGGTAGAGTTCATTGGGATGTAGTTAAAAGAGTCTTCAGATATTTGTAGGGTACCTCAGAGTATTCCATGTGTTATCATGGTAATTTGATAGGAGACATGCATTACCTTGATATTCATGGTTATGTGGATTTAGACTGGACAGGTGATGTTGATAACAAACGATTCACCAGTGCTTATGTATTTACTTTATTTTGGTGGTGCAATTAGTTGGATGAGTAAGTGACAAGTTGTGGTTTCTTTGTCCACTACTAAAGCTGAGTATATGGCAGCTACTCATGCTTGTAAAGAAGCCATTTGGCTTAAGAGATTATGTTAAGATATCAGAATAAAACAAGATGCAGTGATAGTTTATTGTGATAGTCAAAGTGCGATCTACCTAGCTAAGAACCCAACATTTCATGCCATGACCAAGGACATTGATGTACAATATCATTTTGTTAGAGATATGGTCAAGGATGGCAGAGTGAAGCTAGTTAAGGTAGAGACTTTGATGAATGTTTCAAATTCATTAACTAAGCCTGTGAGCATAGAGAAGTTCAAATGGTGTTCGGAGTCAATGGGCCTCATGACCCCTAGCAATGAAATCATGGTGTTGATACTCCCTTTGCTCTTGCAAGGTGTTTGACAAGTGGGAGAATGTTAGGAAAGGTGTCTCAACTTTGCAACTACAAAAGGTTACTATTCTTCCCAATTTTGGTCTTTTTGAATAGCCTTTATCTTGAAGAATGGTTTAAAACTTTCAAAGTTTCAAAAGGAGCTAAAAATGGTAGGGATTACTATTTTAGTAACTCTATATTTGAGCTCAGATGGACCCAAAAATTTTCCAAAAAAACTTGCAAAACTATTAATTAAACATCTCGGGTGAGTTTCGACTCAAGATCATACCAGGATTGCATGATATTAAAGTTTCTAATTTTTGAAACTATCAGAAAAAAGTTTCAAACTCATATTTGAGGAACTCAAAGGTCCTTAAATGCCCTGAAAGTGTCATAATTGGTGAAGTGGATTATAGCTTGATATATCTCTTCATGAGATTTCCAATGCATCAAATAGTTCATCAATCAGACACCTGGATCAAAAGTTATGGCCTCTGGAAGTTGGACCACCTGTTTTTGGGAAATGTGAAAACATGTTGGACACTTAAAAGAGTTATAAAGGGGAGAATTACATGTGTTGGTGTGTGATTTGGCACATCACAAAGCATATTTTATTAGAGATAATTTGGGTGCCACTTTTGGGTGGTTTTTTGGCTCATGGTTTTGTAATTACCGATGATAGTTTAGTGTATTGTATCTCCTATATATCAGGAGCTTGAGATGGAGGCTATGTGTAAGAGTCTTATAAATATTGAGTTGCCTCTGAATCTTTGTTTGGTTATACTCCTGCGAAAGCTTTCTCCGCAAGTATATTGTAATCTTTTTTATTCTTGAATAATATATTGGGTGGCTTTGGAGTGTGGGGTTTTTCTCTTGAAAGGGTTTCCCCACATAATTATTATGTTTTGGTATGATTTCTATTTATGTTTATGTCTACAACTATTGTAAAGATCTGAAAAGTTGTGCATATCTCTCCCCTCAAGATTAGTGTAGGAAGTTGTTCTGCTACCTTAGCTTCCTTACAAAGGTATCATTGGCCATGTGGAAGAATGTAGAGGAGTATATCCCCAGGTTCAATCTATTTTTTAATAGACAATGTTTGTAAGTGTTTTAATAAAATGATGCTTTATGAGGTTTTTTACCTGAAAGAGTTTTTCCCATGTATATATTGTGTAATGTGTTAAATTCATGCTTGTATAATTCTCATTTATATTTTGTTCATAATGATTAGTATCCTAAGATCCTAATTTCCAACAGTATTCTTCTCACTTCCAATAGGCAACAAAATGAATGTAAGAAAGACATCATCATCCTCATTCATGGTCTCAATGTTGTTAAGTGGAACCATATTAGAATGGAAGGAAATCAAGTTGTTGACTTTTTGGATGAATTAGCATCTAATTGGAATAACTTCAAGGTTGATACTAGGAATAATCAAGATTGCCTTATCTACAACTTGAGCAGAGACTTTAGTGATTTTGTAAATGCTAACTATAATGCCTCTCGATTCTTCTACAAGTATGCTTCCTACTAGTGTGCTTTTTGTTGGTGTGGTAGTTTTTGTGGAGTTCTTCATGTTTATTCCCCTATGGCTAACTTTAACATTACTATTCTTAATTGGTTTTCCTCTTGGTCCAATTTTTTTAACATAAATACTCAAACACATTTACAATTTTCAAGGGAACACATGTATGATATTTGGAGGGCAAATTGTCTATTTTCAATCCATCTAGATTTTCTTGATTTTGTGGAATTGGTGTACCATGAATCTTATAAAGACTGAAAAACCTACTTTTAAAATATATATTATGTTCTTAAGTATGGTTAGGTAGTAAAATTGAATTTTGCTTCATACTGCACCACAGTTTACGGACTAAAATTAAGCACCAGTTCGTCAACTTCTAGATCAACAAAGATAACTTTTTGGCCACTCGTGAATTAGCTCCCACTGGGGCCTAAATTTGATAGTCAACCCTACTTGTCAAGCATTTTTTTATGAAGGTTATTCATTCAAAGGTGCTCTTAAGATATTATGACACATCTTAGTATAAGTAAAATTATATATAAACCAAATATATATCATCATAATCTTATATAAATTTTGACAATTGTCCAAAATCTCTCCTTTCATGTGAGAGTCTTTTTAAAATTTTAATTGTATTTTACGACAAAAATGTCTAAATAAGGTTATACGGCCATCAAATTTAGGCCTTGGCTCCCATACCTAGCCGACTTGATATGACAACACTTCACTGCAATCACATACATTCAACACGATTCGTTGCAACCACGTACACTCATTCATTTCATTAAAAAACACATGTAATTATGCTACACACAAATTTCCAATCAATTATGTTAATATAACAATGGTGAAAAGAAGGGAGACTCTATTGCAGTTAATCACGGATCGAGTCCCCCTTATTTTTTTAAATATTGAATAAATACAATTTACAAAATAATGAGCAGCTCTTGGAAAAAAAAGGTGCAAGGAACAACAACAATCAGAAACCTTGATACATCCCAGTAGAAAAAGCTAACAGGACAAAATAGAGTCTCATAGATTTTTGAGTCTCCCTTATTATTAGTAATTGATGACTCAGTAAATCTCAACTTTCTGCGAATGTTCAATTAAAAAAAACAAAAAAAATTATTATTTTTCCACAGGACTACTGCTATTTATGTAGTACTTGTATGATAAGAGAAACCCAAGTGCTTGAGTTGAAGAGGAAGATGGCCATGACCCCATCAGTCCTAGTTGCACTCTTCTTCATTCTGAGTTGGTCTTGTAGAGAAGCTAAGTCATCACATCACCACAAAGGCAATGCTACAGATAAAGAGGCTTTCTTGTCATTCAAATTTGGGAAATTCCTCCACAAATTAGAAACCTTAGTATGTTGACTATATTAGGTTTACAGAATAATTTATTCACAGGTGTAATACCTTCTACAATTAGTAAGCTTCATAGGTTGGAACAATTGGACATGAAGGGGAACAATCTTCAAGGAAACATTCTAAAGGAGATTGGCTAGCTTAAACACCTATGTCTTTAAAAATCTTGCAAGGACTAAACTTTCTGGGAATATTCCTCATTCCCTTGGCAACCTCCAGCAATTGAGATCTTTGATCCTTTTTCAAAACCAGTTGACAGGAAGCATTCCTTACAGTTTAGGGAAATGCTCAAACTTGCAACAACTTAGTCTCTCATACAATAGGCTCAGTGGAAAAATTCCTCCACAGGTAGCAGGACTCTCAAATTTGGCAATCTATATTGACCTTTCAAACAATTTATTACAAGGCACCTTGCCTGCTAAACTCGGCAAGATGGATCGCATTCAAGGCATAGATATTTCTACAAATTAGTTAACTGGCCATATTCCCTATGCACTAGGCAGTTGCATAGCAGTTGAATATCTATTCATGTAATAAGCTTAAAGGTGCCATTCCAGATTCTCTTGGTAAACTTCAAAATCTCCAGACACTTGATTTTTCCTTCAATAATTTGTTAGGTAACATACCAAAATCTTTGGGAAAATTTAAAGTGCTTCATAGCCTAAATTTTTCTATGAACCATTTGTCAGGGGAAGTCCCAAAAGAAGGAATTTTTAAAAATCTCGGCCTTGAGTCATTGATTGGGAATCTTGGTCTGTGTGGACCTTGGGTGAAATTGCCCGCATGCTCTGCTCCCAAAAACAAAAGCAATAGGCTTCTCAAAAGGGTGGTGGCACCTATTGTTGGGACTACAACTTTGATCTTATGGTGTTTACTTATGGGGTTCTTATGGAGATGTTATTGTAGCAGACATCCTATAATCTCTCATCCTTTCAAATTAGGGCACCAAAGAATTTCATTTCCAGAGATTGTCACTGCGACAAATGGATTTAATGAGGATAATTTGTTAGGAGTTGGTAGTTGTGGAAAAGTTTACAAAGGGGTCTTGCAGAATGACACAATGGTTGCTATCAAGGTTCTAAGTTTGCAAAACGAAGATGCTCACAAAAGTTTTGATAGAGAGTGCAAAGCTTTGAGGAGGGCCTGACATCAAAATCTGATTAGAATCATAACCTCTTATTCAGATCCAGACTTCAAATCCTTAATATTTCCTTTAATGCCAAATTGAAGTCTAGACAAGTCTATGTATCCGAAAGGTCCAGAAAGTTCCCATGGTAATATTTGTAGACTGGACTTGATTCAAAGGTTGAACATAGCCAATTGTTGGAAGATTTTAATCTTCTGTCAAAAAATTAAATGCACCCTACCCCCGTGTCAGACTGGGGAACTCCTCATATCTGCACCCTAGCACCGTTAGCCTGCCATCATTCAATTTAGGTAGGTAAGTTTGAATTTGAAAGGAGTTTTGTTGAGTGCCATTTTTTTTGGAATGAGACAAAAGAGAAGGAATGTGAGTTGACAAAATAGTATGGAATGAAAATCAAGAGTTATCCTGCAGTAGCAGAAGGGGAATGTTCTAACAGAGAACAGACAAAAGAAGAAGGACAATACAATAGAGAATAGAAGATTTTGTGTGCAGCAGCACAAGGTATGAGCAGACAGCTACGGAGTTCCTACAGGTAACTCCAGAAACAATTTGTAGTTCTAGTGATTGGAGCAAATCAGAAAAACAGAGCAACAGCTCTGCATTGTAGTTTGTATATGAAGTTTGAATGTATCTTAGAGAAGAAGGAAAATATATAATATATATATTGTTGTCCATGTGCCTTATCTCTGTGACTATGTGTGTGTTTGTTCTTGATGTGCATTGTTTGCTATAGTAATTATTTTTTCAGAACCACACACTGCCTCCCCTGCTTTCCCCTATTGCCAAAAAGTGGTATTAGAGCCCTATTTTTCTAGGCAGTTAGATTCAATTGGGTGTTCTATATAATCCCTAGTTTGTCTAGGCATTATCATCTTTCTCAGATTTGAGAAGCATGGCAGGTGGGGATAGCAAAGGATGGTAGCAGCCACCTACATTTGATGGGTAGAACTATGATATTTGGGCTAAGAAGATGAAAACAATACTGGTTGCTAATGACCTATGGGATTTGGTCACCAATGGGTTCACAGACATCACAGACCCAGCAGCCTATGCAGCCATATCTAATGCTTAAAGAAACCAGTTGAAGGGAACAAGAATGAAGGATGCAAAAGCCCTCAGTCTAGTTGAGGCAGCCTTGACAAAGGCTATTGTCCCCCACATTGTAGCAGCAAACTACTCAAAATAGGCATGGGAAATATTGTAGAATAGCTATAAGGGAACTGACAAGGTGAGATAAGTCAAGCTCTAGCTATTTAGAAGAGATTTTGAGACCCTTCAGATGAAGGAGAGTGAGTCTATTTTAGACTTTCAAACTAGAGTTTCTACCATGCTAAATCAGTTAAGGATAAATGGAGAAACCATGGATGAACAAAGGATTGTTGAGAAAATCCTAAGGAGTCTACCTTCTAGATTTGACCCTATTGTCATAACCATTGAAGAGACAAAGGATCTGTCCAAGATGACAGTAGATGAGTTGATGGGCTCTTTACAAAGCCATGAGCAGCGGTTAAATAGATCCGCTCCTTCCCTTGAGCAAGCCTTCAAGGCTCAAACCAATGCAAGAGGTAGGGGAAGAGGAAGAAATAGTAGAGGTAGAGGTCAAAGAGGAAGAGGCAAGCAACTCACAGCCAAGCTATCAAGAAAAGAAGAAGAATAGTAGTTCTAATCAGAGGTATGACAAAATCAATGTTCAATGCTATTACTGTCATAAGTTTGGTCATTATGCTAGTGAGTGTAGAAAGAAACAACGTGATCATGGAGGCAAAAATGCTAATGTAGCAAATGAGAACAAGGTTGAAAATGAAAATCAGTCTAAGGTGTTTATTGTGTGTAACCTTGCTGATAAGAGCAGCCCTGAAGTCTGGTATTTGGACAACGGGTGTAGCAACCACATGAGTGGTAATGCAAATTTGTTTGCCTCCATTGATAGAAATGTCAAGTCTGAGATCATGATGGGGAACAGTCAAAAGGTTCATGTCATAGGAAGAGGCATCATCACATTCCTTACCAAGCAAGGTGAGAAAATACAGATCTAGGATGTATATTATGCCCCTGGCATAAAACATAACCTATTGAGCATTGGATAGATGGTCCAAAACGGTTATAGAATCCTGATGGAAAATGGAGAGTGCACAATATTTAATAAAGGAGGCAGTAAGAAAGTCATTGCAGCAGTGTAGATGACAAGAAACAAAATGTTTCCTCTTACAATATACATAGAGTCTCCGGCGCCATCTCTGGTGCTATCTCTGGTGTAGTTTCCAACACTATCTCCGGCGCTCACAGCAGTGGGACAATAAACAGCCTTTAGGATAGTCATCAAAGACCCATCCAAATTGTGGCATTTGAGGTATGGGTACTTAAGTTTTTCTGGTTTGAGTTTATTGTCCAAGAAAGGCATGGTTAGAGGGCTACCAAACATTGTAGAGCCCGATGGAAAATGTGAAGCCTACATTTTAGGGAAGCAGCATAGGCAACCCTTTCAATCAGGGTATTCTAGGAGGGCAAGAGCACCATTGGAGTTGGTGCCTTTAGATTTATGTGGCCCTATGAAGACCCCCACACTAGGTGGGAATGTATATTTCATGACCTTCATAGATGATTACAACAAAAAGATCTAGATTTATTTTTTGAAAAACAAATCAGAGGCCTTTGAGAAATTCAAGGAGTTTAAGGCATTAGCTGAAAAGCAAAGTGGCCGCTATATCAAGGCCCTAAGAACAGATAGAGGGGGAGAGTATATCTCCAAACAATTTCTAAATTTCTATAGGAATGAAGATATTCATAAATAGTTCACAACAAGGTATACTCCACAGCAAAATGGAGTTGTTGAAAGGAAAAATAGAACCATCATAGAGATGGCAGCAAGCATGCTGAAGGCAAAGGGATTGTCGAATGATTATTGGGGTGAGGCTATAGCAACAATGGTTTACCTATTGAATAGGTGTCCTACAAAGGTCATTCGTGATAGGATTCCACAAGAGGCGTGGACAAACAACAAATGGAGTGTTGAATACCTAAGAATTTTTGGGTGTGTGGCATATGCATTCGTGCCTAAAGAGAAGAGGCAGAAATTTGATGATAGAGGTGAGAAATGTATCTTCATAGGCTATAGTGAAGAATCAAAAGCCTATAGACTGTATAATCCCATCACCAAAAAGGTTGTGATCAGCAGGGATGTTGAGTTCATTGAGAATGAAGCATGGGATGGAATGGTGGACAGCACCACGGGTATTTCAGTCATAATACCCCTTGAAGATGAAGAAGCTCCAGAGGACAACAACTCTGAAGGAACAATAGAGAGCAGCAGCTCAGGGAGAAACTACCGTAGAGCATTGGAAAACAGCAGCTCTAGAGGTGTTCAGCAAAGTAGCCCCAGAGGTGGACATCGGCACTGCAGCTCCAGAGATTAGCAGCTTTGGAGGTCTGCAACTCCAGAGATCTGTAGCTTTGGAGGTTGACACAACAGCAGCTCCGAAGGTTAGTACAGCAGCTTCGGAGGTTAGTACAGTGGCTCCGGAGGTCTGAACAACAGCAGCTCCAGAGGTAATTCAAACCCCACACTCGTATCATTAATGCCACGGAGGACAAAGAGTGTGAAGGAGATTTATGACAACACAAGGTATGCTGATGATGATGAGAATTTGAATTTTGCATTATTTTCTTCTAGTGATCTAATCCACTTTGAGGAAGTTGTGAAAGAAGAGAAATGGTGTAAGGCCATGGATGAAGAGTTGGAGGCCATAGAGAAGAATGACACATGATAGCTAATTGTTTTACCCAAGGGTAAACAAGTGATTGGAGTTAAGTGGGTCTATAAGACCAAGTCTACTGCTAAAGGAAAGATTGAAAGACATAAGGCAAGGCTTGTTGTCAAAGGGTACAAATAACAGCTTGGAAGAGATTATGATGAGACATATGTACCAGTGCAAGACTAGAAACAGTTCGGGCAGTCATAGCAATAGCAGCCCAACACAAGTGGAAGGTGTTTCAAATGGATGTAAAATCAGCCTTCTTGAACAGAGTGCTGAAAGAGGAAGTGTATGTGGAGCAGCCACCTAGCTATGAAGTCCCAAGGCAAGAGGACAAAGTATATAGGCTCCAGAAAGCCCTCTATGGGTTGAAACAAGCACCTAGGGTATGGTACAGCAGAATAGACACATATTTAGTGAGTAATGGCTTTAGCAAAAATAGTAGTGAGCCCACTCTTTACATCAAAGCAACTGATGGTAATATTTTGATTGTTGTTTTGTATGTAGATGATCTGATTTTTACTGGCAATAGTGATCTTTTCATTGCTAATTTCAAAGAGGCAATGAAGAATGAGTTTGAGATGACAGACTTAGGTCTACTAAAGTTTTTCCTTGGAATTGAGGTCAAGCAAATAGAGCATGGCATATTTATTTCACAAACTAACTATGCCAAACAGATTGTGAAGAAATTTAAAATGGAGAATAGTAAACCTGCCCCTACACCAACAGCTACAGGTCTGAAATTGAGTAAAGAGGACAACAGCAAGGAAGTAACCCAACCCTCTACAAAAGCATGGTTGGAAGCCTCATGTACTTGACAGCTACTAGGCTTGATTTGATGTATGCTATAAGCCTGATTTCTAGGTTCATGGAGAAGCCTAAGGACACACATTGGCAAGCAGGAAAGAGGATCCTGAGGTATGTGAATGGCACAACAAGTTATGGCATCTTGTATGATGTTTCTAATGAGTTTAAGTTGGTTGGTTTCACGGATAGTGATTGAGAAGGAAATGTAGATGACCGGAAGAGCACATCTGACTATGTATTTCACATGGGTTCCAGCGTGATATCATGGGCATCCAAGAAGCAGCCCATTATTTCTCTCTCTACAACATAAGCTGAGTATATTGCAGCAAATGTAGTAGCTTGTTAGACTATTTGGTTGAGGAGGATCCTTGCAGACTTGTATGAGCAACAAGAAGATGGTACAACCATTCATTGTGATAATGTTTCATCAATAGCCCTGACAAAGAATCCAATCTTCCACGGATGAAGCAAGCACATTGAGATCTGTTATCATTTCTTAAGGGAATTGGTAGAACGAGGAGAGATTGAGTTGCAGTATTGCAGATCCGAGCAGTAGATCGCTGACAATCTCACAAAGGCATTGCCAAAAGATTCCTTTGAACGCCTAAGGGATATGCTAGGCATTGTTAACAACTCCGGGAAGAGGACAACTCTAGAGGTGTGCAGTCCTGCAAAGAAGACAGCTCCAGAGGTTTAGATCTTGAAAAACAACAGGAGAGCTCCAGAGATTCAACTCTAGAATGTATGTGCAACTCCGGAGATGCTCTGGAGATGCAGAAACAGGACTCCGAAGATGTTGGAAGTCAGCTCTGGAGATGCAGATAGAGTGCTCTAGAGATGCAGAGAACAGCTCTGAAGATGATGTAGAATGGTATAAACAACTTCAGAGATCTTCTCCGGAAAGGGAAAGGCATAGGTACAACTCTAGAGATCAGTTCTGAAAGGAAAATTGTTGAATAACATCTGACTTCAGATTAAGGGGGAGTGTTGGAAGATTTTAATCTTCTGTCAGAAAATAAAATACACCCTTCCCCCGCGTCAGACTGGGGAACTCCTCATAACTACACCCTAGCACTGTTGGCCTGCCAGCATTCAATTTAGGTAGGTAAGTTTGAATTTGAAAGGAGTTTTGTTGAGAGCCATTTTTTTGGCATGAGACAAAAGAGAGGGAATGTGGTTGACTGAATAGTATGGAATGAAAATCAAGAGTTATCCTATAGCAGCAGAAGGGGAATGTTCTAACAGAGAACAGACAGAAGAAGGACATTATAGCAAATAATAGAAGATTTTGTGTGCAGCAGCACAGGGTATGAGCAAACAACTACGGAGTTCCTACAGGCAGCTCCAGAAATAGTTTGCAGTTCAAGTGATTGGAGCAAATTAGAAAAATAGAGCAGCAGCTCTGCATTGTAGTTTGTATATGAAGTTTGAATGTATCTTAGAGAAGAAGAAAAATATATAATATATATATTGCTGTCCATGTGCCTTGTCTCCATGACTGTGTGTGTGTTTGTTCTTGCTGTGCATTTTTTGCCATAGTATTTTTTTTTTCAGAACCACACTCTGCCTCCCCTACTTTCCCCTATTGCCAACACCAATGACATTGCCCAAGTCATGGATTACCTCCATCACTATTGTCCTATGCAAATCATCCATTGTGATTTGAAGCCTAGTAATGTGTTACTTGATGAGAATATGACAGCTTATTTGACAGACTTTGGCATTTCAAGATTGGTTTCTGGATACTCTACGGCTTCATATACTTCTACACATACATTGAAAGGATCCATTGGCAACATTGCTCCAGGTATGAAATTTCGTCTTTGACAAGAGTCTATTTTCCTTTCCTGGTTTTGCTTTGGAAATTTGTGAATATGAAACCTAATGTTTAGTGTCTTTAATATAGAATATGGACTGAGTGGAGATGTTACCACGAAAGGAGATGTTTATAGCTATGGAATAGTGTTACTAGAGATAGTGACCAGAAAGAGGTCAACTGATATCATGTTTGTAGATGGAAACGACTTGCCAAAATGGGTGAGTAGAGATTTTCCAAATACAATGCCAAAAGTTGTTGACAGTTCTTTGCTTAATGCTACCACCAATAGCGAGGGAGATAAGGTATTCATCTACCTTAGACAACTCATAAGTTTGGGTTTGCTTTGCACAAGAGAATCTCCTCAGGAACGGCCAAGTATGACTGAGATTGTAAGAATATTGCATAGCATTAGAGACACTTTTCTTGGAGTTGCATCTACTCCAACATTTTGATCAGATTTATCATCTTTGATTTCCAGCAAAAGTGTTATTGCAAGCAGAATCGACAAAAGCCAAACTTCTTCTTCATTCTAATTAAATAAAGGCTTCTAAGGATACAATATTGTACAATGCTTTATAATACTTTGGGAACCTTATCAGTTGTAGTTCTCTTGTAGCAAGTTTCATTCAAGATTCTATTACATGGGCAAGTGCCTAGTTATTGGCTACCATAACAATCTTTTACATGGGTTATCTTTCCTTCAAAAGAAAATTTTGATAGGCTTCAATAAATTACAACTGATTTAAAATGTTTCTTGCTAGAAGTAAATGTACCATAATTTACAGCCACATTTTTAAATGTTCAATTCTCAGTATTATCACCTCTTTCTTATGAAGCCTATCTCATCTAGGTACTACAACGTTGTTTATGAAGCAATGGCCTTAGGAAGCCTCTCTCATCTAGGCATTACAACGTGTTAGCTGTTTATGAAGCAATGTTCTTATTTTGTTGTTTGGTTGTCTATGTAAATGTTGATATTTGGTTATTAAAATCTAAGGATTCGGAATTTACTCAATTATCCAACGTCTAATGGTTAATTGATAAAAAATTCTCATTTATTCAGACATGCTAAAGAATAGTCTGGACCCTTCTCAAGTCAATGGAATGTTTATTGTTCTTGGAAATAGCAATATTTACAAATGTCCTGGTTTTATTTGGAACAGTGATGATAGTCTATAATGACAATCAGTCATTTGCCCTGTATTTATGTTAGTTTTTTAGATTGATGATTTGTTTGCAGTCTTCTACTTTTTAATACAATGGTTGAGTTGATAAGAGAAGGGCATTCACATACTCCATAGGTTGATATGTGATAATCTGTTTTGATACCAATTTATACAAGTAGAGGTCCAAGAGTTTGGAAGAACAACAACAGAAGCTATAATACTTTAGTATATTGATAATAAAACACACAAACACAAAAATAATATATTCAAAACAACAATTTTATTGATGAAAAATATTGAAGCATACTACCACTCTTTTTCGTTTTCCTTCATCATTATCTATTATGTTACAAGGATGTATATATAACATGGTAATGTGTGTGGATATATAGCATGGTAATGTGTGTGACTTGTACTCAAGTTTCTAACCTTGATTTGACTATACGACGTGACATGTACTCTAGACTTGCACTCCAAGACTCTACCTTGACTTGACATGACTTGTACTTTTGACATGATTCATACACTAGACAAATACATTTGTACAATGAAAGCATAAGGGGTAAGGTTACATTTTCTAACACCCCCCTTAATCTTTACTCGAGCATTGCTATCCATTTGATCTCGAATTGGTGATTTTGAGATTTTCTCTCAATCTTTCAAAATCTTCTTTTGAAAAAGCTTTCATAAATATGTATGCAAATTGACTTCCTCACTTGCGAGACTCTAAATACACTTCACCATTATTAACCAATTCTTTGATAAAGTGATAATGTGTCAATATGCTTACTTCTTTTATGAAAGATGCAATTTTTGATAAAGCTATTATTGAATTATTGTCACAAAAGATTTTTGTTGGTTTTTCTTGCTCTTGCTTCAAATCTACTAGCATTTTTCTTATCCATATTGCTTGATATGCTATTGATGTAGTTGCCACATATTTTTCTTCTATTGTAGAAAGAGTTACATTGGGTTATTTTTGGAAGCCCATGCCATTGTTCTTGAACCAAGGTGAAAGATATACCATGAGATAGTCTTTCTATCATTGACGCTCCTTGCCCAATCACAATCCATGCAATCAATTAGCTCAAATTTATTACATGTAGAATATAAAATACAATAATTTTTAGTGTCATTGACATATCTCAAGATTCTTTTCTAGCATGCTCATGACTATTCTTTGGTGATTTAATGAAACCTTGAAATATCGCTTACTCCATACATGATATTGAGTCTTGTGGCCATTAGGTACATCAAATAACCAAGTCTTTTATACAAAGTTGGATCTACATTGGTGCTTTTATCTTCTTTTCTCAATTTCAATCCTATGACAATTGGTGTTGTTTATGGCTTGCAATTCATCATTCTAAACCTCTTCAAAACATCATTTATATATTTTGTTTGAGAAATAAAAATTCCATCATTTGTTTTATTCACTTAAATTTTTAGAAAATATTGTATCAATCCCAAATTAGTCATCTCAAACTCTTTCTGCATTGTTGATTTAAACAAGTCAGTTGACAAATATCCTATAAATATCAAATCATCCACATATAAGCACAAATTTAGAATTTGACCTTGATCATTCATTTTGATGTATAGTATTGGTTTGCTATTACTTTTGCTAAATTAGTTTTAAAAAAATCAATCCTACTATACCAAGCTCTTGGATGGAGCTTGTTTGAGTCCACACAAGGTTTTCCTCAATTCATAAACTTTGTGTTCCTAACCCGAAATTTCATATCCTAGTAGTTGTTGCACATAAAATTCTTCTAGTACACCATTTAAAAATGTAGATTTGACATCCATTTGATAGACTTTCTATTTATGTTGAGATTCTATTGCTAAGATGACTCTAACTATATATAGTCTAGCCACTGGAGTAGAAGTTTTATTGTAATCAATTTTAGAATTATATGAAAAAACCTTAGCAACCAACCTTGCTTTATAATTTTCAACATTTCCATCTACATTGAATTTGGTCTTATAGGCCAACTTCACACCAATTGCATATTTTCCTACTGACAAATTTATAAGATCCCAAGTATGGTTTTTCTGTATAACATCAATTTCTTCATCCATAGATTTCAACTAGTTTTTATTTTCAATTGCTTCCTCAAAAGATACTAGATCAACTTCAGCAAATGATATATAAAATTAGAAATCAAATCATCATCATGAGTATTTTGGTCTACCTCATATTATTTTTTAAAACTTCTCATCTTCTTCAGTGTTGAAGAGAGCATTAAAGTGGCCCTTCTTCTTATACTTGGTGCAATGGAAGAAGATAAGCTAAGTACTACTAGGATTTGAAGGTTGATTTGAGCTAATTCTTGTTACAAGTGGTTGATTTTGACTTGTAACAATTTTATTAAACACCTTGTTTCTTCTTACTCCATGTTTCTTTTGGTACTTTATCTTTTACACTCTTTGTAGCGCAATAATTCAAAATATACAATGCATAAGATATAACTTCAACCCAAAACTCATTTGGTAAATATTTGGCCTTTAACCTACTTCTGGCCATCTCTATGATTGTTCTATTCTTTCTTTTTGCAACACCATTAAGTTATGGTGTATACCTTTTAGTAAATTATTTCTTGATTCAATGTGTCTTACAAAAAATTAAAAATCCATTTGACACATGCTCTCCTTTATCTATTCTCAACACTTTTATAAAGTGTCCACTTTGCTTCTCAACCAAAGCTTTAAATTATTGAAATATCTTAAAGACTTCAAATTTTTGTTTCAAGAAGTTCACACCCATGTTTTTCTACTAAAATCATTAATGAAGGTTATGAGACATATTCTATTCCTAATTGAGGGATTTTGCATTGGGCCACACAAGTTTGAATGTACAATTTCAAGAATATCTCTTGATTTATATGACTTTCCAATAGGGAATGCTTCTCTATGTTGTTTCCCAAGAATACAACCCTCACAAGTTTTATTGGGCTACTCTATAAAGGGTAAGCCTTCCACCATATTATTTTTACATATTAAATTTAGCCCACTAAAACATAAATGCCCAAATCTCAAATGCCACAACAATGATTGATCTTTCTTAGTGGATTTGAAGGCAACCAAAAAATTATTTTGCATATTTAATGGAGACATTCTATTACTTGTCATTGACACTTTTACAATCAATTTATTACTTCCATTTTTGTTTAAAATCGCACATGCTCTATTTTTAAAATAAACTCTATTAACACTTTTGTACTAATTGTCTAATACTAATTAGGTTATGTTTAAGACCTAGAATATAACACACATCTAGGATCTACTTCTTCTCTGATTGCTTTGTGCTAATGTTGATGCAGAGTGACACAAGGGAAGCACAACACAAAGAAAGTTTGTTCTCCTTAGCCCACTCACCCACTTCACTTCTTCAATCCAACACAATCAAAGGCACATTCCAGGGTATATGAAGGATTTATTACCTAGGCTCTTGTCCAACTCTCAAGACTCTACACCTTCATGCAGGTCTATAAACACCTTTTTGACAGTTGGTTTGGTTCCCAACTTCCCAAAACTCTCCAACCTATACCTTGACTAGTAAGGCTACTAGCCCTCCAAACTAGGTTTTCTTCACACAACTTGAAAAAATCCCAAAGGACTAGGAAAACAAATGATGGTTTTAGATACCCTTTATGGGACCCTATCAAACTCCCAAGTCTCCTATTCCAACTCTACTCCAGCAATCTAGAACACTCATTAGGTCTTTAGGCCTAATTGATCAATTTAGGCTTAATTGATCAATTTAGGCTAGGTTACAAAGCAAGTGCTCAAAATTGGGTGCATAGGTCAGGGGTAGGAATTTGGAATTCTTATACCATGTCCCTACAACACAAATCCATCATTTATTTGCTCACCCTATCAGGATTCTATCATCTACAACCTCAAATAGCATGAATTTGGCCAAATACGATGAAATACTTGACCTATGGCATCACCTTAAAAATTGAAAACAACATCTCCCAGAAAAATGCTTTTGGAATCTTATAATACACATCCCTAGCCTACATTTCACCAGTTTTTGTGAATTTTCACTAGTGGGAATGCATTCTAGGGCCGGATTTCTATGGCTGCCCTAGAAAACAAGGTTTCTAGACCTGTTTTGAAAGAAAAATCAATAACTTTTGATCCCGACCACTTCAAGACCTCAAACTAGATTCATTGGAACCCTGACTCTAAGAACTTTCATAAAAATGACATTTGCACACATGACAAGTCCGTACAGTCTGTACACAGCAAGAAAAGCAGGAAAATTTACTATTTTCTATAGTTTCAATGCCCCAAAACTCCGTACCAGATCTCCTCTGCCATACAGGAGTGAAATACAAAATGTTTCCAACTGATCCAAGTTAGTTTCTAACTCCTAAAAATAGTTTGCAACTGTTAAAACCAAGTGACAATCGACCAATGTGTCATTGACACTATTGGCAACTTGTTACACTATGGAGTTTTTGCATTTTCAAGAGGATGGCAATTAGGTTTGCTTGTCAAATGAGATCAAAACCACCATACTACTTCCTACAAAATACTTAAACACTAGAACCAATCAAAAGACTCAAAAACCACTCATTAGGCCTACTAGGCCTAAGTGGTTCAACAGGGGTCCAAGTGGACTAAGACTGAGTGGGGTTTATATGGTCACCCCAGACATCTTGACCACACAAGAGGACCTTCCATCAATGGTTAAAGCCTTGTTACAATCAAAACCACAACTTTCAAAAAATGCAAACAAAGTGACTTTAGGAACCAAGGTGCTCCTAGGTGCCTTGCACCAAATGTTTATGCTTATTTTACCCATGACAACTACTTTGTTATTTTTCCCTAGTTTGAATTTAGATTGAAATGATTCATCAAAATTTTAAAACATCTCTCTATTTCTGGTCATATGATTACTATAACCACTATCTAAATACCAACCATCTTTTCTACTTTCTTCAAAAACATTACAAACAATACACATGAAACTATAATATTCATTTTCATTTTTTCTTAAGAAATTTATACTTTTCTTATTCTAATTATGCATCTTCTTCCTACATTTATAACTATAATGACCATATTTTTTGCAATAATAGCATTGGGTGCTTGATTTATCATGCCTATAATTGTTTCTGTGTATAGTTGCTACTTTTTCCTCTTCCACTTTCTTCATGATAGTTGTGATTACTCCTTCCTCATTCATTATGATCATTATTCACACCTCTTGTAAATCCTCTTCCTCATTTGCCTCTATTGCTTAGTATGCCTCTTTCAAAACTTGGATATGCTCCTTGCTCAAATTCTCCTTTTTTTCCTTAGTCTTTGAATGGTACTTATGATTTAAATACTTGCTCTATGGAAGAGTTGGCTAATCAATCTAGCCTTTGCTCATGAGTTTGTAGGCCTTAATTCATCCAAAGATATTGTGACAAGTTATTTGATTCTTCAACAACAATAATGATGGGGTCAAACCTTGTTGGTAGACTCATCAATATTTTCTCTACTATTTTTGATCAAGAGTTTCTCCATACATTCTAATTTGATTCACAACACCTATTGCATGGTTAAGGAAATTATTCATGGATCAATAATCTCTCATTTGTAAATTTTCAAACTCCCTTCTTAACATTTGCAATTCATTAAATTCACTTTGCTTGTACTTTGATAAGAATTTTTTAGGATCTCCCATGCTTTCTTTGAATTAGTTGTTGCAATCCTTGGAAAAATAGAGTCATCAATTGCTTGTGTTATGGAAAAATAGGACCTTTTTTATCCTTCTTGCAATTTTTGTTCAATAAATCTTTTTGAGCTTGAGTGAGTAGTATATGTTGCTTGGTCCTAAAGTTTCAGATACCCATTTTCTACTAAGTCCCAAAGCTCTTGTGATCCAAATAGAATCTTCATTTGTATACACTAATATTCATAATTCTTACCATTGAAATGTAAAAGTGATAGTTGTGTGAGATTGATATTGGCATTGGCCATTACAAACCAACTCATTTGCTTGAAAACTAGCTCTAATACTACACTGATAGAACAAGTAGAGGCCCAAGAATGTATGGGGATGATCCCACAATAGTGTGTCCCACTTTTTGGTGAAAGTGGGCCATTGAAATCAACATTTTTCAACCATATTTTCACTTTTTGTCACCCATAAAAACTAAACCGTTAAGAATTTGAAGATGATGTGAACTTTGAAATTTAAAAAAAATGTGGTTTTTTAATGTAATTTTAATAAATTATTTTTATAGTTAATAGTATTTTTTAAAAGTGACATTTATTCAATAACGTATATTTTTTTTTAACAAAAAGAATAAAATTATAAATTTTTAAATATAAATTTGTAACACCATTATCTAGTGCACACATATTTTTTCATAATTTTTTGTTTCACATTTTATTTATTATTAAATTTTGATGTGAGATTAATTATAATTTACAAAAAGTTTTATTCCACAATGCATAACTTTTTCTATATATATCCAAATTATTATTTTTTTGTTGAAACAAAGGCATCAATACATAGTGCATAGATAGTTTTTAGAATTTATTTTTTATATTTTTCCACGTGTGAACAAAGATCTTGATGTTTGGTGAAAAAATTATGTTCACTAGATAATAGAAAATAAATATAATAATTAAATTAAATATATTCAAATTATACTTTTTGGAAAGCTTATTTTGCGGGCTATGATCTTGAAAAATATCATGCCCCAGTGAGTCAATTTAATGGTCCAACCCAGGCTTTAAAACATAAAGTTCTATAAAGAAACAAGTAAGAAAAAATGGCATCAAAAGGACCTTCATTTGAAGGTACCTTCGAATGAAGGTTTTGAACATGAAACATTAAAAATAAATAAGGACCTTCAAATGAAGGTCACCACCTTCATTTGAAGGTCAAAGCACCTTCATTCGAAGGTGTTTTCTTTAGTTCCTTGGGATCATTTTTTTGCCCCATCCCACAAGTGGGACACACTATTGTGATTTCGCCTATGGAAGAACAACAAAAATTGTAACAATGCAATATATTGATAATAAAAAACTCATATACACAAAAAAATATATTCAAGACAATAATTTATTGATAAAAAATGTTGCAACATATTAGCACTCCTTTTCTTTTTCCTTCATCATCATTTATTGTGTTACAAGGATGCATACGTATTATGTGTAATGTTTATGACTTGCACTCCAACCTTCTATTCTTGACTTGTACTCCAACTTTCTAACCATGATTTGACTATATGACATGACATGTACTCTTGACTTGTACTTCCAACATCTTATTTGAATTATACTCCAAGACTTTATCTTGACTTGAGTATATGACATGACATGTACTCTAGACTTGTATCTCAAGCTGCTAACTTGATTTGCACTCCAAAAATTTACCTTGACTTGATATGACTTGTACTTTTGACATGATTTGTACACTAGACATTAATACATTTGTACAATGAAAGCTTGAGGGACAAGATTACATATGATAACAAAATGATGGAAATAAGTGAATTTGTGTAATATATTTGATGTTTTGAGAAGCATATGAATATCCAAGCTTGAGCTTCAAGGGTAAATTTCTATAATACGAGGGTGAAATTTTTCTTTAATAATTTTAGGTCATTGGATGTGGGTTGTATTATTCATCGCATTAATCTATTTTCCCCACAATCCTATATATGCATTTTTTGTTATCTAAAACTTTGAGATAATTATGTTGAGAGGCATAACTTACAATGATAGTAAGGGAGAAGCATCTAATGTCATGACCATGAAAGAAAATGTGAAAGAAAAATTATTTAGAGCTGACATTTATTTTTATATATGGAGACATCAAAATTTTAAAATATATATATTAATATGAAACTATTAAAAAGTAACCAATAAATATATAATTATGGCAAGATGTGTTCTATAGTGGTAGCAAGGAACTGAGTGTCATGTCGTGGTTGTATACATAAAAAACCACAATAGACATATATTTAAAATATCTAAAAATATAAATCTAATCCGTTCTACAAGGTGTAAGGTTGAAAATTGCATTCTCATTTTACACTGTCCATCTCCTTTAGTATGTTTTAAAGCTTTATTTAGCCCAAATTTGGCCTCTACTTCATTCCCAATACCAACTCTGTTGTCGTGTCTTATGTGTCAATTTTTTTTATGTGTTTGTATGTGTTCCTTGTGTTTATTTTATGTCTTGTTTCCATTATGTGAATTTTATGTCCATGTTATACTTAGATGTTAGCATTAGCAAAAAATATGTTTACATGGTCACACCATCATTCTATGACTAATATAGTTGTCAATGTCCATTTCTTTCCAAGAAGGTGATCTTTCAACTTCTAAAATATCATGTGTAATCAATATATGACTTGTTGGATAGAATCCCAATAGTCACCTTGGTCTAAAAATAGCATTTTAGTGATTCTTGAGCTTTCCTCCTACACACTCACTCAATATCTATCACTCTCCCATGCAATTTAAATTCTCCATGCAATCTACAACATTATCCTTAGCTTCTTGAGCAAAACTCTATGAACAACATCTTTGTCAGCTTGATAGTGAAATTCTATAGCATTGTGTGAGCTTATTCTTGTTCTTAGAGTTATTGACATAACTAATTGAGCATTCCACTTTTTTATTTTTGTGACAAATGCTTCCTTTCTTATTCTGGGAGCTTTTGTTAGAAATAAAAGTAAACGACTACAAGTAGAAATATGATCTCAACAATATGTATGCATACTTGTGTACAATCGAATGGAGATTGTAATAGAAACAAAACTATAACACCCAGTAACAATAGATCAAAGAATTGAACACATAACATAGTAAGTACGTGGAGAAAACCCTTTCGGCTAAAAAAATCCACCAAGAAGAGAGGCCCACAAGCTTGTATTAATCTGCAAATATGAGATTACAATACATCAACACCAATCTCTCCTTTAGTCTTCAATCTGACAGCATTCTAAAAGCACTTGTACAAGTCTAAATCACTTTAAACAACACTTACAATGCATCAAATATATAGAAGATGAGAAACCAATAAATGTGGCATTCAAATTGGACAAAATCCAACACCCTATCTTGGGATTCCTTCCTGCACACCTAAAATAGCCTCTTACAAATCCTCTTATAGTTGTCATAAGGCATCTTTCATGCATGGGTGCCTAGGGACAAAAATAGGCAATTGCATGCAATAATTGTTGTCATAAATCATCATAGAATCTCTTACATCTTATATGACAGGTGTTAGTGTGTCATAGATGCTCTTACAACTTATGACGCATGTCATAACAACCTCTAAATAGCAAATCCTCAAGGTGGCGCCTAGATTCTCCCAAATCACCTTTTACCATATACCATGATGCCAACTAGTAAATGTAATTTCGTAACAAACTCTTGGTAACATAATTAATTACTATCACCAGTAATAATTATTTATTGTACCAATAAATGCTTTTTATTGATGTCAGTGAAACTCAACATCCCTTATGGGTGAATTACAAATAATAATAAGAATAAATACACACAAAATTTACAAGGTTGATGGAACCTTAATTCCAAAATTCCCCCACTTGACATCATACATTGTAAATACACCCATAGAAAAAACATGAAACAACTAAGCACTAGGAGCAAGGCACATGGCCTCTCTACATTACATAAACTTTTGTGTGCTCACAAGTTTAGTAAGAGAATCTGCTACATTCTACTAAGTGTCAAATTTCTTTAGCTCAATCTATCCATTTGCAACCATTTCTCAAAAAAAGTGATACTAAACATCAACATGTTTTGTCTGACCATGATACATAGGATTCTTGGCCAAACATAGAGCACTCTAGCTATCACAATCAATTTGAATGATCTTGCAATCAAAACCAATACCTACACACAATCTCTGTAACTAAACTGCCTCCTTAGAGACATGTGTATCAGCCATATACTTTGCTTCGGTGGTAGACAAAGAAAACGTGGGTTGCCTCTTACTCATCCAACTCACAGATCCTCCAAACAAAGTAAACACATAGCCACTAGTGGACCTTCGACTATCCAAGACACCTGCCCAATCTGCATCAACAAATCCCTATACGTCCAAGGTCTTATCAACATTGTTAGTACCAAAATAAACCAAATAGTAATCAGAGATACCTCACAAATATCTAAACACCCTCTTTTCACAATTCTAATGATGTCTACCAAGGTTAGACATAAACTTGCTAAAAAATTCCACTGCTTGGGAAATATTTGGTCTAGTACAAACCATTGCATACATCAAACTTCTTACAACACTAGCATATGACACATTAGACATATCCTCTAAATCATCATCATTCTTAGGACACATATCTAATAAAATCTTAGTACCAACTGGTAAAGGAATTCTAATTAGATTGCACTCCTACATGCTTAATCTCTACAAAATATTATCCACATACTTACTTTGTGATAACCAAAGATTTATGTTACCTCTATCCCTTTTAATGTCCATCCCCAGAATATACCAAATTGCTCCAAGATCCTTCATATCAAATGCACCTAAAAGTCAAGAGCTTTCAAATCACTGATCATACCCTTAGTATTGTTGAAAAATAACATATAATTTCATTCACATACAAGGCAATAATCAAAATAGCATCATCAATACATCAAATGTAAACACACGGATCTTCCTCACTTCTAAAAAAGCCCAATTTCAAAATAAATGAATCAAACTTTTGGTACCACATTCTGGGAGACTACTTTAGACCATAAAGAGATCTTTTCAACTTGTATACCCAATGTTCTTTCCCTTTTATCTCAAAACCTGTAGGTTGTTGCATGTATTTTTTTTCCTCAAGATCTCCATGCAAAAAAATAGTCTTAACATCCATTTGCTCAATTTCAAAATTATAAGCTACAGTAATGGATAAAATAAATCTAATAGAAGATAATTTAGTAGCAGGGGAGAATATTTCACCAAAATCAACTCCCTCTCTATGGGAGTAGCCCTTGGCTATCAATCTAGCCTTGTACTTCTATAATGAACCATCTACTCCAAACTTCTTCTTGAAGACCCACTTACAACCTATGGCCTTTCTTCCTTTGGGAAAATGTACAAGATCCTAGGTGTCACAAGACTCTGAAGCCATCATCTTCTCCTACATGGCTAGCTACCAAGACTCACTATCATATGCATGAATAGCTTCCTTGTAGGATCTAGGTTCATCATCAATACCTAATAAAGAAAATACACAATAGAAATCTAGTGGGCTATACCTATCAACTGGATTTTGTTGTCTTGTGGATCTTCTCAAGGGTGGAGTACGAGATTCTTTAGGTTCTTTTGTATGCTCAACTTCTTCTATAATCATAGAGTCTTCCTCATCATAAATTTCACTTGAATATACTTATTCTCCATCCCCTAATCCATCATTTTGTTCTTCCTAAGGTGCTTGCTATAAATCAAAATGCACTCTCTTTTCCTTTTCTTTCTCTTCTAGTTGTACAGGTTCAGAAATAGCTCTAAGTTCCCTAAAAATCACATCTCTAGAAAAGACAACTTTTCTAGTTAGAGGATCACAAAGCTTATAACCTTTTACATTCTCACCATATCTAATAAAGATGTATTTATGTGCTTTTGGATCCAACTTAGATCACTTTTCTTTAGGCACATGAAAAAAAGTCTCACAACCAAAAGCCCTTAAATGTGAAACAAAAGGTTTTTTACCTATCCACACTTCATAAGGTGTTGAATCAAGAGCCTTACAAGGAGATTTGTTAATCAAGTAACAAGCAGTGCACACAACTTCTTCCCAAAAACATTTATCCAACTATGCATCACTCAACATACTTTTGGCTCTTGGAGTGATGAGAGATGATCTTGGTAGGTTCTTAGTGGCGGTGGTACTCCCTTGGTGCAGGAGCACCAAGGGTTTGGAGCCCATGTATATACTTGCACATTTTTGGTGTGATGTTTTTTATTTTCATTAGGAAGGCGCGGGACTGATGCAAGTGTAGGTTCATTTGATAGCATATCAAGTGATTTATGTATATGCAAAGTGGATCCATTAGCGTAAGGCTAGACATCGGAAGAGAAGGAGTGAGTTAGGCCGATAGTTGATTTCTCGCCGATAGGAGAAGGCTTGACTGATAAAGATGACCATCGGAGTGAAATATGTGATCGGCGCTATGAATTTGTGACAGGCCAATAGTTGATGTCTCACCGATAGGCGAAGACCAAAACCGTAGGTTATTGTATCAGAGTGACCGGAGGCACCAGAAGACTTGAAGAGCACCCGACTGATAGGCTAAGTCTTGCTGACGTTGAAGTCAAGCAAACCGTGATAGTGAAGATAGGGATAAGTGAGACACATCAGAAAGAGATGGACTATCGGAAGGCGAGTAGAAGGTTTCACCGATAGAGGTAGTCTTTCCGAAGTGAAGTTGGTGTTATGTAGATTTCAGTGTGAGATATGATATCGGAGAGCGAATAGAATGTGTCACCGATGGCTTAAGTCTGAGCGATGAAAAGGGCATTGGAGAGAGTGGGCGCATCGGTGGAATGGTAAAATATGTCACCAATGTTGAAAGTCACACCGACAAGTGTGAAGGGAAGACTCATCGAGGAGAAGATGGATATCGGCCAGAAATAAGAAGGCACCACCGATAGCAAATGTCCTGCCGAAGGTAAAGCAAATGTGTATGTCGATAAGACAATAGATTATCTTGCCGATGAAAAAGTGTAGGCATATTTCAGTATATGCGAAGGAGAAACACTAATGCAGGAAACCCTAACCGTCTGATAACAGACATGACGAATGGTATAAGAATTGTTCTTGGCTTTGTAAATGGGTTGGAATGTTGGACAAAGATTGAAGAACATACATTGAATGTAATAGATAAACTTCTGATAATAGAAACATTGACAGTTTGAATCCATTTGTATAATGTCTATAGAGTACTTGTATAATCCAGTTTGTAGTAGAGTAGACAGTTTAATTTCTATTCTTTTGTTTCTGTTTCTCTTGATGCCCCTGCATTTTCCTCGTACAGTCATGGAGAGCCATCAAGCAGAGACCTTGTTTCTTTTGTTTCTGTTTATGTTGGTGATTGGATTGTCAA
Organism: Cunninghamia lanceolata; assembly: GCA_027924645.1. NCBI lineage: Eukaryota > Viridiplantae > Streptophyta > Pinopsida > Cupressales > Cupressaceae > Cunninghamia > Cunninghamia lanceolata. The sequence goes on from BSBN01001333.1 coordinate 3,263,506, forward strand.
TGAGAGGCCATGTGAACTTGTCCTAGGTGAGCTGTGCTATAGCCTGGCTAGGTATGCAAGTTGCAGTCTAAGAAGACAGGGGTGAAAAATAGAGTAGAAAGAATTGAGCACCAAGCAATCAGAACCCTAGACCCAAAGAGGAGGGCTAATAACAGGCTCAAGAAGGCTAAAAGCCTTGGAGATTGGGAATCTTGGAAGCAGTGAGGATAAGGAAGAGTATCTCACACCAAGAAAGCAGAGTTTGTATGGGAAACAATAGACAAATAGGTCTTTCACCTCTGTAATAGATTGTGTAGGTTGGATTAGGCATTTTGGGTAGAAAATGTCTTTAAGCACTTGAATTGGTAGGGAGACTTGGGTATGATATAGGTCTTGAAGTGTTGGTTCAAGATAGGTTTTTGAAACCCTTAGGTCTCCCCATCAAATTGGTATCAGAGCAAGTTAAAGATTTGGGCTATTCCTAGCTGGGAATAGAAGAAGTTGTATGTCATCACCGAGTTCAAGTGAGTTTGTAGGTTCAGCCAAAGAGATGGTGACTAATGCAGAATTGGCAAAGAAGGTTGATGAACAAGAAGAGGAGAATAGGCTCCTACAGGAAAGATTGGCAGAAATGGAAAGTAAACTAGGTGCCATGATAACAAAGACTGAAGAAGTCAGTCAGAAAATGAAAGATTCTAAAGGTAAGGAAAAAAGTATGTCTATACAAGATGAAGAGCCCACACCTGATCCTAAGATGGAAGAAGAACCTTTCTTGAAGGCCTTGAAAGCCATGAGTGGTAAGACATTGGAAGGAGTTCCTCTTTTTAGTGGAAAGATGGAACCTGATTTGGTTATGGAATGGATAGAAGGTATAGAAATCACTTTGAATGTGATGGAGTGTCTGAAGCACAAAAGGTGAAGGTGGCTAAATCAAGACTCAGAGGAGCTACCTTGACATGGTGGAAATTTGTTCAAACTGAAAGAGAAAAAGAAGGCAAGAAACCTATAGCTACTTGGAAGGGTATGGTGGCTAAAATCAAAGAAGTATACATGCCTAGAGATTATGAAGTCTAGTTGTACAAGAAACAACAAAATTTGAGACAAAGAGAATTAGATGTCAATGCATACACTAAGGAGTTTCAAAAACTATGCCTGAGGTCTAAGGTGATGGAAGATAAAAATGTGAAAGTAGCAAGATATCTCAATGGTTTGAGGTGGAGTATTCAAGAAGAAATTAGCTTATTCAGCCCTACAACAGTGCATCAAAGCTATCAGCTAGCACTCAAGGTAGAGGAGAAGGGCAAAAAGAAACAAGAGTCAAGCAGTAGGTTAAGAGGAAGAGGTAGAGACATCAGAGGAAGAGGAAATTATGGTGGTAGGAATACTAATCAAAGACCCCAAGGAGAATCCAAACTCACAGAGCAGAGTGGGGAGACTAGTAGTAGAGGAAACTACAAAGGAAGGGGATCTAATAGAGGAAGATCATGAGGATCAGGCAGAGGATCCTACTTTGCCACTATGAAATGCTACAATTGTGGACAATTGGGCCATCCAGCATATAGGTGTCCTGATAAGGGCACATCTTCTTCTTAAGGAGTTGATAAAAGAAATCATTATGTACAAGATGATGCTTCAAGCAACAAATCACCTGAAGTCAGTCTAGCCTCAGAAGTGGGAGAGAACATCATGGTCAGGAGAACCTTGATCAAAGAACCGATGAAAGCTGAACCAAGCCAAAGGAGAGCTTTATTCTGAATCAGATGCAAGATTATGAATAAGGTGTGTCAAGTAATTATAGACTCAGGGTCTACTAATAACATAGTGTCTGATGAAGCAGTTAGAAAACTAAATTTGCAAAGAATACCTCATTCAAATCCATATAGAGTCACATGGTTAAATAAAGGTCAGCATGTGATAGTCAATGAGCAAACTTGGGTAGAGTTTGGTATAGGTGGATACAAAGACAAGGTACTCTGTGATATCCTACCGATGGATGCATGTCATCTCTTATTGGGTAGACCATGGTAGTATGACCAGAAGGCCATACATGATGGTGAGAAGAATGCATATTCTTTTCAAAAAGATGGTGTCACCTATAAATTTCAGTCATTGGAGGATGAAGAAACAAATAAGACTAAGAGCCCTAATGTCTTAATTGTGAGTGGTAAAGAGTTTTTGAACACTCTTAAGGAGGATGGTATTGGTTATGCTATCATAGTAAAGCCTAAGGAGGAGCAAAAAGACAAAAAGGTAGTGATCCCAAAAGAGGTGTAGACTATACTGGAACAGTATAAGGACATCATTAGTGATGGAACACCACAAAGAACTATCAGCCATCAGATAGATCTGATTCCAGGAGCATCTTTGCCTAACTAGGCTCCTTACAAGATGACTCCAGATCAACATAAGGAAATAGCCAGACAAGTACAAGAATTACTTGACCAGGGGTTGGTTAGGAAAAGCATAAGTCCTTGTGCATTGCCTATAGTGTTGGCACCAAAGAAAGGAGGAACATGGAGACTATGCATAGACTCCAGAGCTATCAATAAGATCACCATAAGGTACAGATTTCCAATTCCCAGAATTGAAGATCTTATGGACTATTTAGGAGGAGCTAAATACTTCATTAAGATAGACCTGAAAAGTGGTTATCACCAGATCAGAATCAAGGAAGGTGATGAATGGAAAACAGCCTTCAAAACCATAGAAGGACTATATGAATGGCTTGTTATGCCATTTGGTTTATCAAATGCTCCCAGCACATTCATGAGGCTCATGAATGAAGTCCTTAAGGATTATATGGGTAAATTTGTAGTTGTTTATCTAGATGATATCTTGATTTTTAGTCAAACTAAAGAAGAGCATCTTGAACATATAAATACTGTTTTGAAAAAGTTACATGATGAACAACTAACCATAAATTTGGAGAAGTGTGAATTCATGAAGCAGGAATTGGTATACCTTGGTTTTGTGTTGTCCAAAGGAGAATTGAAAATGGACAAGTCAAAGGTAGAAGCCATATTGAATTGGCCTACTCCCAGAGCAGCAACTAAGGTGAGAAATTTTCATGGCTTAGCTCAGTTTTATAGAAAATTCATAAAGAATTTCAGTGCTATTTGTGCACCCATGCTTGATACAATCAAAGGTGGGATGAAAACAAAGTTTCAATGGACACAATCAGCTGGTAAGAGTTTTGAGTTGTTGAAGAAAGAAGTTGCCACACAACCAGTGTTAGTGCTGCCTAGTTTTGATAAGTTATTCACTTTAGAATGTGATGAAGCAATATTGCAGTAGGTGCAGTACTCAGCCAAGATAATAGACCAATAGCCTTTTTCAGTGAGAGGCTAAATGAAGCAAAGAGTAGATACTCTTCATATGACTTGGAGCTCTATGCTCTAGTCCAAGCACTTAGAAAAATGGAGACATTATCTCCTACCTAAGGAATTTGTTGTCTATACAGACAATCAAGCTTTGAGTTTTTTGAACTCACAGGATAAGTTGAGCCATAGGCATATCAAGTGGATGGAGTACTTGCAGTCTTATACATTTATAATTAAGCATAAAAAGGGATAGCTCAACAAGGTAGCAGATGCTTTAAGCAGGAGGCTGCTCACAGTACAAGACGTGCAATTAAGAAGCATAGGAATGGAAGAGTTCAAAGCCCTCTACAAAGAGGATGAAGATTTTGCTGAAGCATACAAGGTCTGTCAAGACTTTGAAAATCACTTTCATAGTGAATTTGCAGATTACACATTGCAACAAGGATTACTATTCAAAGGTGGATAGTTGTGTGTACCAAAAGGATCCATGAGAGAAAATCTCATACAGGAGAAGCATAATGGCAGTTTGAGTGGGCATTTTGGTCTGAATAAAACATTGGAGTTAGTCCAGAGGTTCTACTATTGGTCGAAGATATACAAAGATGTTAGAAAGTATGTGGAGCAGTGTATCATCTGTCAAAAGGCCAAGGGAACTTCTTCAAATGCTGGACTGTATCAACCATTACCCATTCCTTCCAGACCATGGGATTGTGTAAGAATGGATTTTGTAGTTGGTCTACCAAAGACTAAGATTGGTTTTGATAGTATTTTTGTAGTTGTTGATAGATTTAGCAAGATGAGTCATTTCATTCCCTCTAAGGTGACTCATGATGCCAGTCATATAGCTTTTTTTTTTTTCAAAGAGGTCATAAGGATTCATGGACTACCTGCAAGCATCATGTCTGATAGAGATGCTAAGTTCATTGGACATTTGTGAAAAACTTTATGGTAGAGGTTAGGAACAAATCTATCTTTTGGATCAGCATATCATCCACAGACAGATGGCCAAACAGAAGTGGTGAACAGAACGTTGGGCAACTTGTTAAGGTGTCTGACAAAAGAATATTGACAGAGTTGGGATCAAATCATTTATCAAGCAGAATTTGCCTATAATGACAGCATG